>CM061535.1:39915006-41136314 GCA_030545055.2 Neoaliturus tenellus
GTTGATTATGTACATTTGATGTTATAGCCATTGACGCTGAGAACTAGCCACAGGTAAATTTCATATAGTATAACTGTTGATTAGTGAATGACATAAGTTGGTTGATTTTATATATTGTATTGCAGCCATCTTTGGGTTTTATTCACTTTTTATAGTATAGTCCCCAGCATTTCATATGTTCTTGTTCCGGCCGATCCAGGTGTTCTTGTTTTATAGTGAATGACGTAAGTTGGTTGATTTTATATACTGTATTGCCAACATTTATTGGGTTTTATTCACTTTTATAGTATATATCCCAGCATTTCATATGTTCTTGTTTTATAGTGAATGACATAAGTTGGTAGGACTGCGAGGAAATGTGGGAAATTGCAGGGTATTTTGGGAATTTCAGGGTAATTTGGGTAATTCATGGGGATATTTTGGGTAAACTGGGTGTAGCCATAACACGTGCTGCGATCTGTTGGAGAAATAGTGAACTAGCTGCAGCCCTAGTACATGCTGAACTCTGGTGGAGGAATTGTGAACTTGCCGCAATCGTAGTACGTGCTGCACTCTTGTGGACAAGAAGCGAATCACAGGCACAATATTATCAGACACATTTACACTATACTACTCCAAGTACCTCAGTGGCTCAGGGGTAACGCACTGGCCTCACACGCCAGCGGGCCGGGTTCGAATCCTACCCTCGCTGTGATAAATTTTGTTCTTATACTCTAACCCTCCAACCTTCCCCGTCACCTTCCCCTCGCCAGCTGCGTCTGGTTAATTTATGGGCCAATTAGCGAGGGGCCTCCACTTCCTCATTAATAACTCTCGACCTTGCTCGCTCCCTCGTTGCGTGACTCGCCTAACCTACCGGAAGCCACATGCACGGCACGTGGCTTCCGGTGACGTCACTTCCGGGCCAGGAGTGGCTTTTCTACACTACTTATATATATATATATATATAAATCGATAAAATATCGATATCGATAAAAAATCGATAATATATATATCGATAAAATGACTGGTGATAAAATCATCATAGTGACACGAATAGGGTACTACTCAAGGTATACAGGGTGGTGCTGAAAATCCTGGAGACGGCTTAATATTTATCACCAATTAATGTAAAAGATTAAAACACTGCATATTCAATTAGAAACTAAATAACTGTTTATTAACGTTATTACCAGTCTGCTTGCTGCTAGATGGGTCGTCCCATGTCAGTAGGTAGTAAGTAAGCTTAACATTAATCAATTTCATATTATGAAACTATTATGTCACTCAGTAGATTACAATACCGCAAACCCGACCTCAAAAGAATCTGGTCGATCTGGAAATGCAAGTAGATGAAAATTTGCATTCCAATCTTGGGTCTTTAAAAAAAAGAGATCCTCCGTAACATAAATATGGTTTAAATCAATTTTAATTGAAATAATACAGAAGTAGCTTTACTTGTTATTTTTAACATTCAATGTGCAAAAATCAAAAACACACAAACACGTTTTTTACAACAAGTCATTATTTTGGCGGTGGGTGCAAGTTTTTCACTCTTTGGGTTAGGTCAGGGAAGTTTAGGGTACATTATTTTAGGTTATGTTGCTTCAAGTTATTTTACTTTGTATTATGTTACTATAGGCTATGTTACGTTACGTTTTTTACAGTTAAACTGCCGAGATAAGGTCATTTGATAACATAATGTTGTTTTTCTTTTCATTACATCGGACATTCTGTGGGCACAACATTGATGACATTATTCATATCCCTCCCAATTCACCAATTTTATTTGGTGATAGCCAATTTGGGTTTCAGTTAACTTTCAGGATGGAAACCCTCTTCAAAAATATCCAAAATTATATTTATGAAAGTTTGAAATGCAATAACTACTGTTATATCGATTTTTTTCGGTCGGGTTATGTCTTCTAATTTTAAGACCTTTCAAATAATGTACGACGTGACCATATTTTCCCTCCAGAACCATCTTAGAGACGTTCTTAGTCTAGACAAATTCACTATAGGCTACTTTAGATTTGAAAATGGGACATTATCTCCAATGTTTCTTTGTAGGTGAATATCTAGAGTAATAAAATGTGTAGAATTGAATAAGTCCAGTGAGCAGTTTCACGCTGCATGTTGTCAGTCAGTCAGGAGAAACACCGAGTACAAAAGTTCATCCATTATCCAAATTCCAATTGCATGTATTCAATTGTATATGTACTTGGTGGGTGAACTACCCCTGTACTTGTGACGTGAAAATGACGTAACATATCACATAGAGTTTTTCTAGGGGTGGAATTCCGCCCGTTGGCCGCGCGCTCCGCTGACAGACCAACTCGTTTGGGAGAGACGCAGGCGTAGGCCCGGGGCAGGCGTAGGCCCGGGGCAGGCGTAGGCCCGGGGCAGGCGTAGGCCCGGGGCAGGCGTAGGCCCGGGGCAGGCGTAGGCCCGGGGCAGGCGTAGGCCCGGGGCAGGCGTAGGCCCGGGGCAGGCGTAGGCCCGGGGCAGCCGTAGGCCGGGGCAGGCGTAGGCCCGGGGCAGGCGTAGGCCCGGGGCAGGCGTAGGCCCGGGGCAGGCGTAGGCCCGGGGCAGGCGTAGGCCCGGGGCAGGCGTAGGCCCGGGGCAGGCGTAGGCCCGGGGCAGGCGTAGGCCCGGGGCAGGCGTAGGCCCGGGGCAGGCGTAGGCCCGGGGCAGGCGTAGGCCCGGGGCAGGCGTAGGCCCGGGGCAGGCGTAGGCCCGGGGCAGGCGCAGTCTATTTAGCAAAACGGAAGTGCAAACCCGGAATAGTTGGCAACGGCACGGCAGGTGGCTCGAGCCCGAACCCCATCGCATCCCTCGCGCCGCGCAGCATCCCCCCCCCACCCAGCCCAGCACCTGGACCTAAACCCTCTTCCTGTTTTAAATAATAAAACTCGCACAGGGGTTAAACCAGTTACACCCCTTGCGCTTTAGAGGGGTTGCAGGTCAGATTCGATCTATTGCATCGCATGTTCATGTTCAACACTTTCGTACTTCTAGAAAATACGCGAGCTACAAAACGATCTATTTTAAATATTTGGAAAGAATAAAAATTTTAACTTTTAATAGATATTATTGTATGATTTGCATAGCTTTAAGATATTTTTCAGGCTTGCGTTGTGCTAAACAGATGACATAAACGACAAAAATTAAATATTATAAAATATCGATCGACTTTTTTAATTTGTGAGCTTTCTGTTAAAAATAGCAACTGAGAATTTCTCTTACAGTTCATATTGTTTACCCTGTGAAATTGTACACATTTATTACGTACAGTAAGCAGAACAAATACTAAATTAATATGTGATATCATTGTTAGCCTATCCGTTTATGTCAATATGGGGTCAACAATTTTAATAGTACAAAAATTCATTTTAATGTTTTCAAATAAATTTTTATAGTTTTCATGAAATTCATAATATCCAAGTATTCGAATTCAATAGAAAGATTGTTACAAAAATGTTCAAAAATCTTTTCACTATCAATAAGTGTATTTCGTAAAACTTCTTCGGCGAGACCAATATTTTTTGTGCGTGTTTCTTATTCACATTATTCGTGAGATACGAAAATAGGTATCAAGCCCTCACATGCTAAAGTTTTTAATTCTCTCAACTTTTACTAAAATAAATAAATAAATAAATGTTTCATCGCATAATTTTCTCAACTTTTACGAAAATAAATAAATGTTTCATCGCAAACCCACTAATAAAATTGGCACCCCACTTGTTCAGTTTCATAGATCTGGGCACACCACGTTTTCCCCCTTCCCTCTTTCCTGTTTCATTTAAAAATTGATGTCCTTAAAATAATCTGTTTCACTTTAATTTCTATACTTTTCGTCCTTATATATAATATACCTTAACCTTAGCTTCTAATATAATTTCATTCCCAACTTATTTTCTTACAACACATGTGTCAATTTTTATTTTCTTAACATATGTTATTTATCTTTTAATTTAATTCATTGTTCATTGATTATTCTCTCTCAGTCTCCAGATTTATAACACAAAACCACCATAATACTATTATTTTTTTTCCTATTTTCTCGTTTCAAACCCTTTTCATTACTTTAATAATTGCTTCGGCATTCAATCTTCATCCACGAACTTTCATTTTTAATTAAATTGTATTTAACTACCTTCAAATATTAATGTGGATTAATTCTCGTAAAAAATTGTAACTTTTCAAACAAATCATGGTGGTGGTGTTAAGTAAAGTCCAAGATAATATTTGAACAACAATGTGATGCCACTAGTGACTATTTCTCAAAGGATTGTAAATCAAGTTTTTAATGGCAAGTAAGAAGAAACCGCCTTCTACCTAAGTTTAGGTCAACTCTATAATGAATTAAATATACTAAGTTCCGACCGACTAGCATTGCAACTTACCAAGATTTGTTTCGTTGAGACAGAACATATTTATGGTCCTCATACTCGGAGCAAGGGTTCATTCTGTCCTAAAATTATAATTGCAAATTACTACACCGGGACAAACTGTATCTTTAAATTTCAATAATAAAATGAATCTTAATGAACTATACATACAAAAGTAAACCATGCAGCTGAATAGCTTTCTATGTAAGTATTTTTTTTATATATTACAGTATTTGCTTTTGGTTGCTATTAAAACTGTTAAAATATAAAAGCGCCTTCAATTCCTTCGAAGCATTTAACAAAGCATTTATGTTTAACCCTGGGTATCCAAAGAATGAAGGCACCAACTAAACTATTTCACTGTAACTCTAATACTCTAACTAATTCTACACTTTACTGTTTTTAATAAATTTAAAATATTAATGAACCAAAACAAAGCTTATAATTATAATATTTAAAAATTTAAAGGATATGCCACACCTGAGTTTTTTATGTCGATTTTAAATAATATCTAATTTGTTCTCGATTTTGTTGTTTTACCGTTAATCTTGTATAACTCTACAGCACTTTCTCTAAGACTTTTATTTTACAATCAATTAGCACTGTCGTTGCTATCTACAAATTCTTCTTGGGTTGATTCTTCCGGCTGTCTTCTGTCTTCGTTGAAACAACCCCATGGACCAACCAGATATGGCATGATCTGGAATTTATACAAAGCCAGAAAGAGTCCACCCGGAAACCCAGCATCTCAATAATGTTTTGGACCTTCTGAAGTCGATCATCAAGCATTACTTTTGATGAGGTGGCCAGACTACTATGAACAGTACTCCAACAGAATTCTCACATTACTGAAGGAAAGAGTTTTAAGTTAAGTGTCTGTAGAAGTTTTAAGTGGAGGTTTTAAGTGCCTGGAAGAGCTATTTTAAAGCCGGGCAAGAAGTTCTAAGGCTTTATCAGCATGCAGACAAATTCTCTTACTATGGGCTACATCAACCCCACACCAAGAAAATGTATAAGTCTAGAAAACACAACATCCTCCAAGTTATAATCATAGTAGTAGGAAGGTAGGGTAGTACAGTAGACTCCCTCAGGCCTATTTTGCCAGACGCGTCTCGGCCATAACTGGCCACCTTTAAATCAGTCTCCGCTTTAACCGGCCAATCCTGACACAAAAACAACATCTTTTTAACCGGTCATTTTTTATCTCATCATCGCTTTAACCAGCCGTATTTCGCTGGAAACATAGTTTTCTTATCTACTGTATAATTCAATTCAACATTATATCAAATTGACGTTCTCAAACCAGTTAAAATGAACTGTCCTGTACGGAAGTGAATGCCAATGGAAATGAATGCATTTAGACCAACTAACTACTATCCAGTAGACCACAATAAAGAAAGGAATTATTATTAGTTTAGGTTGGTTGTGGATATTACGTGTGTCGGATGTTAGCTCTACTGATAAATCATATACAGTGATGTACTTAAAGATTTTTTTCAAGTCATAATTGTATTTAGGCCATATAAAATTTTAGGTTGGTATATTTATATGTACATCGGTTTAACCTGCCAATTCATTATCCGGCCGCGGCCGGATTCATTGTCCTGAGGTGGCCGGTTAAGAGACGACAATGGCGACGAGGTATTTTACGGACATTTTCGGCCCGGCCGCGAGTTCTGCGCGCATTGAAATTGAAGAATTGTGTATTCTATAAGTGGACGGACAATGGACATAGTGTCACAGTGCAGGAAGGTGCAATTGTGTAACTTTTCAACGTAGTAAGTAGGACAGTACCTTTTTTTTCTCTAAAGAAAAAAAAAGAATTCACCGCATACGGTGAATAAAGAATTCTTTTCTTTAAAGAATTCAAAAGTTTACTTTCAAACTTTGCAACAATGTCTTCATTAATTGGGAATTTCGGTCCATTTGATAATTCGGAGGAAACGTGGTCAACCTATGTGGAACGTTTTGAACTTTACTTGCAATGTAATTCCATCGAAAATGACAAGAAAGTCAGTGCACTTTTAACAGTGATAGGCGTGAAAACCTATAACTTATTAAAAGACTTGATTACTCCTTATAAACCGGCAGAAAAATCGTTTAAGGACATTGTCGAAGTGATCCAAAATCATTTACATCCGAAACCGTCTATAATTACAGAACGGTATAAATTCGGTAAACGCCAACAGTTGGAACATGAATCAATTTCCGATTATATCGTTCATTTAAAGCAATTGTCCACACATTGCGACTTCCAAGATAAACTCCCCGACTACTTGAGAGACCAACTCGTAAGTGGCATTCGAGACAACTCCATAAAGAAGAGACTTTTGGCGGAGGACGGACTGACATTCCAGAAAGCAGTGCAGCTGGCGACATCGTTGGAATCAGCTGAGAAGGATGCGACTTCCCTGGCTTATCACGGCTACACGGCGAGACTCCAGAAATTTTCATCTCACCAAGCGCATCGCAGTAGTGCATCGAGTGCAGTGTCAAGTGCTTCGCAGGCGCAAAAGTGTTATTGTTGCGGGAAAATTGGGCATTTAACGAATAAGTGTCGTTACCGTGAGTATGTTTGTAATTTTTGTCACAAAAAAGGTCATTTGGAGCAGGCTTGTAATTCTAAGAATAGGGGTAAGTCCCAACATTCAATTTCTAAGAATAATTATGCTTTTTCTAAAGGGAATAGAAACCAAAATAAGCATGGTACCGGTAACGGATTCAAACGTAAACAACACTACGTAGGTCTTAGAGAATCTCATGAAACAAAAAATGATACTTCAGATGAGGTGTATGATATTTCTAATATTTTTCAATGTGAACTAGATAAACCTCCAGAGGAGTGTAGGCCTAAATTGGGTGCAATTAATAAAATTGATCCAACCAAAGTAAAGCTTTCAGTAGAAGGAAAACCAATGTGTTTTGAAGTCGATTCAGGGGCTTGTGTTTCAGTTATATCCGAGCAATTTTATGAAAATAATTTAAGTCATGTTAAACTCATTCCCACAGATTTAGTTTTGAGTTCTTATACAAATGAGAAAATCAAACCAGTTGGTAAACTAAAGTTGAATGTTAAGTACCAGTCCACTGACAAAGTTCTTGATTTGTATGTAATTAGTAATGGTGCTAATCCGCTCATGGGGAGCGATTGGATAAAGGAACTGCAAGTTGTTGTGTCTAGTCCTAACAATGTAAACAATGTTAGTGCGACTTCCAGTCAGGCCCGGATTAACACTTTTTGACGCCCTAGGCCAAAGGTCACAATTACGCCCCCCCCCCCCCAACCGAAAAAAACCAAAAACAAAAAACACTCCAATACATTGACTTATTTAATTCTAATTACTTTGGCTATAGTATAAAAGCACAGAACTATTATGATTGGCATTTTTGTCACTTTACTCAGAGGACGTATTTGAAACAAATAACGGAGTTATTGTGATTTTTCTGCTGAAAAACTATAATTTTGCATAAGAATTAATGCAAATTTAGGTTATATTAAGAGAAAAATCACAATAACTCCGTTATCTGTTGTCATATACAGTGGCGGATTTACCACTAGGCCAGTTCAGTTGGCTCACTCGCCTTTTAAAATGTTTCAATATTCACCTAAGGGTGCTGCACTTTGTTATTGATATGGTGAACCACGTGTTGAAACTTTAACACGTGGATTTTAATTATTCAGTTATCATAAGCTACTTTTAATATTGTAGAATGTCTCTTGCCTTTCAACAAATTACATGATTGCTTTATCAATTTACTTTGTTTCTCTAAACGATTATAATAACTTGTAGAAAATTACATTAAAATAAATAAATATTTTTTATAGTATTGTATATAATATAGCACTTCTGTTACTGGCTGCAATGCATGCAATGCAATGCAAGTTTATATATTTTATTGGTTCACGTGATTCGTACTTTGGCAGTTCAGTCAGCTGTTTTCAATTTTTTTTTAGCTTTCATTTAATATTCATGAGATTTTACATATCATAATAATAATCAAATTAAATCAATATTACAAGAAAATTGGTGGTTTCCCTAGAATTGAAACACGTATAAAGTTTGAATAAAATCGTTCGTGCTGTTTTTGAGTTAAAACATACAATATTACACTTTACTCGTATCAGCGCATAGGATAAAACCATTTTAAGGATGATTTTAGCTTAATTTGACGATTTTAGAATCATACTTTGGTCAATGATTGTGGGGGGGGGGGTCCTACAGAAAAGTTGGCCTAGGGCCCCAACCTTTGTAAATCCGCCACTGGTCATATATCCTTAGAAACTTGGTATCCTTAATTACATAATTTGATTTGTCAATTTTTGTCTCTAGTAAAAATTTTGAAAAACTTACCGTTTTTGAGATATTTGAGCTTACAAATTTAAAATGGCCGCCATTTTAAAAATGGCTGCCATTTTTAAAATGCACATAGGAAAATAATAATTATTTTCTTTTGAAATGGACATTGGTGTGATAAAGATTCATGCCAAAATTGAACTCAATATCCATGTGGAAATAAAAATTCATATGTGTCAAAAAAATGGCGACTGTGTGGGTAACTGGCGGCATTTGGACTCTATTACTACGATTTTCATATTTGTTTTTGGTCCACGAACAATGGGCTAAAATGTTGGCAGGGAGTTCTGAAACACCCTGTATAATTGTAATACAGAAATAAATTTAAATCCAGGGCAAAGGAACAAGTTCAAGGCAAACCTTACAAGGCGACGGTCAAGGCAAAGGGGCGCTATTTACCGTCAATTAGGGGAATATTTACCGCTTGTCGGGGGTGCTCTTTACCGCTGATCACAGGCGTTATTTATGCGTATTGGGGGCGCTCTTTATAGTCGATCAGGGGCGCTCTTAATGGCGGTCGGAGGCGTGATTTAACTCTGATCAAGCGTGATATTGACCGTCGATTAACAGGGCGATGTTTACCGCCAGTCGGGGGGTGATGCTCTTGACTTCTAAGTGACACTCTTTACGGCACATCAGGGGCGCTTGCTCCCGCCGCGAAGAAGCCCCTCGGGTCCTGGCAATTTAGGTGGTCCTCTAGTTCGCTGAAATAATTCTTTCTCTTTTGCCGAATGTTCTATTTACTCTTGTTATTAAAGAGTTTAATAAAAAAATGTAAAACCCCCATAATTAAATTATATTTGCAGTTTAATATTTTTTTTTTACTGAAATTTAGTATAAAAAAGGCCCGTTTGACGCCCCCCTCTCGGCTGACGCCCTAGGCCATGGCCTAGGTTGGCCTAGTGGATAATCCGGGCCTGCTTCCAGTAGGAAAAAAGTAAGCATAGTGGCTAACCAGCAATCTAAGATCGAACAAGATTTATTCAATGAATTTCCTGAGGTATTTACTAGTAAGCTAGGTTGTTACAATGGAGATCCTGTTAAACTTACTCTTAAGCAAAACGCTGTACCTAAGTATCATAAACCTAGACCCATACCATACTCTTTGAAAGAAAAAGTCGAGCAAGAGTTAAAAAGTTTAGTTGAGGAGGAAATTATTTCTCCTGTTTCTAGTAGCGAATGGGGCACTCCCATTGTTCCGGTTCTCAAAAGAAATGGTAAAATACGCGTATGCGGTGATTTTAAGGTTACCTTGAATCCATATTTAGAGGTAGACAGACATCCGATACCTCGAATTGAAGACCTTTTTGCAGTGTTGCAGAAAGGAGTGCAATTTTAAAAAATTGATCTGTCATCAGCTTACATGCAATTAAAATTAGACGAAGAAAGTAAAAAACTTTGTACCGTTAGTACTCACACGGGGTTATTTGATTCACACATATAACCGTCTCTGTTATGGCATATCATCCGCTCCTGGTATTGTTCAAAGAGTGATCGAGCAAACATTACAAGGCATACCTGGAGTAGCATCGTTTCTAGACGATATAATTGTTACTGGGTAAGACACAGCTGAGCATCTGTCTAGGCTTAAAGAGGTTTTTACCCAATTGAAATACAGTAGACTCCCTCGTAACCGGCCACCTTTTAACCGGTCTCCGCTTTAACTGGCCTACCCTGGCACAAAACAACATCTTTTTAACCGGCCATTTTTTATCTCAACATCGCTTTAATCGGCCATGTTTCGCCGGAAACGTGGTTTTCTTATCTGCTGAATCATTCAATTCAACATTATAAATATCATGTTTACGTTCTCAAACCAACGAAAATGTACTGTCCTGGACGGAAGTGTATGCCGACGGAAGTGAATGCTTTTGGACCTGCTATCCAGTATACAAAATAAGGAAACAAATTATTATTAGTTTATTTTAGTGGCGGATTTCATGGATGTTGGATGTTAGCAGTGAAGTGTATAGAGTAATAAATTTTAAGTTGTTTTTGTTTCAAGCCATAATTATATTTAGGCAATATAAAATTGTTGTTTGACATTTTTTATGTACTACGGTTTAACCGGCCAAATCATTATCCGGCCGAGGCCTGGTCCCGAGGTGGCCGGTTAAGAGGGAGTCTAATGTATAAGGGGTTAACAGTCAGTAAAGATAAATGTAAATTTTTCTGTGATAGCCTAGAGTACTTAGGTTATGTAATTAGCAAAGAGGGTTTAGCTACATCAGAAGATAAAGTAAGAGCTATTGTTGAAGCTCCTGTACGTAAAGAAATTACTCAACTTAAAGCTTTCCTTGGTCTTGTAAATTATTATGCCAAGTTTGTACCTAATGTCGTAACTATTCTAACACCCTTGTATCAACTTCTCAGAAAAGACACAGTCTATTGTTGGAATATTGCGTGTCAAAAAGCCTTTGAGTCAATTAAGGAAAGGCTTGTTTCAGCTAAAGTGCTAGCGCACTATAATCCAGATTTACCTCTTAAGTTATCATGTGATGCTTCACCTTATGGTATCGCTGGTGTGTTAAGTATAATAGAGAAAAATGGTACTGAGCGTCCTATTTCTTTTACAAGTCGAGTCTTAAACTCATCTGAAAGGAACTATTCTCAGATTGACAAAGAAGCATTATGCATTGTGTATTGTGTCAAAAAGTTCAATCAATATTATGGGGTAAAAAATTTACTCTTTGTACAGACCATAAACCGCTTTTGGCCATATTTGGACCAAAAAAGGGGTTACCGGCTTTTGCAGCAGGCAGGCTACAACGCTTTGCGTTATTCTTATCAGTGTATGATTATGACATTAACTATGTTAAGTCCCAGAGTAATAGTAATGCTGATGGTTTATCTAGACTTCCGCTCACAACTAATGTTGTAGATAACAACGTAGAAGTAGATTATTTAGGGACATATTTGCATTGTATTACTGAATCTGACATGCCTATAGACTTTAATGATGTCGGTACCGAAACAAAAAAAGACAATGAGTTAAACAAAGTAATGGGTTATGTAACATATGGCTGGCCAGTTGAACCTGATGTTAGTTTAAGTGACTATGTTAGAAGGCAAGCTGAGTTAACTGTAGAGCACGGAATTTTAATGTGGGGCTATAGAGTCATTATTCCAAAATCTTTAAGAGGGAAGTTACTAAAAGAACTCCACAGTGGACACTTGGGTGTTGTAAAAATGAAGTCATTAGCCAGAGCTTATCTCTGGTGGCCGTCTATTGACAAAGACATTGAATCTGTGACTAGCAGCTGCTCAGCATGTCTTTCACAACGTGAATCACCTTCAAAAAGTAAATTACATGTATGGGAATTTCCACCAAATGTATGGCAAAGAATTCATTTAGATTTTCTTGGACCATTTCAAGGTAAATTGTATTTGATTGTACTAGACGCGCACAGTAAATGGATTGAAGTTGAACCTGTTAGCTCAACGTCCTCTAAGCAAACAATTGATAAGTTGAGACCTATGTTCTGTAGATATTGATTGCAGGAAATTGTAGTTAGTGACAATGGTCCACCTTTTTGTTCTGAAGAGTTTTCTAAATTTTTGAAACAAAATGGAATTAGGCAAACCTTGATTCCCCCATATCATCCGGCGTCTGATGGACAAGCTGAAAATGCTGTTAAAACAGTAAAGAAACGATTAAAATGTGCTCTGTTTGAAAAAGAAGATCCTAATTTAGCTCTAAGTAGATTTTTAATTGCTTATAGAAACTCAGTTCATAGTACTACTTGTGAAACACCTGCCAAATTAATGTTTAATCGTTCTCTGAGGAGGAGGTTAGACTTAATTAGACCCAATATTCAAATGACTGTAGCTAGACAACAAGATAAAAAAATCATTAATGCTAGAGGTTCAAAAACTAGACGATTGACAATAGGACAACCTGTGTTGGCTAAGGACTATAGGGGAAGAGATAAGTGGATTGAAGGTAGTATTGTGAAAATATTAGGTCCAGTGACGTATTTAGTCCAAGCTCAACCTCCGATCCGTCACCTACCCGCTCCCGTGTTATCCAATGTGATCTTTCAAAATGTAATGAGTTGTATTCATTTATTCTACCCCACGATCGCGTCACCACGTTCGGTACGCGACAGGAGTCTACTGTATCGGACAACGGGTAGTATCGGACAAACGCTGGTCCCAGCCTTTGCCGCTAGAGACAGCACTGACTTGGATATCAGCAGAAGCTCCAAGGAGAAAGACTATGTGAGCGCCGTTATGAGTTTCGTGCCTCAATAATCGTCTGTGCTGTGACATTTTTCTTGTTTTTGTTTTGTGACAATTTCTGTGCACGTACTTATGTTTGAGACATCAGTGTGCTAAACTGAGTAAATACTTTTATGATTCAACACCACTATTTTATAGTAAAGAGGTTGTACTTTGTTTTGTAGGTGAATGGTTAGTACGGAACTGGTAGTAATAATTATTTCAAGAAAACTGGATACAATGCTCACATTGCAAGGGCTAGGCTCACGAAAACTGTGCTCAGCTTGAAGACAGCCCCTCTCTATTATAAGTGTATGATAGTTTTTGGGCACGAAGCAAAGAAGAAAAAAGCCTTTATAAATGGAAACACCAACAATGTATATGTATTTTGAGCCAAAGAGATCTTAATTTTGTGAATTTGAAACTCAATTTTCTTTATTTAGACTTAGGTTTATCAGTAAAAAAAAAAAAAAAAAACTGATAGTGAAAACCAATTTGTTTATACTTATAGTTAAGTTTTTTATAGTGTTGAAACAATTTGCAACAATAAAAGTGTGTTTTCAGGCTGGAAGTGGTTTTATTTTAGCTAAAAGCAGTTGTAGATAACCCTGCCCGATACTACCCTCCAAAAATCAAATGGGCCCAAAAGTAAGGTTTAGAAAATGTGTGGAAAAGTGATACATTCATTCATACAATAATTATTATATTAATTGTGTATGTAAATACTCGTAGCATTTCAAACTTTGATGTTTTACATATTCAATTATCATTTCTCTAATCACTAATTAGAAAATCTAAAAAAAGCTTAAGTGTCTGATACTACCCGACCTTCCCCCTGAGTAGTGAACCGGTATCTTTAGGTCCTTCTGAGTGTAGTTGCCGAAGTGATGGAACCTTCAAGTCTGCAGATTAGACTTCCTCTATAAGCTGATTAATGGACTTGTTGACTGCCCCTCCTAGCTTGCTAGGATCTCCACTTAAATCTTTCTCCATTTACCATTTAAAAAAATCCCAAGAGATGTTTGCGAGGAGACATCATAACAAATTGTGCTCAGCAGTCCCGCACCCAACAGCTTATAGAATGTGGTGTGTCCGTGTCATGAGGATTTCTATTGCATCCAGTCTTTTTAAACTGTAAATATGAATACAAGTCATTATAAACATTCAGTTAAATATACTGAAAACTGTTTGTTTGATATATTAACTAACTGTAATTTTGTTCAAGTTATTCATTGTAATTTGCTCATTAAAAAGCATAATTACTAAGTAAGTCATTGCCGTTAAGTACTATCATATATTAGTTCTCATTCATTAATATTTATCTAACTTTAATTGCTAGTAATTAATTAAAAATTAATTTCTAGTAATTATTTATTATAATAAATTTGTATCTTGGCCTTTTGGGAAAAAAAGTAACAATGTTGGTTACCCATGTGTAATTTCAGTATAATCAATTCTTGGTCGTATTTTATTTATATATTTGTTTTACAATTATCTTCATTTCCAGTTCTTTATAGGTAACTTATTGCTACAAACTGGGTTTCAACGGAAGATGACTGTAGTCTCATAGGTGAGATAGTATGGTGCATAAGAACAATAGTACAAATGTTTGCGACAACCGTGGTCGTCACCACCGAGGAAACAATGGTTAAATACACCCGTTGCCCCGTTGCAGCAAAACTGCTTACTCAGCCAATTTCCAAAGGCGATTGGATTTTGTATTTTCCCCACAAACACCATAGGAATAAGTATGTAGGTTTGCTGCCATGAAATGTTGTTAGAAAATGTTATTTGTTAGGAAATGTAATGGCTAGGTAAGGTAAATATCAGACTGTATCAATATTCAGCACTTTTTAATTTCCCCCATGGGGGTGAGTATGTAGGTTTTCTGCCATATGGGTGTTGTGATCAAATATCAGTTAAACCCACCTTAGTGAATTTACACACCAAATTTGATCAAGTTATGCCTATAGATAAGCGAGATACAGGGTTTCGTTCATTTCCCTTAAGATTAACATGGGACTCCTACCATAGAGGTTTCACCATGACTACTACCATAATAGCGTATTCCCAATAAGGAAATTCTCTAAAGATCAACATTTTACCCTTTATTACCTGCAAGTGTTGTCAAAGCTTCAGGAAAAAACAATTATTCTCGTTTTCGTTGGAGATTGTTGGTCTCAGCTATTACTTAAATAAGGAATTTCAAAATAAACTAGGGTAGAATTCATGGTTGTATGTTTATCTTAATTAATAATTTTTAATTTGATAACTATCTAGTGGTTTGTTATTAAGTAATAATTCAAATGCAAAGTATAGAGTAATGTGGTGTTGTTACGATAAATATCGTACCCGTAGAAAAACTTACTTACTTACTTCTTACTTACTTCTGAAGAGTCGTCCCGATTGACCACGTAGTGGCGTGAGACCAGTCAAGTTTCAGGATAGGAAAAGAGAATGTAAATTTACCAATTTGTTGAATTTGTTGAATCAAAACTCCAAATCAAAGGTCCTCGATCTTATAAAGACATCTTTCAACGAGGAAAGATTTGAGCCTACGCCTAAAGATGTTTTTATTCTCAACTGATTTGAGTTCAACTGGCAGTTTTTGGAAAAACTTTGCACCAGCATAACCCGGTTTGGATTCAAAAAGTTTGAAGTTGTGCATTACAGCAGTTCTAACATTTCTATTTCTAGTGTTATAATAATGAGTTGGAGGGACAAACATTTGGTCATGAAACTTGGCATACAATACAGTCTCATAGATGTATAGGCTTGGAATAGTCATTATGCCTAAACTTTTGAAAGAATCAGAGCAGTGATCTCTGTGTTTAAGTTTACACATTAGCCGAATTGCTCGCTTTTGGAGCTTGAAGATTTTTTCAATGTTAATTTTGGAGGACATTCCCCAGAGAATTATTGAATAACTAATATGTGATTCTATGAGGCTGTAATATACCAACTTGCAGAGATTTATGCAGTCAAGACGCGACATGTACCTCAACACGAACAAACCCGCGGAAATCCTGCTGCAGAGAAGTGATACATGAGCATTCCAGGAAAGATTAGAATCCAGCTCAACACCCAAGAATTTGGTTGTTGAGGAGAGTTCCAACTGGTGGTCTCCAATGAGGACACAAGGGGTGGAGTTTACTCTTGAGTTTTGCCTTTGCCTGGTTTGAATGAAGATGCAATGACGAATGTTTGAATGACGATGTTCATCAGTGACACTGCCTACTCCTGACCGTAGCCTCTCTGCTATTAATTGTAGTACCTGACAATTGCTAATACATATGTACAGTATGTCAATGTCAAATAAATGACTGATTTCTGATTTCTGATGGTGTTTGTTTTCTCTGTGTTGAGAGCAAGTTTGCAATCTGAGAAATACTGAGCGAGTTGGTTAATCTGAAGGAAGGCAGAGATTTCAAGTTGTTCAATGTCCCTGTGCTGAACAAAAAGGGTAGTGTCATCCGCATATGTGACCACACTATCACCAGGGACGTAGTCAGAAATGTCATTAATAACTGCTTCATTCACGTTTTCCGCTGTGTAATGGTAAACATTATATCGTTTAGTTTTCACACTTCATATCCGTAACACAAAACAATAGTTATACATCAGACCTTACTAATTAAAGCAGTTATGCTTTTCCTCTCCCGACCTTGCGACCTTGGATTGTTTGTCCCAACAATTAATTTAATAAGGAATTTAAAAGTAAACAAGGGTAGAATTTATGGTTGCATATTTAACTTACCTTCGTTGATAATTAATTGTTAATTTTATAATTATAAAATGGTTTGTTATCAACTAATAAATAAAATATAAAGTAAGTTTAGAGTATTATGGTATCATTTCGATGAATGTCGTCCCCTTAGCAACACTGCCTCATCCGCTTATTCAATCAGATGCGTAATCGTAATATTAACGTAACTTGACTTCCGTTTTAGTTTTCACACTTCATAGCAGGAACACAAAAAAAGTTATATAGCAAACCTTGAAGAGCAGTTATGCTTTTCCTCTACCGATTTTGGTTTCATCAATGTTGCTCCAAATTTAAGAAGATCGTCAGTTTAAAGAATGTCACCGTAGGTCGGGAAAACTTCACAATCGCACGGTTAAATAGTACATTACACGAAATATACACAAGAACATTTTCAACAAAAAATATTGAAAATTATAAAATACTTTACTTTTTAACTATGTATTTAATTGTAGCTAATATTATTTTATTGTGAACGTACTATATATTGAGCTTTAACTAATGTTTCATGTTAACATAATGGTTGTCATACCTGAATAAATATACTCGATAATAGGACATTACTATAGCCTATAGTAATTATTTTTCAACTTGAGGTAGTCTATTATCCGATTTTAAATAATTTCGGGAAGAACAAATTGAATCATTTAACAGCTAAAACACTTGAGGTTGTATATCTTCTGTTATTGCGGATTATACATAATCAATGGTTCTCATTTTGTGATTTAAAAATATTTCCTGAAAGTCTTGACCAATGGGGATTTGTTTTGGTCGAGCAAAGGAGTAAACACTTGTCTGATTTTTTTTATCCCACTCTACAAATTTCGTTCGTTTCCCCTAATCCCCCTCTCTGCTGTGTCTGTGTGTATGTGTGTAACTTTATGCTGTCATGTGAATTTTAGTCAAAGCATTTTATGTTTTGTTTTGAAAAGTCTTCTTTTATTTTAATTTAACGAAGTGCGCCTCTCAAGTTTAAGTGAAAAATGGTGAGAAATAAATTTTAGTTATTACATATAAGGACTTCCATAACCTATGAATTGTATTTCATTTAACCTAAAACGTAAGTAGGTTAAACAGATAACAACTCTAAAGCTTACTTAACTCATAGAAGTAATATTTTAATTTGTATATTGAGCTCTCATTTATTAATTAGCCAGCATTTTATAAATTATTATCATAGGTACAGGTATTGTTCATAATCTTGATGTAGGCCTAGCCTAGTAGGCCCTACATAGACTTAAAGGGGCCTTTGTCATATTTTGCTCAACAGAATTGCCTATTTCTGCTGCCAAACCCCTGCTAGGGCCTATAGGCCTACAAAAGAAAAAACTCTGTGGATACAAAACAATTTCTACTATATCCTTATCGAAGGAATTATCCATACATTCCTGGGCAGAACTCAGACACAACATATGGTGAAATCAGTTTTGCTAACCCATGTGGAACCTTATAGGCACGTTAACTGTTAAATGTGTTAATAAATATAAATAATAAATATAAATAATAATAAAATGTGTTAAATGTGTTAAATTTAAAATGTGTTAAATGTGTTTGTGTTGAGTCTAACAAAAATTTACGAATGGTGTAGAATTATCTCGTGCCTCTAAAATGGAATTGAAAGTTTTGAATGCAATCCAGGAAAAATAATTATTTCTGAAAATGTCCACATGGTGATGTAAGTTCTTTGATCTTTTGTTAATCACCCTTCATTAAGGGATATAAAATGTAGGATACAAACAAGTTTACTCCCATGTTATCAATTTAATAAAATCTAGGATAGTCTACCTAGCCTCAGAGGGAAAGGGTGGGTTGAAAGCCTGTTCAATATAACACAATTTTTACCTCTAGGCCTCTCTTTTGATTTTTTATTTAAGGTTAGTTTTCCAACTTTTTATTTTTAAGAGGTTGCGCCTCTTTTGCTTTATTTTGTCTCGTTCACAGAGATTACATTGATCTAAGCGTGGATTGTTGGCCTACTAGAAAAAGTTAGGGGTGAGCAGCTCTGCAGAATGATACTGATAAAAGCTTTTTGACAGAATGCAGTTCTAAACCTACTATATATAACTGTCTTGGTCCCAAAATCGGGCATTCTAACTATTATATATGCCACCAGCTCACCAAAATGCTAGCCCTACAAAAGTAATATTTATGTGACTTTCTGTCTTCAGTACAGGTGACATGTCAAATCGGACCCCTTTTTGTCAACAGGTATTGATAATACAAATTAATGAGTCAACCAAAGAAGATTTTGTTGGTACCTTCCTGTTATGGTAATGGGATGTTGCACACAAAAACTGAGTAATTTCGAACAGCATGCTTTGGTGTTAGGTCAGGTTACTTTATGTTTAAATAATGTACGATATAAGGCATGTAGAATCATATTTATCACATCATTGCAAAACAGTTTTTAGTGATGATGGTTGGTCATCTCAGGTCCTTGTGAAGCACGGTGTGCTACAGGGATCGGTTCTGGGGCCTTTTTCATTTCTTATTTTAATTAACAATAGATATAGATTTTAATGTATTTCTTCCCATGCCACTTTGAACAATGATGACGTAGGTTCACAATGACCACTCTGAAGCCAATCTCATGCATCTTGTACTGTAGCTACTTTATGTAATCAGGAGAGAGCACAAATGTTAATACAATAAGACTGGCCTAGAGCTGAAGAAGAGGCTGTTTTTTTGTTTTTTTTTTTATTTTTTTATTTAGGCCTACAATTGAAAGAATTAATTCAGCAGCTTGGCAATATTGCCATGTTCGGGCTGCCGGTGAAGAGTTTTGGTTGTATTCAATCTTAAAATAAGTTTCCCAGTAATAGTAAGCTTATCAAGTTTAACAAGTTTTTTTTTTTTTAAATTTTTTCTTCCATAAAAAATGAGGTGTTATTAAGAAAAGTACTGAGCTGTTAAACATTTTTGTCAGGAGCCACAGTTTTTCAACTTTCATTGGCATCACATTTGTATATCATACTGTACGTATTTCTCTTCTACACATAGAATAGGCCAATAGGCCTATACAATATTTTTCCAAAAGCGCAATCTGGAAATATACTTCTCTGATTAGCTGGGATGCCAAGATCGACTTACAGATAACACAGAATATCTTGACCTGTGATGACCGTTTACAGTTCAAACAATTGGAGAAGAGTGACGAAGTTGCAGATTGTCGCAGACTGTTTTTAGTGCCATATGTTTACCATTTTGAATCCAGAAGTGGAGTATGTCAGAGGCCAAGATATTTTGCGTTATCTGTACCAAGATGCTGGTAGTGCAGACACGAGAAAGATGACGTGCATTACAAATTCTCTGTGTGCTGTCATGTTGAAAAAGAGTTGAGATTGTTCGTGCAGTGACTTTTAAAATAAATAAATCATGTCTTTTTTTTCAAGCGATTTTCAGCATCATACTGCTTTACAAAACAACTTAAGTAAACATCATATAAATAAATGTAACTTTTAGAGGGAATCTGTTCTGCAAAAGAAAATTGTGGGAAGATGCTGCAGGATAATAATTGAAATTCAATGGCTAACTTATCTTTATTTAAACATAAGGCGCTGGGGTAAAGGAGTAACAGTTAGTTGTCTCAAATGTCTCAACATTAGAAGAGGGGGCAGCAATAGGTTCGGAGAGGAGACCATTCTTGATAAAGAATAGAAGACCATTGGGATGGCGGGATGAGGAAATGCTTTGGTTCATCATAATAAATGTGGTGAACAGCAACAAAATTTTCTTTTTTTTATACAGATATTAATCCTTTTGGTGCTACAGACCAATATATCGTTCCTTGCCTTATTCCCAAAAAATGCTACCAAACGATATATATTTTGCCTTGCCTTTCATCCGAAAAGTGCTAAGAAACGATATATTGGCTCGCCGCCGATGTTGATACTGTGGACTTAAACGGGAATATTGGTTGTCTGTCTTTTCGAAACACCGATGATAATTTGTTTCTCCATACGATCGAGATCTGACATATCGTACTTTAGCACTTTTGGGTGGACAATTTATTTTGTATGAGTTTTAGCGAATTTCCCTATAGGGAATATAGGGAATACGCTATTACAGTAGGTAGTAGCCATGGTAAGACCTAAGCCCGGGACCATGTTACTTTTTCATTTTGAGGTCCCCAGAAGCCAAAAACACTGTTCGTTCATTTTCATATATATGTATATATATACATATATTTGTACTACACATAGATACATACCCTCATGTATGTATCTATGTGTCTGTGGTAACTTACTGATACCTTTTGAAGGGGACATCCGATTTTGATGAAATTTGGTATGAAGGTGTAAGACCAGGTCTATTTTTATGAGTTCGCGAACCAGCATTATCGGTTTATGGGAACGGGGTTTTATGGGGTTTCAAAGGGGTCAAAAATGGATTATTGGCATTTTTGGAGCATAATTTTCAAAATTCAACAATTTTTACTAAAACCATTTAAAAGAGCTTAAAAAACAAACAATTTAGTATTTTGAATTTTTAACTTGGCTTAACAGGTTATGAAGAAAAGCCAAAAATAGGTTTTCCATGTTAACCTTATGGGAAATTAACAAAACCCTGTATCTTGCTTATTTATTGGAATAACTTGATAAAATTTGGTATGTACATTCACTTGGTAGGGTTTAACTGATATTTGCTTACAACACCTATATGGCGGCAAACCTAGGTACTCACCCCGATGGGGTTTATGGGGATTTTGGGGAAAATTAAAAGAACACCATAACTTGATAATATTTGGAATGTACATTCACTAGGTAGGGTTTAACTGATATTTGCTTACAACACCAATATGGCGGCAAACCTACATACTCACCCCCATGGGGTTTATGGGGAAATGAAAAAGTGTCGAATATTGATACAATTTGATATTTACCTTGCGTAACTATTACATTTCCTAACAAAACTAACATTTTCTAACAACATCCCATGGCAGCAAACCTACATAACCATTCCTACGGTGTTTATGGAAAAAATACGATACCGTATCTCAAGATCATTTGGTAATTCGCTGAGTACGCAGGTTTGCTGCGACGGGGGTATTTATCTCATGCGTTCGCTTCCCTCTCCTTGGAAACCCCAGCACTTTTCAGAAGTTATGTAAATATTTTTCCAGCACCGAAAGGATTGATCCAGTTAATACCCTGTAAATTTAGAACGGGGATCTATTGCCGCCACAAACTCAGAAGTTAAACTTCTACCCCGGGTTACCATTTTGATTTGTCAAAGAGAGTGCACTTGTTTCCCCTTCCTTCAGTGCACAAAATCTAATACCCAATAAAAACTGGTGAATTTTATTGATTGTTCAAACGTAGTGACAACATTACATATTACTATAATCATTGTTAGAGTTTGAAAAAAGCAACAGACGACAAAATATCACAAGACGAATATTCTGATACAGCAATCTACTTAATAATGAAAATTGTTAAATCTTAAATAAGCCAATTGTTAACTGGAAAAAAAACAATTTTGTTGATAAGTGTAGGGTACATATTAATAGTGGCTGTTTAAACACAATGTTCTTTTCTTAATCGAATCATACAGTGACTGTTGGGGAGCAACCGACCACTTGTATAAATGACCATTTGAATTGGCAGCCTCTATGGCATGTTGCCACTATAATGCACTTATCCATTGTTGTGGGCCATTGCGGCTTTAAAACTGTCTAAAAATGGCTTTGAGTACCAGAGAGTTTAGCAAGGTGCCATTTTTTGTTACAGTAGGCCTACCCCTTTATTTTCATATTAATTAATACTGAGAAAAGTGGCATTTGCTGTCATACAGACTAGATTCACTCACTTTCCACTGTTATTACAGATCCTGGAAATATTGAAATTATAAAAATAAAAAAGGATTTGTTTGAATGCAAGCCTGTCACTGTTTGTAATTGATGTAGGTAGGAATAATGTTGACATGCTTATGTATATAACAGATTATTTCTTAACATAAAGATTCTAATGGTTTTACTTTAAATATCACTTTGTATTTTATTTAATTAAAACTTTTTAATATTTTAAATTGTTATTTCTTTGTAGGGTTAGTAAAATAAACAAGAAATGGAGCAAACCAAACTATTTTATGTTTTTTTTTTTTGCTTAACTAACTATTTTAAGGTATTTTTGCATTGATGACTGTTTATAGGATTTAAAAATCTTTTTTGTTAAGTGCATAGCTCTTGAAAACACTGCCTAAATAACTTATTCAGTGTTTTATGCTTCTTAATATAGCCTACTAAAAATTTTACATTACTATGCTTTTGTCGTCACATTTATGTTATTATAAAATTAATTTAAAAATTTTTTACCTTGATAAACTGTTGGGCAACACATCTTTAATTATCATAAGGCAGGAGAAATAATAGAAATTAGTTTTATCGTTACCATCTGCACAAGCTGTGATACATTATTTGGTGGTTATCTAATTGATAGGAACAAACACAGGTTTAAAGTCACACCATGTGAAATCAACAATAGGGTACGGTATGCAAATTTAACTTTTACTGTCACACATTATACCATTGCCCGTGACTTAGTTTGCTCAGTTGGTATTGTGACAATACAGTGGCATTTGGATCCCACAAACCTGGTACAGTAATCGTTTAAGAGGGTATAAAATATTGAATTTGTCTTGCTGATATGTTTGCAACATTTAATTTCCTCTACTTGAAGTTGAATGTTCGAATGGAATTTGTGTGGTTAGCAATACTGTATCAAGGATATGGGAGCCAGTGTAGATAATGCAGCTTGATATAAATATTTACGTCTATTGTTTGAGGTCACCCAATGATAAGAGCAGTGGTCACTGTTTTGGCCCAGTTTTGTTGATGTTTACTAACTTTTACAAAATGCCATTGGAAAGAAGTAAATCAATTTATTGTGATTACGTTATTGTGATATGTGAAAGTTCTGATGAAGAAATATGTGTATGTAATTATCTTATATCTCAAAGATGAGTATGTAACCACCATATTAATAGTTGTGAGATGTTATTAAAGGTGATTGTCCTGATATTTAACTATTGAAATCACTGTGTTCAGTTACTGTTGCAATGGTAAATGTTTTATTGCTAAACATTTTAACTTATGAAAAACTTAATTAGACAGACATAATTGTTTTGGTTAATATTTATTTTATTTTAAATTATTGCATATTGGAGTTAAGATTACACTGAGTTTTAAATCTATTGGCAAAACCAGAAGTAATTAATTAAGGAGACAACAATAAAAATCATACATTTCTAATGGTTATTAATTTATAGAAACAATTTGCCATCAAGTTGTCTATCCTCATTTCCAATACACGTCTCATAACTTATTCATCACATAAGTAATACGAGTTACTTAGGGGAGAAGCAGTCAGCATGTTTTTTTGATATTAAATTAGTCACTCAGTGATAAATATATTTTTTATTGTCAACCTGACGTTTTCTCTTATTTGGTGATTGTGTTATACAGTTTAATTTATAAAAGTTTGTACTCCTGAACCAGCTTTTACAGTTTTTAAGGGTGGGTCTAAGATAAAAAATAATCAGAAAATGTAAATTTAAGTAAATTTAAAGAAGTGACTTTTTAAAAAGAAAGGAGACTAAAAAACGTTTGAAGAACTAAAAAGAAAAACCTAGTCTTATTCTAAAGAGACATCTTAAAACAATAATTATTTAAGAGCAAATAGTTTTTTAGTAGGACTATTATCTTATACATAGGCTATTACTGGTCATATTTCCTACCTAGGCTACAGTAAATCAGATTTTACAAACATATTTAACTCTTTCAAATTGTCTTGAGATTACAATCGTCAATCCTCTTTACATTAGGATCATTCAAGTTCCACAAACTTGTAAAGTTGTATTAATTTAATCATTTACAATTTGTAAATTTTTCTTTAAAATACTTTTTACTGAGGCCACGGTCCTCTTTTTTGGTTTACCTCTAAAGAAGAGTTGTTGTTATAAATGATTTGTCTTTTTTTCTAAAGTTATCATTTACTAAATATTTCACATATTAGTTGCTTTGATCTTATCTTCCATTTTGAATTTTTTTCTTTATGATTTTTATTTAAATCAGTCTCAGTTATGACAAAGCCTGTTTTTTATATTTTTTATTTTAGGTTAAGATTATTTTGATGATGTCTCCTGTTTTTATAGCATTTTCTATATACAAAACGTTTTGTGACAATAAAGTGAGTTTGAGTTTAGAATTTTTACTGTAGGCTAACTGAAACCCTTAAAAATTTAAAACTTATCTAATGAAGATATCTCTACATATTGAAATTTTAAAACTTATACTATCTCATACTAATTTGACCTCAGAATAAGGACCATGATTCTGGGAAAGGCTGTACACATGGATATAGTTTTTAGAAGTGGAGTTCCCACAGGTAGTAGGTAGTCAGAAGCAAACTTGTGCCTAAGAGCTGGATCAGCGTATCTTTTCTCTTTTTCCTGTCTCTATTCAAGCAGAACATTCAGATGTCACATCGCTTATGACTTTCCTTGTTACTAAACTTTTAAATACGTTTTAACAAGTTGGTAGATGGCGTCTAGTTGCCTCATCAGTCTACATAGTCGGACAAGTAATAAAGAAGGATAAAACCAACACAACTGCTACAATGCTTATAAAGTCCATCATGCTAACCACTATGCCACTGACTCACTTATGTACAGTATTGTAAACACTGAATAGTCTTGTTAACTGAACCAAGTTCTCAACCCTTTTTTCTTACAGTTTGATTTTAAATTGTAAAAATAGCACATTATAAAGCAGAAGAATAAAGTTTGGTGATGTGTTTGGTTCTCCGCAGGACATGGGGGACACTTACCAGAGAGGTGTGGCAGAGCGGCACTCCAATGGTCGGGCGACCCCCGGCGGCAGTGGCGGGGGCGACGCCGACACGGCGGTGCCCCGTGCGGATGCAGCCAAGAAGAGAGCCGCACAACGCGCCGCCGAGAGGGACGAGCGAGAATCCCTCGTACTCTGGCGCAGACCTCTCGTTACTTTGCATTACTTCTTTCAAGAGCTTTTTATTCATATACAGAATATACCTTCCAAGTAAGTGCTTGTTAATTTAATCAATTCAGAGTCATCAAAAAAGGCTGTCATTAAAAAAGCATTAATAAAATAACATTTTGAGGAAAAATAATAATTTACTTTAAACTTAGCAGTACAGTTTTAAGTTTTATTATCGTACTGCCAATGTAAAATTGTGTTATCCTTGATATTTGAATAAAATGTGATGTGTTGTACGCACCACGTTCAATGTTTACTCTCACTTAGCTCTGAGCAATGGTGATATACTGAGAGAGGCTCAGTTGTTTCCCGACAATTTGTCCAATTTACTTCAGATTTGAAACAACATCCTCTTTTTGGATTTTCTATGTCAAAATATTATCATTCATTGTTTGATGCCTCCAGAACTGTTTTTAGACTAGTTAATATAGGTGTACATACCTTCAGTCAACAGTCCAAACGAGTAGAAAAAAACCTACATATGTTTCCGAACACAGTAGACTGAGTCGGAGTCTACTGCCGGTCGGCCAAACAATTCCTGTGTAATGTAGTTTATGTGTCTGTGCGTTTGTTGTAATTTTAAATTATTTATTTTTTAAACTTTGACAACCTTAGAAGACTAAATGAATGACATTTTTTTAATCGACCCGGGAACCCTGTGTTCTGAAACATATGTCACAGGATTTTTTTCTACTGGTTTGAACTGTTGAGCGAAGGTATGTACACCTAGATTAACTAGTCAAAATAGTATGTTTTACACAATTTTTCTATGTTTACTACTGACACACAAGGCATACAAACATAATAGCATATATCGACAATTGATTTAAAACTTATTATATAGAGTATTTGTTACTTTTTTCATTGTATGCTTAAGTTTAAAAGAAATTATATATGTGCATATATATATATATATATATATGTTTAAAATATTATATATATTTTTTCATTTTAAAGGGGCGGGCATAACCCTATATGTGTCAGCGTGGGCTGTTTGTCTACTCCAAGTAGAGTGTTTCAGATTTCATCTAACTTCAGAAGTCTCATGAACACGAGATCTATATTATTATATGAGGTTGACAAATTTGATTGTACATTGTGTAATATGCTTTTTAATACGATTTGTGTATAAATGGAATGCAATTTGGTTATTTAAGGAAACATTTTCTTTGTTTGTATGGCTGTATAAAATAACATATTTAGTAATATCAGTGATAATTTTTTTCATGCTTAAAAATTTATTTGAGAAATACGGCAATTATTTTCATTTACAAATGAGTCGTGGTAATCTGTAGCAATTGTTAGTCCGGTGGACCCTGCTTGGTTTAGCGAGACTTTTGGAATAGGCAGAATTCATAAATATTGATATATATTTCTACCTGTTCACTCACTTAGGGCATATAATCTGCCCTTAATGACGTATAAGTGTTCGTTAGTTGAGGGACCATGTTAAAATGAGGCAAATACCAATTGGACATATAACAATAATGAAGCTTGTAAACAACAATAGATAAGCAGCCGCACTTCTAATGAATCGCATGTAATACCGTAAATTTCTTCTAAATTCGTTTTTAAGTCAAGAAAAAGGTTGGTTCTCTCCTGATGAAATGTATTCAGAATAAATTAATTTTCGGAGCAGTGGGTTGGAATAGTGGGACTTTAGTATTTAAGGCCTGTGTTAACTATACTAACTAAATTACAATATTGCTGACGGTTGTAGCGAAGGGTACCAAAATAAAATAAAATCATAATTTAAGGACAGTAAATTGAGTCTGAAACTGATTTTCTATATTATTTCTGGGGATTGAAGTAGCTTGCAAACATAAATGAAAGGCAATAAACAATCAGAAAAAAGGTTTTGTGAGCAAAAAAAAAAATATATATATATATATAAATGAAATAAATAAAGAAGGATGTATGCTGAAAAACATTATTTTTATTGCTATATTTATACATTTTCAGGCTATGGGACTACAGGAGCTTAGTAGAAGTAGCCATTGTCACATACATGTTGATATTGGTGGTTAACGGCGTAGAAGGAAGGCATCAACCTGTAAGTTCCTATTGAATTTATTATTAGACATTCATCAAATAGTAATATTCTTCTCAAAAACAAATGTTTATACCACAATTCAGTTCTCTTGTTTGTTTAGTGATACTACTGTTTTTATGACATTTCACAGTTATAGGTACAGTACATGCCCTCAAATCTGGCCACCTCGGGACCGGACACCGGCCGGATTTCCAAATGGCTGGATTTACCAGCTGCTTATTAAACAAGTTAATCAGAAACCGTGTCAATTTGTGTTTCAAAAGTGAACTATTGGGGTGTATTTAACTGCAAAGTGTATTGTACTAACCTAATGAATGTCGTGTCATTGACTTTGAAAGTCACAATTTACTAGGTCAGACATACTGTAAAAAAATCCATACAATCATGACATAGCCTCTGTTACCCTCGCTGGATACGAGTGCGGCGCGCTTAGCTTCCCTGATACTTTGTGATACATTGTTGAATTATCTTTGTTGAAATAGGGCTGAAATGACGATCGGACAACAGACAAAAGGCCGCTAGCTATGAAACAGTGTTGAATGAAAATAATACCTAGGCTATAGAATGTTTCAGCCTAATATCAGCTGTCAAGGGGTCAAATAAGGGTCAGAACGTTAAAATGGGACTGCAGTGGTAACAGGATCCGTCTAGTGACAGTAACTTCCGTGTTATAATATCAAAGATCGAGCCGAAAATATAGGAAGCAAATACACAACATAATCTTAAATAGTACAAGAGCAAAATATTTCAGAAGATGTCTGAAAATGGATCATTCGGATATCGTCAATTAGATATTTTAGTGATTTAACATGGTACCAGTTGATTAGTGTCTATTACAGTCGTGGGAAACGTGCCTAATGTTTCATTTCCTGATGACCGCTGACGAACTATCTGAGACCGGACTAAAGGGCTTCTGTATTTAATTCTCTATTGCTATTTGATAAAATTTAACTGTTTTGAGAATGTGTCTCTTTACTTTAACGTGTTTGCTCCTGCCTTAAAGTAAATGGTCCCAAACTATAGCCCAGCAGGCTCATATTTGAGCTGAGCGGTTTTCTCAACACAGCCCGGCAGCTCACATATGAGCCAGCAGGTTTTCCTCAAAATAGCCCATATTTGCACAATGTTTCTATGCAGTAGTAACATGATGGTGATGATGGTCATGAGATACTTTATCCTTTTTATAGTATTGCCAATTTCGTAGCCATCTATAGAGAACCAGCCTAAATTAGGTGGACTCATTCATATGCCGGTTCACATTGAAGGATTTTTCCTAGTCACCCACAAATCGCCCCAGCTCTAATAAAAGCCAGTCCGAGAGTGAACGTGTTAACAAAGTGTCAAATAACATAGAGTGTAAAGTTACGAGGGTCGTCCACAAAGTAACCGCCGTTTGAGCGTGGTGCGATAAGTAGTGGGGGTAGCGCCGCCATTCTTACATCGGCGTGCGCAGCCGTTCAGTACGCTTCTAGCTGTGCAAGAGAGAGCATCGTACGATCGCGCGTTCTTTTGTTATAACGTAAAAACATGAGCGCTGCAATAGAAAGTCCCGCCAAGTACGTAGTGCGTGGTGTAGTAAGATTTCGGTGGTCAAAAAGTTAAACAGCCACTGAAATTCATCGTTAATTGAGTGCGGGGTATTGCTTAAACATTGTGAGCAGAGAAGGTTGTCCGTCAATGGGTTCGTTTTTTGTACACAAAAACGAGCATCATGGTTTTCTGACATCTGGCGTTGTGTTCGTCCATGACTGTGTAAGGGCAGGCGTTGTCGTGAACAAACACTACGCCAGAAAACCACAATGTCAAAAACAAAAAAATCCATTGACGGACAACACCTTTGGTTATAATGTTTAAGTCATACCCCGCACTCAATTAACGATGAATTTCAGTGGCTGTTTAACTTTTTGACCACCGAAGTCTTACTACACCACGCACTACGTACTTGGCGGGACTTTCTATTGCAGCGCTCATGTTTTTACGTTATAACAAAAGAACGCGCGATCGTACGATGCTCTCTCTTGCACAGCTAGAAGCGTACTGAACGGCTGCGCACGCCGATGTAAGAATGGCGGCGCTACCCCCACTAATTATCGCGCCACGCTCAAACGGCGGTTACTTTGTGGACGACCCTCGTATTACAGTGATCTGGCTATCCTGTACTCTTTGGAACTTTATACTGTTTGTTTTAGCTAAGTATTCAAATTAGACCAATTTTATTTAAATATTTGATTGTAAATTTTTAGGCAGTGTGATTAACAAGAAAATTTGATAACATGCAAGACGTCTGCTGCACTTACTGCACTAGGCACTGCCTACAAGTCAATATTAACTTTAATACTGTTACCCAAGTGTTGAGTTGTTTGTTGTTTTACCTTTTAACTTGTGTTTTTTTATTGATGCTCGTAGTCCTTGTTTTGAATTCGTAAACCTCACAGAGTTAAACAAAAAAACTAAAAGTCATTTAAGACATAAAAGACATTAAACTTATTGTACCTTCTTTTGGGTCTTTGGTGCTGATAAGAGTTGGTCAACTTAGTCTAACTACAATCTCTAATTAATTAACATTGTTGAATTATCTTTGTTTAACAATAAATTCAAATTATAAATGAAACATTCTTTTTTTAATTGGTCTAGGGTTGTTGACCTAAATATCTCCAATGAACCTTGTTCTGAATAGACAGATTCAGAATAGCTGGTTCAGAATATATTAGAACTCTACTGTACTATAATGTTTTAATAACCTGCTCTTAAGTTTTATGAGTTTTAGGTATTCACAACTAACCATTTTTTTTTTATTTATTTTTTTTTTTATTAAAAAGAGGTTGGCGGACCTCTTTTTTTGCCTAACTTTGCCCCTCCACATAGACTATAGATCTGTGCGTGGATTGTATTAAACAAAGTAAGGGGGTGAGCCGCTACAGTACAAGGTGAAAGGTACTGATAAAAGTCACTGGCAGAACGCGGATTCGAACCCACGACATCGCTGCCATGGTTCCGAAGCCCGGCGCACTAACCACTACGCCACCGACTCACCCAACGTTTTTTGTTTTTATAAAAATGTATGTGGACATCGGATTATCAGAAAAATTTGAAATAAAGATGCAAATGTTTTTAAGACTATCCCGCCGGTTTTGTAATCATAATGAAACTGTCTGGAAAAGTTGGGAACTCTGTTTGACAAATATGGGAGACATCCTAATCAAGTTAAATAATTTTGTCAGAAATATACAAAAACAAATAAAGATAAATATTTTGATTTGATAAATGAAATGTTTTCAGTTAGAGCAAGAACAATCGATAAGCCACAACAAACCACTAAACCTAATCATCCAGCTGTTTAGAAAACATGAACACTGAAGACCAAATACTATACACCCAAAATATTGGTCATTGGAACTGATTGATAAGATGTTCTGGTATTTTGTGTTGTGACGACTATCCAATTTTCTCATTGTAAAAAATCATAAAAAATCACTTGTCTAAAAAATTACATAGAATTTTAATGATCTCATAACATTTATTTGGCTGAATCATAATTTAAATTTGGTTTCTTCCTTGAGCTGTTGATGAAGGCCTAAATGGAGCAAAATTGCGAGGCCATATACAGTAGACTCCCTCTTAACCGGCCATCTCGGGAACAGGCCTCGGCCGGTTAATGATTTGGCCGGTTAAACCAATGTACATTTAAAAATTCCAACCTACAATTTCATATGGCCTAAATGCAATTATGGCTTGGAAAAACAACTATAAATATATTACTCTATATAATTTATAGCTAACATCCAACACCGATGAAATCAGTGACCAAAAAAACTAATAATAATTTGTTTCCTATATTATCTATTGGATAGCAGGTCCAAACATATTCACTTCCAGTGGCATACACTTCCGTCTAGGTCAGTACATTTTAGGTGGTTTGAGACCATCATGATATAATGTGGAATTGAATGATACATTACATAAGAAAACAAAGATTCCCGCGAAACATGGCCGGTTAAAGGAATGTTGAGATAAAAAATGGTCAGTTAAAAAGACCATGTTTTTGTGCCAGGGTAGGCCGGTTAAAAGGTGGCCGGTTAAGAGGGAGTCTACTGTACTGCATTCAACGTGCTAGTAGGCTTGTTGCAGTATAATCTTACACTGAGGATAAAGTGTAATTTTCTAATTTGTATTGCAGTATGTGAAATACATCCAGAAGCGACTTGTGTGGTGTGCCTACTGGTTCGGGCTGGGGGTGTTGTCATCTATCGGACTGGGCACTGGGCTCCACACGTTCCTGCTCTACCTGGGGCCGCACATAGCCTCAGTTACCCTCGCCGCGTACGAGTGCGGCGCGCTCAACTTCCCTGAGCCCCCCTACCCAGACGAGTCAGTCCATACACTAGTATTTATTATGCTATCAGTTGATTGTTTTCTAAAGGCCTAACTGGATTAAAAATTAATTTTAACAGATGTAAAAATTTAAACGAACTTTGATACACATTATTATTGTAATGTAAGGTACCTTTGGAGCTATTTTGAAATCCGTCCCTTAACCCTGAAGAGAGGTTGTTCATTTATTACATCACCCCCCAATTGAGTAGCACATCCTTTTAAAGAGCTTTTAAAAAGAAAACTAATACAGTAGAATCTTGATCGTTCGACACTTTGTAGACTTAGGTAGTGTTAAACTATCAAAATGTCAAACTACAGGGAGTATATGGAAAATTTTAACATATGGAGCATAAAAATCATGAGTTTATATTAGGAAACGCCTAAATTTAATGAACCCATAAAGTGGTTTTACTTTAACATAACCAACATTCAAAGTATTTGCTACTTTGTTTTATATTTTCACCATTGTCAGTCTCCAACATTGACATTATCGGGTGTTACCGACATTTTAAGTTATACAGAATGTGTCGAAATATAAGAAATGTCAAACTAATGAGAGTCGAACTACATAGGTTCTACTGTACCATGAACAAGACTTTCAATAGATGATCCGTTCAAAAATAGCTTGCGATCAAACATTGCATTAAAGTCTTACATAAAAAGTTTTTAAATACAATAACTTCCGACATATTCAACCCTCTGAGGTCGGGTTTTTGACAAATAACTCAGAATATCAAAACCTTTAAATTATTTAATTGAAGGACCGCATGTGAATAATTTTTTAGGCCTCAGCTAAGTGACATCTAAAAATCTCTAAAAGGAAGTCTTGAAAAATAATTTAACCTTGTAGCATATTTAGTAAATATTATTACTATGTAACATATTATTACTACGTAGAATAGTTAATTTTTTATAACTCTTAAACCTGAAGCGATATGCCAAAAACCCCGTCTAAAGGTGGAGCATGTAACATAATTGAAAATTAGTTTTTTAGCCTCCAGTTTGATTTGCAGAGTTATAATCTGCTAACTAAATTTTTGATAAAAATTAAGGGTTTGTGAATATTAATTTTCAACCTTGAATCAATCCGAGCTTTATTACAAATTTTTGGGATCGAGCTTTTTTGAGTCGAGGTTTTTCTAACCGTTATTTTTTTCTCCACTTTCTGTCCATGTTTTCAAAAACATGCTAACACTCACTCTTGTTTTATAACTTATCAAAACGTCATTCACGGAAGGTCACTTCTAAACACACCAACAACCAACATACCAAACAATAATAAAACAAATTTGGTGTCCTCTTTTTCGATTGTTTTGTTTTGCAAAAATAAGGGATGCATTGAGACTAATTATACTATAATTAGTATAATAGTATAATTATGTACTAATAATTACTATTATTAGTACTGACACACTATAAGTTATGTATTTGTACATTATCAGTTATTATTTTGTCATGAAATGGGCCCATGATTGCAATAGGCAAAATAGACAAAACAATAAGATTAAATATATTTTTTGTCTATTAAATATCTGTAAAATTCATTTATGCAGCCAAATTAAATCTTTCAAACTATCAATAAAAAAATTTAGGAACAGAAAATATTTTATTTAAAAACAAAAGACTTTTGATGTGATATTTGATCAATGAATTTTATTTTATTCTCTTAGTATTCATTCACATTGAATTTTCATTTTATTTATAAAGTCATGATTGCGTTCGGTTTTGAAAAGAATTTGGTATTGGTATGACTGTATTTACGCGGATACGATAGTAAACTGGGAGAGCACGATAATTTTGAGTCAGCAGGGTGACAGCTTGCTAGTTTCCTGATCGAGTTTTATAAAAACAAACTAGCTGAGATCGAAGGGACGTGCCTACACAATGACACTACGATAATGAGGAAAATACTACTACTATTTAATGAACGCATCACACCCGCTGTTCTAAAAGCGAACATTATTTTAGATTACAACCCAAATTAAGTCTTTTATTCCATTGCATTTTTAAAAAGCTTGGATCGAAATTCAAGCTTTATCGAAATGCCTTGAGTTCACAGTTGAACTAGGATAATTTACACCTCATGGGATCATTAGAATTGTCCTAACTATTTGAACATAAAAATTAACCAATATCCTTTAGATTATGTTACAATAATGCGCTAGCATTTGAAGGAAATAATCTTATTAAAGATACGTTTAAATAAGATAAGATTGAATTATCCAGGTTGTGCTGTGCTTGTGTAGGATACAGTGTCCATCGCGACGGGACCCAGCATGGGCCGCCACCATGTGGAACATCATGTGTAAGGTGTGTCTGGAGGCGGTCATGTGGGGCGCCGGCACGGCCGCAGGTGAGCTGCCGCCATACTTCATGGCGCGCGCGGCGCGGCTCACCGGCTATGATCCTGATGACGAGGACGACTTGCGAGAGTTCAACGAGTTCCAGCAGAAGCGCCAACTCCACCCCGAGGACTTGGTTAGCTTCTTATGTTTTATCCTATTGGCATACTTGTACAGGGATATTGAAAAAAAAATAGTGTAAAAAAGGTTGACTCTTTTATAGACTAATTGTAGTAATATTATGAAAACTGCATGAAAAATGTTCATAACAAGTTTTAATTTACATTGGAAGAATGCCAAAAGTTCATAAATGCTCAGTATGATCGCTGATCGGTATTCTGTTAATATCTAGGAGATAGTTAAACTCTGCCCACATACTCTGTAACATCACCTGTTATGGATTGGGCTGCTACTTTTATGCGCTGTCTTGAGTCTTTTGAGGTTATGAGGCTTGGGGGTGTACTAAACTTTCTTTTTGACTTAACCCCACAAGAAAAGTCGCATGTTCATAGTTCATCGCCCGATCGGCATTGTAGACCTACAAGAACTGTAAAACAGAAGTCATTGTGTTGTACCCACGGTTTTTAAGAAATTGTCTATTTGTCATGACTGTTTGTTTCGGGTGTGGTTGTTTGTGTTTATATGTCAGAAAGTCCTGTATAGCAAACATCGGAAGATAGGCGTAATTTCAATAGAAGCAGCTAAAGATGAAGCGTAGTAGTTTGAAACATTTTCCGCATTTGACATCTTTAGGCTGTAAATTTTACTTTTCAATGTGTAGGCCTAAGGATGAATGTTACAAAATACATGAAATTTCACCATCGATCAACCAAATGCAACAGAACCATTTTTTGTCTGTCTTTTTTGATGGGTGTTTATAAACTCCCAGATACCCTTTCAAAGTGAAGATATCACATCTACAGACTTGATAATAGCTTATTAATTGACTGTAGAATCCGGACGCCAATTCAGCAAAGTGAGGATTTTAGACAATAAGGAATTTTATTTTTACCTCTTGTATTAATTTCAATAGCAATCCATGGGTAAACCACAAAAATGGAAAAAACATGGCTGTAAGCTCTCTTAATCATTAATTGGGGCCTTAATAAGTAGGGGTGGGCGGGTATCATATTTTTGGAAAGAGTCGAGTTGAGTAGTTAGTAGAATACTCGAGTTTTAAGTGGAGTCGAGTAGTATGTGAACATAAAAATATTGGAAATTGCCTTTAAATAATTACTTGGCCTACCAATAGCCACTCAAAGTTGAATTTTTTTAAAAACCCTGTGAAGGAAAAATATTAGTTTGTAAATATCTGAAATAAAGATGAATATTTGATTATGTAAACCAACCTCATATTACAGTTCGTCAAGGAACCACCAACGTGACCATGAACAGGAAAACTTATGCAGGAAATTAAAGAAGTATTGCTGCCTGACCTAAAGACGGGGAAGGGCACTGAAACCGCCTCACAATAATAAAAACACAAAATATCTTTTATTTATGACCATTTGTTGACTTCTATCAATATGAAGGAACTAGAGGAGATTAAGATTGAGAATTTAATTATTTTAGTGAAAATTGTGCAGTAATAAGAGTATTTTTCACCTGAAAGAGTTCTTCAGTAATGTGAGTATTTTGTTACAGACTTACATTGAACGTGTGAAGGTGATGATTGAAAATTTAGTGGAGAGAGTTGGATTCTTTGGAATCCTAGCGTGTGCCTCGGTAGGTGTCTTAACCATACCATATTTATTTTGTGTTTATCTAAGCCAGTGTAATTTTTTAACGTTTTATTAAGGAATGGTCCAAACCCCGGTCTTGTTACTATCTAACATTGACCAGTTGTTATAAATGATCATTAATTAATAGCTCAATGACAAATGGCAACAGGGTCTGAAATCGAACCTTAAAAAAAAAGGATTCGCCAAGCAGCCTTGGGATTTAAAAGCGAGCACTAAAATCATTCGGCCACCCAGAATGTAAGGCATTTGAGTTTTCTCAATTGTCTATTGTATTTGTCAGCATTGTTATATTTTGTTTGTTGTTTTATTTTTGTTGTTGTTTGTCGTAAAGCCAAATCATGATTAATCTGAATAAAGGATAAATCTCTAGAATAGTTTCTTAACTTGTCATTTTTTAATATAACCTTACTTGTCCGTTTTAGAGATTAATTGCTGTGTTGTTACTTGCAAATTAACTACAACATGTAAAATATTATAATATAATACAATACCTGGGAAATACAGGTGTGACGGGGGAGGGGGGGTGGTAGTTTATAGAAGGAAACAATTGTGAGATTTTTTTTAGAGTTACAAGAGCAATTCAACAATACTATGCGGCCATGTAGCCTTTTAAAGCATTCAAACCAAAATGTAAATAACCTGGGAGAAACCTTTCATTTAGAAAAATCATTAGACACCAAATATATCAACCTTTTATGGACATTCCTCAAGCCTTTGAACACTGGAACCGTTTTTTTATTCTTTAATTTTTGTTCATAAACCTCAATACAGTAGAACCTCCTATATCCGACCATGACGGGACCGGGGCATGATCAGAAGGGCCAAAAAGTCAGATAACGGGAGAAGCAAATAAAACGCATTTGCTAGGTAGAAAAACAGGTAAGTTATACAGTATTGTATGAAACTTTATTGTACCTATAAAAAATCAATTGAAACATTAAGATACTGAAATTAAAAAATTGATGATATTTATACTGTCCCTAAAAATAATAAATAACTTAGCAGTTTAATTTTAACATTTAATATTTTTTTTATTAATATGAGAATACAGTCAATTCCCGATCATCAGGGGTAATGACTGGTTGAATTGGGTGAATTATAAATTTATTATTTTTTTATCTACCAAAGAAATGTCAACCGGTTGTAAACAACCTACGGTATTGTTCACAATTTAGGCTAATTAATGCATTATACCCAGTGGGCCTATAAATTTATAACTTTGTCAAATAAAATTTATGTAAAAGTTATGTAACCTTACTAAAGTTTCTCGAAATCTGTTCAGCATAATACATAACAACATTATTAGGGGTCACTTATCAGCACTACGAAACAGAGCGATAATCAAGCACTGAACTAGAAAGGAAACCCCGCCTGTCCTGGTTTCTATTTTTAGCACATCCCTTCACCGGGTGACCAGCTGTCACCGTCATTTATCCCGCTGTCACTGCGTCGTACACCCCGCCCCCGCCCCTCTCCACAACGCCAACTATACCTCCCTGACCCCATGTATTACGATCACACCACCCCCTGCTGTGTTTCTCTGGATTTTTCTTTTGCATTGATAAATCAACTAACTATCAGTAAAGAGTTATCTCCTAAATAAATTCTAACCTATAATATTGATATATGATAATTTCGTTGTCTAAACAGGAAAATTGAAAGAAGTTGAAATTGGCGTTCGGACACTAGGTCGGATATCAGGAGGAGTCGGATATCGGAAGGTCGGATACGGGAGTTCTGCTGTATTTAATTTGAGACCTCATTATCAGGTCACCGTCAAAATTAATAAAAACATTGTATATTTGAATTTATTGATTAAGGGTATTATAAAAAGGTGTTTTAAATAACATTTTACACATACTTATGAGTGCAGTTCATCAACTTTGTACTAGTAATATGGTTTTGTTTTTTGTTTTGAAAAACTGACAATGTTTTTTTTACTTTCAGATACCGAACCCACTCTTTGATCTGGCTGGACTCACTTGTGGACATTTTCTTGTTCCGTTTTGGACCTTTTTTGGTGCTACTCTAATAGGCAAGGCTATTATCAAAATGTTGATCCAGCAAACATTTGTTATCTTGGCATTCAACGAAGCCCTGATTGCTAAAGCTGTTGATGCCTTAGTTGTAATTCCAGTAGCTGGAAAACTTCTTCAGCGCCCTCTCAAAGAGTTTTTGGCCAAACAGAAAGAAAAATTCCATCGTAAAAAAGGAGCAGATTATGTAGATCATGGTGTAAGTAGTTTAATATTATTTTTTATACATATTTTCACTTTTAGGAAACCTAGATGCAATATTTTCCTTCATTTACCCTAGTTTACTTTTTCCTCTCTGAATTTTCATTACTCATTTAACTTAGTTTTGAATTGACAATAGAAAATTTTATACTCAAGGTAAATAGTTCAAAGAAAGTCAAACTTATTTCACAGATAATAACTCGATTGATGCAATTATAAATGCACACTTTCCAGATCAACAAATCAATTAAAATAAAATAAAATCTCTTCTATTTTAAAGCATGATTTATAATGTTGACAAATGGTACAATTCCAGACAAGTTGCATCAGTTTTGTGGATTTAAAAACCCATCTCTAAAATAGTCTTAAACTATTCTCAGTAGAGATTTAAAAAATGTGTTATGTTAATGTTAAGAGAAAAAAGGCAAATTTAACAGTTTATTGTAGATCCACTAAACTATAAGACCTGCCATATCAAAATATATGATTTAAAGTGTATTGCAAATGTTTGACTAAGGCAAAGGACAATTAAGCTGGTTTCGAAGACTCCTACCAATCACAAAGATATTGTCAAATGTGATGTATATAAAGATGGCATATTGTCTTTAATAAATAGTCTTTTCGATCCAAATAACCTTGACTTGGCACAAATTGAACAAGAGTTGTTATTTTAATAATAAGCAGCTTTTTCTCAATCCAGTTTAAACCAAATTTGTTACATTCAAAAGAATACAAACTAAAATACACATTAATCCAAAGAACAGAAAACAATTAACAAAAAAGTAATAAGTATAATGGATCATATTAAGTTTTAAGGGTTGGAATTGATAAAAACCTGTCTTGGAATTCATATGCTTAAAAAATTGATCTCAAAAATATCTTCCAGAATTTTCGCATTGTCTGGATAAAAAAATTCCTGGATCTTGATTCTTTGAAAAACTTATACGTTGCATACATTCACTCAATAATATGTTTTGGAATATCATTATATGGATCCACATCTAAAAGTAACCTTGACACTATTTTAAAATTACAGAAGAAAGCCATTTGTATAATTTTAAATCTTTTAAAATATATCTTTTGCTATAGTTACGCCTGTGCAAAGACTAATACAGCATGTAGGCTATAGGCTCTCTTTTGAAAATTTCTCTTTATAATTGCAAGTGTTTTATTAGCCCAAAATAAATCTTGTTTTCAATTATTGTTTTGATGCTGCTACTCAATTCATGTTCATTTTTACTACTTAGCCTTAAACTGATAACACCAGTATACATGCACAGGTGTGAAGTACAAGCACTTAAACTCAAGTGATTATAATATTTTTCCTATTAAATTGTTAGCCTTGCAAAATGTTGCAAATGAGGTGATTAGGTATTCAAAGTCTTCCCATCAATAAATAATAATACCACTAGGCCTATATTGATAACGTGTACCGTACCGTACCTATTTTGTACCAAGAACCGATTTACACAAAAATTTTACTGTACCGACCTGAAAATTGTTGTACCGCAACCCTTATTGATTTTTACCACACATTGATTTTTAGACACTAATTGATTATTTCAAAACACATGGCATCACAAGAACATATGACAGTATTCAATACGTTAGCATTGACTATTGATACACAAGCAGACGTTTCATCCTTATGGCCGAACTGTAGCGAGTGGGACTGTCACCCGGTGCGTTATTTGTGTCACCCGCCAGAAGGCAGCGCTAGTGTCTAACAGTTACAACCGAAACTGGTGCCTGAAACTGATACGCGGCCGTAACTCTTGCAGTTGCAACTGCGGCGAAGAAAAATCAACTAAGCCAATTCCTAGCTAGCGGTTTAGTTTCCGGTCTTTTTCTCTCTCTCTCTCTCTCGCCCTCCCCCTTAAACTCCACGGCTCTCTCGCAACCTCTCCTCACTTTCCGCTCGCACACTGCTCGCTCCCTCTCGATCTATCCTTCTGCGTCCCTCTCACAACAGACCCCACTGGACCGACTACTGCTGACACTGCTGTACAGTGTTCACGGCGCACGGCCCGGTCATATCACCCGCGGCGATGCGACACCTCAACGAGTAGAGAGTAGAGTTGATGCTGATACACTTGATCACCTATAAATTTAAGGGTTCTTTTTGTATTCTGTTCCTTCAATTATGTTTCAATAAAAAATAGTTTGTCTTTTTGTCACACATATTTTGACATGTACAAGGGGACCACAATAATGTGTGACTGACTATTCATATTCCTATTTAACACATCATAAGAAATCGAAAATATTCAGTAAAATTTTATTGATTTCTGTTTTGTTTAACCGATATACGCCATTTTTTTACACTAAATAATTTTTTCCTATAACGGATCATTGTATTAAGTTTATATTTGGCATAAACTTTTATCACACCAATAGGCATATTCATTTTTTTTTCAAATCACTATTTTAAAAATGGCGGCCATTTTAGTTTTTTAAACTCAGATATCTCATAACCGGTAAATTTTATAAAAATTTTACGGGGCACCAAAGTTGATGAATAAATTTATCTAACCAACGATACCAAGTTTTTGCATATCAAACAACAACTAATGGAGTGTCTGCGATTTTTCTATTAAAATAACTCTAATTTGCCTTAACTAAAATCCAAATTAAATGTTTCCAAACAGAAAAATCTCAATAACTCCGTTATATTTGGTCAGTTTCTTGCGAACTTTGTATCAATGGTTGGATAAATAAATTTGTCAACTTATCGTCTCTAGTATGCAATTTTTACAAAATTTACCAGTTTTGAGGTATATGAGTTAAAAAACTTAAAATGGCTGCCATTTTCAAAGTACACATTGGAAAAAACTTTAATTGGTGAGCCTATACAGTATGTGTTATAGGTTTATTTATTTTTTGAAATATAGTTCACAAATGGCAATGAATTTTCTATAGCATGTTAATTACACTAAATAAAATTTCAATTGTTATAAATTTCACTTAAAGTAGATTATTTGACGTTCAGTAAATGGAGAGGTCTATTGAAATGTATTTAAAAATATAAATTAACTGAGTCATTTATAACTGATCAAGTAAATTGATGAAATTAATGTTAAGGGTAATAAGGTAATTAATAATTTCATAACTCTTCAAGTAAACTTAAAAAATTGCAACTTTTATTGTATATGAAAGTTCAGTAATAAAGAACAACCTTTTTGTACAGAATTTATTTTTAAATGTTAATTCTGCATTTTAAGGAATAAGTAGGTTGTTTGTAATTTAAATTGTATGTTGTTAACATAAGGAAACCAATAACAAGTGTAAAAAAGACTTACTTAGAACTAGGCTTTTTCAATTTTTGGTTATTTAGTTGGGAATGGGAAAAGCTTTTTTCTCATTTACCCGTCTATAAACGAGTTTAAATACACAATAATAATACAACATGAGTTAAACAAGATTTCAATTTTTTAATTTAATTATAACATAACAGATTTTGAAAATTAATAAAAACAACTAAAAAATTCAACAATTGTGATAAAAGTTTACATTTTAATCCAGGAACATTTTACTGAGACTCAATAAATTAAAAATATAAAAAAATAACTAAATAACAAAAAAGACAACTAGAATCCATAAGTACCCGTAGCCAATAAAAAAATGCATTATAAATAAATATTTGATTAAATGTATTATATAAAGTTTTTTTTATTTGCACCTTAATGTATTAACTTTAAGCTGAAATAGGCCTAATTATTACTGTTCAGTTTCCTGCAAACGTCTATCAACGTGGGGGAGTAGGGTAAAATTTTAACAGGAAATTTATCGTCTCGTTAACTCCCTTCTCACAAAACACCTAACTCAAAAATTTTGGTTATAGGGCTACAAGATATTGAAGTTAATTTTTAATCCCATAAGAATAACAGGGCCAAACTTTAATTGTGTACATCTCCAAAACCGATCCCCAAAATTATTAAATGGTGTTTGAAAACCTTTTATTCATAAAAAATTACATTCACACATAATTAAAGTTGATCCATGTTATTCTTGTGGGACTTAACTGAACTTCAATTGCTGAACCGTTAAGTTTATAGAAAAATGTCACATAATAAAAAGTATTTAAATTTCTTATTCAATAAAAATAACATACAAATTGGACATACTTTTTAAAATTTTTTAGGTAGGGGTTGGGAGAAGGGGGTTAGTGAGTCGATAAAACTCTCATGTTAAATTTCCTCCCCCAATGTTGATGTATGTTTCCAGCAAACCGAACAGTTAAGAGTTTTTGGATAAATTATGATACAAATAAAAAAATACCGTACACAGTATATAATTTACAGTCAATAAATAACAGTCATTTACATATTTTAAAACTATAAATACAACTTTAAAACGCTTATATTTCACAGTACTATATTAGCTATTATATACACAAATAAGAATTACATATAGTTAAAAAAAACATCAGATTCATAGGCTGGTAAAAAAATATTGGACACATTTTAAAATTAAATAAATAACTAAAAATTTTATAAATGTCCCCATTGCAGCAGATCTGCATACTCTGCGAATTTCCATCGGTGTTTTGTTATACTACTATACTTTTCTCCATAATCATTTAAGCTGAGTTAAAATTTCAAAGGTTTATGAAGAGCACGTGGAAAACGTTTTACTTTACTTGTAAAAAGAATGATGTAAAAGATTGTTTCCCCCTTTTTGGTGATGAAAACTGTTTTTAATATGTTACTCAATAACAAAATTCCCATGTTTCTAAGTTAGTTAGTTATTTATTTATTGAATCTTAAAATGTGTCCAATAATTTATAACCACCCTGTAAAGCTAACAGCTTTAGTCTGTTTAGGCTGTTTCTACCCACGTTTTAGTTTCCCTTCAAAACTTTGATTTTTTGTTGAAAACCCCCACTTTTCCCTCCAGGTTGTCTCAACTCCTTAGATATCTCCTTAACTTTCCAGTGGAGTTTAACTGTCAAGATTTTATTTACAAAAAACATTCTGTGTTCATAACAGTTAGTGCCACATTTCATCCATATCTCAAATTCTTTGTTGATATTGTCAAATTGAGCATTGATAAAGCAGCACTGAGATTGCATATACTGGTATTTAATGTTTTTTTGTACAATATAGCTCCCACAACTTGTGACAAAAATAACAGTTTTTAAAAAGTTTTAAGTTCTTTATTACTTGGAATCTATGAGAATTGTGGTATGAGGCATATGCACTGAATCTATGGCAATCCACTCAAATTTAGTCCGAAATATTTTCTTCTAAATATTTTGTTATATAAACATGTTGTAATTCGACTTATATTTGGATTGCTTCAGTTTTTGTAACCTAATTACCTAATGTACCTAATTAGTTAGAAAAATAATTAACAAATTTTATATTTATTTGTGTGTAGTTTCTTGTAGCATAAACCTAGTATAATTAACAGTGGCCCCCAGGACTATACCCTACAGTCTTCCAAAGTTTCAATGTTGATGTTATAGTAAAAGTTTCATTGTTCGAATCATTATAAAGCTGTTTAAAATAACAAATGCTTGATAGGAAGAACTGATGTTTAAGTGGTTAAATATATTGTTACTGATTGAGTCCAAATCAAATTAATTTATGGTCGAATTTTTTTTAAGTAGCGAACTCTAATCTATAACCTAATTGGAATTTTGTTGGCCATTTTAAACATTATGTACAGCTGTTAATTATTAAGTATAGTTTTGGTTATTGCGTGATTTTTAATAATCACAATATTGGAATGATTTAGAACTAAACATAACATTGTTAGCAATTTCATGATGTTAGCCAACCGAATCACTTTATAGTTAATACTAAATGGTTTAAATACCTTACTGTCAATTGATCCAATAGTAGTTGAAACACTACTGCAGTTTCAATCCATCAAAGGGATCTTCATCAGGTGTGCAGGTTGTCAAGGTTTCATTCAAACTGAACTCGTCAAGTTATAAAAAAACACATACGAATAAACAAATAAATAAATATACACGATGACACGGACACATACGAAAACACAAACAGTTCATTTTTCACACCGGTACCGGCGACGACGGAATGCGCGGCGCGTGCCAAGGGTTGGTCTAGACTGGCGTTATCTCTGTACGCACATCCGTTGTCCCCCTCCCCCTTCCTTATCAACTGTTGACCATTGTTGGGCTGACCATTCAGTTAATTTTATTGCCGATTCATATATTATGTTGGATTTAAATCCCCTCTGTTCGTTGAAGACATTTTGTGGTTCTTTCTTGACGGCACTGTAAACTTCGTATTCCTCAATAGTATCCATGAATCGGCCTTTTTTACAAGTGTGGAGAATTTCAAGATTTTCTTCAATTTTAGAATATTGTGTTTGTTATCTATTAAATGGTTGGCATATGATGATGTCGACTTGGTGTTGCGTTTCCCTGGCAAATGCTCCTTAAACCTAATGTTAAAAGATCTGGCTGTTTGACCTATATAAAAACTAGGACAATCGTTGCAATTTAATTTATAAATACCTGTTCTGTTCATATTGTGTGATTTGGAAGGATGGCTTATTTTATCTTTTAAAATATTACCCAATTTGTCAGATGTTTTAAATGATGTTGTGATATTGTTCTTTGCTAGTTGACGTTTTACTGTGTGATTGAGTACAGTGCCATATTCTATGGAAATATACTGTTGTTCTTGTGAACGAGATTTATTGTTTTTATTTGAGTTCAGATGTTTGTGTACTAGCCGATCGACCATGTTACTATTGTATCCCTTTGAGATTGCAATAAATTTGATAGTGTTTAATTCTTCTTTGTAATCGTCAGAGCTGAGGGGAACTGATAATAGTCTGTGGACAAAACTATGGTAAGCGGCTAATTTCTGGTTCATTGGGTGGTGTGACGTGCTGTGGATAGTTTGGCTGGTTGCAGTGGGTTTTCTATATATTTTAAATTGAAACTTTGAGTTGGATCTGGTTTCTGTAAGGTCCAAGAAGTTGATAGAGTTGTTGTGTTCTTCTTCTAAAGTGAATATCAATTGTGGGTGGAAATTATTAAAGTGGTTGCATAGTAGTTTCAACTGTCTTCTGGTGCCATTAAATAAAATGAATGTATCGTCCACATAGTGGTAGTAGGTAACAATCTTCTGTGTATGTGCGTTGTTTTTGGACCATAAATTCTTGTTTTCTATATTGTTAAGGAAAATCTCAGCTAGTATACTTGATAGGGGGGAGCCCATGGCCAGACCTTTGTTTTGAGTGAAAATTTTGTCTTCAAATTTAAAGTAATTCTGTTCCAAAACTGTCTTAGTTAATGTTATTAATTCGTTAATTGATTCTTTATTCAGGTTAGAATTTCTGTCTAAATTTTCTTTCAATATTGTGATTGTTTCATCCACTGGAACGTTGGTATAAAGATTTACAATATCAAAAGATGCCAGCATGTATGAATCTTTAAGTTGTTGTACGTTTAAGTATTTTTACACAATACATGCATGAAGTTTAACTTTTTATCAATATCCAAACTAAATTCCTCAGTTGCGAAGAGAGTGTACAGTAGTACTTACTTAAATCTTAAAAACTAATCCATATTATGATGAAATAATGTTGAGCATACACAACGAATAACTGGTAGTAACTATTAGTAGCTCACAATATTTTACTATAAAGTATTGGCAACCGTAAACTCGATCCGTCAACGCCACAGACACATAGATGACTGAAGTGTTTGTTTTGACAACCCCCTCCCACTTTTTAGGGAAGACAGGTGGCCGGTCTCGATGTCAAAACACAAAGAGTCTAGTCGTGGTGATCTTGGTCCGAGGGTGACTCATCGTCTCGGGTCTGCTACCTGCCACCCCTTGAAAACTTGCCAAACCTTGAGTGGGTGTTTGTGAACAATAAATTAAAGTAGAATATGAGCAATCAAAGTATTTTAAATATCAGCGCAGTTACATTAATGCGGCGCATTGCGCTGCTTAAAGTAAGTTAAAGTATAACCAACATGAATAAGAATATTAGGCTATACCGAAACTAATTAAATTTCGCTGGGTAGGCCTATGAAGAATTGAAATACAGGTTTATTTATTCGTGTTAGAAAACATATCACAAAGTTAAAGTAAAATTGTATTTGTTATTGTCAGTCATTAATTAGGTTGGCCAAAATATTCATTTTGTTACACAGTAACAATACACATGTTTACAATTAAATTGAGCTTTCCAATACTTCATTGGCGAATCCCTTCAACAGCCGCAGTGAGCTCTCGGGCAAAATGGTATTTCAAGAGACTACTTTAAAAAAGTAAAGTTTTATTGTTTTCCCCCATGATAATAAAATTCAATAGACTTACAATTATTATCGTTTAATTTATTTATTTTTAACAGTTTTAATTTAATGTGAATTATCATAAGAGAACATTAAACATTTAAATGAAAAAATTAAACTAAGCAAACGTTGTTAATAATTCTGCATGTGTATAATTATTATAATCATCCGCAGGTAAAATTAAAAGTTCTTAGTTTTGCAAAGTTAAAACTTACCTAAACAGTGTTTTGAAATTAATTATTGTAATGTCCAATAACAGCATAGACTAGGATAACAGTCAATAAACGTCATCTCAAACAAAGCAATATTAGGCTACAGTTTAATCTGAAAGACTGCTCAGCAACGACACCGCCGCGAAGCGGCTCGCAATTGTTTGATGGCAGTGGCAGTGGAGGTTGCCAGAGACGTAATCTAGGCATCAACGCGGCGATGCAACGACGGCGAGGCACGGAGGCGGCGCAGGAGCAGACAGTTAGCCGCCGTTGCCAGCAGTTGCAACCGATTGCTTCACGTTCCTGCCGTAGTTCAAGGCGCGCCGCACGGGAGCAGCACTGCATTGGTCGTTATTTTGAACGCTCCTACAGGTAGCGCTAAGTTAGTTTGGCGACACTTTAAAGCATTGGATGGAACGTCTCCTTGTATATCAATAGTCAATGACGTTAGCATGACAGAACTGCTGTAGTTGCACGACTGCCGGAGTCAAAACGGTGTTTTTAGGTTAAGGTGCTCACTCTCTAAGGCACAATTGCATTTCTAAATCTTTTATTAGAAAGCAATAGGTGAAGAACTTTTATTTATTAATAAATAGCCATCTCTTAAAATAAACAAACTCTCTTTGTTGGAATAACATAAACCGGAAGTCACCGGAAAACTGTAACTTGGATTGGTTGGTAAGCAACCAAAATCATAATGCATCTCGTTAGGTTAGTTAAGCTCTTAGTTGGACTTATTGATGACGATAACGATGGTTATTCCTATTAATAGTATTTAATTTATTAAATAGTGTAGTGAGATGAAGAGTTTCATTTGTAACTTGGCCAAAAACGTTTTGAAAACCCTCGAATCTCCCGGCCGGCTAATGCCATTTTTGTTGTATACTTGAGTCCGGCTAATCCGAACTAATTGGGACCGAAAGCTGTTCGGATCAGCTGATTGTTCGGATTATCCGAAATTATTCAATAAGGGAGAATGAAGCAATTTAAACGGGTTTACGTGTTGTAATATTAGCGAATAATACACAAAAACCAATTTTAACAGTGCTTTTACCCTTATATAAACAAAACCAACAATTGCACAACCCACAGCAGACAGCACAATGGCCCACTGCACGTAATTTTAGTGCTAGCATTACACTCTCGCTGACACAGGACGAGAGCAGGCGAGGGCAAGAGTGTACACATTGCGCTCGGCATGTCTCGCTGTGCCTCGTCTCGCCATGTCTCGCCCTCGCCTGCGCTCGGTCTGGGAGCGGTTTTTGGCACGAGTCAAAGGGCCCAATCGACCGCGAACTCACCCGAGAGCCGAGCGCGAGACACCCCTGTACACTCTCGTATTCATTCGGGCTCAGTCACTTCTCCACGCTGGTGGTGTAGTCCATTGTTTTGTGTTGTTTGTGGTTTAATTGTAATTTTGTCTAGTGAAAATGGAGTGGACAAAAAACACCACGCTTCAGTTTCTCGAAGCTTGTAACGCAGAAGTTGTTGTATGGCATCCCATGAATATCATAAGGACAAACGAAAAATACATGATGCCTGGTGCCGTTTGAGTACGGATTTAAACCGACCAATTGAGGAGTTAAAAAAAGACTCATTAATGGCAACAATTGGGTGTCATTTTTTCCCTTTAACTGGAGATACTTTGTTTAGCAAGTACTCAAAATCTGAATATGTTATTCTTATAAAGTTTTCTCCTGATGGCTCAATTAGTAACTCATTTAATATTTTCTTCATTGTTTGCCTAAAAAAATATATAGGTGTTGATGTTTACAAGGTACACAGAGAAACATTTTTCCTGCAAAAATCATGCTATAATTGTCACTATTTGGCCACTACTAATATGTCACTTACTTAACGATATTCAATTTTTAGAGATGAAACCCTGAGTTTTGAACGAAGTGTCATTTAAAGTTATCACTTTTTTTTAATAACAAAGGTTTAATTGAAATAAACCAATCCGTTAACACCGCTTACTGAGGTAAATAAGGTGAGTATTGCGTTCTCTTATGCATCGTGAACCCTTGGCGAGAAAATCCTCGCCGAACGCCCCAGCGAGGCCCCCCGGTGAGAGTGTACTTTGTAACCTCGCTGTAAAATCTCGTGGGTCCTCGTCGAGGAAATCCTCGCCAAACGTCCCGGGGAGGCGCCTCGCTGAGAGTGTACTGCTAGCATAGGATGTGATCACAGAGCGGGCAAGCGGCGTGTGCTGCCTGTATGCATGGCGTGAAGATACTGTTCGCTCGCGCCCAGCGTTGCCAATCACCTTCAGCAACTTACCCTAGATCCTTGACAAAATTACCCTCGAATACCCTCAAAACACTAAAATATCGGAAAATCAATAATTTTACTAACAATCTAAGTTGTTAGTATACAAGAAAGATTAATAAAAGTGTATCAGATGTTCAATTGGTACCAGTTTTCCAAGTGATATTAATCACTCTTGTATTAAAGATGTATTAAAGTTTGCTCGCGCCTAGTGCCACGGACTGTATCCACTGCCAGCAGAGACTGTACTGCCACGCAAGCAGATGTGATGTTTATAAGAAAATGGCAGAACTACGCGGCAAAAAACAGACTGACTAAACTTCAACAAAAGACGATGTTGGACTTAATGGTCAATAACAAATAAATTAATGTTACTTTTTATGTGTTACAGTATTAATCTACTACGTGTGCAATAATTTTTACAGGGTATACTGTATTTTTTTATTGTTTACATTCTTTTGTTTACGTTGTGTAAATTTAGTCCAAACACAATAAACTAAATATTTGTACAGTATATTCCTCAATGGAATACTTCGTTTTCATTTCTTTACCAAAATTCTTATCTTTTCCATCAAAAATTATATTTTTATTACGTAAATTATATTTTTACATCAGTGAAAATGTTTTGCAAAATGCGTCCGGAGCTTGTTCGGATTAGGCGGACGTTCGGATTACCCGTGTTCGGACTAGCGGGACTCAAGTGTATATACAAAAAGGCACACGTTGTCTATATACGATAAGGCATACGTTGTCTTTTAAAACACAACTGAACTTTTAAGTAGAGTAAATCTAAGGTTTGGAAAGAGAACAAGTCCATAAGTTGCTAACCTGGTTCCTCTTCTTCCTTGGCTATCAGGTGATGTGCATTATTGCATTTTTGTTCACTTTATTTGGGTTCTGTGGAAGGTAATTAAGTTGAAGTCACAAACGTGGTTTTGAGCAAAGATCAGAGAGTGTTTATTGTGGCCAGAGGAGTATTTCCAATCAAAATTGTTAGTTTTATGTCAAAATGAGTTCCAACTAAAATTTCAAGGTGAGGGTATGCCTAACAAATCTACTATTTATAGACTTGTTAAAAATTTTTAGTAACAGGTTCTGTAGGATCAGAAAACACATGGGGGACAGTGAGTGGGCTACTGAATAAGGAAATGAAAGGATGTTGGGCCTACTTTAAAAAAACTCATACAAAAATTCATTAAGAAAAGGATTCTAAAACAAGGCTATGAATAGTAGAAATTTATGTACACTCTCCCCTTATTTATTTATTTATTTATTTTAATATATTTTTATGTAAAACCAACAATTTTGTGTGTAAATACTCTGGAAACAATAAACACTTCCTGATCTTTTCTCTAAACCCTGTTTGTGAATACAACTTAATTAACTTACACTGAACCCACATGAAGTGAACAACAATGCAACAATGCACATCACCTGATGGCCAAGGAAGAAGAAGAACCAGAGTTACAAATTTATGAACTTGTTCTCTTTATAATGATTAAATCTACTTGTAAGTTGGGTTGTGTTTTAAAATAAACACCCTGTACTGTGTTATATATTATTACATGGCTTCTTTTAACTTACTTAACCTTATTTTTTATCTATTTTTCACTTTAACTCAGATTATGAGCAAAGTCTAAATCAAGATTGGGTAAATTTCTGCAAGTGAATGTAATAAAGCGCTTTAACATTGATATTGACTCCACATGGGAATTTTAAAATGTATATAAATTAAAAACGAGTTCAAGCTGGAGAAAATTTGTGTTCACTAACAACTCAAATTTTATTTATCGTCCGAAATGCTATTGTATTACAAATCATGCTTTACAAAACAAGAAATAAGATTCAACTAGCTTACCTGAGAAAAATAATGATCAAGCGACTAGTAGACATGTAAAATGTAGATGTTTCGTCTCTGTAATGAAATTCTTTTAAAGACTTATGAAGAACTATTCCAACACATGCAAAAACTAACAGTTAATGTTTTGCAGGGGAACTGGATATCCAAGTTGATCGAGTGGTTTTCCATCTCCATGTTCTTGTACTTCATTGTTTCACTCATCAACGCCTTTGCACAAAGCTACCACAAGCGCCTCAAGAAACTGAAAACCCAGAAGGAATCCAAAGATTGACTTTTATTTTTTTTAGTCAGGATAAATGAATTATGTTATGTTGTTTTGCGGTTGTGTACATAGTCGCTTGTTCTTGTTGGAATGAAGATGTATTTTATCTATTTATATAGCGAGTACTTGTTAAGGTTAAATGCCTGTGCTGTGTTCAGAGGCTTTATATAGATTTCCTATGAGTTTTGTATGTCGGTATACCATATTGGTGAGTTGCACTAGTTTGACTGGGGTAAAGCACAAGTCAGTTTCAAAGACTCATATCAATTGCGATGATATTGTCAAATGTGATCTATAGCCAGTGATATTACGTAATATTGCAACCCTTCAACTGAGTATTCCTTTATATTTAATTTATTTTGTTCAGTTATAGACCATTGTGTTAACAGTTTGTTCACGCACATTTGACCAACATTATTTGTCAATTGTAGGTTAGTATTGTTATTTTCATTCAAGATTAATTTAATATTTTCTTAACATAGTTTAAAATTATTACTTGCCAGCCAGTAAGCTGATTCGGGACAAGTTTATCCATCAAGATTAACTTGTGAATCTGTTTTCCATAAACTTTATTCATAAACATAATTTATGTACAGTTGTGTAAAGTCGTTAGAATAGTTGACCGAGCTACTTGCCTCATGATTTATTGTTTGTGTTATTTTATTCAGAGTTTTGTTTTGTTTTACCATGTATGTTAGTGTTAATATTTTTTATAGTTAGATAGCTTCTGGTGCTGCGGTAGAACTAGTGACTATCAATTATAAATATTATCCGTTAGCAAAACTTGTTAGAATGAACAAGCATTTAGACTGCATTTCATTGCCTGGAAGTGTGTGTTTTGGTTCTAAAGGTTAGAAATAACTGTTTTTATTTTTTGGTTAAAGATAATAAAAGATATGATGCAGTTAAAATGTGTGGTCCTACTCTAGATGTAACTCTTCAATATTTGGGAGTAGGTGAGGATAAATATGCTCAAAATTAATATATAAATAGGATAGTCTTAGAAAGTTTTGCTTTTAATGTTTAGTACCATATGATTGTTTATAAGCAGTAAAGCCTGGAACAACGTATGTGATCTAATCTTTCGATCACAATTTTTGTTTTGTTTTAAAACATAACCATAAAGTTGTATGATCCATGAAACCTCACAGATCTACCGCAACAGTTAATATAAAATGGTGCATCAGACGTAACCAAACATTTGACACATGCAAAGTATTTTTGAAAGGGGACAGAGCAGAAATATTCACTCTTCTGATCTGCATTCAAAGAGCTAAAACCATGAATTTCTTAACTGGTTTTAAAAACGCCCCTACACCAATATAGTGATGGCATAGCAATGTTGTCATCCTATTTTGTGCTCAAGACCTTGTTTGACTTACCATAAAATATCACATAATGATCTTTATTTTTTATCATAAGTGAACAAGATTTGTGTTTAGGAGTTTAAAACGATAAAAGACTGTAAACCTGAAAGTAATTTTTTATACTGTGAAGGTAAATTTTACAATGTATTCTAAGTATTTCTAACAGTTATCATGTTTATTTTTATTCTATTATTTTAATACTGTCTTTCATTAGAGTGCCACAAGACATAATGTTCTCTATTTCAGGTTTCAATAAGATTCAAAGATACCAAGGAGAATTAGTCAATCTTATGTGGACCTAAAGGGCCCACTGGATTAAGAACCATTATCTTTTATCTGCCAAAACTAAAATCAATGTTTAAAAACTTTGATACGTCCACAGGGTGTCCACATCCTGGAAAGTCAGGGATAGTCAGGGAAGTCAGAGAAGTAGACAAAAAGTCTGAAAAGTCAGTGAAATCTGCAGAAATGATTGATTTGAGGAGTTTTTTTTTTCAGAGCTGCAGTGGGCCGTAACCCCGGCTATTGTAGCATTTTTCAGGATTTTTTCACAAATGTACAACAATTATTTTTGTACATTTGTGCTTAAATATTTCAAATTGTTAATATTTTTATTTTAAGGCTTATTAGTGGTTAGCTGTACAATGGCTGTTAAATAGAGTAAATTTCATATGAATTGTTGCTTGATGCCAAAATATTTCCTGAAATTATCAAGTTGGCTAGACTTGGTGGTTAATAATTCAACTGTTGCTTATTGTAAAGCGTGTCACGAGTCATTTAAGTTCAGTAAAATGGATAAGCAAGCTCTAATATCACATTTCAAAGGACCTAAACATTTATTTTCTACCAGTAATATCTTGCAATATTTCTTTTTCTCTAAGAGAAAAGTGTCGGTGCCAACATTATGAGAAAATGTATATACTGTACCGAGTACTTAGAGCACACCAAATGCAAAAAATTTGAATCAAGAAACTTGTTTTGAATACGATTCTTTTGAAAAACTAATATTTTTTTATCTTCTTTATTACATATTTAAATATTTTCTCTGGTTTAAATTGCCTATGCAATAATATTTTGTTGTGTATGTAGTACTATAATTTTCTGTAAAGTCTGTGAGTCAGGGAAATCGATGATAAATGGTGAGTGCAAGTTAGGGAAATTAATGCCAAATTTTCTGTGGACACCCTGGTCCATATAAATGTCAACATATTGTGTTACTGTGTTTTCCACGAGCCATAATATACCCTTTACTGTTTCAATTTTTGCCGGTAGCGCAATTTCAGCGTTTTCATTAGGGGGCAAGATTTAAAAAAAAATATACTTTGACTGCAATGAGACCTCCTCTCCCTCACTATCGTGAACAAATGCAAGTCACGAAAAGAAACTTAATTCAAGTTATAACTATAATTTTGTAACGATTTTTGTAGTAAAAATTTAATTTTTTTCAAAGTTTCCATATTATTGGGTAGGCAACCGCCCCACCCCCCCTTGACCCCCCAAATGACGCCTATCATTTTTGCTACACTATTTCTTAAATCGAGGGACCCTTTTTATGTATAGTTTTTATAGGAAGTTATTGAAGCAATGAAGGTAAACTTTGTACGAGAAAAGTCTTGAAAAAATTATGTGTCGGTAAGTGAGAAAAATATTCATAATGATAGTGATGTTACATAATAAAGTGAACCACACTGAGTGTAATTCTAGTAATTTTTATTAGAAAAGAGTGCGGTATAAGATTTGAAACTATAGCTCATAAGCCCGGCTTATGTTTGTCAGTATTTTAAGTGTTACTGTATTGTGTTAATGATAGCTAGCTGTAGGTTTGTTGGGTAGCTTTGGTTTGATTTGATCATATCCATTCCGTGTGACATTCCTCATCCTACCTCAGAACAACCATCTCCACTAATTTAACCAATTCTCTAACGCAATTTGTTTTTTTGTTTTTTACATTAGTTATTTTTCATAAATAAAGATGTTTTATTTCTTTCCTTTTTTTGTAAATAGGTGTACCCAATACAAATAAATCAAGTTGTTATTTGATTTGGATTGTTTTATTTATTCATTTTTATTTGGTAAAGTTTTTTTTCTTCGGGGTTCCCTCAGTATACAAAAATCAGATAATTTGGGCCATAGTGGGAAAAATTGCATATGCATGCATACAATAACTACTACTACTAGTCGTATCTTTATGTACTTTTTGTGGTGTAGTATTTTCTATAATAAGTTCATTTTCTATGAAAAATACTGCATGTTTTTTTTATCGGGCTATATAGATTTTTTTTAGGAAGAGGTTATTGGACGACTTGACATTCATTAATTTCAAATATAAAAAGTTGAGAAAATCACCACTTGATTCTTAATTTATTTTTAATGATGTAGATTGTCAACTAAAGTCCAAAATAATTGGTGTAATTTTTCGAAATGGGAACATTAAGAGCGTACTAGACTTGACAGTCCTGAGTGAGATGATTTGGGTCCGGTTTGGTAAATGAATAAATCAAGGAATATATTTATTCCAGAAATAATTGACAACAGGGGTTTTCATATTAAATAACTGACATTGTAAACATTTTGGTTCATTAGTAATTATAATGTGCATATGAAAGCAAGTTAAAAACTCAAACAAATATTGTTACATTTTTAAAGAGGTCACATATTCACTCATCAATTTTTTATCATTAACAATTATAGCTTTAAGTAGTCTTTTTGTTAAATATTAACTAATCATGATTTATCTTTTTTTATCATCTCCAATCTTTTTTCTAAATTGTTTTAATTAGTGTAATTTTACCTTATATATATTCTTTCTCAATGCTAAGCAGGTGTTAATATATATTTTTTAATAGTTAAAATGTCTTTCATCCTTGCAGCTAGGGAAAATAGTCAATATTGCCTGATATAACGATTTGGTAAATAATATTGTAGCCAATGCTGCTAAATACTGTGATTCTAATATGTGTCATTATTTTTTGTATAGAGTGGTAAATAAATAATTATATACTACAGGACTTGTCTGACTAAACACAATGCAGATGGTCCATCGACCATTGAATGAAATAACAGGATTGATGGGCCATCTGTCCTTAAAGACTTAAAATGTAATTACCACTTTGGATTGAAAATTAAAATGCAACTAACAAAACATCTGTTATGCAAACAACAATTCATATTTTATTAAAACAAAATACAAACTGGGCTAATGTGTTATTGAGCCATTTTTTATCAAACCAAAATTTATACGAATTATTTTTGGGCAACAGACTTTTCTCCTTGTTCTTTAATGTGTGGCTCCTCATAATTACCTTTACCAAAACATGCCTTGACACAAAACTCACATAAACATGTGGTCTGTGAGTCCTCTGTTTTTTTAGCCATTAAAGGAACACTCGGTCTCTGAAACCATAACTTAAAATAAACGGTATCAGTTAACTGACACATATTTTCTCCCAACAATATAAAAAAAGATGTTAAAAGATTCAAACATTAATATCTTCATGACTCAGTCCGATAGCTAGCAGCTGAGCAGCATGAGTTTGACCCTACGCGCGTCTGTGACCTTTAACAACGCACTGTGTTTACCGATAAACGAAAAATTGAATTTTCTCCGCAACCACTTAACGTAGAGCAATAATTTAAAATACTGGATTATTTAGTTTTTTGAGCTTTATTTAATTATGATAAGCAAATTTTTTTTCAAATTAACAGCTATTTTAATAATTCAAAAAATTGATTTTTCAAACACTTTTTATTGTATAACTTTTGAACGCGCATTTTCTCAGAGATGCGGGTGGTGTCATTTTATTTAGCATTTAAATCATAACAAACCACAAAATTTTAATCAAAATCGTTAGAGCTGTTTTTGAGAAGTTTGAATTTTTCTCCCTTTTTGAGGGTTTTTGGGAGTAAACTACCCTTAAAAAATAAAAAATTCAAAAAAAATTAAAAAAACGCCTGGAATTATCGTGGGTTTGGACCTACATACCAAATTTCACCAAAATCGGACCATTGGGGCATTCTCTAGCTCTGTTTACATCCTGACACACACACACACACACACACACACACACACACAGACACACAGACACACAGACATCACTCTGAAAACTACTTTTTTGGTACCAGGGGGCACCAAAACGGATAAATCCACCAACAGCTCAAATTCGAAAATTTTGACAAAAACAATACTTTCTCCATATACAATGGTATAGGGGGGGGGGGGGAAGTAAAATTATGTACAGAAACACTAATACCTTTCAGTAAATGATTGAATCAAAATTGCAAAATCTAAAAAAACACTGTAGTACCCCAGTCGCCTTACACTTTTGAACCTTCAAAGCATTAGGGGAAAAGACATTCTGTGAGACTCACCAAATTTTCCTTCAACATTCACGGAAACACACAATCACTAAGACCTATTTTGTGATACGATAACCATATTGAAACAAACGGTTTGGAGGACCAGCAGACTTTCACTAATCAATTGTTAATTCGAAACCACCGGAGCAAATTTAAACCAAACCCGGTTCAGTGAGGAGGGAACAGGATGGACAACAGCTGCTGTAGCGGGGAGCGGTAGTGTGCTGTAGGGCTGCCAATGTGATGAAAACAATTTCTCCTTTGGGTCTCACAAACTGTTGTTTTGGTAAAGGTATTAAATGCAAAGTAAGGCCCACCCCATCTATGTAATGGATAGTTCAACCTCCCCCAATTACTTTGCATTGTAGAAATTAAACATATTTAAACAAATTAATTAACACCTGATTGGGGTTGACATCTGATTCCAAAACACTATTTATGAAAAACTCACTGTGGTACAGCACTGAATTTTCTATGAAACGCAAAAAGAAAAAGTGGGAAATCAAAATTGAAAAAGTAATGAAAGAAAAACTAAGGCCCCTGGGAACCTAGTTGGTATTTTGTGTTATAACTACGGTTTAATTTTAAATTTAGTTATGTATTTTGGATATAAATTTATAGAACTATGGTAATTGAAAATTTGTTACAATACAAAATGTGGAGAAGAAAAAGAAATATAAAATTATATTTTCCTGTCAAACTAATGTGACTGCAGAAAAGAATTAAATATATTTAATTCTTAATACATGGTTTAATGATTATACCACATACCGTATTTACTTCCTAAGTCCCAAAAAATTATGAGCGTATTGCACATGAGTAGATCCAGGTAACTGCTTGCTGACAAGTGTTTGTTGGTATACTCTAGGCCAGTGCTTACATTTATGCCGCCCTAAGCAAAGGTTACGTTTTGCCACTCCCGCCCCTCTCCTTTCCCCCCTGAAATCTCCAACCCATAGGCCTACCCTCTTTATAACATCCACAAAATTTACAAGGGACTTGACACACTGAAGTAGCGTATTTTGTTTGCATGCAGTGCCGCATGGGATCAGACCCTCGGGATTGGTCTGTTCTCGGGGGGCAATGTCACTTGCAGTTGTAATCACAAGAGCGCAGTGAAATAAAGGTCTGTCAAGTTAAGTCACCCTGCACTGGGAGGGGGAAGGTGAAGGTTTGTGGGGACGACCACAGTCTAATGTAAGGTATTTGGAGACAGCCATGACACTCAATCACTTCATGTATCCTCCAAAACCACCGACATACCAGTAACGATTATACCGGTGGCTTGGAGAACTAGTGATGGTTCACCTACTGGTATGTCTGGTGGCCCAATGTGGGGGATACCCTAATATTTGTAGTTTCAATAGAAATGTCAATACTATAGATTAGACTTAGGCGGCGGCACTGTTGCACACGGCCCTGACACCTGAATAAGCGCTCTCTTGACTCAGACCCATAAAGCGCTGCGACATCAGGGACAATGGCGGCAATGATACATTCAGTGCTTTACATAGGACTAACGGTTTACCAGCTATAACTAAAAATATGTATACTTTTGACATTTTTCTACATGTAGTTTTTATTTTTTTTAGGAGGTTAGGTTGAATTTATCAAATTTTGGGATTTTCACTTAGTATTAAACTTACAAGTAATATATGTGCCGCATATCTCTATCTTAAATCGGAGAGTCAGGAAATTTGTATACGTCCTATGTCAGTGAATTACACATGCGAGTGTGTAGTTAATTAAGCACATTAGATGCATATATTGAACACTCACCATGTACAACCCTTGAACAATTTACAGAATTTAAAATATTTTTGCTGAATGCATGTTGATACTCCTAACACATTGACTCTGTACTCTGTGTGCTATCACTGTACACTAAGGCTAAAAAGTTACTTTCTGAAAAGTCCTCATATAATTGTATCAGACGACCCAGCTGTACTTAACCTAACCTAACCCTTGAACCATCCAACTGCTTGTCTGCTTCCGTGGCTCAGCTATTTTATATTTATAATACTTTAGAGCCACCTGTATTGCAGTTGAATGGCCAAGACAGCTTTTGTTCCTTTTTTACGCTATCAATAAGAGGGGCAGAGAGTGATGAAAGAGGAATTTGTAAAAAGAGAGGTTTTAATTAAGAATAGTTCATTTCTTTACGACTATCTGATATGTTTCTGAAAATTACATGATAAATGCAGATAGGTCTACCAGTCAGCCCATGCGGAGAACCACTGGTAGAAATATGGCTGCAACAAATAAATGGTCGTCTAAACATAAAGCCTCATTTCAAAGTAAATGCTGATGTTATCACATTTATAACTATCTTTTTTTTTCTACGATCAAAATAGGCCGGCAGTATTTTTCTTCTTACTGTTTGTAAATTTATTAAATAAAAAGCTCAGAGATTTGATAAATATTTAAATTATTTTCAGCATGAAATCGGATAAGATATTATTAAAACAATTTCCTTAATAATTAAACTTCCACAACACAATTAGATGATGATAAGTATATTTTTAAATCGATTTTCTGTTTAACATAAAAGGTAACCTTAAAATAGGCAATATAAAAATATTCATACAATTCAAAATTTTCATTTAAAAGGGAAACATTTTGAAGGAACACGTTAAATCTTTAAATGAGCCAATCATCAGGGCCGAGGCTTTATGTTTATGTTTTATGTTTGTTGAAGGTGAAAGCAAAAGAAAACATTTTTAATTTCGTGCTAATGGAATACTCCCCACTCTCAGTTCTCTGTGGGTTGCTACTAGGTTGTTGGTAACGTTGTTTGTCTTTCTTTGTCAGTCAGTTTGTTTTGTTCAATCGCGTGAGACATATTATGTCTCACCTCATTTGGCTTGTGAATAATATTGATGTGTTAATGCTAACAATTTTAATGTGATTGTATAAGTTCGGTTTGATTGTTTATCATAAATGGTACAAATCATAGAATCACACTTTTTTGTGAAATGAGAATGGAATCAAGTGGCAGTGGTTTACATTTTTACATAACAACGCGAGTACTCTTATTAATGATCAGAGGTTACACAGCAATAACACCACTATGACACAACATAAAAATACATTGTTAGTACTGTAATTGTTATGTTGCGAATGCGTGTGTCAAATCGGTATTTTTATTTAGTGATTTATATCAGGGGGGAGCGCAAATACCTCTCGGACCCTTAGCATGTCACGTACAAACTGCGCCACTGGGTTTCATATTTAAAAAATAAAACAGGTAAACATGATCATACTGCAAAGATACAGAGGAAACAAGTTACTACATTTTGTGTTTTAGTTGAAACATTACCACTGGTAGGGATATTTGAAATAGAATAATTATGTGTACAAGTAATAATATTTATTACATATATTTACAAACTTAACCTTTTTATACACATTTACAATAGTTAAAGAATGGCAGAGGAAATTATACATTTCTATCCTAAATTCTACATTTCGGATACGCCAGGCTTCTTATCTATAAGTTATCAACATTCCAAATAAATTAACTAACTTTTACAAATGCCGGTTACAATTTTATGACTGATATAATACATAGACACTTTGCGTATGATAAAAGCTTTAGTTTGTTTTGATTAAATTATATACTGCACATTACAGACTATCAACCAAATATTTTCTTCTGATAACTTTCTATATTATGAGGGTTCAATATCACATGTATAATACCAAATGTTATGAGTAAGACACATGGTAAAATCTTACAACTTAGAATTTCAGTTCTCGTCTATGTATTTTCCAACTTAACTTACTGATCTAGTCCAGGTGATTTGTCAATGTATATTTCTTGTTAAATTATTGAGTTTTATATTTTAGCATGAATAACTTACATTAAAATAAATAAACTACCACATTTAAACCTGTAATAGATTTTTAAGACAGGTTTGCATTTTTTAAATTCACAAAGTGGGTAATTTAAATTTTGTGTAGTACGTCCCAATGCTATATAACTAATAAGAGAATTTTTTGGCCCCTCGAGGGGGCAATGGATAAAAATCATGGAAAATCCTTTTGATTCCAAATAAATTAGTAAAAGCATAATCATTTAAACAAATTAGTCATGAATGTATCAAATAGTTCTTTGACGCCTAAATATGTGCAACCTAGATTACAAGCAGAGAAACAGTTACGATATTGCCTTAGATTTCCTATCAGATCAATGAGTCAAAACACTGACCAAATCACAGTTCATGGTGAAATTTAAATAATATCAAATTTGAAAGCCAGAAAAATCTCTCTAAATCCAAGCTTGGCTTGTGTCATATTTCAAATAACCTACCAAGCCTCTTTTGAATTAAAACCTAAATAATTCTGGAAACCATGATATAAAATTTTACAATGGTGTCTAACTTTAACAGTTTATCTCGATAATACATAAATTTACCAAGGAATTTACTCATTGCCTTAATAGTTATATGTTTCAACATAAAGTATATGGAACTAAAATATTGCATATTGAGTCAATTTAGAATAAATCTATCCTCCATTAAATCAAGTCCCTGCTTTTACAGAGGAAACACTAAAACTTGACATTTATTTGCTTTCTAAATATACCAAGTGGAATAAACAGACCTTAATAAAACACACTGTGATTTATTCTGAGGTATTTTATGATTACAAGATGGTTAATACTAGAAAAAGACCAATAAAACACACTGTGATTTATTCTGAGGTATTTTACGATTACAAGATGGTCAATACTAGAAGACCATCTCGTTGAATTTAGGTTTTATCAAGTGATTGATTGGAAAAAAAAAACTTGATGTTTAACTAACTATTTCATTACAATACTTACCGTTGAATTTTATTTTTTGTAATACAACTTATTTAATATAAACCAACAGTTTTTAATAAAAACATTAATAATTATTCTTTTTACTTAGATAAGTTTTTGTTGAAGATTGTTTAATTATTTTAAGTGATATAAAATGCTTGATAATACACTGACAAAAAGATCAACCTATTTTCCTGCAGTAACATCACTAGTAGCGGAAGTGATTTGCAACTATACATTTGAACCTCCGACAACGAATGTTTATACGTCCACTTTTTAGTGACAATACAATTGTTGAACCCATTATGACTAGTAAATACAACCAATACAGAAGAAAACCTTTCTTAGTAATTGTTTCAAAAATGCTATTCTTGTAAAAACAAACAATTAAGTGAACAATATAATAACACAAAGATTTTAATGGGTAAATATTTTTAATTTTTTTCCAAACATATAAATTAATGCACATATTTTAACCCTACGAACATAAAGTTATTTTTATAGACATGATTTATTTCTGTGGTAATTTCTTCACTGTCCTATATGTAGATTGGGTATTCTACACTGGGGTATCACATCCTAAAGTGTTCACTTGCGGTGACCGCAAGAAGTGGCCACAGACTGAATTCACAGCCGCACTAACGTCGATTCAAATTCAAGCCGGTAAATTATTGTCAGCACTAAGCTAATTAACTTTCACTCATAGGCCTAAAATAGAGGGAACGGTCTTTTAACCTCTAAAACAATTTGGTCATCACAGAGCAGTAAAGGACACATCATCTTAAAGTATATCTTACACATTACTGATTATTATGTTTTAATTTTTCGTGAAGGGCTCGCCAAAAATAGATTCACAATGATACGTTGGGAAAAATGTTAATCCGAGGAAACGCCAATTGTTTAATAGTTCAATAAAATAATCGTAGTTAAGTTTTGTATTGCTTGAATTAAATAAAATGTAACTTTTATGATAAATTAGAAGTTATAAGAAGTTACCATCAAGAATACCATCAATTTATTCATAAAAAGCAATACTTTTACTCTTTTGTTTTCATTAGATTGTTGACAACTGGTTGACAGAAAAATAATGATTTTAACAAAATAACGGATATTATTCACAGTATTTTAAATAATAAATGAGGAGGCTTTGAATATACAGTAGACTCCCTCTTTACCGCCCACCTCGGAACCAGGCCGAGGCCGGATAATGAATTGGCCGGTTAAACCGATGTTCATTTAAAAACGCCAACCTACAATTTTATATGGCCTAAATATAATTATCACTTGAAAAACAACTGTAAATACATTACTGTATATGATTTATAGCTATAATCCGACATATAGTAATCATTCGTTTCTTTATTGTGGTCTACTCGATAGTAGGTCCAAACAAATTGACTTCTGGTGGCATTCACTTTCGTCCAGGACGTTACATTTTAGTGGGTTTGGGAATTTCAATATGAAATAACTTTGAATTGAATGATACAGTCGATAAGAAAACTACGTTTCCAGCAAACCACAGCCGGTTAAAGCGATGTTGAGATAATAAATGGCCGGTTAAAAAGATGGTATTTTTGTGACAGGGTAGGCCAGTTAAAGCAGAGACCAGTTAAAAGATGGCCGTTTAACAGGGAGTCTACTGTATCCTACTACACGCATCCTAGAGTAATCCTAGTTTTTTTGTGACGGCTGCATGGTTTGGATTGGAGTGTTCTGGTTTAAAAATTTTGATTAAAATGTCAATTAAGCATGCTTTTGCTAATTTGCTTTTGCTAACCAGCTAATTCGTTGACAGTTATTATGATACAGTACTTTTTCTATTATAAATTATTTTTTAAGATTTACAAATGCACCAGAAACAAAAACAAGACACTTATAAATAAACACAATACGACATAAATTTGTTGTGTTACATTTACAGCTTAGATGTGTCAGACAATGGTGTTCATTGTAAGATATAGGTACAGAATAGAGGTATAATATGAAAGGCCATTGTATTTCAATAATTCTAACCCTTAACATGTGTTCCTTTCAAATATAAAATAACTTTCAGATGCAGTAACAAATATAATTTTTTCTATAAACTTATTTGACTAATTTCCTTTGTAAAAGAAACAGTAAACATGGAATTGATAAAGATATCCAATATGTTGAGGAAATGGTTAACCCTAATATAAGGCCATATTGATACAACAAAAAATTTTATATAAATGCTACAATAAGGAATGCACGGTTTCGGGTCTAAAAAAGTAAAGAACTTTGTATTTAAAAAAAAATATTTTCTTCCAAATTCAAGACTTGTAATTTGAATTTCTAAACCAATATATTGAAATAATTTGTTATTTGTTGAGTTCCGTATTAAACAGTAGTATATAGGATATATTTTTACCAGAAAAAGAATCCAACTTTTTGTTTTTATACTATAAAGACCTTGATTTCTGAACTTTACCAAACAATACAAAAAAGAGCTCTAATCATGATAGACCCTGTTTAAAGATCTTAATTGTATGCCTGAAGTCTCTAAAACACACTATCAGAGGTGCCACCCTTCCTCAAGAGACCACAGAATGTATGCCCTTCCCCCCCCCCCTTTCTATGTCCTTCTATGCCCTTCCCCCCCCCCCCCCAGCATTGTCAGTTATGGGGTTACTTTGTGGGGTGGAGCTGCAAATGTATTTAAAATTCTTCTGCTCCAAAAGAAGGCTATCCGTATCTTGTGTAATGCGGATTTTTTGGCTCACTGCCGTCCACTGTTTGTAAGTGAGAGGATATTAACTGTATAACTTGTACATATTGTGAGCTTTAATTAGTGTTAAGCAAGAACAACAAACTGTGAGGGCAGATGTACATAGATACAACACAAGGAATAAGCAACTGATTGACATTCCTTTTGCTAGAATAAGTAAAACACTAAGTCAGTTCACAATCATGTCCTTAAAATTGTTTAACAAACTTCCTTGTTCAGCCAGGTATCAGACCGCATCAGAGTTCAAAAACAATGTGAAGAATTTCCTATTGGCTCATCCTTTTTATTCTTTATCAGAATTTTTTGCTACTCCAAATGAAATTGTAAGTAGTTTTTTTTAAGTTTTGAGCTTTCTGCATGGTGTGCATTTTATTTTCATTTTCTGATTGCACAGGTGAAGCACCAACCTGACCGGTACTGTAAGTAGGCCGTTGCATTGAGTAGTTAGTCATTTGAGTTTTGTTGCATGGTTTGTGTGTGGTTTGCAATTGTATTTAAGTTAGTTTTAGGTATTGACGTATCCTATTGTATACAAATGTATATTTAACGGAATAAAGGATTGTCTATTGTCTATTGTCTTCCAAATAAAATCCCCTCCGAAATCAACAGTAATAGTCTAGAATCACGTGGTAAAAAATTGTTCATTAAAACTACAAAAAATATCGTACAAAATTTGGTAAGTGCATCCAAACCCCCTCCCACATAAATACCCCCTTCCGGATCTGCCATTGCTGATGTTTCATAAAACCGACAAAACAGGCAAAAACACCCTTAAAGTTGAATTAATTATGCATCACTAATATTAAAACCTAAATCAAAATTATTTGAGTTGTGACTGCACAAAATGGCTCTTTGATGCACAAGCGAGTGCGAACTAATTTCAGTAAAGACACCTTGTGTATGAATTACTTTTAACCCTTTGACGAGTAAGGTATTCATATGGAAAATGAGTATGGATGTTCTGGAACGTCCAGAATCAAACTGTCAAAAAATAGTAAAGCCGTTCTAGAATGTTTTTGGGTATATATTTTTAACAATTATTTCATACAAATGAGATAGGAACAACTCTAAGAACAAGTTTAAAATAAAAAAAATAACTTGATGTTAAACCTATATGGATAGGTTTATTTAATTTATTTAATTATTGTGAGAAGAGCAAGGGACGCGTCCACAAATAGAGGTTGGGGTATGGCTTATTAGTGCTGTGAAATGCCACTCCCGCCACCTGCTGTGCTAGCGTCGTAACTTGACACTTATCAATGGTCATTACATTTACAAGCTTTGTTACAGTGCTTTTTAAGTCTTTTGTAATAGTATTTTAAATTTCCAATTTGAAAAATTAATAAAAACATTGACTTTGAAAACATTGACTACGAAGAAATAATGAAATTGAGGACAGCGGTATTTCACTAAATTGACTTTTGATACTGATGTTTTACTGGTTTACTATTTTAAGATATAAACGTACGTAAAAATAACTATTTGGTGCAAACAAATTTTGTTTCTCCTCTGGGCCACTTGAAAGTTATAATTGACTACTCCTCAATAAACAAATATTTGAACATTCAGGAACCTCCATACTCGTAAAAGGGTGAAATTTAATTTTCCAATTCAAATGGTTTCATTTTTACAATGATTAAAAATGTTTATTAAGATTTTCCTACAGTTACCATAACACATCATAAAAAACAGGTACTGTAGTAATAAAATAATAGTAGATTAATATTTAGACCGTCAAACTCTCACCAATTAAGAGGTTATGTTCACAAAATTCAGCAACAATGGAAGAATAACAGTGTAGACACAAATTATGATACATTTTTAGGAACCTACAAAAGAACTTTTGAAAGCTGTTTTCCATTGAAATTTTATTCAAGCAAGAGCTCAAATAAAAAGGACAAGAGTTGGGTCACAAAAGGCATTCAAATTTCTAGTGCTAATAAAAGAGTGCTAAGTAGAAAAGTTAAAGAGTCTGTAGATGCAAATTTTATAGCGTACGTTAAAACATACAAAAAAATATTTAGAACCATATGTAAAAAAGCTAAAAAGTTGTCCAATCACAATTTAATCTCAAAATCAGACAATAGAACTAAAACAGCCTGGTCTATAGTCAACAGGGAGCTAGGAGTAAAAAAGAGTCATCAGAATTTACCGGATTTTATGGTAGAAAATAAATGTGTTGAAGAGGGAGAAGAAATTTCAAATTTATTCAATACGTCTTTTTCAAATATTCCTAAGATTTTAAATATTGTTCCTTCAAGCGCTTGTGCTATTAATTTTCTTCAACCCAGAAGTAGTAATTCTAATTCTGAATTTTCTTTTTCATTTGTTACATCGGCTGAGGTTGCAGGTATAATTAATTCTTTGAAAAACAAAAAATGTGCTGGGTGGGATGAAATCCCACTAAATTTAATGAAAAACACAGCAAGTTTGATACGCAGACCCCTTAGTTGGATTATCAATCAGTCGTTCTCTGATGGGGTTTTCCCCACTAAATTAAAACATTCAGAAATTAAACCATTACATAAAAAAGGAAGGAAGGATATTCTAGACAACTATCGGCCCATATCTATGTTGTCTTCTTTTTCAAAGGTTTTTGAAAAAATTGCTTTTAACCAGATTATTAAGTATTTAGAAAGTAACAAAATACTTGCTATGGAACAATTTGGTTTCCGGTCAGGTCAGAGTACAATTTCGGCCATAGCTCATTTTGTTGACCAGGTCGCATCTGCCTTGGATGGATCACAGACCACCATTGGTGTGTTCTGTGATCTAGCCAAGGCATTTGATTGTGTAGAGCACAGTATTCTTTGTGAGAAACTCGAATATTATAAATTTAGTGATTCAGCGGTGTCTTGGATACGATCATATCTTAACAATCGTTTCCATAGGACAATCATCACTAAGAATAAAATTAAACATTACTCACACTGGAAAAAAATTTGTTTTGGTGTTCCCCAGGGTTCGATACTGGGTCCTTTATTATTTCTGATCTGATATATGTTAATGATTTACCGTTAAATGTGTCACCAAACATTGTACTTTACGCTGATGATACATCAGCAATAATAAAAGCCAATTCTTCAGAAAATCTCAAATTATTTTTTGAAAAATCATTAATGGAACTTCATAATTGGTTTTATGCAAATGGATTGCTGCTAAATCATAATAAAACAAATATTGTTAAATTTCAATTAAACAAAAACTTTAATGATGACAATTTTACTTATCAAGGCAACACCTTAACTTATTAATCCTTCAGTAATTTTTTTAGGAATAGAAATCGATTCTCAGCTTAATTGGAAAACTTGTGTTCAGAAAATATGTAAAAGATTAAATTCTACCTGTTTTCAAATGATTGTCCTTCGTGACATATTAGATTTTAAAACGAGACTTATGATATACTACGGACTCTTTCAATCGATTATAACTTATGGAATTGAATTTTGGGGTGCATCCTCAAACTCCAAATCAATATTTAAAATACAAAAAAAAATATATCAGAAAAATGACATTTTCATTAAAAAGAAAATCATGTAAACCTTTTTTTAAGGAATATGGCATTTTAACGGTTCCATCTCTTTACATATTTAGGTGCCTTTTGTTTGTTAAAAATAATTTTGAAAATATAGTTCAACAACAACATCAACATAGGTACATGACACGATTTAATAATAACTTTCAGTATCCAAGACACCGCTTAGCTCTTGTTAAAAAGACCCCTCAATATATGGGTAAAAAACTTTTTAATCAGTTACCAGTATTTTTAAAAGAAAGTATAATGGAAGACAGTTTCAAAAATAGCTTGAAAAAATTTCTTTTAGAACAATCATATTACTCAATAAATGAGTTTTTGGGCGAATAACTTGTTTTTTTAATTTTTATTTTTCTAAGTAATAGCAGAAATGCTCCTATTATTCATTCTCAACATACTTTTTGTCTTAATAGTTTTTAAGACGGATATTTTAAGTTTAGTTTTAGTTTTTAATATCATGACAATACCATCTGTTCTGTGCCTGCTACGCTGGCTGTAAAAAGAATGTATTTATGGTAATAAAGATATTCTTATTCTTATTCTTAATTCTAGCAACAACTACTTGCCTGATCTATTATTTTTATACAGTGTTGAAATCTTCTTTCAAGCATACACGACACTCCTGGATATTATGTGGCTATACAAGCTTACTACTTTTTCTTTTGTTGAAACACTTGCTATATGTTTTAAACATGTATTAAGAACAAACTTTTTGTTAGGTAACTGTAGGAAAAGGGAACTTTTGTCCATTTTTATTGTTGCTATTCTCTTAGTCATGCAAAATGTATTCAACTGTCAGTACTGTAAAAGTGTCTCTCATAGTTAAAGTTCATTTTATACTCTGTTTGGAATTTAGCTCTAAAAAGTTCTATCTTATGCTAGAAAACAATTTATGTTTCCGATCCCCCAAATAAAACAATATCCCGTCAAAATTTTGGTCCGTAAGCCCATAATCCGCTTTCGGTCACTGCCCAGTTACCGCAGCCTATAAAACTATGCAGTCTGTGATCATATTTGAAGTTAGTAGCTAAATATACTTTATTTTACCCTATATAACTTGTCCTCTTCACTCTATGGATATTGAGCATGCTGTGTTTGACAAGATTTGAGAAATTTAATAATCTCACAGTTATTGTGACATAAACATCCTCTACTATCATTAATGACTCGATATAGTAGGACTGAGCCTTTCAAACATAGAAACCTGTCAGAGAAAGAGAGAGAGAGAATAATAAAAGACAACAATAACAAATAACAATTAATACCAGTCATCATAAAACAATAACAAAAATATTAGCCTGGTATCATCATACAAAAACAGAACTAGAAAAATTCATATTGAAATTCAATTAAAGGTTATGCTCTTATTTTAAATCATATTGTAACTCATATAATTCTTTATTGCCCAAAGCTTGTATCTAAGAATCATAAAACTAACAACTGTTAGGTGATCTAAAATAAAATTTTAAATCACTGACAAATGCTGAGAAACCAGGATAAGTTTTATTGCAGCCGTCACGTGTAGTTGTGGTTGTTTGGTTTTCATCTGATGACCTTATGTTTATAAATCCATCTGCAACACCAACAATTCAAACTATAATAGTGTAAGTGTAAAAGTAAATAACATTCTATTTATCGATTAAAAATCATTCACTGGTTATCAAAAGACAACATGTTTCGTTCCTTAGAACATCTTCAGGTCTAAAGGATGCAACTACCACATAATCCAATGTATTATTACATTGTGGTTTGTCAAATGGTTCAATAAAAGGTTGTCCCAGTCACTAAAACTAAAAATTGTCATGGTGATAAAATTAGTAAAACAGAATAAAACTGATTAAAATTGTACTTGGGCTGGCCAGCACCTCACTCTTATCACAAACTAGATAACACTGTGTTGTCTTCTTCTTATTATTATTATTATTTTCTCCAATGCTGTCTATGTTGATGTTCTTCTTACTTTCACTTTAGATTTCTTTGCATTTTTGTTTGTCTATGTATGTATCAAATATAATATTTGATTTGAAAGAAGTTTGATCGTTGAGGATGTTGTTGGGATCAGTCTTTTTTGCTTTGTAGATGGTGAATTCTTCTTTTACATCAAGTTTAAAGCTTTTAGGTAAAATCTCAATTATTTCCATGTTTTTCTCGATTGATGTATAGCTGTGGCGTTCTGATACTAAATGTTCTGCATACGAGGATTGTTGATGGTGAAGTCTCTTAGGTATGTGTTCTTTAAATCTTTGGTTGAAGGATCTTCCAGTTTGACCGATGTAATATTTTGGACAGTCATCACATTTAATTTTGTAGATGCCTGATTTTTCATAGTTGTTAGTGGTGGCTCGTTTGGTATGGAAAAACTTTTGTAAAGTGTTGTTGACCGAATGAGCAACTGTTGTGTCATTTCGTTTGAAGATTTTGGTGACAGCATTGTTAATTTTTCCATAGTACTGTATTTTTATATATTTTTTCTCAGGTTTTTCTTTGTTTTTGTTTTGATTTTGTTTTTGCTTTTTTATTATGGAGTCTATCATTTGTGGTCTGTATCCGTTTACTCTTGCAATATGCTTAATAGTGAAGTACTCCTTATTGTATGCTTCTGGGCTCAAGGGATATGTTAGTAATCTATGGACCATGGAGTTATAAGCTGCGATTTTGTGTGACCAAGGATGATTAGATGTCTTATGAATTGTGTGGTCTGTGGTTGTTGGTTTTCGATATATTTCAAAATCAAACTAGTTGTTGGACTTCTTTATTGTGACATCTAAAAAGTTAATTGCTTGATTCTCCTCTGTTTCTAATGTGAACTTTAGTTTGCTATGGATGTTGTTGAGCTTTGATAATATTGATTGAGCTTGTCTTTTATTCCCATCTACAACAGCAAAAATGTCATCCACATAACGGTGATATGTTGATAATTTTGCAAGTGTTCTGTTGTTGGCATTTAGTATGAATTTGTTTTCCATGTAGTTGAGAAAGATGTCGGCGATGAGGCCTGACAGTGGGTCGCCCATGGCTAAACCATCATTCTGGATGTAAAACTTATTGTCGAATTCAAAATAATTCTGTTGTAAAACCAGTCTCAAGAGTTCTATGATTTCATCAATGTCTTTTATGTTCAATTTGTTTTGTTGTTTCAAGTTATTACTGATGATGCTGATGGTCTCTTCTATCAATATGTTGGTATATAAGTTCTGAATATCGAAGGAGACCATGATCTGAGAATCCCTTATGTTCATGTTTTTTATTTTGTCAATGAGATCTGATGTATTTTTCAGGCTTCGATTATTTTCTAGCTTTATTTCTTCGAAAATTATATTATGTAAAAGTTTGGATAAATTATATGCTGGTGTGTTGATGAAATTAACTAGGCCTCATCGCCGACATCTTTCTAAACTACATGGAAAACAAATTCATACTAAATGCCAACAACAGAACACTTGCAAAATTATCAACATATCACCGTTATGTGGATGACATTTTTGCTGTTGTAGATGGGAATAAAAGACAAGCTCAATCAATATTATCAAAGCTCAACAACATCCATAGCAAACTAAAGTTCACATTAGAAACAGAGGAGAATCAAGCAATTAACTTTTTAGATGTCACAATAAAGAAGTCCAACAACCAGTTTGATTTTGAAATATATCGAAAACCAACAACCACAGACCACACAATTCATAAGACATCTAATCATCCTTGGTCACACAAAATCGCAGCTTATAACTCCATGGTCCATAGATTACCAACATATCCCTTGAGCCCAGAAGCATACAATAAGGAGTATTTCACTATTAAGCATATTGCAAGAGTAAACGGATACAGACCACAAATGATAGACTCCATAATAAAAAAGCAAAAACAAAATCAAAACAAAAACAAAGAAAAACCTGAGAAAAAATATATAAAAATACAGTACTATGGAAAAATTAACAATGCTGTCACCAAAATCTTCAAACGAAATGACACAACAGTTGCTCATTCGGTCAACAACACCTTACAAAAGTTTTTCCATACCAAACGAGCCACCACTAACAACTATGAAAAATCAGGCATCTACAAAATTAAATGTGACGACTGTCCAAAATATTACATCGGTCAAACTGGAAGATCCTTCAACCAAAGATTTAAAGAACACATACCTAAGAGACTTCACCATCAACAATCCTCGTATGCAGAACATTTAGTATCAGAACGCCACAGCTATACATCAATCGAGAAAAACATGGAAATAATTGAGATTTTACCAAAAAGCTTTAAACTTGATGTAAAAGAAGAATTCACCATCTACAAAGCAAAAAAGACTGATCCCAACAACATCCTCAATGATCAAACTTCTTTCAAACCAAATATTATATTTGATACATACATAGACAAACAAAAATGCAAAGAAATCTAAAGTGAAAGTAAGAAGAACATTAACATAGACAGCATTGGAGAAAATAATAATAATAATAAGAAAACACAGTTTTATCTAGTTTGTGATAAGAGTGAGGTGCTGGCCAGCCCAAGTACAATTTTAATCAGTTTTATTCTGTTTTACTAATTTTATCACCATGACAACTTTTAGTTTTAGTGACTGGGACAACCTTTTATTGAATCATTTGACAAACCACAATGTAATAATACATTGGATTATGTGGTACGTAGTTGCATACTTTAGACCTGAATATGTTCTAAGGAACGAAACATGTTGTCTTTTGATAACCAGTGATTGGATAAGGTAATTCTATTTCATTGTAATATATTCCAATCCAGGGTCACAATGAATACTATAAAAATCATTGTTTGTTAACAATAGTTAAAGAAAAGGTCCATCATCAACGTTCTACTTAGTGCAGATGCAGTAGTGATACTGACTTGGGAAGCAGGTGTTTATTTCCCGTCATCCCTCCTATTCTCATGCACTTACACTGCTCAATTTATGTTTACGCAGTGAGAAGCACATTGAAATTTTTTATCTCCCTGTTGCCGTTTGTTCTTGTAGACATTGTTTATAACCCTTTGTACATTTTGCCACTGATGTGTGGCATAATGGGACTTAGTAAAATCATTCACTCTAAGTGTAAATAATTTGTAAACAGTGAAGTGATACATTTTTAGTGATTCCCTATGACATTTTACCCATGTGATTTTTCCCATTTTTAGTGATTTGGCGTAAAATGTACTAAGGGTTAAACAAGAACAAAAGCGAACAGGTAAATAATATACTTGCATTGGCTCTTCAATCACATGAGGGACGCAGATTATAACGAAGCGCCTGACTATACAAGATAAGATTCATTCTGTACTGTGTAATCAATAACAGATTACAGGAACTAAAACAAAAAAAATTTATTTTAATTAAAATAAAAAAAAGATTAGTTTGGATAAAACAGATTTTGAATGTAGCCAAGTTATACAAACAAGAGTATAATGTAATGTTGTAGCTCTCATTTTATTAATATTCTAGCGTACAGACATTCTCGACATTGCACAGAGGTGCTCTGTGTTGATCAAGATCGCTTCGTCCGAAGACCTAACTTTTAACTGAAAACCTAGAATTTTTAACCATCCTATCACGGACCTAAAACTAATACGAGGCATGAAGCAAAATGATTCTTTTGTTTTGGTAATGTGGCATGAACTTGATGGGGGCAAATTAGTGATTTATCTTATTAAAGTGTGAGTTCTCATATGTTCAACACGTCAATCTAAAAATGCCCTTCAAAGTATGAAAGGCCTCTCACACAGTCAATTACATTCACTCATATACAATGTAAAGTATAGTTGCAACACTATTGTTGGCTATTGTAACACATTTACTGTTAAAGATACTTAATGTACTAACCATAATGCCAGAGTTTTAATCTAATGCTGGGGCGATAGATGATACTCATTCTAAAAAAATACACATCAAATTATTATACTACTTACAATTTAAGAAAGTAAAGACTGGTGTTTCTTGTCTTGACTTGTATTACTTCCATTGGTCAAGGTCTACTAGAATAAAGAAAAAACAAGATTTTTATTACTCTAAAAATGTCTAAATGAAATAAGTCCATAAACCCTATGGTCAGCGGTGATTAGACTTGAACGCTTTAACACAGTGCTTTTGCAGTCTATTGTGGAATTATTTATTATTTCTCATAAGTGAAAAGAGAATAAAAACATTAACATTGACTTATTATGAAGTCAGGGACAAAAATTTGTCATGAAGTTTATATTTGATACTGCTCTAATACTGTTTTTAGTTATAAACTTACTTAATAATAAAGATTTGGTAAAATTAGAAGACACTTTTCGCTTACTCTTTTGGGCCACGCTCAAAGGTTAGAATTGGCTACTCCTTTTCACACAGGAGATTTTAAAGTTTAGGAATGTCCATAGTCGTGAAAGGGTTCAAATTGTCTAAAATCAAGAATGTGCATCACATAGTTCTTTCCGACAGATCACTGAGGCATATTTGAGTCAGCTAGTCATAATAAAATAGACTGTTACAGCATTGGTACAAACAGACTGACTGGTACCGTAGCCATTTCATTTAATGTTTTGTACAATGGTGTTTTCCAAATATCTGATATTGTCCTGTACTTGATGCTCTTGGTTGACATTGGGCCGATGAGCATTGTAATAATATTTTTCGTCTATGTATATTACTACTACATCGTTTTTTCACCCCGGTCTGCTGTAGTGTCATAGCTAATTTTCTTTGTCTTGTAGCAAATGTGTTACTGTATTTCATCAAGCACTGTAATATTACTGAATAGGACGCAAGATATAGATTTCAATATTCTCAAGTGCACAGTTTTTTGTCATATTTTTTTTAAAAAACTTGTACAAGAACTTTTGATTTTAAATTATAAGTTCTAGAGCTTCCAAATGAAAATGTTTGATCTGATTTTGAGACTGGCTACAATGCTCTATCTCTTAACTGACCTCACTTTCCTGGCCTTTGTTCATATAAATTTAAAAAGTCAGCTAAAGCGGCAACTACAATAAAATGCAAAATATTTACACAATTGTATTGCATATTATAAAAGAAAAATGCATCTCCAAATATAAAAAAACTGGAAGTATACACTTGCAACGAACAAGCAAAAAAGCTGACAATAAGCTGGTGATAAGATCTCTGTAACCTAGATCAGTGTTTCTCAAGCGGTGGTGAGCCAGAGCATTTCAGGTGGTATGTAAGAGACAAAGGAAGAAATAAAAAAATTAAATACACAAAAAATTTGATTTTGATTAACATGAGCAGAGACCGGTCCCAGAGACGAATACTCTGGGTGAAGTTCATGATCTCAACGATTTTCACCCATTTCTCTCTTCTGGTGTTGTCGAGAGAGTAAAGCAGTTGGTCCGCTACATCTCTGTCAGCAGTACAGTAGAATCCTTCAAATCCGGCCACCTCGGGACCAGACCACCGGCCGGATTAACTGGCGGTTTATTACACAGGTTAAACAGAGACATGTATTATATGTGTGTTCTAAAAATGAACTATTAGGTTGTACTTAACAATGAAGGGTATCATACCAATCAATGCTATTTATCAACTTTTTAACCATTATGATTTGCCCCCTCTCAGACGTTGTAGCGCCAAAATGATGATCATAAGCGGTGGTTAGCGATGAACCTGCATTTAACAGACAATAACACTGGTCTTCTATCAACGAAGGCCCTAACAATGTATAAATGGGCCGTAAAAGCAACAGAATCTGTCTAGTGACCTAACTTCCGAGTTACATCCACCATGGGGCGGGCACGAAACACCCAAGAAAACATATCAAAAATAGAACACTACCAAGACAAAGTTTTAGAATACATCCGAAACTGTATAGGTAGTCCGGAAATCTTCAATGGAACTGATATATTTTAGTTATATAACATGAGACAATTTGACTCTTGTCTATTTTTTCCTTGGGAAACGCCCAGGACTGAACATTTCATTTTCGGAATACTGCGGCCGGATTATCCGGCGGCCGAACCATCCGAGGCCGGACTAGAGGGCTTCTACTGTATCAGTGAACTCACTGTTAAGGTCTTCGCACTCTTGACTCCACCCTGGTATATACTCTTTCCTAAAACCTCTCGGAATAGACGCTTTAGCGCAAGACGGAACAAGTTTTGTGAACCGATCGTACTTTTTTACTTTAGGAGGGATGAACCTGATGCCTTTGTCAAGCCTGGTTGAGAAAGCCTCCCACTCAGCTTTGTTAAAGTTCCACCTAGGCCGAGGAAAAGATCTTACAAGAGGAATTTGAATTCCCACTGATATTAGTACAGGCCTATGCTGAGAATGAGGAAATGCACCTAGGACCTTCCTACAAGTTGGTGTGGGTGTTGCTGATCGGTCACAAGAACAAAAGCACAAGTCTGGAGAGTACCCACAACGCCATTGAGCTGAATGGAAAGTGTGTGGGTCTTTGGCATTAAATACCAAGAAAAGGTTGTTATTTTCAGCCCAGCTTGAAAGACGAGTGCCTTAGTCATCATCGGGCGAGTATCCCCACTGGGTGTGATGACTGTTAAAGTCACCTACATATACCACAGGATGTTCAAAAGTTGGGAGAACTGTATCCGACCACTGAATGTTCGGTGGTTTGTAGACATTTACAATAGTAGTCTCAGATACCTTAACAGCAACAGTAAATATGCTGTTCACACAACTTTTGTGGGAGACTGATACTTCGTCTATGTCTTGCCTAACGTAAGTCGCCACGCCATAGACCCTGTGTCCTATTTCATCCACAAGCCTATATCCTGAGATGTTATCTCTCGCACTGTGATGTTACAATAACGACTGACTTATATTGTTAAAAATAACTGTATTGTTCTTTTTTTTAGTTAGATATTGTCATGACTGAAGGGATAAAATCAAGACAGAAGACAAGTGATAAAAATTGTGAGGTTTGTCAATAACACAAAAGCCACTGAATTTTCCTTCCTGTAGATCTTCTAGATTTCCTGAAAGATTGAGGCCATCGAAAACAATCACAGCAAATGGCTGCAAAACAACATTACCCCAGTTTCTAATGTAGTTTCATTCAAGAAGATTCTAGATCCCTTATAGTGCAGAGGTATTACTAAGTCTGAGTTCTTAAATGATAAAAGCAGATTTTATTTCTCTACGCAAGATTATTTTATACAGCCTTGTTCGTTTTCTTGTTTATGATAATTTTGAATATACATTGCACGTTTGTCAATGATAGTCGAATAATGATAATTAAGATATGATACAGAGGATCCTTGATATATCAAACCTCAATATATCAACTCCTCCATGTAACGAAGTTTTCCCATTCCCTTCTAATCAATCTAATGTTATTTCTACCTCAGTATATCAAAGAACTAGCCAGGATGACCTCAATATTTCAAACTTTTGTAGCGCCTATACACAACCTAAAAACCTCTACATATCGAAGTTATAAAAGAACAACTAACTGAATCATCAAACTCATCCATTTTCTTTCGCGTTGCAACCTGTCCCTCTACAGACGTCGCCTCGTCCCGTGTCTATGCTCCTTTGTGTTCGCAGTGCTGTTCGTGTTTCCCATGTTGGCAGTTAACCTATTGGTTGTATCCCGGGAACATGAGCGCTACCTACCGGTCACTTTGTAGTGGTTTGTGGGCAGCAACTTTCGTTAACCATACATTTGAGCTGATGGTAAGAAAAAATTACTAGTGTGTTACCAAAACAGAAATATTCATCTGCTAGCCGAGTATAACCCCAAGGCATTCTGGGCTCTAGTTTAAATGGTATTTACCAATCACGTTCATGGAATACAACACCATTGTGTTAGTGATGTGCCATTTATTACAAAAGCTTTATTTAAGTGTCCATGATTCTGTGTATAAAGGCAGTGTGATGTATTGAGTATAGACGTCCAGTTCATGACAAAAACTTCATGGAAGGGTTTATAAACTATTCATAAAGTTATAAACAACAAACTGTTATTCTTCTATGCAATAGTAAAAAATAAGTTATCTAATCACATTAAACAATAAAATTTATTATTTATTCCTCAATTGCTAGGCCTACAGAAAATAGGTAATGTGTGGTCGTCATGAACCTCTATATCAGCGGTTCCCAACCTAGGGTACACGAAGGGCCGGCTGGGGGTACGCCAGAGAAAATCTGTAATGGCGGACACTATTTTAAATAATATGCCATGTAGGGACTTGAGCAAAGTCAAAAGGTGGAAAAAGCATTGTGTCCACTTTTGTATTTTAACTCAAATAAATACACAATTAAACCCTTTTACCACAAAATTAATCATTCATATTTTTTATAAATAACTATAAATCACTCTTACTGAATATAGGCGTAATGACTATTGCATATGATTTATTTTATCTGGCGAGTAACTAACTAGTGAGATGGGAATGGCGCGTCATTATGTCTTCTGACCACTTAGCAGGACAGAGAGCGCATAACATTGATTTTGCACATTGCTCAAGTATTTTGGTAAAAATATAATCTGTTGTAATCTTTATATCTATCAGTCAAATTGGATTTGCCTGCATAATAGAAATTTGTCTTATGATTTGTCGTATGTTGTTAAACGTAGTGGTGGTGTATTTTAAGTTTGCAGTTATTTTTTTAAAAAGCAATGGACAACTGATGAAAACTATTCAGTAAAAATCAAACGTTGAATATTTTAATCTTGTGGTGTACCCGAAAGCAGTACGAGTATTCTGGACAATAAGTTGTGCTAATAGCTTATAATTTAGTGTGTAATGTTCATAAATCACCCATGGAATAAGCTAAATGCTAGTCTGTCTTACTGATTTGCCTTTCAATACTGAAGCCTGTTTTTAAAATGCTAAGTGCAGAAAAACAGGCGGATCTAATTAATTACAGTAGAATAAGAGTACTTATATAAATTGAAATGTTATGTTAGTTGTTTTTAAACTTATTTAAAATGTTTTCACTATTAAAACATATTTGAGAAACTTATAAACCGTGTTTTCATTCTCACACAAAATATAAACACAATGAAGTACACATAAAAAATTTAGTTTTTTAAGGGGAGGGGGATAATTATTTAGCTAAATATCTGTCAAGGGGTACACAACACAAAAAAGGTTGGGAACCGTTGCTCTATATCGAAGATGGCCAAAAACCACCTTGATAAGTAAAAAACTTCGGTTTACTCATGACCTTGAAATTACGAAGTTTACACATTCCCCTTCAGGTTCAATACGCCGAGGTTCCATTGCATCTAATTAATCTGTAAGAAAGTGACAGGGTATGGTGAGCATACTGCTGGCTCGTATGGCCATTAGCATTTATGCACTGGAAAAGAAATGCTTGAGAAAACAGTGTGATTGTTTTATAAGCAAAGAAAGCACCACAATATCTTTTATACTCCCTTAGGATATTGCCATATTTCAGGTAAGGGGATTGTTGGCAGACAATCAACTAAGTGATCTCAAATCTGAATAAGCGTATGAAATAAAGCTTATGGCAGCCAAAAGTCCAGTATTTAGGAGCTAACTTAGTTTTTGGGCTAATTGTACCAGGTGCAAAAAATCTGGGACTCCATTTAGGCCTATATTTATTGTTACACAGCAAATATTAAACATTTAATCGTTTAAATTTTAATTTAATGGTTAAACCCTGACATTGTATAATTATTCTAATTACTTTATTCCTTCCCTAAATTCCATGATGGAGGAATGACCCACAGGATATTTTGTTGAAAATTTCCCTAACGAGAAATGTGTATGGGGAGAATTATTTGAGAACTTTGATTATTAACTTATATTGGACAGATTAGTCAAACTACATAGCAATTTGTAAACATTACTTTTGATTCATTGTTCATTGTAAGTAAGTTCATTGTTGGTGATGGTAAGTTTATGTTATGGTTTAGTAAATTGTTGCGGACATTCCACTGATTAGTAAACAAAATTCACAACATTTCGGGATCTGGAATCTGATCCCATTTTCAGGTGGAAGAAATACCAAGAACATAACAAAGTTAGTAAAAAAACCCAGGCAAACATGGAGAAGTCATACCTGAAAACTGAAAAGGCATTCACAAAAATTAAATAAAACAGTGTTTAAGCTTTATGCATTTATTAGTGTTTTATTTAATTTTTTTGACTGCCTTTTCTGTTTTCAGGTATGGCTAAGGACTTCTCCGCAGGTTCGCCTGGTGTGTTTTTACTAACTTTGTTATGTTCTAGGTTTCTTCCACCTGAAGATGTTATCAGATTCAAGATCCTGAAACGTAGTGAATTTTGTTTACTAATCAGTGATGGGAAGTGTCTTCAACAATTTACTAAACCATAACATTACATGACATTTTAGTGTTATCTAATCCAAGCCGTCACTATATTATTTTTTAGAAGACCCATTTGCAGCAATGAGGACGGCTAATATTTATTTTAAGTATCCTATAAAGGTTTTATCAGGAGTCGCTAAAACTAATTCAACTTATAAAATTGTTTGGACTTGCTCCACTAGTCAATCCTAGGTGGTGAAATTTGTCTATAAATTGGTCAAAAATAGGACCAAAGCCAAAAAGACCCCACACACTCTACGATACGTAAAGATGATTATAACTAGTAATGAATAATTTAATAATAATGTATGACCAGTTTGTACGTATTTAATAACACTATATTAGTATATTTTTTTAATAATCCAAGACTCTTTGAACACCTGGTATTATTTAATATGGAACAATGATTTTATGCTTACATTGATGGTGGTACAGTATTAAAGACAACACTTAGCAGTACTAAAAACAAATATTCAACCAAATGTGTAATTAATCTAAACAACTACAAAAGCAACAGCTACATAAGGACAAACGAGAATGAACAAATTAATAAAAAATGTATAAATGGACATAAAAAAAGTCTGAAAATAATAAAATTTCATTATTGGTTTTTGTTAAATTACTTCTGATTTGTTTAATAAACGATCTTCAAATGAAATTGTTCACCATACATTTTTGTCTAAACAATGAACAGGGTGAACATGCCCGATAAAGCGGTATCAAATCAGCTTCCTGGAGCCTCACAGGAAAAAAATTAAATTAAGTCTGCAGTACCTCCACCATCTTGGTAGTTTGTCCCATAAGAGCAATGTTAAATTTGAAACATTACTGCGACTTTGTTTTTCATCGAAAAAATTTAAAAATTTCAAACTTGATGTTTTTTTAAATGTTACCATATTATATAGTGCTAGATGTGATAGAAAATAATTTAAAAAATTATCCACACAAATAACGAATAAAATATAATTATATTAAACACCATTTTTAAACAATTTTTAGTAGGTTTGTTATTGAAAATGTATCCACGTCATGCAATCCGTCATTCCCTTATGGTGAACTTATTCAAGTTTCATGCAAAACCAATGCAAGATTATCAAGATATAGTGTTTCAAAGACAACAGTAATGTTTTGAATTTAACATTGTTCTAATGAAAATCGAAGATGGCGCAGGTACTGCAGACTCTTAAGAGTCTGCACTACCTGTGCCATCTCGGCAGTTTGTCCCATAAGAGCAATGTTAAATTTGAAACATCACTGTGAGTTTTTTTTTTCGTCGGAAAATTTCAAACTTGATGTCATTTTAAATGTATCTAGTGCTTGACGTGATAGAATATTAATTTTCCACTCGAATAACAAATAAAATATAAACATATTTTACACTATTTTTAAACCATTTTTAGTAGGTTTATTGAAAATCTATCCACGTCATGCACTCCGTCATTCCCTTATGGTGAACATATTCATGCAAATCCGATGTAAGATTATCGAGATATGGTGTTTCAAAGACAACAGTAATATTTTTAATTTAACATTGTTCTTATGGGACTAAAAATCCAAGATGGCGCAGGTAGTGCAGACTCTTAAGGAATTCCCTCAGGAAAAGAGATGGGGATATTTTACTAACACCCAGTCTTCATGAAAGTATTCCTACAGGCTCTTCATGTTAGAAGTTAAACCGTTATAACCTGTAAGGCTTGAGGCAAAGGTAAGAAAATTTCTAACCATTCAGCTCAACTATGGTTTGTGTATGAAACTTTATAGCCATTGCATTTGTCCCATAAGGGGGAAGGGGCTCTACCTTGGCCTGAAAATCTCACAAAGTTGATTTACAATGGTGAACACATCCATAATATGTTTCTTTTACAACAGTTCAAATCAAATTTTGCATTGTTTTGTCATTTTATAGCTAAAAACCTACCAGTTAGAAAAAAGTTGTAGATTCCAACACTCATTAAATTATATTATTGCCATTAACATTGAACCTTAACCTTTGGTAAACATCAATTATTTGCAATGTGTTTATGCGTGAACCTCAGTTTTTTTGTTTTGGCTTCAGGTAGAGTGCCCCTTTGGCCCAGAAGTCTTTGCTAAACATTGTGCTAGGCCACAGAAAGCACTTGCATACTACTCCATTCTCTACAATCGCCAATTTATTGCAAAGGCATCATCAAGCTGAATGTTATTTCTAGAGCATAACTAATAGAGAAGTTGACGGTTTAAAACTTTTAAACACTGGTAAAAAAATCACAGTTGATGATTAGACAAAGATTTTTCAAAACGAATACTGGTTCAATAAGAAAAAATTTCTGAACTTAATTATGTGTCATTAGACATTATATTAATGCCGGTATCAGTTTGGAAAAATCACAATTCAATCATACATGTCTAAAATCAAAACCATCATCAGGAATCGATGAAATATCATCAACAATTCTGAAACACTGCAAAAATGAAGTGCTAGACCCAATAGTTAACCTAATAAACAAGTCTTTTCAACAAGGCACTTTCCCCTCCATACTTAAAAAATCATTAATCTACCCGAAGCATAAGAAAGGATCCACCTCCCTTGTCAACAACTATAGGCCTATTTCGCTTATCTCAACCCTATCAAAGGTCTTTGAAAAAATAGTTCTAACAAGACTGCTCACACATCTAAAAAACAATAGTATTTTAACCAATCACCAACATGGCTTTAGAAAAGGCAAGTCTACCATCACGGCTATAATTGACTTGGTAGAAACTATCATTGATGCCACAGAAGCAGGGACTACAACAACAGGTATTTTTCTGGACTTTAGTAAAGCATTTGACAGTCTGAGCCACAAACATCTTCTGGACAAACTTCTAACGCTAGGAATACAAGGAACCGCACATCAATGGTTTCAGAGTTATCTCAGCGGAAGGACTCAAATGACAGAGATAATTAATGTAACAAACAAGACATCCAGAAAATACAGATCCACACAAGTACAGACAACCAGAGGAGTTCCTCAAGGATCTGTCTTGGGTCCAGTTTTATTCATACTGTACACGAATGACATTATTTCTGTGTTACACGACAATTGTGATGCTTTCCTATATGCTGACGACACTGCCCTTGTTGTATCCCACAAAAATATACAAGAGCTAGAAATAAAATCCTACATTGCTGCCAGCATTGCCAAACAGTACAGCCAAGAGAATGACCTCGTGCTAAATGAAGACAAGACGCAACAACTCTTCTTTGGTTCACAAAGAAGGAGTGCTCATGCGCTACCAGATGTAATAGCATCCCAAGAGGCAAAATACCTTGGGATAACCATTGATAGTGACCTCAACTGGAAACCCCATGTAGATCAACTCTGTAAGAAGCTTAGCACTGCTCTTTATGTCATCAAGCGCCTGAAACACATCAGTAACGCAGAAACCTCAAGGACTGCCTACTATGCTCTTTTTGAGGCGCAAATGCGTTATGGACTGATTGTATGGGGGCTATCATCTCAGGGGAACCTTCAGAGGGTATTACGTCTACAGAAAAAGTCAGTCAGAATCATGGCTGGACTGGCATTTCGTGACTCATGCCGGGGGGAGTTCAAAAGGCTGAAACTACAGACAGTAGCTAACCTATACATTGCCGAGGTAGTTACCCACGTAGTTAACAAAAGACCCATAATAAACTTCTCAGAGGCTCATCATTATGACACCCGAAACCAAATCAACTACATACTCCCTGCACATCATCTGTCAGCCTATGAAAAAAAACCCAGCTACATCGGAGCAAAACTATTCAACACCCTTCCACCTGCACTGAAAGAACAAAAAACCAACCGAAACTTCAAAGGAGCTGTTCTCGACTGGCTACTGGAAAAAGAATTTTACTCTGTTGAAGAATGCCTGGAGGGACGAGGCCAACCTCATCACTGAAGAAGAAAAATAATGACGCCATGACTGTACTTAATGTTCATGTCAATAAAGAGTATTTTGTCTTTGTCTTTGTCTTATCATCAACTGTAGAATTTTTGCTTATTATAAGTGTAAGTCAACAGTTTCTGGAGAAGTTGCATTCTCTTCCAGCTGAGCAGTAGAGCATTCTCAAAGGAAACTGCAATTTGTATTTAATTTATGTGACAAATTCAAAACTTTATTTGGGTTTTGTAATCTGGGCATTGGTTATGTTATTCGGGGGTTCTTTTATGCTATTTATGTCAAATTAACTAACAGTTATTATTTGGGGGGTTATTTTAATTCTGTTAGACGTAGCATGTATTCTCTTTGTGAATTTCAGTAAGGATTACAATTTTTGTTGTATTTGATGAATTATAAAGTTTCATGCAAGAGCCTATGTAATGCCTGATGGAATATACAATTTTCAAATTGAATTTCTAATTTTCTGAACTATTCAATATTTAAAAAAAATTGTAAAAAAGTAATGGAATAAAAAATAAATAATTTCAAAGCCATGCATAAATTTTCATTTTTATTAAAAATTAAAATACATATACAATATAGAGAATTTTTTTTCAATCAAAATAAATTCTATACAAAGTATGATTATAAAAAAAATCATCAAACAAATCTTTTCATTTCATACAGAGAAATAAAACTCACTCTAATATGAAAAATAAAAGTAATATCAAACAAACAGATACGTGAGGCTTTTACTTAGCGAAATAACAAAGAGCAACATAGAATATAAATATCACTTAAAATAGTCCAGTCAAATCGCTTAAAATATTTAAAACATAATGACAACAGAACATAATAAAATATAAATATTTTAGAACAAAATTGCAGCATTACAATAATAATCAATAAATAATAATCAATCAAGTTTAAAATAATAATCAATAAATAATAATCAATCAAGTTTAAAATAATAATCAGTAATCAGTGGGATTAAAAATTTGTCAGCTATTATGCATTTGCTACAGCCTATTTGACTGAACTAGGACTGTGTGAGGTTGTGCTAACTAGTGGTGTTGGAGGTTAACTGATGCAAGCTCAGCTCGACATCCTCGGCCGCCGAGTCACCCACCTGGTCCGCCGCGCCGGCCGATCCTCCACTGTGGACCACTTTGTTCTCTTTAGCCATTATTCCGTACTTTAACGTCTGTGGACTAGATTTATTTTCATCAGAAGGAACGGCAGCATCCCCTCTTCGACACAGGATGGTGTCTTTCTTAGGCGGCACGACCGGTTTGTTGGGCGGGACCGGCGGGGGGGCCCCTCTGCCCACTGCGGGCTGCTTCTTGCCGTCCGCAGCTGTACCGAGGAATCCGACCTTGGCTTGGCCTGTGAACAGCTTGGCCGCGGCGGGGGCAATCATCCGGGGGGCCCCCACCGCCGCTGCCGTCGACACTGGCACCGCTCCCGCTACCCGCTTCTCCACCTGTACAACCCACTGTGTTACATTTCAAGCAGAAAAACCCAAGTTGAATTAACAAACCGGAAAATTCGTCTAGTTGATCCAAGACAAGACTAAATATTCTTTAATGACATGGATATTAAGTAGTCATGGCGTCATTAATAGTTATTTTACAGATCATTTTAAAATGTGTGCAATAACAAAATCAACAAAATCATGTAGTAATGAAGAAGGGATGGACAGGAATGAATTTTTAGTTTGGGAATTTTTATTTCCCATCCACTTTCAGGACAGGATCGGGACGAGATTGCTCTTCTCGACGCTATCAAGAAATATTCGTTTTGACTTTTATCTGAGTGTCGTATAAAGACAAATTAATGTTAAATATCAGCTGGTTCTGTTTCCAAATTGTTCCACTTGTTTTTGTATAAGTTACAATGAACCTCCTTTTGATGAAAAGATTTAAAATATCTAATTTTTATATTTGGAGTATACAATGAGATAAGGATAAAGTATACATTTTCTTGTAACCAAAAAATTTTTAATCAAATCACTAAACAATATACAAATAAAAAAGTCCATTAAAATTTTATAAAAGTTTTGTTGAATGAAATATTAAACGTTTTGTGCAAAGAATGAAAAGATATCCTCTATGGGACGTCCCCCAATGAAGTCTTACAGAAATATGCTTTTGTCACAGCATACATAATTTTAAAAGTCTTTGCATTTGGAGTAATTAGCCACAAACCCGACATCAAAACGTTTGAGTATTAAGAAAGTTATGGGTCATTCCATCTAAAATGATAAAAAAAAAATTAATTGGTTGCTTAACTATTTTGAAATAGAATGAAACTTTCCAGGTTGTTTCCCTTATAGCTCTAGGCTTTGAAACCACATAGAAATTTTTTTTCTTTGGTGGTTTTTCTTTGGCGGCCATTTTTGATTGGCTGCACATGTCCATTTCTGCGAGTGCAAGGGTTTACAAGAATGTTCATAACTAATTAAGTATTTGTCTTGAGCTTTCAATGCAATTTGGGTTATTTTTAATTGCAAAATTAAATTAATGTACTTTTAAATAACTGACTGACAAGCCTCTAATTATTTATGGATACTAATATAAAATGATGCTTAAGTAATGAAAGCAGAAAACATTTGAGACTGAATTTTAGTTGGACCAATAGTTCTTATTTTTTAACGTTCAAAGCAATTACCGCCACAATGTGAATTAAAAACAATATGATTAAACATATGATTTTTTAATTTAAACAAACAACAAAAATATAGACTTATACTACAACATAAAAGTGCAATATCAAATATTTTCTACCACTTTTCTACGGCAAACATCATCAGAAATCTTCGCTTTAAAGGTGTTTTTCGTCATTTTTTAGGAGTTGATGACATTATAACTTTTTACCCAGTACAATACACAAGAATGTTTTTTTTTATTTTACTGTTACATATACATTAGACCTGCATTTTGTGTAAATTTCAGATTTTTATCACCAACCCCATAAAGTTTTTTAAATCCAAAATCGCAATTTTTTTCAAAAATGCATTTTTTGAAAATTTATAAAAGCTGAAGGGTTAGTATATCACAATTTATATTATTTATGGTAATACTACCAACATAAAATAAAAACATAAATCACATTGTATATTACTAACCTTACACTTTTTAAAAATTAAAAAAGTGAAATTTAGCCGATTTTGTTATTGTATTTTGTCTGTGGTCAAAAATGTAATAAAAAACGGCTGGCAAAGGAAAACCACCAAAGAAAAAAAAATTTCGATATGGTTTCAAAGCCTTGAGATATAAGGGAAACAAACTGGAAAGTTTCATTTTATTTAAAAATAGTCAAGCAACATATCAGGATCACTTCTAATGGATTGACCCTTAATGCATTTTTAAGTTTTACCCATATGATTTTAATGGAAACTTTGAATGCCTACCATTTCTATTTGGGTAATCCATTTTAAGTCTAATCTACAGCATTGTATTCTGCCAAGTGAGACCTTTAATTTGATGTACATATCAACTTATGCTTACATTTAAGACTTTCTTCTGACTCCTGGTGGGCCGTCCCCCTAACATGACTGAAAATGTTTGATAACGTCGAAAGGTACTTAGTGTTAAGTTACTATCACCCTCCAAACGATATTTATTCCGCAATGATATTTATTTGTTGATCCTAACAAATAAAAAATTTTAAGTGGGAAGGACGGACCCTGTATATTAGCAGGTATAATATATACTGCCTATATATTAGCAGTTACAATGGTTATTGAGGGCATTTACTGTTGAACAACAAATGAAAATGTAAACAAAATATAAAAGAGATCTAATCATATTATTTTATATCCGAACTACTGTACAATAATCAGCAAGAGAACATTTTTAAAACCTTGAAATCATGATAGTTTACGGGCTTTACATTTTTTCTATTATTGTCTATTATACAGAAGATGATCAAAATACTGAGTTGATCTTTTCGTATCATTCTAAAACTAAGTAGATTAATTAAAAAATGCTAAAAAAACCACAAGTAATTTTTGAAAAGAAAACATTAGAAACAAAAGTTCCTCAAAGGGAACCTAGAACTAAGTACTCTCTACAGCAGTATGAAAGCCGTCCGCCGGGTTGGCATTCTCTTTAGGCTAAATGGCGAGGCACAAAAAAAAAAAAAATGAAAGAAAAGTATTTTTGAGTTGAAAATGTGTGATGAAAATTTAAGAAATAAACAAATTATTGATTCTCATTGTTGGTTAATTACCGTTGTAAAAAGTAACATTAACTTATATGTGAAAAAATGTGTGACAAATTTGAGGAACAAGAATCATCTCAGCCGTTGTGTTTTTTAAAGCACATTTCAAAATCTGTTTTTTTTTACAATAAACTCAAAATATTAAAAAAAACTGAATGCAATACCTCAGCTGAAGCCTGAGCTGGCATGGTGTTTGAAGGGAAAGCCACAGCGACACTTCGCAGACTCTGGCCAGGGGACACGGAACGTGCGATGCCTGTAGCTGAAAACATTTAACTGGTTACAATCAATGGACACGGAAGGTGCTATGCCTGTAGCTGAAAACATTTAACTGGTTACAATCAATGGACACGGAACGTGCTATGCCTGTAGCTGAAAACATTTAACTGGTTACAATCAATGGACACGGAACGTGCTATGCCTGTAGCTGAAAACATTTAACTGGTTACAATCAATCAATAAAATCTCTTGATTTTCAAAACATAAGATTTGTAATAGTGTTGAAATGTTACAGTTTAACGTAATTTCAATGTTTCTTCATTTCATAGTTGTAGGAGGGCACCACTCCATTGCAGTAACTTGTCCAAGGAATAAAAATAGGGTGTCTACTGCCAAGTAGTTACAAAAATCAGTGACTTTTTGGTGACTCTTAGGGGTGAAAAATGTTCAAAATCAGTGACTTTTATGAGGTCTGTTTAGAAAATTTTTGAGAGAAATTGCTAAAGTCAAAAAACTTTTACTCAAAATCGCATTATTTTCTCAATTCATTCATAGAGAGAATCTGTGGCTTTTATTGCATTTTAAATGACTTTTTAGTGACTTCCGTGACCACTAACTAAAATTTGTAACTTTTGGTGACTTCAGTGATCAGTAAACACCCTGAAAAAAGGGTTTGTGGTCAACCAGTTGTACTTCATGGAAAAATATGTTATTTTATACCAGCTTTCATATCAGAGTTTCTTTTCATTAATCAAACAATTTTTTAGCTCAAAGTTTTCACACATCTATTGATCCTGTCGGTCGGATTTTTCGTTTAAAAATAAAGTTTTTGATTTTTAATTTTACTTTAGTTTCTCATTTTGTAAGTTTTATATTTTTAGAAAATTTAATACTCGTCAATTAAACACGAAGGAAAAATGTCAGCCGAAAAACGTACAATAGAGGCCAAGGTAATCTTAATAAATTATTAGTATGACAATTTCATCTGTTTCTTCAGCACTGTTGCAAAAAATCTTACATGAAAATAAACTATGTTGACTATAGAGTCCCGATAATTCACAATATGGACTTGAGAAATTGCCAATAATATCGGTTTAATTCTGAGGAAATTATTATTCCCACTTTGACAGGACTGTAGAAAAGCTGCCAAAATTGGCTATGATGATTAGCGAGTAACATGGTACACGGTCGAATGTTGTAGCACTTAGCACATAACGCGAAAACAAAAGGTATGAAGTCATCTCGAGTGTCAAATCATCTCGAGTGTCAAATCATCTCGAGTGTCAAGTCATCTCGAGTGTCAAGTCATCTCGAGTGTCAAGTCATCTCGAGTGTCAAGTTGTCAGGATTCTAATGTACTGTTGGATACTCACTGGGGCCACACACAGGTACACTGGAGACAGTAGCGGTGGGTTGTACGACCTTGGCCACACTCATCATCGGAGTGGCACTCTCCACACTCCCCTCCACCCAGACGCTGCTCTTGCCTGCACAACGGATCAAATTAAGGACATGTTACAGCACCATAACACTAATACAAAAATGACTCTGCTTTAAATTGTAAACACATTATGTCTACTGCCTAATAGATATAAAAACAGTGACTTTTCTTGTATTATAAAGAACTAATAAGTGACTTTTCTGTGACTTCCATGATCACTAACTAAAATCCATGATATTCATTAACTTTATGGTGATTTCAATGACCAGTAGACACCCAGAAATAAGAAAACTGGTACCCATTAAAATTTGAATGTGTGGTTTATTATCAATTTGTTGTATTTCTGTGAATATAACTAAGAGAACTTTAGAAATTAGAATTAATTTCAAACACAGAAATAAAAAAAAAAAAAATTTGGAATTTAAGTTTTGCTGGTAATTATTCATGTACAACGTTTCACATAATATCTGCAGAATTTACATTGAGGATGTATCATTCATCATAAACTACAACCAAACACAAAAAAGACATTGGCTTCGATGTTGATATGGGCTGCAGAAGTGGACTGTGCCACCATCGGTCGTAAATAAAACACAGTTGTACATCACATCAGATTCAGTAAATTGGCTCTTCTCTTGCCGAATAAACAAGTTTCTAACTGGTGCGGTATAGGAATGCCAATCCCGGGCCGAAATTCCGATTTCGAAATTGAATAACGAAAATCCCAAGATTCCTAAATAATAGAAATATAGGCTATTCAGCTTTGTAACAGAAATGTATAAGACACTTTTACTCTAATTTACGATAAATTACACAGCAAGTGCTCACAATCTTGATTACTCGACAATCTGGAAGACTACACTTTGCTTATCTAACATCTGGTAAATTTATATTACAACCGACAGCTTTTGTATGTAGAAATCAATGGTGATACACTGCTTCTTTAGTTGCTGTCAAAATCATTGTAGAAATCTATAGTTTCATTGCTGTCACACCTCTCAAGCCTACAACTTTGAACCAACCAGTTAGAAAGTCCCCTCCTTTTGACTATATTTCCAATACAAATGAATCCAGTTCTTCTCTTCGCATACATGAAACATTTTTCGATATCATGAATATCAAAAGTCAATTATCACAAAGAATAATCATTTTTTATTAGTTGCAGAGTACTTTCAATTATTATCTCTTGTTATCTGAGAATGAAATGCCGGGAACAAAGAACAGATAACGTTAAGGATACAACTTAAGTCCGGTTTTCGTTATAAATAAATCATCTTGTCTGTTATTTTTAGCCTAGTATATAATTAAATACAACAGTTTATCCAAATACTGTATTTGTAAACAAATTTAACAATTGAGTAAACAACATGTAAAATTGCATCATTTGGACTTTTTGAATTGTAATTGAATTCATTTATTATTATTTAATTAGTTGCAATAGACAATTAATAGTTTAATTAATTAATAACAGTTTCAAGGACTTTTTATTTTATTTAATGGCGAGAGTAAGTTATAGTTTAATGTAGGCCTAAGGAAACGATTGAGGAAGAAAAAAATATTTCTTTAGTCTATAAGACAAGGTAACTGTAAATAAGTGAGAATGAGCACTGTCTTTTGTCTACATAACTTTTCTCGGCTATCAAATGGCAATGGCTGTGACACTGAATTAAATGTGCTTATATTTTATGGGACAGGGCAGGAAAAGGAATGAACCATCATAGTTTATTTTTTATTTTCAATTTCTTTTTTAAATGATTGAAGATTTTATTGATGATTACAGGAAAGTTAGAAGCACTGTTATTGACGATTCTTTGCAAATTGGGTCTTATTTTAAAGGTGGGAGTAATAGTATTAATTTTTTCCATTCAAACATTAGGAGCTATAATAAAAATATTGATGATCTTTTAGTTTACCTTCAGGGGACCGAAATAGAGTGGGATTTTATTATACTGGGCGAAACTTGGTTGGGGGATATAAGTAATGGGGTAGATTTGGATGGGTATAAAATAGTCAAAACAACAAAGGGGAGAAATAAAAACGACGGTGTCCTTGTGTATGTGAGTGAGCGTGTGAGTGTGTGTGAGTGGCGGGAGATCGAGCTTGCCGACGTGTACGGACTGAGCATAGACTTTGCTTGTCGGAACAAACAATTTAACCTTACTGCCGTTTATCGGACACATGACAGCAACCTAGATGACTTCACCACAGCACTGAGTGACTATTACAGCGGAATGCACAGAAATAAATCATACTTATTTGTTGGGGACGTAAACATTAACATTTTGAATAGTGACTACAAAACCGAACCGTACTTAGACGTTATGTATGAAGCTGGATTTATGTGTGGAATTCACGATCCTACTAGAGAAACTGAGAACAGCAAATCACTAATCGATCACATTTTTGTAAAGCACGAACCCTCTGACAGCATTTCAACTGCAGTGCTCAAGACCTCAATTACTGACCATTACTGTATTGCCATGGAAATACAACTATCGCACCGATATCTTCAACACTCACACACTTACTATATTGATAGAACTTTACTCAGCCAACTTTTAAATGATCAGGATTTCAATTCGGTAAGCGAATTTCACGATGTCAATCAAAGTGCAAACGACTTTGTAAGCAAGTTAAAATCCCTTGTTAATAGAGCAACAAAATCTACATTTAACCGTAATAACCTCAAAAAACTTAAACCTTGGATAACTGAAAATCTCATTAAAGCTATAAAAAAAAGGGATAAATTAAGTAAACTTGTAAAAAAACAGCCTTTTAATACTGAGTTAAAAGATTATTATATTTCATTTAGAAACAATTTAAACATGCGTTTAAGGTTTACTAAACAAAACTACTACAGAAATAAAATCAATGAAAGTAACAACAACCCTAAACACTTCTGGCAAATAATAAATGAATTGGCAGGTAGGCTGAAAAAGAAAGACATATTCCCCTTGGACAAGTACACAGTACCAACCGACATGAATTCAGAACTTGTAACTGACTTAAAGAAGCAGGTGGCCGATGAGTTTAATGAATATTTTTCACAAGTAGGATTCAATCTAGCCCAAAATATTGACTCTAGCGGCCACCCTGTTGTCAACGACGCTGTTCATGCTACTGATTCCCTGTTTACTTTAAGACCAATTACCGAGACTGACTTACTGAGACACGTTACTAGCCTGCGCGGCGGCTCGGCTCCTGGGTATGATTGTATCTCTGCCTCATTCTTGAAAACCCATTTCAACAAACTGAAAACTCCACTACTACACATCATTAACCGCAGTATACGCTCTGGGTGGTTCCCCGATGCCTTCAAGCCAGCTAAAGTGATTCCTCTGCACAAATCTGGAGACTTCAAGACTAAATCGAACTTCCGTCCTATTAGCCTTTTAAGTGTGTTCTCAAAAATTCTCGAGCGAACAGTCAAAGAGCAATTTTCTGATTATTTAGAGGCAAATAACATTTTTTCTGAATGCCAATACGGGTTCAGGAAGTCAAAGAATATTAATGATGCTCTTTTCAATCTTAACAAAGAAATTAATAAATCTTTAAGTAGTAACAAAAAATGTTTGGTAGTTTTTTTAGATTTAGCCAAAGCGTTTGACACAGTAGATCGTTCAAAATTACTTGACAAACTAAGATATGTTGGGGTCACAGGTAATTCTCAAAACTGGTTCAAGTCATATTTGGAAAACCGAAAACAATATACAACTATAAATGGGGTAAAGAGTGAGACGAGGGCTGTAGACTACGGGGTTGTGCAGGGAAGTACGTTAGGACCTATCCTTTTTTTAATATATATAAACAACATTTCAAAGATTAGTTTGTCGGGTCAACTTTTTCTATTCGCAGATGACACTGCTATATTTTTTCAAGGAGATAGTTGGGATGACGTTTTTGAATTAGTAGCAAGGGACTTATCAAAAGTAAAAAAATGGTTTGATCAAAATCTATTGACCTTAAATGTGTCAAAAACTAAATTTATGCCTATTTCACTCAGGCAGAGTGCAGATGCAGAAATTAATGAAATAAAATTGCACTCCTGTGGCAATCCGGCGGACAATAACTGCCAGTGTGCCAGTATAGAAAGAGTTGACACGTACAAGTATTTGGGTGTTATTTTTGATAAAAGATTAACTTGGAAACCTTATATTTCCTACATAAATAACAAGCTGCGTAGATTTTTGCTTTTTACCAATTAAGAGAAGTTTTAACTTTAAAAGAAATTCGGATGGCATATTGTGCGTATGTTCAGTCAATCCTAAAGGGGGGTATAATTGTTTGGGGCGCCGCTTTTCGAACTACTCTCAATCCATTATTTGTTACACAGAGGACCATCTTGAAGACGGCACTTGGTAGGGGTCGGCGGTATCCCTCAGATGCGTTGTACACAGAAATGAACGTTTTTGACATTAGACAACTTTTTATCAGAGTTATGCTTTCCTACATATTCAAAAGCAAAAATAACATTTTTGAAAATACTGTTCACACGCATATGACCAGAAGCTCAACTACTGTAGGTATACGACATCCACGACTAGTAAAAACCTATTCAATTACGAACTCCTACTACATTTCTCATATTCTTTTTACTAACATCCCTGATCATCTGAAAGACTTTAACTGTACGCTAACAACATACAGTTTAAAAATAAAAAACTGGCTGCGTTCTACCGACAGAGTAAACATAGAAAATATTATGTTTTCTAACTACAGACATCGATAACACCAACAAGTTTCAAATGACGGGTAAGAATGAGTGCTAGATTGAGTGTGTGCAACTGAGTATGTTTGTGAGTGTGTGAATGAGTGTTGTGATTGTGTGCGCGTGTGTGTCCGTCCGTCCGTACCTGGGGTCAACGATAGGGGAAGGGGGGGGGGGGTTATCCTTGGGGAGGGGGTTTTTCCTATTTTTATTCTTTCTGCTCAACAACATTAATATTTTCCTTGTGTGACCGATCGTTATCTAATCTTACCAAGAACCCCGCATCATTGTCTGAATTAGCATTGATCTTCTTTATGCAATATCACTCTTTTATATCTCCCATAAAATATAAATAAAACGAATAATAACTTAAACTTTGCGACGAATCGTTTTTTTATACCAACTCAAACATTTTAAATGTACATCATTATTTTATTATTATTTTTTTTTTTGTTCATTTTTGCCTAAAAATATATCTTAAACAGGACTCATTCTCACAGACAGGCTTTAAGCCTTTGTGAGAATTAATTTCACGTATTTTATTTAGCCTATTAATAATATTTACTTTAAAACTGTTACGCATTGCTTGTATGAAATGTAATTATGTACAATGTGAAATAAAGATGTTTTTGATTTGATTTGATTGATCCACATAGTGAGTTTGTGCTGTGAGACCAAGGTCTGTAGAGGAAAAGCATAACTTCTTCCTAAGGTCAGCTGAATAGCTATTTTTTGTGTTCCGGGTATGAAGCGTCAAAACTAAAACGAAGTCAAGCTACGTTACAATATTTACCATTATACAGCTTGAAAAAGAGAATGAAGCAGCCTTGCCACGGGTACGATATTTATCGTAACGACATCATAACGACATCACATTATTCTATTTGACATTTGAATTATTAGTTAATAACAAACCATTAGGTAATGACCAAATTAATAATTATCAATCGAGGCATATAAAACCATAAATTCTACCCTAGTTTGCTTTGCAATTCCTTATTTTAGTAATAGTTGAGACAAAAAATCTCCAACGCAAACGAGAACAATTGTTGTTTCCAGCAGCGTTGGCAACACTTGCAAGTAACAAAGAGTAAAATGTTGGTTTTTTAACACTTTTTGAATCAACAAAAACTCTGTGGCGACAACAACGGATGTCGCAGAAACTGACACCATTGCTCTTATGGGATATAGCTCACCTGGCACTACAGTCATCTTGCTGTGACACTGCATTGAGACCATTGTAATGTTTATCACATTCCCTTCTAAAATACTGCAATCAACTTTAATCAAATTTAACAATGTAATCTGAACAAAAAATGGTTATTTTAAAGCAAAATTAATGACAATGTTTTTTTTTAAGATTACTGGTTTACATTAATTTAAGTTGTATAAAACTAATACATTTATACTGCAGTTTGTTTATGTTACAAGGGCACCTAATCATCATACTCATCCATTTTGTAAAACATAAAAGAAATTGAACAACGTCATATCAATAAATTCGTTCACGAGATTGATAGCAACTAAAAATATTGTGACTCAAGAAAAAAATAAAATCATTAAAAATTATGTCAACGTCAACCGTGGGCAGGAAGCGCACCCAGAATTATTGAGCAATAAGAAGCTATTCTTAGAGCCAGGAATATTACCGAAGCTGATGTGATTGATACAAGCAGTTTCAAACTTTTGGAAAAAATTGGCATGTTAGGTTAACAATTATTTTCAAGGTTTTTATTGGAGTTACGCATCAAAACACTTCAAAAACAATAAAAATTAGGATTTTTTACAATCTCGCCAAATCCAGGTTTTTTTAGGTATCTAAAATGGCTTAAGATCCCGGGATTGACATCCCTAGGTGGGTAGCAACACTGAGCGTACTAACCAGGGGGTGTGAGCCTGGGTGACGTCTGCGGAGGGATGATGGAGGGTTTTGAGGGTGGGGGAGGGCCCCTCACCATCGGGGGATGAACCATCGACCCCACCAAGTTGGTATTGGCTTGAAACATCGCCACTTGATGAGCCTCAGCCAACTGCTTCTCCAGAGAGGCCACCTCGCTTCTAGCTTTCTCCAGCTCCGCTTCTAGATCTTTTGCTCTGCAGGCATAACAAGCTTATGAGACTGCTAATTTATGACATTATGTGCATAAAAATCTATTTTTATTAATGCAGTACAGACCCGCTAATTTAGCTAATCAGGACTGGACCCTGTTCAAGTTGGCGAATTTTCGGAAACAATGAAATTCATAAATATGAATAAAATGATATTTACTCATTCCAGGGTGTCTAGCAATTGTTACAAACTTATTTTATAGGCTTTTTCAAGACTTTTCAAGACTCTTATCGAAATTTTCAAGACCTCGCATTTTAAATAAATACTAGTGATGGGTCGGTTGCAAAATTGATCAGTTCAGTTTTGGTTAGGTTTTTCACTCGAACCGGTTGTCGGTTGTCGGTTTTTCGGTTTATTTTAGATGTAATCATGAAACAACTCAAAGTTACCACCTAAAATTAGGCTGATGCCTATTTTCCGCCTTTTACACATTTATGCTTTATAAATAAGACCAGTTAGTTATTGCAAGAAAATAAATAAATATTATAAATGTCTATCCTACTATAACCCTCGCCACGTATCTTGACGAATGAATTTGCACTACTATTCAGTTAAAATTATTGGATTATCAGCTGTTCTATGAAAATTTGCAAGTGACATAAGCTCAATGTTTTTTTTTTTTTTTTTTAAAGTACCCCTCTCCTTTCTCACCTGCTTTTGGCCATACGTCAACTTATGTGGGGAGACTTATGTATAACTGGCCTTATATTTTACCTGAAAGTGTCAAAAAAGCAATACAACCATTTTAGTGGGCAAATTTGCAATGTTAATAAAAAGATAAAACTAAAAGAGAAAAACTTTGGTTATTGTATTTTTGTAGGAATTGATGAAATATGAGGGAGTATAGAATAAAATCCAACCATTTAAAAAAAGTTTAGAAACCCCATAAAATTATGGCTTAAGAAAGGTTTTATTATTTTATGTCTATTTTTTCCGTACTTATTATGTGTTATACAAATGCATTTTGTTAAGATAATTATTTTTAGCTTCAATTCAGTAAAATAATAATTTTATATATTTAAAAAAATAAGGACTGTTGTAGTATTTTTGAGTTCATTATTGAAAACAACATAATTATAACATTAATTCGCCTATATCGGTTGAACCATAGGTCGTACAACTTTGATTAAAGTTTCATTCTGTTTGTGAAAATCAGACAAAAAAATGAGCTATAAATTGTTTTTGTACGACAATTAGATCAAAAACCGAATATATTGTACTAGGGAACTGATAGGGTCGTAAATCAGATAAGCGATCTTTGGCCGGATGTCAAACAATAGAGCTCTTATCGGCAGATGTTCCACATTCCATCTATCGATCTCGGTCTCGTATTACAATTGTATTATCTTCCTAAAACCAGACGTCCTTTCCATTGTGATTGAATTCTGTTGAACTTTTTTATCTTTAGTTAGTTTATTACTTAATTTTATTACGTTACTTAATTTTCCCGACCTTTGTTATGATTTATATGTTTATTCCCAACCTTTCCCGACTTTATTTAATTTCTATGCTAATTCCCGACTTCCAGACTTTTCCCGACTGCTAGACACCCTGTCATTCACTCCCTCTGCTTACTCAAACAGGACGTATGGTTTTGAAACTCAATGACGACCGGACAGCAGAACGGTTTGCTTGTAAAGGAACTTGGTTAAATAGCGGAAAATACCGATGGAATATTGTAATAGATGGTACCTACAATGGAAAAGCGGGGGAACAGCGACGGAATCAAAATTATAACTTAAATTCCATTTAATATTGACGATCGCAAATTACCCCCTTTTAAGAAGTAAAAAAATAGTATGTTTGGATTATTCAGATTTTAGGAATAGCAGGGTTCGAAATAGTAGGACTATATTGTTTTACATCATAAATATTTTAAAATTCCGCAACTGCAATCTTCCCACTAAACTTCTTTTTGGTGGTATTTTGAAATTCACCCCGCACCCCCAAATAGGGGTTGCTGGGGGTAACTCAAATTTTTAATACAAACCCTCAATTTTTATGTTATTTTTGGATTGTACACGTGTTTTTGAGACTCTTTTATTCCTTGACACTTTTCTCTAATCTTAATGGCTAGGGAGCTACAGCAAATGGAAGGTCATTTTTAGACTCTTATGAATAACATGGGGCAAATTTTAATTGCCTAAATCTCCTAAACCATTTAGTCAAATAAAAAATACTCAAGTATAAAACTGTCTTAAAATTATGTTTTAAGATATTTTTTATAACACCATCAAATTTTTACAAATTTTATAATTTGTCCGCCATATTGGAAATAATTTTAGATATGCTAAATGACAACTTTATAAGTAAAATGTTCTTAAAACATAATTTTATGACATTTTAATACTTGAGTATTTTTTATTTGACTGAATGGTTCAGGAGTAGGGGTGTGCGAGTACTCGAAACTATCGAGTATTAAACTCGAGTATTAACTACTCGAGCTCGACTCGATGTTTTCAAAACTACTCGAAGTTTGAGCGAGTAGTTTGCCTCGTTGTTATATTAATTTTCATAAACATTGCACATGAAAATGTAAAATATCATTTGTGTTGTATTTTATTTCAACCTCAATCCATTTTAATCATTAAGTCAAATAATTTTTCCAGCCTACTTTTAACTTTTGTCATGGTGACGACGTGATGAGATGTCTGAAGTGACGACCAAAGGAATGAAGCAGGTTAAGTCGGATCATAAACTAAACGGAAAATAAGTCACGACACCCAGCCACCAAGGTTATATTTACCACTCAACTGAGCAGTTGTCAAAGCATCAATTCTGAAACCTCTCGCTTGGAGCGCTGGCAGTAAAGATACAAGTGTTTCAAGCATTGGCCAATAACAGTAACTCTAGGCGCTAGTTTTTATTCCACCCACTTAGAGCGCTAGTAGCTGCAGGGCAATTTATCATTTGTAGTTTTGTCACTTAAGATTTAATCTGATGAAGATTACGATATTGTTTGTCAACGAACTTCAGAAGGCATTGGATGCATCACAATTTGTCCGGCCACACACTCCAACAGACAAGGCGAGGCGAGGCGGGGCATTTTGACTAAAGGCACTTGAGCGACAGAGAAAGCATTGCAAGAGGCGAGGCGAGGCAAGGCGCGAAGACGCGGACAGGCGTCTTTAGTCAAGGAACATACCGCTTGTCGTCAAGTCGTCTGCATTTATTTGTTTTGAGTTCTAATCTGATGCTGATTAGGTTATGTCTTTTTATCACTGATCGTATTTTAAACTGATTTGAACGTATTGTCTCTTAATTATATTGATGTCTAAATAAACAGACTAGAAAAAGAAAAAGTATTTTATTTTGAAGTCTTTAAAAAACTAAAAATGACTTTGCTAAATGCTTAGTATAGAAGCTGAAACTAGGTTATATTTTATGGTTGCAAATTGCAAATAAAATGATTAAGTCCTATTTTTTCGTGTGGTGCACTGGGATGTTTGCCTGGTGAGTTGTTTTGGGCTATTGCAACTCTCTTTAGTCATAGCCTAATAATAATTTAGTTCAAAATATTCATGACAGGTACAATTAGGCCCAATTAGGCTAGGCTAATATGAATGTTAACGTGGCAAATTATAAATATGCTTTGTTTTAAAGTTTAAAAATAACCTAGTTGAATTGTTGGTAGATTAATTAATTTGATATTCCTAATTTAATGAAGGCAAAGGCCTAACTAATAAAATGGCCTTAATTTTTCTAGGCCTACTACTTGCTTGTCTTTCTGTTGACTGCACAAAAATTTGATTCCAAAAATTATCTAGTCCAATCCTGTTACTCTCCATTCCAAACCAAATCTGATTTAAAAACTCACTATCTGCACACATCTAAAATTTATTATTAGCTTCTTTATAAATTTAGTAGAATGAAGTAAAACAAGTCAAAGTTAGTATGTAGCATACAGTATAAGTATCATTACCTGTAATTAGTAGTTTTATATTGATTGATTCCACTTTTTTGTAGCTTGTTAGGCCTCGTTAGGTTTCTGAATTACTTACAAAAAATACTCGCTCGAAAATACTCGATACTCGAAAAAATAGCTAACTACTCGACTCGACTCGACTCGAATGAAAAAATCACTACTCGCACACCCCTATTCAGGAGATATAGGCAATTAAAGTTTTCCCTGTGTTATTCTTATGGGACTAAAAATGACCTTCAATTGGCTTTAGCTCCCTAACCGTTAAGTTTAGAGAAAAATGTCAAAGAATGAGAGAGTCTCAAAAACACGTGTACAATCCAAAAATAACATAAAAATTGGTGGTTCGTATTTAAAATTTTTGAGTTGTCCCCCAAAACCCCATTTTGGGGGTGAGGGGTGAATTTCCAAAAAACCATTAAAAAGTACTTTACACATTAGCCTAGTCACGTGTATCGAAGTTCCTTTGAATATATACAGCCGTTCAAAAATTAACCAGGGGGGGGGGGACTTTTATGGGACACCCTGTATATACAGGGTGGTTGGATATTCTCTTCCGAAACTCCTAGTGGTATTTCCTTGGATAAAATAAAAAAAGTTCATGTGAACATATATCCCACTATGCAATGTTAAGTGGCTAGCCACCATTCTGTATTTTATACCATATAATTTTTATTCCTGAAACAGATCATTCTATCCAGTTCATGTTTTACATGAACCACAGCAATGTTTGTTTACAAAAATAAAATTTTTATTTCCGCTGTGTGTTTTCAAAATGGCAGCCATTTACAATTTTTTAAACTCAAATATCTCAAAATGAGTAAAAATTTGATCAAATTATATTAACTAGGACTAAAAATTGGCAAATAAAATTATTTAAACAACATTAACAAGTTTATAATGATTGGACAACAATTAATGGAGTTATTGTAATTTTTCTATTCAAATAACCTAAATTTGGCATTAATTTTAATGGAAAATTACCGTTTATCTGCATAAAAATGGCAATAATTCTGTTACTTATTGCCCAATACTTACAATCTTGGAATCTATCTTTAAATAATTTAGTTTGTCAACTTTTCTATCTCTTGTAAAAATTGGATAAAATGTATCGATTTTAAAATATTTGAGCTTGTATAAAAATAAACATTTTCAAATATTTTTTCTGTGTAAAGGTTTATGCACGTGTATACAGTAGATATGAAATTGACAAAATGATCCGTTACAGAAATAAAAATTATTTGGTATAAAAATCAAAATGGCGGCTAGCGGCTTAACAAAGAGTTTTGGAACATAGTCCACATTAACTTTTTTGTTTATTTTGATTCAAAGAATCACCACATCAAGTTTCGGAAGAGAGGAAAGCCGCTCCGCCACGTTCCATCTTAAATCAAACTATGATTAAAAGCGACTTAGTTGTCACTTAGACATTACACTCATGACCACTATGGATTTATTTTATGAGAAAAATTACCTTGAATGCTTTGATAGTGTCTAAAAGGAAGGAAATAGAATTAATATAATGTAACTAAAATATATCCATGTTTAGATAAATTATTTAATCATTATTGAATAAAAAGCTCCGCAAGCGCCATCTCTCATCCTACCGGTGAAGCACCCTCTCGAGGGTTAATAGCCAATACAAATTTAGGTTATTTTAATAGAAAAATCTCAACAACTCCCTTATTTATAATCAGATCCTTACAAACTTGGTATCACTGGTTAGATATTTAAATCTGTCAACTTTTTTTGTGCCTTGTAAAATTTTGGTACAATATTCCAGTTTTAAGATATTTGAGTTTAAAAGTGGCAGCCATTTTGAAAATATACATTGGAAAAATATAATTTTACTGTGGGGATGGACATTAGTGTTATAAAGGTCCATGCCAAATATGTAGTTTTTACATCAATCTGTCACTGAAATAAAAATTATTAAGTAAAAGAAACAAATTGGCGGATATCAGGGTAAATATGCATGTTAGAACATACCTTCATATGAAATCTTTTGCTTATTTTGACCCTATAAGCCATATTATAAAGTTTGGTGACGGACACCAGGTATATATTTATTTATTTATTCTAATTGTGTTAGTAAATGTCAATTTGTTTGTTCGTGTGTTGTGTATGTTTTTCATTTTTAACGTATGACAAGACTGCTTCAGCTGAACTTATTTGTTGAGGATGGCATTGTACTGCCGAAACAGCCGTAACATCAAGTTACACCATTTGGAGCTGATTTGACGAAAGGTAAATCCTTATTTAGTTATTTATTCTATTGAATAACTAACTATTAGGCCTGGTAAAAGTAAATTAACCAGCACCAGACTTGTGGATTGTTGGATACACTGGAGTCCTGTTAAATGAAATACTTCATTACATCGCAAAAAAAAAAAAAAGAAAAAGAAATACAACACAAGACCTATAGATAGGTGCTCGCCTCTGCCTTATCTCCCAAGTAAATTTATAGTTTCCTGTCAAAGATAGTGTGACATGTTTATGGTTTTTAGTTAATTTATTTTAGCACTGCTCTCAATAACTTGTATGAAACATTTATTTGACAAACTAACCCTTTTGACAAAGTTGTTCGACTGTCACTGGTTAACTTGTTCTCACTGAAAAATGACTGACAGGAGAGGACTAAAATACAGTACAGTACAGCGATTTACAAGAAACCTAAACACACACTTATGGCAAGAAATTTAAATATTAGACTACATATTTAGAGTTTTAAAATAAAATCCATAAACTAATCCAGTCCCTGACCCCTTACCTTTTTTCTTCCTTTAGAAGGCTAGCTTTAAGTTGCTGGCTTTCTGAGTCAAACTGTGCTAATTGTTTTTCTAGTTCTGCCTCCATCTGTAATGATTTTTTACTCTCTTCTTCCAAACCCTCTGCCATTGAATCCATTCTTCCTTTTTCTTCTGTTAATATCTGAAAGTTTAAAAATAGAAATGAATTATTAACACCAAAAGACTACACACACATCCACACAACACACAAGTCCGTTATACATACATCCAAAACCAATTAAATAATAACATTAATGAGGGTCGGTATACTAATGAGAAAAAAACTTTAAAATTGAAAGGGCTATCCAGCAAGTAACAGGTATATTTGCTTGGTATAAAATATACCGGCAAGGCTAGCACCGCCATTTTTGCATCACTGGTCCAAAGAATCTGCGATAGGTAGGCACCAGCTTTTTAGCTGGTTGATTGCTCAATTAACAAACAACCAGCTTAGGATTCATAGCGGGCACATTGTACCGATTATACTTCCTACACAGTTGTGTGTTAAAACAAGCGTACCTAAGAATTTACCTTCAAAATGTGTAAAACAAAAGGTTTTTATTCACTTTTGTTTCAAAATGTATTCCACACTCCAGATATCCCTTGTGTTTCACCCTTGAATATTTTATTTAAAAAAAATCAAAATTTGATTTATTCATGCAAGAATCTATATATATAATACGTGATGCCCTTTTTTTGTTAACACTACTCCTCCCTTATTTCTGGACCAATTATCAAGTTTGAGGTGTCAAAAGAAAGGTCTCAGTTCGTAAATTTGCAATAAGGTCTTAGATTTTTGATATTTTAATTCTGGAGCTCACGGGAAGCACTCAAAGTTCATTTTATGTCCATAAGATTAACATGGGGAACAATTTGTATTGAATTGCAATATAAAACAGCTGTTGATTGTAAAACAGACAAACACATGTTAAAAGTTGAACGCAATTAAAAGGGGATACAAGCAATTGAACTACTGGTACTGAAATATCAACACATTTTAATACACATATTGAAACGAACCGTTTAAAAACCCGTTAAGTGCTAAATTGGGCAAAATTGAATTAAGACCATATTATTGTACAAAATAGATAAACACATCAATTGGTGCAAAAACCCATCATGTTCTATTCCAACAATGCTACTAAAATACAGTTTGAAATCTTTGTTTAGTGCAAAAACCCGTCATGTTCCATATGATCATGTTTAGTGTACTTAGCGGGTTTTTGCACTAAATGGTAGAGATTTTTTTGTTTGCTCTACTGAAAATTGGCAGCAATGATGGTTGATTGCAAATAAAATTTTTGTACATGCTGTTAGTTGTGTCACAGTTATCCACAAGGAAGGCACACCCATCTAGAAGGATATATAAATGAAAACTGATCGTTTAGGGCAAAAACCCGTCATGTAAAAAATTTTCAAAAATTTTTTACGTACATATGGTTATTATAAAAATATTTATTTCATCACAACAAATGTTCTTTTAATGGATACTTTCAAAACCCAAATTGATTTAAACATTGAAATAAATTTACAATTGTTATGAGGTTTTTTTTTGAATACTGTAAAATTACATTTTTGGCTTTTGACGGGTTTTTGCACTAAACGATAATGTTTTTTGCTTCCAGTGTAGAAAACAAGCTTATCTCCAATATGGTTTGAACATAGAGAAATTTCAATCAAAAACTAAATACCACATCAAACCAAAATGGACCAAACTAACAAAATGTAGATTCTCCTTATTTTAGTGATTGATTTATTTACATTTGTAATGCCATGGAAAATTACGAATTATAGGGGCTTTAGTTCTTTTAGCGAATTTCCCTATAGGGAATACGCTATTACGGTAGTAGCCATGGTAAGACCTAAGCCCAGGACCACTTTACTTTTTCATTTTGAGGTCCCCAGAAGCCAAAAACACCATTCGTTCATTTTCATATATATGTATATATATATATATCTATCTATCTATCTATCTATCTATATATCTATGTGTCCGTGGCACTGATAACTTTTGAAGGGGACCTCCGATTTTGATGAAATTTGGTAATGAGGTGTAAGACCAGGTCTATTTTCATGAGTTTGCGAACCAGCATTGTCGGGTTATGGGAACGGGGTTTTATGGGGTTTCAAAGGGGTCAAAAATGGGTTTTTTGCATTTTTGGACCATAATTTTTAAAATTCATCAATTTTAACTGAAACCATTTAAAAGAGCTTAAAAAAACAAACAATTTGGTATTTTGAATTTTTATCATAGCATAACTGGTTACGGGGAAAATCCAAAAATGTGTTTTCCATGTTATTCTTATGGGAAATCAAGAAAACCCTATATCTTGCTTATTTATTGACATAACTTAATCAAATTTGGTATGTACATTATCTATATAAGGTTTGACTTATACTTGCTTACAAAACCCATATGGTGGCAAACCTACATTACACCCCCATGGGATTTATGGGGAAAATAAAAAATTGCCAGAGTTTGATACAATTTTGTGTTTACATTCACCAATTATTGATTAACTTGGATTTTCTAACAACACCCAATGGCAGGAAACCTACATACTCGATCCTATGGTGTTTTTATGGGGAAAGTAAATAATCTGAAATTCCATTGGAAATTCGCTGAGTACGCAGGTCTGCTGCGACGGGGGTATTTTAATAGTAATGTGGACTCATTCACTATGTCGACAACTAACTCATAACAGCCGCAGCGAGTGTTGCATAACTCATACAGGACCGGGGAGTTGTAATGAAATGTTGATTTTTATTCTGTTGTCATTTAAGTTTTATGTTTGATGAACTATGTAGATCCAACATCTGTGAATTTATTCTAGATTTTATATCAGTGTTTAGACAGAGACCCTGAGACAAATCGGCAAAAGAACAACTACATAATGTTAGCTAATTTTGAACTAAAAGAACAACCACCAAATCACAACAGTGTCACATTGGCAAGTTGCAGAATTAGTAATGAAGATCGATTGATGAAACACCATTATGTTTTATCTGATTTTCACTATAGTTTAATTTGTATTCAAAGTAACTCTGTCCATTGTAGAGTACTGATTTAATACTCTATAATAAATGCAGCGCATTGCGCTGCACGGGCCCCCTAGTCAATGTATAAATATTCGTCTTACCAATATAATCGACCACTTAATAAAACAATTGAGCACTTGCTAATCACAATTTTTGTCAGGTTTTGCAGCCTGATTGTTCATATTACATGGAATTGATGATGATTAGACAAAATTCTAATAATATTGTGACTTCTTTTCTGTGGTACAACTGTCGTCTCTTACTGCCGATATTGCACGGTCTGATCAGGTTACGGCAGGATTGGTATCGGCTCAGGAAAACTCGAGATTTACCACACTCCACAGTGCCTAAGTTCATGTTGAGTAAATTGTGTGGGAGTTTACTATACTTATGTAGTTTGTATTCGTAAAAAACATTAATAGTTTATGGATTAATATTAAACCTTGGTTTGGAAAATAAAACATTGAGGAGGTTGTTACAGTACATTATCTTTAATTTTATGTAATCTTCAATTTTATGTATACAGTAGAAGCCCTCAAATCCGGCCACCTCAGAACCAGACTACCAGCCGGATTTCAAAATGGCCGGATTAACAGGCGGTACGGTATATTAAAAAAATTGAACAGAGTATTATGTGTGTGTTCAAAACATTAACTATTAGGGTGTATTAAACAATGAAGGATTCATTCTTCACCAATCAATGCTGGGTGTAGTTTTTGTAACAATAATAATTAGCTTGCTCATAGACGATGTGATGTAGCTGATATGAAGGCCGGACAACGGACAAGCGGTCGCTAGCAATAACACTGAATTAGACAATAATATTAGTCTTGGAAGGCCCTAACATACAAATGGAACAGTAATATTAAAGGAATTTGTCTAGTGATCTAACCTTTTCCGAATAACAACAACGATCGGGTCGCGATACACCCAAAAAAAAAGAAGATAACAATCGAAAACAAAACAAGAGCACAATGTTTTAGAAAACATAAAAAAAAATTCTGGAAATAGGCACTTGAACTGATATATCTTAGTAATATACCTTAGAACAAGTTTACTGGTGTCTGTTTTGGTGGTGGGAAACGCCTGTATTTTGAACATTTCATTAAAGGACCATCTGAGACCGGACTAGAGGGCTTATACTGTATTTCAATATATAAATTAAGGAGAGATAAAAATCTTTATTTGTTTATTATCTTGCTACAATGCTAAGGATAAAACATATGTTGACAAGTAATTACCTGTGCAAGATCCTCTGATCGTTTTCTTTCTTCTACATACTTCATTATAATTTTTTTACGTTCTGCTAACAACAATAATACTATTTGTTTTTGTCTATTCTTTTCTTCTTCTGCTAGTTCAGTAAGTTTCTTCAGTTCTTTTTCTAAACGTTTTTTGGCTTGTTTTTCTATTTCTAATTCCTAAATATTGAAAATGTTCAGTTAGTCAAAACTGTAGCATGAGGTGAAATAAATTTTAACATGTTCATGAATGAAATAAAAAAAAAAAAACAAGTTTTAGACAGAATTTTACAAAACGGCTAAGATCTGTGTACACATTGAGTATACATTGGTACTCAAAACGATCGAGTATTAAACACGAGTATTAACTACTCGAGCTCGACTCGATGTTTTCAAAACTACTCAAAGTTTGAGCGAGTGGTTTGCTTCGTTGTTACGGTATATTAATTTTCATAAACATTGCACATGAAAATGTAAAATATTATTTGTGTTGTGTTTTATTTCAACCTTAATCCATTTTAATTATTAAGTCAAATAATTTATACAGCCTACTTTTAACTTTTGTCATGGTGCCGACGCGATGAGATGTCTGAAGTGACGACCAAAGGAAGGAAGCAGGTTAAGTCGGATCATAAACTAAACGGGAAATAGTCACGACATCCAGCCACCAAGGTTAGATATTTACCATTCAAGCGAGCAGTTGTCAAAGCGTCAATTCTGAAACCTCTCCCTTGGAGCGCTGGCAGTAAAGATAAAAGTGTTTCAAGGCTTGGCCAATACGGAAACTCTAGACACGCTAGTTTTTATTCCACCCGCTTGGATCGCTAGTGTAGTGGCGATTGTTTCCTTAACAATTGACTTGGAGCGCTAGTAGCTGCAGGACAATTCATCATTCGTAGTTTTGTCACTTAAGATTTAATCTGATGAAGATTACGATATTGTTTCACAATGAACGTCAGAAGGCATCCTGCATTCCTGCATCCTAAAAGTTTTTTTATACATCCATCCTATGTTTGAATAAGGCCAATTTGACTTGCCTCATCGCCCTCTGCTATGTGTGGCTGTGGCGATGGCGGGCATGACTGACGCGTGTGTTTGTCCTGTGTGTAATATCGTTTGTGCTGAAGGAGAAAAATTATTGTTGTGTGATGGATATTGTGCTGTTTGGCACCACGCCAAATGTGTGAACATTTCTGCAAAAAATTTCAATGAGATACGGAAAATTGAACAATTTATCCATTGGTATTGTAGTGACTGTGATTCAAAGCTCAAGAATCATCTTGCAAGAACTAAAGTGGAGAATAATCTGAGAGTTAAATTAAATGACATGAAGGTAAATATAACCAATGTATTAGCGACTTTGGAAAATAAAATAAATATCTCAATAAATCAAGGCATTAAGACTAAGATTGTGCTAAATAAGGTACTCAACCAAAATAGGTTAGATTTAAACCAAACCGTCAAATCTGACATGTCTGAAAATAGCCTCTGTGTCTATGAAGCCAATCCACCCAATCAAAGTCAAGAACGTATGTCATTGGCTATAAACAAGGATGTCAATATCAAAGTGGCAGTGCCATCTCCCAACAAACCTTCAAAAACAACAGACCTGCAGAATGAACCGACTAATGACGAAGCGGAAAATGGGAAACGAAACAAAGTGTTGACGTCGAGTAATGGTGGATGTACGAATGAACCTCAGTGAAAATAAACTCTGTACCGACCTTCTCGGATGTTCTACGAGTTTCTCCGCGAGGTGTAAATCAACGACCCAAAGATTTGGTCTCAGCTCAGAATAAAACAAACATCATAATTGGGACTAGTGAGGTTACAAACAACCTAAAACCGGCAGCAAAGAGGTCTCAGTCAAGAATCTCCCCAGAATCGTCTGTTGATGAAGTTCTGTCCTATCTTACTTCGAAAGGACTGAAGGACAGTGAGTGTGTCGAACTTAGCTCTAGATACAAAACGTACAAGTCATTTAAAGTTGGAGTTCCTTCCAATGTGGAAAGTGTGATTCTTGACCCTAACTTCTGGCCAAATGGTGTCCTTGTGAGAAGTTTTCTTCCTTCGAAGCGTAACTTTTTTCAAGCCAAGAACTCTTTTTTAGGACGTACAGTGTATCGGACCAAAAGGACTTAGGCCTAAAGGACAGTGGGCCTTTGCCTAACTTGGATGATCGTGCATCTAGGCCCACTAGTGTAAAGATAGCTATATTGAATGTTCAGTGTATTAGAAATAAATTGGACCTTCTGACTGACTTTATTGATGAAACCAGCTGCGATGTGCTCTGTATCTCTGAACATTGGCTGTGTGAAGGTGAGTCTGACTTTTTTTAAACTCTCTCTAGCCTTCACTTAGTAAATATACACTCTCGTAAAGAACATTAACATGGTGGTGTTGCCATTTTTGTGAGAAGCTCATTTGAATGTGGACCTTAGTGTGTATTCTCTAGATTTTATTTTTGAAGTGACAGCAGTCATTGTGCTGGGCACAGACACATTGATCGTGACTGTTTACCGGTCACCTGATAGTGACTTTGAATCTTTTCTTAACCAATTTGATTTATGCCTAAATCATCTGTCCTCTCTGAAAACTAGAAATCTAGTTGTGTGCGGTGATTTCAATATTCATGTGCCTTCCCCTGAGGAACTTTCTTTTTGTAACCTGCTTCGAAGCTTCGGACTCCATCTCGCTTCCAGACTGCCAACCAGAGGTGAAGCGTGCCTCGATACAGCGGTGTCAAATATCGACTCCTGGGACCTGGAGTCAGAGGTTGTTGCATCTCACGTGGGGGACCACGACGGAGCGCTAATCCTAACCATTCTCTCAAATAAGGTAAGAAACAATCCTTATCCTCACTGGCTTGATGACTACTCCTTAAACAAAAGAACTGTGGACAAAAGTAGGTTGCCAGTACTCCACTCTGAACTGGATAATGTAGACTGGGAGGAGGTTTATTTAATACAGGATCCTGAATTGGCCTTTGCCTGTTTTATGAATCTTTTTCAAGTAAATTTCGATTCTGTTTTTCCCATCAAACCTGTTAGTGTAAAGCGATTTCACAGCCACAAAAAACCAAATACAGGTAAAGCTTGGTATACTCCGGAATTAGCCAAATTGCGTTCCTTTCTTGATTTTAGTTTATGACCATTACAAATTGACCTTGGATGTAGATTTGAGAATTAGACTCTTCTCTTTGTATTCTAAAATTAAGAAAGATTCCAGATCTAAAGTAAAGACTGAGAAAAAACTGTTTAATGCCCGTACTATTTTGAATGCCCCCAACTCTTGCAAGGCGGCTTGGGACATCGTGAACCAACACAGAGCGTCAGGGCCTGGGCCTCCTGCCTTGGCATCCCCAGATGATTTCAATAATTATTTTGCTGGAGTGGCTAGCAATATTATCTCTGAGCTACCCGTGTTGCAGGCCGACCCACTGGACCACCTTCCGGACCTAACCCATACTAACTCTTTCAACAACTGGAAAGTGGTGAGTAAAGAAACCTTAATTAGTACTGTTAAAGGCTTTAAAAATTCTGATAGCCAGGACTTAAATGGAGTTTCAAGTAATGTTTTGAAATCAGTAATAGAATATATTGCCATACCTTTAGTCTACCTTCTGAATAAATGCCTCTCTGTGGGTGTATTTCCTGATAGCCTCAAAATAGCAAAGACAACACCCATGTACAAAAAGTAGGGGTGTGCGAGTACTCGAGTGGTCGAATAGTTGTGGTCGAATACTAGCACTATTCGGCTCGGGTCGAGGTTATGCCAAACTATTCGAGTGGTCGAGCTGAAAATGATTACAGAAGCAACAATTCCAACAACAAAAAAGAGTTAAGAAGAAAACTCTGTACTAACAATTATTTGATTTATTAATTAATGGAAAAAAGCGGAGAAACACGGCAATTTATAATTGAGCTGTGTGATCGCAAACAGGGTTAGGGAGATAAGACGATGGCAGGTGCGGGGCGGGGTTTGTTTACGACGCAATAGGACCGCGGTAATGACCTTGACTGGTGGAGACAACACACGCACACATGCACACACTCTCACACACACCCTCGCCCGGCGAGAAATATGTTCTAAAAACAGAAACCATAAACCAAGAAAGGTCCTATTAGTTTCCACTTCATTGTGTAATTATCGTTCTGATTCGTGTGCTGTTCAGTGACCCTTAGTAATTTTGGGTTATATTATGCAAAACAACACATTTCAAAATGCATTTGATTTGCATTTCAAGAAATGTTTGATAAAGTGTCATTAAAATTTTATTTGACAAATTTATTAGACTAATTTAGTAATTAGCATACATTTAAAACAATTTATTGTTCTTAAATTTTTACGAGTTAGACAAAAAGATGAACAATAACTTGTTTTTGTTTGCGTGCTCTTATCTTGAATAAATTATCCCAAGCGACCCTCCCCCTCACCCAGCGCCGGACCCTCCCCCCCCTTCACCTTACCCACCCATCCTTGGTTTTGTCCACGTTGGACCCTTTTATTGTTCCTTGTTCACTCAATTAGAAGATCTGTCAACCGTGGTTTTGGGTTATCCGGGATCCTTCAACCAGTCATTACCCCGGTTAATCGGGAGTTGACTGTGTTTTACTTTTTTCATTTAATGTCCAAAAAATGGCCTTTTGGGAAGATAAAAGCTGGTATTTTACAGGAAAAATTACCATAATTTTTTTTTTTTTTTTTGCTGTCTGGGCTCGGCTCGGCTCGAATATTTCATTACCAGCTCGGCTCGGCTCGGCTCGACCAGAAAAATCACTATTCGCACACCCCTAACAAAAAGGGAGACTCATTACAACTGTCTAACTTTCGCCCTATACTGTCCTCCCTGTTTTCTCTAAGGTAATCGAAACTGTCATGAAGAAACAGCTGGTGGCCTACTTTGAAGACAATGGCCTATTTAACGATGCCCAACATGGGTTTAGGAAAGGGCGATCTACCACCTCTGCCCTGCTCAGCCTGGTAAAAACTATCTCCGAGGCCTTTGAAAACAATGACTCCGTGCATCTTAGTATGTGCGACTTAAGTAAGGCCTTTGATGTGGTCCCCCATGATGTTTTACTGTCCAAACTTTCAAGATATGGAGTAGGGGGTGTGGTCCTCCGTTCCCTTTCCAGCTACCTCCTCAATAGGAAACAAGTTGTCTCTCTGCACGGGGCTTCTTCTGGGACCAGAGACATGCTATATGGTGTTCCGCAGGGCTCAGTGTTGGGCCCAGCCTTATTCGCCATTATGGTTAATGACTTGGTTTTGAACAGGCACACACTCCTTTTTGCCGACGACACCACACTACTGACGAGACATCGGGACCTGGGCGAACTAAACACTGCAGCGACACTTCTCCTCGACCAAGCCAAAGAGTGGTTTGTATCAAATCGCCTGAAACTAAACGAAGATAAGACGCAGTCAGTAATCTGCTCTTTGAAACCAGGCGCGGATGAACCGGCCGTTAAACTCCTGGGATTTTGGGTAGATCCTAAACTAAACTGGAACCAACATGTTAACAAGGTATGTATTAGGCTATCCAGAGTTCTTTATCTCATTAGAAAGCAAAGATCTGTGATCACTCGGCCTTACTTGATTATGGTTTACCACTCCCTTTTCCATAGTCTCATAAATTATGGATTAGCTGTTTGGGGACATAGTCCTGCTTCCCAAAAAGTGCTGCTGCTCCAAAAGAAAGCACTGAGGATAATGACAGCTTCCGGCCCTAGGGACCACTGCCGGCCGATTTTCCAGGAGCTAGGCATCATGACTGTCCACAGCCAATATGTTTATACCATCTTGATGCTCCTGAAATCCAACCTCACTGCTCTTCCAACAAGAAGTATGCAGCACAATTATGGGACCCGTGGTGCCAACAACTTGGATCTACCACGCTGCCGACTCGCCCACACTCAAAGAAGTTACCCATGGGTCGCCATCAAGATCTTTAACACATTACCTCCAAGTGTGCGTGCGCTTGAAGTGAGGAACTTTGATCGGGTGATGCGCCAGTGCCTGCTGAGTAGGCTCTTGTATTCCCTGAGTGAGGTGTTGGATGAGCCCCTTTGCCTGCCTGAACTTTGACAATTTTACCTTGTCATGTCCGCCAAATGACACCAAAAGTGCATAAACGTATATTTTTTTGTTTGTTTTTTGTAGTGAATTAAGTTGTAATTTTTTATGTAAATATTGACGCAATCAATCCAACTCAAGTTGGTCACAGATGAAGACATCAAGTATCAAGTAAGTATCAAATACCTATCAAGTATCAAGTATGTGCCAGGGCTCGCTTCGAGACGAGGCAAATCAAGTGACTTGCCTCAAATCGCCTTGCCTCGCCTCGTCTGTTGCACAGTGTGGACGGCCTTGGAACATACCGCTTGTTGTCATGTCGTCTGCATTTATTTCTTTTGAGTTCTAATCTGATTCTGATTATTATGTTAGGTTTTTTTATCACTGATCGTATTTTAAACTGATTTGAACATTTGTATTGTCTCTAAATTATATTGATGTCTAAATAAATAGACGGGGAAAAGAAAAAACATTTTATTTTGAAGTCTTTAAAAAACTGAAAATGGCTTTGCTACATGCTTAGTATGGATGCTGAAGCTAGGTTTTGTTTTATGGTTGTAAATTGCAAATAAAATTATTAAGTCCTATTTTTTCGTGTTGTGCACTGGGATGTTTGCCTGGTGAGTTGTTTTGGGCTATTGCAACTCTCTTTAGTCATAGCCTAATAATAATTTAGTACAAAATATTCATGTCATGTTCAATTAGGCTAGGCTAATATGAATGTTGATCATGGCAAATTATAAATATTATGCTTTGAATGATTGAAATGTTGGTAGATTAATTAATTTGATTTCCTAATTTAATCAAGGCCAAGGCCTAACTAATAGAACGGCCTTAATTTTCCAAGGCCTACTACTTGCTTGTCTTTCTATTAACTGCACAAAAAATTGATTCTAAAAATTATCCATTCCAATCCTGTTACTCTCCTATCCAAACCAAATCCTATTAAAAAATTCAATACCCGCACACCTCTAAAATTTATTACTAACTTCTTTATAAATTTAGTAGAGAATGGTGTAAAAACAAGTCAAATTTAGTATGTTGCATACATTATAAGTATCATTAACTGTAATTAGTAGTTTTATATTGATTGATTCCACTTCTTTGTATCTTGTTAGGCCTCATTAGGTTTCTGAATTACTTACAAAAAATACTCGCTCGAAAATACTCGATACTCGAAAAAATAGTTAACTACTCGACTCGAATGAAAAAAATCACTACTCGCACACCCCTACTTAAAATCTTTAAGAAAATTACCTACCCTAATATTTTTTAATCACCTCATAGTTGACTCTTCTTTGAAAGCTGGTTGGTATGCTTGAACTGTTACCATTTATAAATTAATGATGTGTCCTCTACATAGGGTTACAAAACTTTGAGGCTTGATGGTTTGAGTTCTTGAGTTGATTGTTGAGTTCTTGAAATGAATTAATACAGTATAGAATCGACTGTCCAAAATAATTGGGACCGAGGGTGGTTAAGATAATCAAATTGTTTGGCTAATCAAACTCGAAAACTATTTACCTTTCATAATTATTAAACCGTTTATTGACAGTTTTTCCAACAACAAATATTTCCATATAATCCATTGGCTATACAAGAAAGATTGAAGCTGTTCAAATCTTTGGATAATCAACTCTTTACTGTATAGGAACCAACAAAGATCAAGCACTTGGCTAATTTACCCATTAATAAATCAAATTGCCTTTATCTTTATTTACAAGGATTCCTCAGCTACAAATTAGTTTCTAGGACAACTCAAGTCGACGGATAATTTATGTACCCTACAACAGACATAAATACAAAACAGGCTATTCTCTTTTCTGTTGGAAATCAATAAAAACCTTTCAAATTTTCTACTTAACCAGTTAAAGAATATGTCCTGAGGATATCGGGCAGATCTTTATAAAGAATTTAACCAAAAGAGGGTTTTTTCAGTCCAGTTCTAACCTCACTCTCTAAAGATGCAGTTCTCAACCAAGACTGGTCTTTTGTGAAAATTAAATTAGAAATTTTTTAACTTTGTAACACCACTATCATTTTTAAATTGCAATAACTGGTATTATTCAACAGTGACAATTGGACAGTAACAATATTAAGATACCTAGTTGTTTAATAGAAATCCTCCACCAATTTTTGGCAAAACTGAATGAGATTTACTTTATTTGTACCTTACATACCTGTTTTAACCGTGTCCGTTCCTTTTCTAATCCGTAAGTGATGTCATCTCCTTGAGCTGTATCGTGTTCATGCTTCCTTTTTTCCTCAACTAATTCTTGAACAACCTAGAGGGAAATCCTAGAGTTATAGTCAAGAAACAAATACTAGGAAGGAGATGACTGATCATAATGAAATGAGTGTTTTTCCTGGATGAAGTAAAAATAAACATAGAGTTGCTATCAAGTTTGCCTGGTAACTCATAAAAAATAATCAAAACTGAAACTATTCAGAACTATTGGGAAAAGCCGCTATCTGAACTTCTACTAGTTTTTTTTTAAATATTTTTCTCCTCAATCAATTTCTCCTCAATCAATTAAGGCTTAGAGAAAATTTATAAAAGATAGTGGTATAAATAATTACAGTTTTTCTTACTTAATTTTATTTGATAAAGAGTTTAGTTTTGTTTAATAAATAGAATGGGCTAGTGGTTTAATTTAATACAATAAGTGGTGTAGAGGACAGACACTGGGTTTCAGAGCCATGGCAGCAATGGAATGCCGTGAGTCTGTGTCCTGCCCAGTAGGTTTTATCAGTAATATTAAACCTAACTGTAGCGGCTCACCCCTTACCTTTGTCAAATTCATTCCATGCACAGAGTTATCGTCCATGCAGGTGGTGTAAAGTAATTAAAAAAAGTTTCAAACCCTTTTTTTAATAGTCTCTTTACCTTAAGGAAAATCTCAAGCAACATTACAAATGAAAGAACTCGCCAAAAGTGATTCAACAACTCTAAAATAATGAGACTTATTTAGCCATTCTTCATACAAAAATGATATATTAATTTGCTTTCCAAACATTTATAGTAAAGTTAATTACTGACTTTATGGTTCACGAAACTGCTTGTACAGTATTTAGCAAATCCACAAATTGACTACTCAGAGCTTGAAATCAACATATATGTTATGGTGTCACCCTCTTAATCAAAATATGTCAACCGGCTGCTCCAAAATTACCAGGAAATTGATATTTTGTACTCACTATTTTACTCACAAATGAAACAATACACAGATCTACAATTTATTGACTTCCAAGATTATAGCGTTAAGTCACCTTCCGATGCCTAAGTTCAGCGTCTTTGAGTACTCTAGCTATCCTAATCTGGGCTCTTCGCTGCTGCAACACCATGTTCTCTAGAGAACTCAGTTGATGCTCGGCCAAACTGCAGATCTGGGCCTCATCGACCTTAGTGTTGACTGCGGCAAAGTTGTCTCTGTGTAGAGCTGCCAAAGGTTCGTTCAATGCCAATGGTCGGTTGCGCCCTTGCAACAGCAGCTGCTTCACTTTTTCTGACTGAAACACAAACATTTCATTCAATATTTGGATTCTATATATATACAAATAGCTGAAAAATTGTTACAAAGCACAGTGATACGTGAGTAGGGAACTTTAAATTAGACTTAACTGTATGGTTTGCATTGTTTTGAGAATTGTGAATACACATTAAACCTTTTATATTCATAGGTCAATCAATGCTTGAACTACGGGAACATTTGTTAGATTTGCTGGTGAGTTATTATCTTTTTTTGAATGACGTACTAGAAAAAAAAAATACAGTAGGGCTTTTCTTGTGTTAAGTCGCTGGTAAAAATGTTGGAGGGTTGTTGATAGTTTTGATCACTGTTCCCGGAATAAATGCAATAGAAATATTATTGTTTAAATTATTTTTAAATTTATATTTTCATTAATAGAAATATTAGGATTAAAAGATTATTATTTTGAGTTGTTTTTAAATTTCCCAAAAACTCATTAAATTTGAAGCCAAAAAAACTCAAATATAAAAAGTTTTTCTAGAATTAGTTTTAATTGCATATTTTAATCTCAATATTACTGAAATACCCCCGTCGCAGCAGACCTGCGTACTCAGCGAATTTCCAATGGAATTTCAGATTATTTACTTTCCCTATAAAAACACCATAGGATCGAGTTGTAGGTTTGCTGCCATTGGGTGTTGTTAGAAAATCTAAGTTAATCAATAATTGGTGAAAGTAAACACAAAATTGTATCAAACTCAGGCAATTTTTTATTTTCCCCATAAACCCCATGGGGGTGAGTATGTAGGTTTGCCGCCATATGGGTTTTGTAAGCAAATATAAGTTAAACCTTATATAGATAATGTACATACCAAATTTGATTAATTTGTGCCAATAAATGAGCAAGATATAAGGTTTTCTTGATTTCCCATAAGAATAACATGGAAAACACATTTTTGGATTTGCCCCGTAACCAAATATGCTATGATAAAAATTCAAAATACCAAATTGTTTGTTTTTTTAAGCTCTTTTAAATGGTTTCAGTTAAAATTGATGAATTTTAAAAATTAAGGTCCAAAAATGCCAAAAACCCATTTTTGACCCCTTTGAAAGCCCATAAAACCCCGTTCCCATAACCCGACAATGCTGGTTCGCGAACTCATGAAAATAGATCTGGTCTTACACCTCCATACCAAATTTCATCAAAATTGGAGGTCACCTTCAAAAGTTATCAGAACCACGGACACATAGATAGATAGATAGATAGATATATAGATAAATATATATATATATATATATATATATATATATATATATATATATATATATATATATATATATATATATTTAGTATAAGAAACATATTTAACAAGAGCACCCTTTCAGAATCAATCTTTTTATTTTTTGACTACATGTTTCGGGACTTAGCCCATCTTCATGGTCATTGTACAAATATCTTAACCTACCTGTAATTACCTGTAGGTTAAGATATTTGTACAATGACCATGAAGATGGGCTAAGTCCCGAAACATGTAGTCAAAAAATAAAAAGATTGATTCTGAAAGGGTGCTCTTGTTAAATATGTTTCTTATACTAATTATATTAGCAGCCCTACAATTTGAATGTAAAATAGACATATATATATATATATATATATATATATATATATATATATATATATATATATATATATATATATATATATATATATATATATATATATATATATATATATATATATATATACATATACATATACATATATATGAAAATGAACGTATGGTGTTTTTGGCTTCTGGGGACCTCAAAATGAAAAAGTAAAGTGGTCCCGGGCTTAGGTCTTACCATGGCTACTACCGTAATAGTGTATTCCCTATAGGGAAATTCGCTAAAAGAGGGCGTTTTGTAAGTCTAGGTATCATATACTGTACGTGGATTAAGTAGATCTGGGCACACTTTATGCCCATGCCTACATATCTGGCCCAACTGCTGCAGTGGGAAGCTGTCCCACTGCAGCAATGACCACTTTTTCTATAACATACAGCAAAATTTAATAAGAACACCAGAAAATAGAATTAGTAGAAAAATTACAGAGAAGTTATGGAAGATTGTTTGATAAATAGAATGCCTATGGCTAGTGGTTTAATTTGAAACAATGAATGGTGTAGTGGATAGACACTGGATTTCAGAGCCATGGCAGCAAAATTAGATGGATCATGGAAATCAAGGAGGACGTGAGGACACTACAGATAACATTGGATGATTTAAAAGAGACAGAGAGATGATTTAAAGATGATTTAAAGACAGATGCACTAAAAACACTTTGGGACAAAAACTCCGCATTACTATTAAAAACAAACAAACCGAGGTTGGGTAGGTTGATTTCAGAGGCACAAAGAACAGCAAGATCAGAATGAATGAAGAATTATTGGGCTGGTAAGAAAAATAAAAGAAATTAATTGATAAAAGTGGCTAAAGTGGTCCAATGTTGGCCATAAAAGCATAATAATACCTATAGCAAAATACTTTGGCAACTGAAATTTTTAACTTTAGCAACGATTAGGCCCTACCTGATTCACAAAATGTTAAAGTTTCTTCAAAAGAAAATGCATTAAAGTACAGTTTCCTAAAATTGAGTTATGAGGTAGAAAAGTATAGAAAATTTACCTTCAAAGTTGCTATTACAATATCACGGGCTTGAAGCTCCCCTTCCAAATAACTGAGCAGCTTAAGTAAATCTGCTTTATTAAACTCCATTTTTGGATTTCGCTGAAATAAATAAACAGGTTTATTAGTAAAACGTCATCAAAGAACTTATTACAACTAATCATACGGAAGGGACAGGTACACCTAGAATCATGGATAAAACAGGCTGTAATAAAATAAGTCTAGTACAATAAACGTTTGTGCTGTTATAACAGCAGAATTGTTGTGTTTTATAATGTTTTTATTACAACCTGCGAGATCTGACAACAGGTAAAAATCATGCAGGGGTGCAGAAAACGTTTATACCCCTAAAATTCTCTCACCCCCCACTTACCGTTAGGTGTTTTCCGGAAGTTATTTCTAGTTCTTTATTAAATTTAGTCAGCCTTTGTCATATGAGAATTAGCCTATAAACAGAACAAGAGAAGAAGGCTATACACATTCATGTAAGTCAAAGTACCTTTACTGTCAACTATAAATATTCTAATAAACAAAATTTGACAATAAATAATCTAATCTTAGGGAAACTAATCTTAACTTCATCTAAATTACATTTAGCAAACATTTACCACCCATTTTACTGCATTTGATGTCTCTGGACTCAACCGACACACAGGCAACTCCATATTTAATTGTGTAATATACAGTTTTGGGTAAGCTACTTTTTAAAAGTAGCTAGCTACAGCTACAACTACTTTTTCAAAATAAACGGTATCAGATAACTGACACATACTTTCTCCCAACAATATAAAAAAATGGTTAAAAGCTTCAAACATTAATGTCTTGATGGCTCAGTCGGATAGCTACCAGTTGAGCAGCGCGAGTTTGACCCTACGCGCGTCTGTGACTTATAACAACGTACTGCATTTACCACTAAACGAAAAATTGAATTTTCTCTGCAACCACTTGACGTAGAGCAATAATTTAAAATACTGAATTATTTAGTTTTTTGAGCTTTATTTAATGGTGATAAGTAAAATTTATTTCAGGATAACAGCTATTTTGAAAATCCAAAAAATTGATTTTTTAAACACTTTTTATTGTATAACTTTTGAACGCGCATTTTCTTGGAGATGCAGGTGGTGTCATTTTATTCAGAATTTTAATCTTAATAAACCACAAAATTTTAATCAAAATCGTTAGAGCCGTTTTTGAGAAATTTTGATTTTTTACGTTTTTTGAGGGTTTTTGGGGGTGAACTACCCTTAAAAATCAAAAATTAAAAAAATGAAAAAAACGCCTGGAATTATCGTAGGGTTGGACCTACGTACCAAATTTCACCAAAATCGGACCATTGGGGCATTTTCTAGATCTGTATACATCCTGACACACACACACACACACACACACACACACACACACACACACACACACACACACACACACACACACACACAGACATCACTCGGAAAACCACTTTTTTGGACTCAGGGGGAACCAAAATGGATAAATCCACCAACAACTCAAATTCGAAAATTTTGACGAAAACAATACTTTCTCCATATACTATGGTATAGGGGGAGAAAGTAAAAGTAGCTTAGCTACAGCTACAGCTACATTTTCAAAAAAGTAGCTAGCTACAGCTACAATTAAAAAGTAGCTCCCTACAATTTAAGCTACTTTTGCAATCTGGTCCTGTTTTTCTCTTGTGATGTATAACCACCCAAATTTCCCCACTAAAAAGTAAAATTAATTTTTTTTTATATAGGCCTATAGACCTTTTTTGGTATTGTTTTTAGACATATTTTCATTTTAATATAATAATTTGTGACTCTTATGGAGCCTAGATAATGTAAACAGAATAGTGGTATGAAAATATAAATTGTGGAATAAAAAGACTTACATAAAAGACGTAAACAACAATATTTAATAAGTTCTTCAATTTATAACATTTTCTTAGACCGGCCGAGGTAGCCGGGTTAATGCTGGCGTATGCGCAAAAGAAGGACCAGCTTCTTCAGTTTTGTCAAAAATCTCGTTTTTAGGCTTACTAATTGCCATGATGTCAATTGTTAGATTAGATACTACGGAAACATAATATAAGTATGAAGCACTCTATAAAGTATTAAGTACAAATTTACAGAGTTCGGGAAGTGCGGTAAAAACATTCACATCAACATTTAACATCAATCAAGGCGGTTGAGGTTATGTTGTTGAGTCGTTTTTCCGGTAGTAACAATTGGCTATTTATTTGAATTCGTTGATGTCACGTCGTTTCTCATTAGTCCTATTGTAAATATTCCTTTCCTTAATTCCTGACCTGAGCGATCCTGGCCGTGCGCAAGAATAAACTGTTTTTCAGCAGTTTGGTTTCTATTCTATAATATAGGTGCATAATAAGAGAATACTACTAGCGCATCTAGTGGTCAGCAAACACAAAAAAAGAGAACAAGACTGATGGGTGATTCAGATTGTCATTTTGTGGTTATGGTAGGCCTACTCAACTGGAGCGTATAATCTTCAATTCCAACGAGCGAAAAACATAACAGCTGACTAACCTTCTCTCGTGTTTATTTGGAAGCCATGAATGATGAAATGTGAACACAATTATTATGTTTTATTGAAACCAAAGTAGCGAGAAAAGTAGCTACATAATCCGCTACAACTACTCTAAAAATGTAGCTTGCTACAGCTACAAGCTACTTATTTTCAATAGTAGCGGAGCTACACTGACGCTACTAAAAAAGTAGCGGCGCAACAGTAGCGCGCTACTCCCCAACACTGGTAATATACAGCTCAAAAATCTTTAATACGGCAGTACCTATGAATTAAAGATTGTAATTAAAACCACTTAGTGTTGTATACATTGTGTATTGTAAATATCAAAAAATTTCGACAAAAAAGAATGGTACAGTAGACCCTTCCTTAACTGACTCTCATGGGACCGGGCCAAGATCGGATAGCCAAAAAGGTCAGTTGAAGCGAGCAACTACATAAACATGTAATATACGGCTAAATAAATGTATCATTGTGTTATAGAACAAAAATAACTATTAATTATAAAAATAGGCTATAAACACTTGCGACAAACAAGCGGAAAAGCTGTTGATAAACTGACCGTAAGAAGTTCCACAAGATTGATAGTTTCCCGGGTGACTGATAACAACAATTTACTCAATCTTACTTCATTCTATTGCAGTAAAGTGAAGAATGGGAACAGAAGTCAGTCTTTTGATTCCTAGAAAAGGTCACTTAAACCGACCATTTAATATTTTTTGGATGGGTAAACCGATATCTATTTCGTGGCAGGGCAGGGGTGGTTAATCTGAGTACCATTTATTTGCATTGAGTAGTTGGTTAGGGGCTGGTCAAGAGAGGGTCTAATGTATGTGCTGGGTATTAACACCCCAAGGTAATTTTAGACATAGTAATGTGGACCAAGGTAATGTTTGGACCAAATTATAACTAAATATGTTATTTAATACTTTAATGAATTATTGTTAAGTTTTTCAGTGAGTAGTAGATACTAGGGGGCCTGTGCAGCGCAATGCGCTGCATTTATTAGGGTACCTGGTGATCAAACTTTGCTCCAGTAATACTTTGGAAAAAAAAATTCACTATAGTGAAAATCAGATAGAACATTATTGGTGTTTCATCGATCGATCTTCATTGCCAATTTTCCAACTTCCCAATGTGATAGTGTTAAGATGTGATGCTCGTTCTTTTAGGTCTGAATTAGCTAAGATTACGTAGTTGTTCTTTTGCCGATATGTCTTAGGGCCTTTGTCTTAACTCTCCTATGAAATTTAGAATAAAATCACAGATGTTGTATCCACATAGTTCATCAAACATAAAACGTAAATGACAACACAATAAAAATCAACATTCCATTACTCCCCGGTCCAGTATGAGTTATGCAGCACTCACTGCGGCTGTTTTTGTAGTACGACAGTATGAGGTAGTCAATGACATAGTGAATGAGTCCACATTACTATTTATGTCTAAATCCTCTTTAACTTAACTTTCCATGACATTACAAAATTTAAATAAAGAAATCACAAAAATCAAGAGAATCTACATCTTTGTTGGTGTGGTCCATTTTGTTTTTAGTGGCATCTTTATTTTGGTTAAAATTTCTCTTTATAAAAACCATTTTTGTAATAAGCTTCTTTTCTTTACTGGAGGTGAAAAAATTTTAAATGTTGCCTTTTACACAGGTTTTTTAATCAATCAATCAATCAACATTTATTCGGCTGACAATTAAGGAATTGCATTAGCCTATACATCATAAACTTATCTATAATACCTAAAATTAATTTAAAATTCATAATTTCTTATCTTATATTGTAAAAGTCTTCCATTGAATAAATGCTCTTGTTAAGAATATATATTTTAATTTCTTCTTAAATGTGTTTGTGTCTGAATTCATATTCTTAATTTTAGTAGGAAGGTTATTGTAAATTTTCATTGTATTGTAGATTTTCATAAAATGATGTTCTATGATAAATGGCTGAAATTTTATTAGTTTTTCTGAGATTCATGTTTGTGTTATTGGTTTCTATAGTATGAATTTTATGTGTAATGAATAATATGTGTAGCGTTCTGCTTAAAACATGTTTATACTATAGTAGTAAATAAAAAGGTTATTACACTTACAACCAACTATCCCTTTTCCTTATAGTTTACAGCAGTTTGAAAACCCATGCACACAAATTTAATGTTCTATTTTAATATTTGTTACCTTTCATTATTGTTTCAATACCAGTCGGACAACCAATAAGACTCATGTCAAAAATTTCAATTTCCAAAATTGTTTTCGTAAACAAAAATGAATTCTAGGGTTACGTTACAAAACTTATTTTTGTGTCCAAATACGCGTCAGTAAAAAAAACTTTCAAGCAAAATCTACCACCTACATTTTGAGAAAAGGTTAAAAGCTCAGATTAGACACTCCTCGCATTAAAGTATGAAATCGTGTTGATATTTCAGTACCAGTTCAATTTGCTTATATTCAGATTTTAACATATGTGTTTGTTTGTTTAACTATCAACCTTTATTTAGCAATTCAATATAAATTGTTCCCCATGTTAATCTTATGGACAAAAAATGAACTTTGAGGGCTTCCCATGAGCTTCAGAATTAAAATATCAAAAATCTAAAACCTTATTGCAAAACTACGAACTGAGACCATTCTTTTGACACCTCAAACTTTAAAATTGGTCCAGAAATAAGGGAGGAGTAGTGTTAACAAAAAAAGGGCATCACGTATTATATATATATAGATATTTGATGGATATGATGTCTTAAAGTGATAGTGGCAGGGGAAACGCTGTGATAAATTGGCCTGACAACCATATATATCCTTTTTTCTTGAAGCTTAACTGATCTGTGGATCCAATCGGCCAATAATGGCACTACAGGAACTAGGCCTATTGGGTACTATTGGATGCTACTAGAACGATATCTCAAATATACTATATTAATAACTTGGCATAATAGGTAAAAACAAGATATTCTAAATTGTATGGTATGCTTGTTTGTTATACATAAGCCAGCTACTAGTTTAATGCTATTTTGAACTGAAAAAAACATACATTGAAAGAAGACTATTTACTGAACTTTGTATGAAAATTTCATTTTTCTAAGTTTTACACTTTTTAAGTTTTGCTTCCTTAAAGTTAATCATGTCACCCGTGATCGTGGCGAATGCATCTCTAGCCAAAGCCTCGACACCGGGCCAGATACACGTTCTCAACCAAGTATACAGCGAAAGTAAGGTTTTGTTTGTAAATGGTATATTGGTCAGAAGTACTTTCAATAACTCAAAATAAATAACTGTCTAGACAGCTATAACTAACCCAGTGTTGCGGCCTCAGGCGGAGATGCATTCAACGCGATCATCGGTGACATGGCTGACTTTAAGCGAGCACAGCTCAAAAACCGAAAAACTTAGAAAAGTGTAATTTTTACACAATGTTCAGTACATAGTCTTCTTTAAATTCATGTGTTTTATAAGATCGCAGTCCATAATAATCTAAAAAATTATGGCTTATATATAACAAACAAGTACTAATTTATATATCTTCTTAAGTTTTATTTTTAGGCACTACATATTAATAAAACATATTTCAGTATTCCAGTTTTATTTTATTGATGCTGTAACCTGGAAGCTAACATAGAAAAATATTTAAATTTCAAATAATAATATAGGACAAGCTTGTTGGTCCCACTAACTTGATTCAACGTAAAGTAAAACGTATCATAATCATGGTGTAATCAAAGACAATATTATCAAACTTATTATTAGTGATGCATTCTGTTGTATATTTGTTGAACTTCATCTATTAAAAAAAAATAACTGTCTTACAAATTTGAATCCCTAAGAATAACGTGGTAACATTCATAGGCAATGGTTTAGAAAACTGAAGTATTTTGAAAACCAAAGTAATGCAGGGTGTCTACTGAAATCTGATTTTGGAATTCCAGTATATTTCCAGTATTTCCAGTATATTTTTTTCAAAAATTCCAGTATCTCTCGCGAACTATTAATTCAAACATGGAGTAACAATAATGACAATTTATTCATATAGTCAATATTGAAATAGATTTTTGTATAAAGATAAAACACTTACGATTATGATTAATAAGTACTTTCCAACAATAACATTTGTTTTATATTTTTTTATTATTTTTTTGTAAAGGCCCCTAACTCACTCTATAGCCCTCTGTTCCTCCCACTTATGCGTTTATTTAATATGAAAAATAATCATAAAGCCCATTTAACTACAACAAAATAATTAAATGGTTTAATACTTAAAAGTAAAAAAATATGATTACAATTTAAGAAATACCCCCCGTCGCAGCAGACCTGCGTACTCAGCGAATTTCCAAATTAGTAATATTAATTTTGGCCAGATAAACCTGTAAACCAAATATCATCACATGCCCATATATAGGAAAATAAATGTCTAATCTCCTTATGATAAAAATATAGGGAAAGAGTATGCAGGTATGCTGCCATGGGGAACACTAAAAGTAGGTTTAAAGCTTAAAAATATAAATATATTTCGACCATATGAAGCCTTATACTTCGTTTCTTCAATATCTGTCCATTGCTAAAGGAGTTTGCCTATTCTCCATATGATTAACATGGGAAAAGAGTATGCAGGTTTGCTGCCATGATAAGCATAACAACTAGGATTTCTTTATCATAAATGTATTTATCTCAACTAAATAAAGGTGAATACCAAGTTTCATCCAAAAATATTGGTTAATAAGTGGAATATTAACTTATCTTACCTCTCCATAAGATTAACATTGGAGCCCAAAAATACAATGTACTGTCTTTAGACTTTTGAATATCTCGGTAACCAATGGAGATAGAACAAAGCTTCAAAATACTAAATTGTGTGTTTTTTGAGCTAAATCCAATGGTCAAAATATAAATTTAAAATTTTTAATAATTACATATGAAAAATGCAAAAAACCCATTTTTGGGGTACAAAACCCCCCAAAACTACCCCTTCCGGTAGGTCGATATGTCTGGTTTACGAACTCATCCGAATAAATGTAGGATTACACATTTCTACCAAATTTGGTGTCGATCGGACCATTTTTACGAGAGTTATCGTGTCTAGGGACACATATATATATACATATATACATATATAAATATATACATATATATATATATAAAAATTTTAATGACTATTATTTTTGGTCTCTGGGCACCTCAAACCAAAAAAGTAACATGGTCCCGGGCTTAGGTCTTACCATGAGACCTACGGTAATAGCTTATTCCCTATGGGAAATTCGCTAAAAATAAATAAATTATGAGTATAAGTCTAAAATTTTCTAGGCTCCATCTTTACACAAATGTTTACATTTCTTGATTAACTACAAGAACATTTCTTGATTTAAAGAGAACTACAAGTTTTTTGATTTTGGTTTGAAAACATACTTAAAACAGCAAAAAAGACTTGTAAAATATCTTTTACATTACTAGTGTACGTCTTGCTCGAAATCAAGCAATTTATTTCGATACAACATAAATGTTACTTTTGTATGTTATTTCTAAATCAATGATATTCGAACAATCCAGTATTGTGAATATCTTTAATCACCAAAAACTATACGTATTTACAGCTGAAAATTAACAGATCCCAATGTTATTTTAATGGGAAATCTTGAGATTTCAATGGTGGATAGCGCCTTTATTTTCTGTCTGATTCTCATCAGTTTTTGGCGAAAAAAAACCACAGACCAAGCCCTATCCAATGACACAAAATACTTCAAAATCGGTTGAAAATTGTAGGAGGAGCTCTCTACACAAAAAAAACTCTTAGCGTAGTATAGATTATGTACAGATCAAATGACAAACTTGATGTATTATACATTGAAAAAATACGCATTTTAATAAAATTACGAAATTCCAGTATCTATTTTGAAATTCCAGTATAATTCCAGTATTTCCAGCATAGAAATAAAATTCCAGTATAATTCCAGTATTTCAAGTATTTCCAGTATCAGTAGACACCCTGTAATGGAAATCTCTGATATTTTTATTTACAATGCACTCTTGTTCTTCGGAAATTGTATGGAGGACGGCCAGTCTGGGTAAATTCCGCTGAAGCGGAGTCCGTATTGAGTCATCATTTTTGCGGTTATAGCAACCAATTATGGTTAGACAGTACCTACCTATTCACTATTGTTGATGAGATAACACAAGAGATTTTATGAAAATAAGATACTGGAATTTCTAACATGGTAATAATGAAAAACGCAGGAGATAAAGGTTCCCAAAATGTCCCCACTCCATATTCCACAGCAGTCTTTCTTAACCCTTAAGTGCGCGCGCGGGGGCCTAAACGACCCCACGCGAATTTAAATGCCTGTAAATTTTTTTAGGTTGACAACACTGCAGAGCGCCTAGGTACCTTCCGGCACGTCTATGATTTATCGATCACAACGATCAGTTCGGCGCTGACCTTCGACAATGTCGTGTACAGTACGTTCAAATAAAACTCGTCACTCCTGGGTCGTTCTTACCCCCGCACGCGCACTCCCGCAACCTACTGACTTTGCATGGTTGGGTCATCTATACCCCCACGCGCCCACTTCTGTTTTATGTGTGCTTTATTGAGCTTGATTTTATTTTGAGTTTATTACAAAATTAAAGTAGACGGGTAAAATCATACTGAAATACGGCAGTTCAAGTATAGTGCGTGATGAGTTTAGAAGACCCACAAACTGCTCTAATTAGACGGTTTTTACTTGAAGCCAAAGAAGACGATGATATATTTGACAATTTAAAACTGTCTCTACATTGTTTACTTATATTTTTTAGCAATACATTACCAGTTACTGTGTGAATAAAAAGAATACCTTTTATATTGTGAGTGTTGGGTGAGATCAGCGGGTTGGGATAAAATATCTTCTTTTCTTTAAAAAAAATGTGTGAATATAATTTCACAGCCATTGGTACACATCATAAATCAATCTCTTCAAAGTGGAATATTCCCTGACCTTTTAAAATTTTCCATCATAAAACCCATTCCAAAAAAGAAAATGTTGAATCACTTGATAACTTAAAAGACCTATCTCATTGCTGTCGTCCTTTTCCAAAATTTTTGAGAGAGTAATCTTTAAGAGACTTGTTAGATATTTTGAAAATAACAATTTACTATCCCCTTTTCAGTTTGGATATCGACAGGGCAAGAATACTGTTGATGTAATTTTTGAGCTGGTTGATAGGGTGTCGGAGGCCTTGGATAGGTCGCAATTTGCTGTTGGCACCTTCTGTGACTTGTCCAAGGCATTCGACTGTGTGAATTTTGACCTTCTACGGAAAAATTAAAGTTTTATGGGATTGACGGGCATGCATTGGATTTGCTCCAATCCTTTTTGAAAGATCGTCAACAAAAAGTAATTTTAGATGGAAACTTTGCCGGCAGTAGTTTTGAAAAGGTAATTTCAGGCGTTCCTCAGGGATCCATATTAGGTCCGTTATTGTTTTTAATTTATTGTAATGACCTTCCTCAGATGTCATTAAGTGGCAGAATACTAATGTTCGCAGACGATACCTCCATATTTGCCTCTGACACTAACAAAAAAAAACCTCTCTGAAACCCTTAAAGAAAATTTTAATGAATTGCATAAATGGTTTGTTGTAAATGGTTTATGTATTAATTCTGATAAGACCCAGTTTATAAACTTTCATCTAAACCATATAAAAAACCTTCAAGCTGATTCCTCCTATCTACCAGAGGAACTAAATACTGTAAACGTAACAAAATTTCTTGGCCTACAGATTGATTCTTCATTAACATGGCAGCAACACATTAACAATCTTTTACCAAAACTAAGTAAAGCCTTTTATGCTTTATTAATTATATCAAAGGCAGTCAATTTTAAAATCTTAAGGCAAGTTTACTTTGCATATTTCCATTCATTGATTTATTACGGTCTGATTTTTTGGGGTAACTCAAGTGAGGCGTCAAGGGTTTTCCTTGCACAGAAAAGGGCTATTAGATTGCTATCAGGTATAGGTCCCAGAGAACACTGCAAGCAACATTTCCAAAATTTAAGAATACTGCCACTCCCCTCTCTGTTTATTTTCCAGTGTTTTTGGTTTGTTAGATCAAATCCAGACAGACTATTTTCGAAAAATCACAATCACAATCATTTCACCAGAAACACTTCATTAATACAGTATCCAATTCATAGAACCACTTTTTTTTAAAGTTTTTCCTCATATATTTGCTCAAAAATATTTAATAAATTCCCTAATAGGATCAAAGATGAACCTAATGAGAATAAATCGAAACAATTGGCTATAGAATATCTTCTGCATCACTCATTTTATAGCGTAAATGAATTCCTATACCCTCCCAAACGAAATGAGACATAGGATAGACTGCTGTTTTGTATTTTTTTCATTTTAATTTATCTTTGTTTTTGTTTTACTGTTACTATTAATTTAAGTTAGTTAAATTTATTTTAATGACATTTATCACCTGTTACCTTAGCAGAGCTACAATATTTGTAACGTTTTGTGATAATAAATGATTTGATTTGATTTGTTTGAATTTATCAATCAAGAATGTAGGTAAGATTTAGTTTAGGACTACGTAGAGTGTCTTATATAAATTACTTCAGCATATAAGTGATATATATACATGTATTATATATGTAAAGTGACAAATTATGAAACAATTGCATTTTAGTACTTAAAATAAAAATAAAGTTTTAGTTTCAATAAGATTTTATAAAACAAAAATTATTTAAATATTATTATAAAATATGAATAATGATGAAAATGGCAGATTGTTGTTATTAAACATCTATTTAACAATAACAATACGAACCATAAACATTTTCAAAGTAATAGTGGGCTATTTACAATGTTTTTTATGTTGGGGGCCTAGATGACCCCGCACGCCCACTTACGTTACTAATAGGGGCGCGCCTACTTAAGGGTTAACCGGCATCAATTCTTTTTTTAACAGCTTTAAGTTCATCCTCGATAGACACACATACTTTTTTCAGCTTTTCACTCATATTTCAAAAGTCAATTGACATTCCAAATTACAACGGTGCAGACAGACAGTTTAGGAAGCTGACCCCCCCCCCCCCCCCGCCAACGCCCCTCTTACAATTTCCGTTCTAATACTTATAATACACAACCTCTTCAATCACACATCAAGGGATGCAGATTATGATAAGGGTCTGGTGGCAAATTTAAGTGAGCCGCTTCTAATATGATTATCTTAACAAAATGAACTAGGCCTACCAAGAAAATAATTATTAGGACATGGGCGGGATTTAGGCATGGGCCCCATGGGACCCGGCGCAGGGCAGCAAATTTTCAGGGGCGGCAGATTTTTTAGGGATTAGTTTAAATTATTCTAAAATATCATGAGCGGTCCATGCAGATTATTTGGTTTCACTCAGGTTGCTACACTGAGTAAAACTTGAAAAAGTTCTTACTCAGTATGAGCTTTTAAAAACTAGACAATTTATAAGATTCCTCATAGTGTTAGCATCACTAAAAAGGGGCGGCACCCAATGTCCAGGCAACGTTAAGGTGCAATCCACGACTCCATAGCTGATTTTGACATTATTAGGCTGGGCGTCTTGCCCCTCCAGCATGTCCACTCTGGCCAAAATCAAAATCCCGGTGGTCGCGAGCTGAATACCCCATTTCATCCCACTTATTGTATAGATAAGCTTTGATCCCGACGCTTGTGATTTGCGTTGTTTTATCTTTAAACACCCAGCAATAAGTTAGGCTATCTGTTGATTCTCATTTTGGCTTTTCTGACTCCACTTTAAAACAAAGAGCCACTGATGGTCATGACACCATATTTTTTTCCATTTCATTTGAAGGTCTGTTTACAAAGCAAATCAACGTAGCTTACTATATTACAGAACTTGTGTTGTAATTTATCACATTTTAATATTGACTGTACAACAATATTAACAATATAGTGTTCAGGGGCACTCTTATTAGGATCGGGATTCTGTTTTTTTTTCTTTGTAGTTAATTTTGGTGATTTCATTTTTCCCGTCTGCTTATATGAACCGATCTACTGGGTTTTAAAGATTTTGAAGCGTTAAGCCGCAATTAGTGATGTGGGCCGGGCAAATGCCCAGTGGGCGGGTCGTTTATAAATGGGCATTTGCCCGGGCATTTGTCCAAAGCGATTTTAAGCGCCCAAAAACTGGGCGTTTATAAAAAGTTCAGTTTAAGGCGCAATACAATAAAACCTGTAATATTTTCAGTGTGGTAGGCCTATTTTAAATAAATATTTTTCTAAATTGTTATATAAAAACTTATTTACTGATTAAGCAGGTTTCTACTCTGTAATTCATAAATATGTGCATAAGATAAATTTATAATGACTAATTAATTAAATTTAAAGTTAAGTATTAAGATTTTGTTAGTAAAACAAGTGCTTTTTAACCACTATGTAAATTTCCTAACATAAAAAGGCACCTATAAAATTATTTTTATTCATATACAGGGTGGAAAAAAAGTCTGGAGAAGATTTAATATTTTTAAAAGTATTTAAGTAACAAAACTAAAACGTTGCATATTGATTTTGAGTGACTAAGACTACTTCCTAAAGTACTTAGTGTCCTTGGATATTGAAGGGGGGACGGTCCACAAGGAGTAAGAAGAAAATCTTAAATGTAAGCATATGTCAATATGTACATCAAATTAAAGGTCTTTGGGACTGGAGAACAAGCCGCAAACCCGATCTCAAAAGAATGACCGAGTAAAAAATAGCAGGTGATCAAACTTTGTATTAAAATCATATTGCTGAAAACAAAAAAATGCAATAACTCCCAATCCACTCTACCTTTTGAATTGAGGTCGGTTTTGTGGCAAATTGCTCAGAATGCCATGTACCCCAAAATGATGCATCATATGACGTAGCCTATTGCAGTTTTCCTGACGACCTCCACTAGGGACGTCTCTAAAGAAAGTCTTGTGGGAAACTGCATTGGCCTACATCATATGATACATCACTCTAAAGGGCTCTGCATTCTAGGCAATTTGACACAAACCCAACCGGAACCAAATTACGACCGTTACACAACCTTACAACCGTTAAGTTAAGACTGATTCATTGTGTGTAATAAACAAATGTAAATTAATTATATTACATTAGCCAGATTTTTTAAATAAAAATAAACCTATGAAGTTATTTTCAGTCTAAATTATTTCCTCTTGTTGACAAAAGAAAAGTGTTGACTCTCTAGTACTGACTTCCTACCAATATAATTAAAATTATACAAGTAATTATTTTTCTAATATAGGCTATTATGTAAATATCTAATGTAGAGGTTTAAAAAGTTGACTAGAAGAGTAGTGTTCAATTTAATTTCCATTAATCAGGTTTATTAGCCTTTAACTAGATAAACGCCCGGCACTTATGGATTTTGGGCGGTTATTTGGGCAAATGCCCTGGGCATTTGCCCTGAGATTTAAACGCCAGGGCGTTTTACATCACTAGCCGCAATATAAATTAATCTAAGTTCTTAAGGACGATAGTTTTATTATTTATATGGGAATATTATTTTCTGAATTGGTAGTAGGCCTAGACAAAATTATGACCGAGAAAGTTTTTAATATTGAGGGATAAGGTTTTTAACTTTCTTTCAATCAATCAATCATAAAATCTTCATTTACAATGTGTACTACATTTATCCAAAACTAGATTACTTATAAATTTACATCTAAATCTCCAAATGAATAGAGAGCATTTTCTATGAGAAATTTTTTCAAATTCCTTTTGAAGGTATTTTTGTTTCGTTCTCCTTTAAGATTTTTTTAAATTTTCTTAAAAATGTGTTACAGTAGAACCTCGATAGTTCGACACTTTGTGGACTTAGAGAGTGTCGAACTATCGAAATGTCGAACTATAGGGAGTATATGGGAAATTTTAACACTGGGAGTATAAAAATCATAATTTGAATTTAGGAAACACTAAATTTTAATGAAACCATAACCTAATTGAACTTTAACATAAACAACATTCAAATTATTTGCCAATTTGTTTACATTTTCACCTTTGACAGGTTCCAACATGGACACCATCGGTCATTATTAACATGTTAAGTTGTCATGGACCATGTCGAACTATCAGGAGTGTCGAACTATCGAGAGTCGAACTATCGAGGTTCTACTGTACCAGTAAATGGTGGATTATTTTTGGAAAATTCGTTATCAATGAAGTCGCAAACATGTAACATTGAATTTAGGGTACCGGTAATAGTTTATTTTTACTTTCCTTACCGGTAATATTTTATTAAAGATTTATCTGGACCATTAAACAGATTAATAATAAAATAAATTATAAATTCTCTGTTCATATCCAAAATAACATGCTGTCTTTATTTATATTCAGCCTAGACCCACATGAGTGAGGTTTGGGCCTTTATAGCCTATGAAACAATGGTGTTATGGAGTTATTTTTTGAGGATATGGTTCTACAGTATGCACCAAAATAAACAGTATCCTACCAATAGCCTATTGCAAGATTTTACATAGGCTACTTAATTTCACCAACAAATTCAAGTAAAATTAAGTAGGCACCATGACATAACTTGATCAAATTTGATATGTAAATTCACTAGGTAAAGTTTAACTTATAATTAGGCTACTTAAAAACTCATATGGCGGCAAACCTACATACTCACCCCCATGGAGTTTACAAGGGAAATGAAAAATATCATAATCTGATGCAGATAAGTATGAAACTGTACTGGGAAGGTATTATTTACTTACAACAACCCCATGGCAGCAAACCTACATATCCTCGTTGCCATGGTGATTATAGGGAAAATTAATAAAAACTTATTTTGTTTGAAATTCGCTGAGTTTGCAGGTCTGCTGCTACTTGGATATTTAGCAGTGGCCTGATCCTTACTACCGTATCGGTACCGGTACTTGTTTGTTATACATAAGCCACTATTTATTTAGGTCATTTTAAACCGAGGCCTTAAAAACACATCAATTAAAAGAAGACTATTTTTTTAACATCGTGTGAAAATTACACATTGATAAGTTTATGGTTTTTGGGTTCTGCTTGCTTAAGGCTAGCCATGTCACCGATGATTGCAGAGGACACATTCAACAAACGAGGTCGCGACGCTGGATTAGTTAAACGTACAGCGCTGAAGTTACAAGGTCTGAGTTTACAGTGTGTATGCGGCACTTGGGTTATGAATGTTAGTGCTACATCTGTCAAACGTCATGCACAGTGAAAATAACATGCACAGTTAATCACTAAGCAAATCAACCATGGCTCTATGGAGTGGGTGAAGGATACTTCCGCCAACAATCTGGCGTATCAAAATGTTATTATTGGGCACTACCCACTTTCAGGTTTATAGCGAAGTTTTGTAGAGATGCGGCGAATTCTTCAGCCTTGTCAAATTTTTAAAAACACAAACACACAAGGACACTTACAAGGACACTGAAGCACGGACATTTAGTCTACGAAACACGCCAAACTAATCCCGACGTTTCGGGAAACTATAAAAACACGTTTCCCATTATCACAGGATATAATAATGAGGATCAAAAAAACAAAAATGTTGTTTACAAAATTCCATGTTCCTGTGGCCAAAATTGAATAGGGGAGACGTCTGGACCGTTACCGTACAGATTCGTATCTCAGAACACATGAAAAAAGTTAAATACAAAGAACTTTATTGCTCAAAAATATATGAACATATGTTTGATACAGGCCATAGTATAAAATGGGATGAAAGTGTCATTTTATATAAATAATCTGATGGAAAAAAACGTAATCTGACGGAATCATTGTCTATGGCCTTTGAGAAGCAGCCTATTTCACGCCCATCTGTTGAAATAAATCCTGTTTAATTGGAGTCAGTGAAAGTAGAAGTACCTAAATCAGCTGACTGATAACACAAGGCCTATTATCAATGAGAGGAATGAATAGGACTGCTGGTCCCACTCCCCCGCCCCAAGCCAGGAACGAGGAGTCACCCTCAGTCATGGTCAGGCGCTCGGCTCGTTTGAATAAAGTTAAAAACCCTTGATCACGAGAATTTTTTTATAGTTTCCTGAAACGTTGGGATTAGTTTGACGTATTTTGTAGACTATTCGTGATTCAGTGTCCGTGTAAATGTCCTTGTGTGTTTGTGTTTTTTTTTTAATTTGACAAGGCTGAAGAATTCACCGCATCTCTACAAAACTTTGCAATAAACCTGAAGGTGGGAGGGGCCCAATAATAACATTTTGAAACATTATTTACCATACCTAAAAACATGTACCATATTTTAAAGAAACAACGCTCTGACCTTGGTTTATTTACAAATGTCTAGACTGTCGGATGTAATATGACTTAATATGATGGATGTAAATATGACACTACCAGGTGATATGTTTTTAAGTTAGTGAAAGTATTTCTGACCTATATATCAATAACAAACATAACCTAACATTTTGAGTACATGTAGATGGCCAGGCGGAGAAGCATTCGATCTTTTACTTTTAAAACATAATTTTTCAATTATGGCTTATATCAGGCAAAATGATGATGACATTCGCGCGATGCTTGAGGATGAGTTAGACGCTAGTGATGATAGCGAAGAAGACATAGTTGAAAAAAGTGACCATAAGAGTAACATTGAACTTTCAGAGAATAAAAATCACAAAGAGAATGATCCTGTGCCTATTAGACGAACAACTTCAAGCCCCTGTACCTCTGGAAGAAGGTGTTGTTTAGTTGAAACTAATAACTTGTAAATATGTTATTATTTTAACCAACTGAAAATATATCATTTTGTGTAATATGTTATTGACTTACTACTCCTAACCTAAAAATAAATATTAGGCCTAAGTGCAGAAAAGCAATGAAATATACATGATTTACCAATTTACAGCAAATGCGGACTGGCAGTCCACGCGCATGTAGTAACATAACAAGTAGGCGCACGTGTGGTAGATGGTTAAAATTCTATGCTATAGGCCTAACTTACAAAAAGAAAAAAAAACAGAATAGCCCTAGGCCTAGGCCTTCAAACCCATAATAGCCGACAAAAATTTCTTTTTAAAGGTCTATGAGACCTCATTAATATACAATTAGCGCATACAATAGATTCAATTTTTACTAAGAATTGTTCTAATGAGATGGTTAAGTGCGATCATAAGTTAAGTCATTAGCCTAATGGTCTATTTGGCATATAGGGCCTAATCTGGCTACAAAGAAAGAACATTAAAATTTCTTTACCAGTGTTGACTAATTAAACATGTTGAATCAGATAGGCCTAGGTAAAAAACAGTGAAATTGATGATTCAATCGATCAGACAAAAACTGGTCTTTTCGCAGCTAAAACTAAATCATCACAATTAAGAGAACAATTAAAGAAGAGCCTACAAAAAATAGCCTAGAATATAGGCCTATTGGTATTTTTTGTAAATGAAAAGAAATTGATAGAATCTTAGTTTAAAATCATAATTAATTATTTACTATCAGGCTAGGATTTTCCTTATTGAAGACTGAGCTTAGCTTCTAAAATTGAAAAATGTAAACCTACCTTCAAAGTGTTGCTTGAAGATTTTTCCAGTGGTTCATAATTGACATTATGGGACTGTTGTAAGGATGACTGTTGTTGAGGTTGCTGACTCTGAAACGATTTTATTTGTGGACCTTGGCATTGATTCTTTGATGTATTGTTTGTGGCCATTTTCCTACTAACTAAGCAGGCCTTATTAAAAGGCCTAATCCCGAGTAAAATAAACGCCCATGATTACAACCCAGAGTACCTATCCCATGCCTAATATTCCTCGTATACATCACAGTATAACGTTAATAATAGAACATTACAAATTTAAGAAAAATAAATAAACAAAAATGAGTCACAAATAAAATACAAACAAATCCCTTCAACCATTAGTAGTCACCGACTGACAAGATTATTCGTCTAATCACAGGGAGAGTGAAAAAACCTAGATGAGGGGAGCTTGCTTCCTTCTCTTTTACCGACTTGAGTGAGAAAGTAACTAGCTTTGCTAGCGGTTTGAGCATTAAACTAACACCAACTCTCAATAACTGCTTTGATTATATTGACAGTTTGATAGTTATTCCACTGTATTTATTACATTTGAAATTAAATTTCAATTTCAATCAATCTTGTTACATTCGAATCTATTCGTACCGTTATTTTCCAAAAAGTTTAAAAACTATGAACTAACATAAAGACGGATGTTTTACACTCCATCCACTAGGAGCTCTTTTGAACACATGAGTTTCTCGCTCAAGCTTCCAGAGGTGATATCACAGGCATTTTCCTTTTACCTAATTCGAAGCCTTTTTGATTTTGTTCTACACAAGTAAGCCAACCGTTTCTTTTACGACACTCGTACATATTTACACACAAGAAGACTATAGTGCACACATGTAAACTACATTCCATAGGAGCAATGGTTCCAATTTCTGAAACAACCGTAGTTGTTGCCACCGAGGAACATCGATTAAAGATGCGTTAAAAACTCAAAATTTTACCCTTTGTTACCTGCAAGCATAGAACTCTATGAATATACCTGAAATGCTCACGAAAGGCAAAACTCGAACCAAAAACCACAACCCACGATCTGAAGGGCAGGCAAAAACACAAAATGAGCAGCTAAAGCTTTGGCAGAAAGCTTTGGTTCGCGCTCACTTACACTCTTCTTTACCGGTCGATTTAAATCAAAAGAGTTGCTGGTCATGATGTAAATATCTGAGACATTATGTTCTACTAGTAAAAGCTATTATATAAAAACGAATACACAACTAAAATTTAGTTTTGAAACTTGACAATAATTTAGTTTTAAACTGTGAATTTAACTTTTTCCCTCCCGTAACGTTAGATGAACTCAGAAAAGTAATTCTTCTCTGAAAAATAAAAATCCATGATGGCATTTCAATAAGCAAAATCATCAGGTAAGTTTACTATTCTGATATAGTTGAGAAACCACTTTTACTTTTGGTGAACGCATCCCTTTCCCATATATACTCTGTCAAGCTTTTGTATTGTGCCCTGGTTCGCCCTAATCTAGAGTACTGCTCTATAATTTGGTCTCCTCACTAACTCTATTTACGTGAAGAATTAGAAAGGATCCAACGCGGTTATTGAGATTTGCCGGAACCCGTATTGGTTATAGGTCCCTGGAGACACCAGTCCAAGAAGTGGCAGTAGCACTTATGCTTCCATCCTTGGAGGCCAGGCGGTTCAACCAAGATGTGCTGTTTCTCTACCGGTTGGTGAATTCAGATCTCAACTGTTCGGAACTTGTTCAAAGGATCAACTTCAGGACTCCTACATTTATACGAGATCCACTTCTCTATTTGCCAAACCCTCAACATCCACGGCTTACCAGGCTAATTCAACTATGTTTGAGAATTCAGCAACGCGGGAACGAGCTGCCTCCATATGTTTTAACTTCTTCAGCATGTCATACTGTTCCTTCAAGAGAGACCTCCGAGCTATCAGCTTACATCAAAGACAGTTTTGTGCAGTTATGATGGCGCCTTTAAAGGGCCATATATTTTGGTGTTTTTGTGCTTCTTGTTTTTTGTGGTGCCCTTAAAGGACCACTCCCGGTGATCGCATAGCCCTCAGCCAGCTGGTGTTTCAAACCGTGTCCTGTGAAATCAAAATTGTAACTCATCATCCTCATTCATCTTATTAAATACATATCCTGTCCGATTATTTGGCCTACTCATGTTTTGTATTTGTTTTTTACTACCATATATTGTTGATCTTTGTTACTCTTGTTACCATTTTGCACATAACTTTATAACCCACCTACAAAAGACAGCAGCCAAGGTGAGAACCAGGACTAACATTGTCCATCACCTTGCTGGCTCCACATGGGGAGCAAACGCACAAGTTCTGCGAACCACTGCTCTCTGTCAATAGTTTACTCAACTGCTGAGTACTGTGCTCCCGTGTGGTTGAACAGTGTACATGTCAGGGATATCGCCGTCCAGCTGAACAGGGCTATGAGAGCCATTAGTGGTACACTCATATATGGCAACCCCCGTCCCCTGGCTCTCGGTCTTGTGTAATATCGCTCCACCTGAAACCAGACGAAGGGATGCACTCATTAGGGAATATACTAAGATCTTATCTGCTCCACACCTACCCATCCATGATTACCTACCCCAGGAGACGGGCAGATTGAGGTCCCGAAGACCACCACTGCGGACAGCATCCCAGTTGATTGACACAAACTTTTCAATCCATACCGATTGGACTTCCTCCTGGGACTCTTTCCAAGGTCGGAATCACTTTTTGATTGCTGACCCAACCTTAGCAGTAAGTGGTATGGATCTTCGTCGGAAGCAGTGGACTGTTCTCAATCGATTCCGCACTGGAGTGGGAAGATGTAATTATTGGAAATACAAATGGGGAATGACAGAAGACCAGTCATGAGGCTGTGGAGCGGAGTTCCAGACTATGACTCACATAGTCAACGAGTGCCCTTTGAGTCCTTTCCCGGAATTGCTGATGGGCCTTCATTGTGCAAGTGAAGCTGGGCTGCAATGGCTTAGCGCCCTGGATTTAGCTTTATAGAGAGATCATTAATGTTTATTTTAGTTCTATTTTAAATGTATTGACGCAGGTGCTTTGCACTGCAGAACATCTTTTATTTATTTAATTATTATTATCATTAAGATGGCGGCTGGCTATGACAGCCATACGATGTATATATATACATAACTTTATCAATTTTTCGCATATTGCATGTAATTGTATGATTTGTTGTTCTTTTCTCTGATTGTGTTTTATTGTAAACTGGCAACATGCCGTTGGAACAAATAAATAAATCACTGTTATCATCTCATTGTTATATCTTTATTAGAATAATATGTTAACATCTATATAGAATTATTTATGTTATTTATTAATTTTGTTATTTATCCCTCGTCATGTATTTACATTATTAATCTCTGTTAATTATTACTTGTTAAGCATAATTTATTATATTATTAGCATGTCACCAATCTCTCTAGTCACAAGTAATGTTTTTCTTATCCGTATAAATTTTAATATAAGTTCAAAATGTTTGTCTCTTACATGTAAATTGGCTTTGCCGTTGGAAATAAATGAAATTAAATTAAATTCTCTTTTTATTTAGCAAATGTAACGACATGTATGCTGCTGGAGGGGTCTTAATCTATGTAGATGAGGATATTAGTAAAGTTAAATTTAAAGATTATAACATGAAAACAGCCGATGTCTTATTTATTAATATACAAATTCGAATCTTGCTGTTCACATTAGGTGCCAGAAACAATCAAAGGTTGAATTTTTGTTTGAGCTCAGGAACGTTATAAAAGATTATAATTGTATAATAATGGGAGATTTTAACATTAATACGCTCGGTAATGACACTGACTCAAAAGAGTTTTGTAGTTTAATACATAATTACAGTTTTGAGGCTTTATTAAATCAGTGTACCAGGGAAGGGTCAAGTTCACAATCATGTATAGATAATGTTTTGGTTAGTTATAGGAATTTAGATATTCAGGGCCAGATTTACGAATTCGCTGCCCGTGGGCCCAAAACATTTCCGCCACCCCCTTCCACATCCATGAAACAATATGTTGAACCCAAAACAATATTCGTTGTACAATATGCGCCAAAATAAACTGCACTTAAACTGAATCAGCCATCTTCACCAAAATGATGTAAAACCTTCAAGAACGGTAATACGAGTGTTTCCTCAAGTGGACTGAGGTCATACTAAACATGTTATTAATTAAGTTTTAAACCTTGGTGATTACTTTTACTTGTATATGTTGGTGAAACTAAGTATATCAAATCTTACAATTTCAATGGTGCAACGCAAATTCTCTCTCTCTTAATTTAGATAAAACACAAGAGCTTATTATTTCTTATGACCATAAAACTGCAAATTCTGAGCCAGTTAAATTTTTGGGTATAGTCATTCAGAAGAATTTGGATTGGCGTTCTCATATTGAATATGTCACACCTAAGGTAAATAGGGGTGTATTTCTAATAAGAAAACTTAGTAATATTGTCTCATATGAGGTGTTACTTAATGTTTACTATGGTTATGTACATTCACATCTAACATATGGTACTGTTTTATGGGGAAACAGCTCATATGCCAATTGTTTATTTTCATCACAGAAAAGGGCGCTTAGGGCTTTGTTTAAGCTTCCTCCTAGAAGTCATTGTAAGCAATATTTTATTGATTCCAAAATAATGTCACTTCCATGTATATACATGGAAGTGACATTATTTTGGAATCAATAAAATATTGCTTACAATGACTTCTAGGAGGAAGCTTAAACAAAGCCCTAAGCGCCCTTTTCTGTGATGAAAATAAACAATTGGCATATGAGCTGTTTCCCCATAAAACAGTACCATATGTTAGATGTGAATGTACATAACCATAGTAAACATTAAGTAACACCTCATATGAGACAATATTACTAATGTATTTCAGTGTCTCTTGTTTGTTAAAAAGAACATAAATAATTTTAGGTTAAACTCAGATAATCACAACTATAACACTAGACATAGGTATGATCTTAGTAAGTCTCAATGTACTTATTCTAAAACATTGAAGAGTTTCCATTGCACTGCCATTAACATTTTTAATCACCTTCCTTTTTCTATTAGAGAATTAAATCTGGCTAAATTTAAAATAGAAGTTAAAAAAACTCTTACTCTTGCCTGTTTTTATGATTTAAAGGAGTATTTCAGCTATAACTTTTAGTACAGTTAGATTAATCTTGTATTTCTTACACAATCAACTGTATATTTATTTAATGTATGTTATAAGTGATGTTTTACAAACTGTTGTATTTGAATTTTCTATGTTTTATATTTTTAGACCTAAGTAACATGTACCTTATTGACGTGTCCTATGCAATCAATTACTTTGTATTTGTATTGTCTATGGGAAATAAAGTATTTGAATTTGAATGCGGTACTGTTTATTTTGGTGCATAAGGCTACTGTAGAACCACATCCTCACATAACGTCATTTTTTCATAAGCTATAAGCCCTAACCTCACTATCTGGGTCTAGGCCGAATGTAAATAAAGACTGCATGTTATTTGGGATGAACAGAGAATTTATTATATCTTTGGATACCTTTTATTCAAGGTATCGCTTTTATTATTTCTCTGTTTAATGGTCCAGGTAAATCTTAATAAAGTAGTATACCAATGAAAGAGAAGAAAATAAACGATTATTCAAAGTTAAACTTTTGTGACTTGATTGCTAACGAAAGTCAAATACCCCCTCCCCCTCCATATGTTAAAATTTTTCTCGGTCGTACATTTGTGTACTACCAATACAGAAAATAATCTTTCTCTATAAATAATAAAACTACATAAGAACTTAGATTAATTTATATTGCTGCTAAACAACAGCTAATCGTCACAACCCAGTAAATTGGTTCATAAGCAGACGGCAAAATGAAATCACCAAAATCAGATACAAAGAAAAAAAACCATAGAATTCCAGAGTGCCTTTGGACGCTTTGTATAGTCGATATTAAAATGTGACACGAAAATGTGTACGACACAATTTTCGAAATATCGTAAGCTACGTTATTGCTTTATAAACAGACCTACAAATTAAATGGAAAAATATTGTGTCATGATCATCAGTGGATCTTTGTTTTGAAATAGAGCCAGAAAATCCAAAATGAAAAATCAGCAGATAACGTATTGCTGGTGGTTTAAAGATCAAACATCTCAAATCACAAGCGTCGGGATAAACCGTTATATCTATACAATAAATGGGATGAAATGGGAAATTCAGCCCGGAGCCCGGGACCACCGGGATTCTGATTGTTGCCAGAGTGGATACACTGAAGGGGCAAGACGATCAGCCTAATAATGTCAAATAATTTAGCTTTGGAGTCGCGGCTCGCGCCCGTGCAGTTGCCTGTACATTTAGTGATGCTAACACGAATCTGAAATTATCTATTGTTTAAAAGGCTCAAGCTATTGAACTTATTCAAGTTTCACTCAGTGAATAAACATTAGTGAAACTAAATAATACGCATGGACCACTCTTGATATTTTAGACTAATTGAACCTAATCCAAAAAAAATCTGCCACCCCTTAAAATTTGCCGCCCTGGGCCCGGGCCCATGCCTAAATCCGGCCCTGTCTATATTTGATATTAAGATTGTAAAATTAGGATTGTCTGACCATTATATGATATTACTTGACTTCCAATATATGAGACCAATTTTAGATCTATATTTGATATTAAGATTGTAAAATTAGGATTGTCTGACCATTATATGATATTACTTGACTTCCAATATATGAGACCAATATATCTACTGTTTTTTATCAGTGTGCTATGAAGAATTACACAAATTATAATAATCTCATAAAGGAATTGGAAAACAACTCTTGGGAATCTGTCTGTAATTGACAAGATGTGGACCTGTGTCTCAATTATTTTCATGATATTTTCAATAAAAAGATAAATAACTGTTCAGAAAGCACTAAGGTTTCCTCGAAATTTGTTAAGGCGCTAAGCAAAAAAGTCCGAGGATAAATAATAAAATCTTGAATAAAATAAAAAAGAGAAACAATTTATTCAAACTGTCGTCTTCACGTCCTTATGATGTAAACTTAAAAAAGTACTTTTTGAATTTCCAAAATAAGCTGTCGAATGAAATTGATGAAAGTAGAAACAAATATTATGAAACGTTAATTAACAAATTTCAAGGAAACACGAGAGATCAGTGGCGTATTGTTAATAGTTTATCTGGTGCAAAGGAGAAAGTAGCTGTAGATAAGATTGAGTTAAATAGTGGGGTTGTGGTAGAGGACCAGGACCCAATAATAATTAGTGAAAATGTTAACGGATACCGTACTTCGTGAATATCCAATCTCATTTGAGTATTGTTTCACAAGACCACTGTTCGAACTCAAATAGTTTGAATATAGCTGAATCTATGTTTGTTATTGCTACGAATGAAGTAGAAATCAACAACTGCATTTTGAGCTTAAAAAATAAAAAATCCTGTGGGGTTGGTGGGCTATCTGTAGAACTTATTAAGACAATAGCTCCATATATATTCCATGTTCTTAGTTATATTTTTAATTTAAGTTTTATGACTGGGAAATTCCCAACGCAATTTTCAGAAAAGTATTGTTATCCCTCTTCTTAAAAAACCTAAGAACTTTAAACTAGATAATCTAAGACCAATTAGTTTATTACCTACTTTGGCTAAGCTACTAGAAAAACTGACGAAAATACATCTTGTAAGGTTTTTAGTTAAACACAAATGTATTAGTGTTAATCAATTTGGGTTCACAAAGGGTATATCCACTGAGGATGCTCTTTTTCAGTTTTTGTTGGGCGCATCTTTTCAATATTTTATTTCCACAATAAATTACAACATAAAATACAGATGTAAGAGTACAACACACTATGAAGAACATAGTTACATATTATACATGAAATAACTATATTCACAATAAATAAAATGTTTATACAAAATGTCTAAAAACTATAATACATATAATATAAGGTTAATTAAAAGATAAATGGAAAAAATGTGGTTAGGTGTCTCATTTGATGAAACGTGTTGAGACACCATTACCAACTGGACGCCTAGTGCTGAGCAACCCCCCTAATTAACAAGTTAAGTATTTACAAATTTATTTATGAATATATTTCCAGTAAGGAGTGCTTATTAAAGTAAACACAAATAAATTTAATAATAATAAAAAAAATACAAAATATATTAATAAAATAATTTGTGTGTCTGAAAAGGATATAGAAAAACAAACTTTTATTTTACAAAAACAAAAACTCAATATCTTTGTATGAAAATAGCCATTATGTTAGCTTTCTTAGGAATTTACTAAGACTTTCTGATAAAGTTAAGTTTAATGGCAACTGAGTAAAAAATTTTAAAGAACAAAATGTGAAAAACCTACGAAAAGCCTCATTATTAGCCTTCAGTAAAACTACTCAATTTTGCAACCTAAGCCTGCTAGAATAAATGTTCAAATTACCAAGGACATGACCACCTCTATTAAAAAAGATTCTCAAAACTCGAAAAACATATAGATGACGCAAAGGTAAAATACCCAACTATTTAAAGTAAGGAAAAGCGTGATCGGTCTTTCCAACAAGAGCGATTATTCTTCCAATCTTGTTCTGTGCTACAATTACTGATTTTAAATTTGAAAGGTAAGTTAAATCCCATCCCAACATACGATTCCATATTGTAGTTTACTTTGCACTATCGAATAATAAATGAATCACATAATTTTGACTGGAAAGATATTTCTCAATAATTAATAAAATGTTCTAATGACTGATAACATATACTTATTTAAATGTGTAACATGTTCTTTCCAACTGCTATTCTTATCTATGTAAATCCCTTAAAATATTACCGATCCAACATCTTTTTATCTATAAGGTATTACGTAACTTTTATAATCGTAGTGGAAATTTGGGGCTAGACCAAGTTTTTTACTCAAGTTATATTACTAGATCGGTAAGTGAAGGATTTTTTAGAAGGCCAAAAGTGTACAAGTTTTGTTTTTAAAGATCCTTTTTATTTTTGGGTCCTAAATGTTTTAATACACTCCCTCCTCACATAAAGTCATGTAAAAAAATGTAAGTTTTTCTCAGAATCTAGAAACTTGGTTACTTAACTTTGAAGATTTAAATAACTAAACTCAATATTGTCTTAAAGTGGTGATGAAAGGTAAATTGTCATTTTTATTTCTTTTATTTGCTGCGCACAATTATATTCCTAAATTCGCTTCACACCAGAGAGATGGGAAATTTGTATTTGTACTTATACAGTTGTAATTAGTGTAGTGTTTAAGGACAAGTGTACAACGGACATTATGGGAAGAACACCACAGTGAGCTGCGTTATTTTGCAAGATAGGGAATCTGTGACTAAATACTGTATAGTTTAAGGACTCTGAGCCATCATTACTGGATAAGATGGCTATCATATTCCTGAAATGTACACTGTATTTCATGTATAATCAGGGCCGCCCCGAGGGTAATAGGCGCCCGGGGTAAGATTTTGATCCGCACCCCCTAAATTAATTGGCCTATCTATGAACTGTAATGTTAAATAACAGTCAGAAGCATTAAATTAGGTGCATGGCTAAATTTTCAATGCTGTTAGGCCTTGTTTGAATAAACTAACTAAACAAATTCACTTGTAGGTACTATAGCCCAGTAACTTTAGATCAAAAAATGGCCTAAAATCTAACAAATTAGTAACAAGCTGATTTTTGGTGTGGTGATAGTATATGCTAAGATAACTATTTTCTGAAAGTTCGCCTCATTTCCCTCGCTTGCTTCGCTCGGTACAACGTTATAAACTTTTTATCTTATTAAAAATACTAAATTATTAATTGTGCACCCATCTCTATCACACCGATTTGAGCGCTTACGGCCTTAACTCATTCAGAATGAAAGTGTGCTATATGCTAAATAATATTAACTGCAATAATCACGACATTTTTAGGCCTTTTCTGGCTGTTTTATTATAAATTGTTGATACATGTTATGTAATTTTTGCAATTTTTTTATTGCATTTACAAACATGCAAATGGAATTAAAGCTTTCTGGAACCTGGTAGGGAAAAGCACATTAGCTAAAAAACACACAATTTAGTATATTGAAGCTTTGCTCTACCTCCATTGGTTATTGAGATATTAACAATTCTAAAGACAGTACGTTGTATTTTGGTGCTCCAATGTTAATCTTATGAGAATAGGGATGTGTTAATATTTCACTTATTAACCAATATTTTTTTATGAAACTTGGTATTTAGCTTCATTTGGTTGAGATCCATCAATTTATGGTAAAAAAACTTGGTTTTTGTAATTATCACGGCAACAAACCTGCATACACTTTCCCCATGTTAATCATATAGAGAATAAGCAAACTCCTTTTATTTATGGACATATATTAATGAAACTTAGAATATGGCTTCATATGGTCAAAATAAAATTTTTTATGCTAAAAATACCTACTTTCAGTGTTCCCAATGACAGCATACTCTTTTTTCTATAATTATCATTCATTTCTCAGCAAACCTCCATCCTCATTTCCACAGTGTAGGCCTATATGGTGAAAATACCAATTTCCATTGGAAATTTGGTGAGTACGCAGGTCTGCTACGACGGGGGTATTACTTTATTGTTCAATCTAAAGGGAAAATTGTATAAAACGAGTTGAGTTTGTTATTGCAAGGAAAAAAAAATCTGAAAAAATGCTACATTTTACAAAAAATATCAACCATTTATAATAAAAAGCCAGAAAAGGCCTTAGAATGTGGTTATTATTGCAATTATTATTATTTAGCATAGCACACTTTCATTCTGAATGAGTTAAGGCCGTAAGCACTCAAATCGGTGTGATAGGTGGTGCACAATTAATAATTTAGTATTTTCAATAAGTTAAAATGTTTGAAAAGTTGTACGGATCGAAGCAGGCGAGGTAAATGAGGGGAACTTTCAGAAAATAGTTATCTTAGCATATACTATCACCACACCAAAAATCAGCTTGTTACTAATTTGTTCTATTTTATGAACCTAAAGTTACTGGGCTACTACTATAAAGCTTTGTTGACACAACCATTTGTTGACAAAACATGATCTGGGTCTGGGCAGGGCCTACGAAAACTAACAGGCCTACATTAATTTTTGGTCGAGTGACCAGATGCGGCTGAATTTCAGCTAATTATCTAACAATTCTATAATCCTAATCCTCAATTAGGTAGTGGGGGGAAGTATGCAGGACCGTTGTTTCATAGGCCCCGAGCCATTTTTATTTTCTCCCTCTATACCATAGTATATGGAGAAAGTATTGTTTTCGTAAATATTTTCGAATTTGAGTTTTTGGTGGATTTATCCGTTTTGGTGCCCCCTGAGTCCAAAAAAGTGGTTTTCAGAGTGATGTCTGTCTCTGTGTGTGTGTGTGTGTGTGTGTGTGTGTGTGTGTGTGTGTCCTTGTGTCCTTGTGTGTGTCTGGATGTAAACAGAGCTAGAGAATGCCCCAATGGTCCGATTTTTGTGAAATTTGGTATGTAGGTCCAAACTCACAATAATTCCAGGCGTTTTTTTCATTTTTTTGAATTTTTGATTTTTAAGGGTATTTTACCCCCAAAACCCCTCCAAATACGTGAAAAATCCAAATTTCTCAAAAACGGCTCTAACAATGTTGATCAAAATTTTGTGGTTTATTAAAATTAAAATTCTGAATAAAATGACACTACCCGCACCTCCGAGAAAATGCGCGTTCAAAAGTTACACAGCAAAAAGTGTTTAAAAAATTATCTTTTTGGATTTTCAAAATAAGCTGTCGAATGAAATTGATGAAAGTAGAAACAAATATTATGAAACGTTAATTAACAAATTTCAAGGAAACACGAGAGATCAGTGGCGTATTGTTAATAGTTTATCTGGTGCAAAGGAGAAAGTAGCTGTAGATAAGATTGAGTTAAATAGTGGGGTTGTGGTAGAGGACCAGGACCCAATAATAATTAGTGAAAATGTTAACGAATACCGTACTTCGTGAATATCCAATCTCATTTGAGTATTGTTTCACAAGACCACTGTTCGAACTCAAATAGTTTGAATATAGCTGAATCTATGTTTGTTATTGCTACGAATGAAGTAGAAATCAACAACTGCATTTTGAGCTTAAAAAATAAAAAATCCTGTGGGGTTGGTGGGCTATCTGTAGAACTTATTAAGACAATAGCTCCATATATATTCCATGTTCTTAGTTATATTTTTAATTTAAGTTTTATGACTGGGAAATTCCCAACGCAATTTTCAGAAAAGTATTGTTATCCCTCTTCTTAAAAAACCTAAGAACTTTAAACTAGATAATCTAAGACCAATTAGTTTATTACCTACTTTGGCTAAGCTACTAGAAAAACTGACGAAAATACATCTTGTAAGGTTTTTAGTTAAACACAAATGTATTAGTGTTAATCAATTTGGGTTCACAAAGGGTATATCCACTGAGGATGCTCTTTTTCAGTTTTTGTTGGGCGCATCTTTTCAATATTTTATTTCCACAATAAATTACAACATAAAATACAGATGTAAGAGTACAACACACTATGAAGAACATAGTTACATATTATACATGAAATAACTATATTCACAATAAATAAAATGTTTATACAAAATGTCTAAAAACTATAATACATATAATATAAGGTTAATTAAAAGATAAATGGAAAAAAATGTGGTTAGGTGTCTCATTTGATGAAACGTGTTGAGACACCATTACCAACTGGACGCCTAGTGCTGAGCAACCCCCCTAATTAACAAGTTAAGTATTTACAAATTTATTTATGAATATATTTCCAGTAAGGAGTGCTTATTAAAGTAAACACAAATAAATTTAACAATAATAAAAAAAAATACAAAATATATTAATAAAATAATTTGTGTGTCTGAAAAGGATATAGAAAAACAAACTTTTATTTTACAAAAACAAAAACTCAATATCTTTGTATGAAAATAGCCATTATGTTAGCTTTCTTAGGAATTTACTAAGACTTTCTGATAAAGTTAAGTTTAATGGCAACTGAGTAAAAAATTTTAAAGAACAAAATGTGAAAAACCTACGAAAAGCCTCATTATTAGCCTTCAGTAAAACTACTCAATTTTGCAACCTAAGCCTGCTAGAATAAATGTTCAAATTACCAAGGACATGACCACCTCTATTAAAAAAGATTCTCAAAACTCGAAAAACATATAGATGACGCAAAGGTAAAATACCCAACTATTTAAAGTAAGGAAAAGCGTGATCGGTCTTTCCAACAAGAGCGATTATTCTTCCAATCTTGTTCTGTGCTACAATTACTGATTTTAAATTTGAAAGGTAAGTTAAATCCCATCCCAACATACGATTCCATATTGTAGTTTACTTTGCACTATCGAATAATAAATGAATCACATAATTTTGACTGGAAAGATATTTCTCAATAATTAATAAAATGTTCTAATGACTGATAACATATACTTATTTAAATGTGTAACATGTTCTTTCCAACTGCTATTCTTATCTATGTAAATCCCTTAAAATATTACCGATCCAACATCTTTTTATCTATAAGGTATTACGTAACTTTTATAATCGTAGTGGAAATTTGGGGCTAGACCAAGTTTTTTACTCAAGTTATATTACTAGATCGGTAAGTGAAGGATTTTTTAGAAGGCCAAAAGTGTACAAGTTTTGTTTTTAAAGATCCTTTTTATTTTTGGGTCCTAAATGTTTTAATACACTCCCTCCTCACATAAAGTCATGTAAAAAAATGTAAGTTTTTCTCAGAATCTAGAAACTTGGTTACTTAACTTTGAAGATTTAAATAACATAAACTCAATATTGTCTTAATGTGGTGATGAAAGGTAAATTGTCATTTTTATTTCTTTTATTTGCTGCGCACAATTATATTCCTAAATTCGCTTCACACCAGAGAGATGGGAAATTTGTATTTGTACTTATACAGTTGTAATTAGTGTAGTGTTTGAGGACAAGTGTACAACGGACATTATGGGAAGAACACCACAGTGAGCTGCGTTATTTTGCAAGATAGGGAATCTGTGACTAAATACCGTATAGTTTAAGGACTCTGAGCCATCATTACTGGATAAGATGGCTATCATATTCCTGAAATGTACACTGTATTTCATGTATAATCAGGGCCGCCCCGAGGGTAATAGGCGCCCGGGGTAAGATTTTGATCCGCACCCCCTAAATTAATTGGCCTATCTATGAACTGTAATGTTAAATAACAGTCAGAAGCATTAAATTAGGTGCATGGCTAAATTTTCAATGCTGTTAGGCCTTGTTTGAATAAACTAACTAAACAAATTCACTTGTAGGTACTATAGCCCAGTAACTTTAGATCAAAAAATGGCCTAAAATCTAACAAATTAGTAACAAGCTGATTTTTGGTGTGGTGATAGTATATGCTAAGATAACTATTTTCTGAAAGTTCGCCTCATTTCCCTCGCTTGCTTCGCTCGGTACAACGTTATAAACTTTTTATCTTATTAAAAATACTAAATTATTAATTGTGCACCCAACTCTATCACACCGATTTGAGCGCTTACGGCCTTAACTCATTCAGAATGAAAGTGTGCTATATGCTAAATAATATTAACTGCAATAATCACGGCATTTTTAGGCCTTTTCTGGCTGTTTTATTATAAATTGTTGATACATGTTATGTAATTTTTGCAATTTTTTTATTGCATTTACAAACATGCAAATGGAATTAAAGCTTTCTGGAACCTGGTAGGGAAAAGCACATTAGCTAAAAAACACACAATTTAGTATATTGAAGCTTTGCTCTACCTCCATTGGTTATTAGGATATTAAAAATTCTAAAGACAGTACGTTGTATTTTGGTGCTCCAATGTTAATCTTATGAGAATAGGGATGTGTTAATATTTCACTTATTAACCAATATTTTTTTATGAAACTTGGTATTTAGCTTCATTTGGTTGAGATCCATCAATTTATGGTAAAAAAACTTGGTTTTTGTAATTATCATGGCAACAAACCTGCATACACTTTCCCCATGTTAATCATATAGAGAATAAGCAAACTCCTTTTATTTATGGACATATATTAATGAAACTTAGAATATGGCTTCATATGGTCAAAATAAAATTTTGTATGCTAAAAATACCTACTTTCAGTGTTCCCAATGACAGCATACTCTTTTTTCTATAATTATCATTCATTTCTCAGCAAACCTCCATCCTCATTTCCACAGTGTAGGCCTATATGGTGAAAATACCAATTTCCATTGGAAATTTGGTGAGTACGCAGGTCTGCTACGACGGGGGTATTATACTTTATTGTTCAATCTAAAGGGAAAATTGTATAAAACGAGTTGAGTTTGTGATTGCAAGGAAAAAAAAATCTGAAAAAATGCTACATTTTACAAAAAATATCAACCATAATAAAAAGCCAGAAAAGGCCTTAGAATGTGGTTATTATTGCAATTATTATTATTTAGCATAGCACACTTTCATTCTGAATGAGTTAAGGCCGTAAGCACTCAAATCGGTGTGATAAGTGGTGCACAATTAATAATTTAGTATTTTCAATAAGTTAAAATGTTTGAAAAGTTGTACGGATCGAAGCAGGCGAGGTAAATGAGGGGAACTTTCAGAAAATAGTTATCTTAGCATATACTATCACCACACCAAAAATCAGCTTGTTACTAATTTGTTCTATTTTATGAACCTAAAGTTACTGGGCTACTACTATAAAGCTTTGTTGACACAACCATTTGTTGACAAAACATGATCTGGGTCTGGGCAGGGCCTACGAAAACTAACAGGCCTACATTAATTTTTGGTCGAGTGACCAGATGCGGCTGAATTTCAGCTAATTATCTAACAATTCTATAATCCTAATCCTCAATTAGGTAGTGGGGGGAAGTATGCAGGACCGTTGTTTCATAGGCCCCGAGCCATTTTTACTTTCTCCCTCTATACCATAGTATATGGAGAAAGTATTGTTTTCGTAAATATTTTCGAATTTGAGTTTTTGGTGGATTTATCCGTTTTGGTGCCCCCTGAGTCCAAAAAAGTGGTTTTCAGAGTGATGTCTGTCTCTCTGTGTGTGTGTGTGTGTGTGTGTGTGTGTGTGTGTGTGTGTGTGTGTGTGTGTGTGTGTGTGTGTGTGTGTGTCCTTGTGTGTGTCTGGATGTAAACAGAGCTAGAGAATGCCCCAATGGTCCGATTTTTGTGAAATTTGGTATGTAGGTCCAAACTCACAATAATTCCAGGCGTTTTTTCATTTTTTTGAATTTTTGATTTTTAAGGGTATTTTACCCCCAAAACCCCTCCAAATACGTGAAAAATCCAAATTTCTCAAAAACGGCTCTAACAATGTTGATCAAAATTTTGTGGTTTATTAAAATTAAAATTCTGAATAAAATGACACTACCTGCACCTCCGAGAAAATGCGCGTTCAAAAGTTACACAGCAAAAAGTGTTTAAAAAATTATCTTTTTGGATTTTCAAAATATCTGTTATCTTAAAATAAATTTTACTTATCACCATTAAATCAAGCTCAAAAAACTAAATAATCCAGTATTTTGAAATCGAGTGATTACAGAGAAAATTCAATTTTTCGTTTAGCGGTAAACGCTGTACGTTGTTAAAAGTTACTGACGCTCGTAGGGTCAAACTCGCGCTACTCGGCTGTTAGCTATCCGACCGAGTCATCAAGACATTAATGTTTGAGGCTTTTAACGCCTTTTTTATATTGTTGGGAGAAAGTATGTGTCAGTTATCTCATACCGTTTATTTCAGTTCGTAAGATCAGCTGACCAGTAGGCTTACATATGCAGCCAAATGCTACGCTATCATGATTCTTCACTTCCACTCCTCCACTTGCATTGTAAAAAAAGATGTATAGGTACAAATATAAATTAGTCACTACTAATTTCAAACTGATAGCCTAAATGTTTTAAATTTTACTTTGAACCAATGGAAAAAATTATTATTGAACCAGTTTCAAAAATATTTATTGATACAGTTTTTAGAATTTTTTTAAGTGTAATTTTTTTTGAGCCTTTATAAAACAGAGATTTCGCCTCGGCTGCGGGGCCCCCTTGGCCCGGGGTCCTGTGTATAATGTTTCAAGATTCAAGATCTTTCTTAGTCGTTTACATGATTACAATGGACTTCGTTAAAATACATTAATACATTTACTAGAAATAAACATATATAAATAAAAGTAAGCTTGTGTAAAATTGTTCAACATTTTATCTATACAACATAAAAGCAAAAGAAAAACTGTATAAAAGCTTAAAATGATTATCAGGTAAAGCTAAACAATCTAAATGGGTGAAAGAACAACAACATATTTAGTCAAATTTAAATCTACACATGTCGTATTCCAAGAAATCATTTACATTTAAAAAGACATTGAAATGAGCCATTGTTTTAAAACAGTTCTAAATCTTTTCAAAGGTATCTCAAAAGCAGAGGTGGATAATTTATTAAACAATAGTTTGCATATAAAGGTGACTTCCAGTTGACTTACTCAATCTGTAATTTGGTAATTCTAACTTATTTCGGTCTCTAGTACCATATGAATGAATATCTAATCTATTTGTATAGTTTACCAAATTTTCCTTAACATGAAGTAGATTACAAAAAATGGACAAGCCAGGTAAAGTCATTATTTCCAACTGTTTAAAAAAATCAACACAACTCTCATTATTTCTAACTTCTATAATAATTCTAATAGCCTTTTTCTGACAGATGAAAATTTTGCTGCACCCGCACTATTTCCCCACAGCCTAACACCATACAAGAGATTGGGATGAAAAAATGCATAGTAAGCTGTGACTAGCATACTTTGACTGACACATGATCGTGATTTTCGTAACAGAAAAAGAACCCTAGAAAGTTTGGATATAATATTTTTAGTTTGGGTATCCCAGGAAAGCTTACTATCCAAAGTAAATCCTAATAGCTTAACTGATTTCTTTTCAGCAGAAACTTTTTTGAGGCTGAATACAATTTCTTCAGTCTTATCTATATTAATTTTTAAATTTTTAGAGTTAAACCACAAACTTGATTTTATAAACATACAATTTAACTTAATCTGCATATTTATTATATCCTGAAAAAAGGTAGTGTCGTCTGCATAAAGAATAGTGTTTATATATATATATATATATATATATATATATATATATGGGAGGTATATATACAGATATATATGGGAGGTCATTTATTGCTATCAAAAATAAAAGGGGGCCAAGAATTGAATCCTGGGGAACCCCAATTTTACTTCCTTGAGATCTGATTTTTTATTACCAACCATAACCATTTTGTTTCCTATTTTCAATATAAGATTTAAATAGTCAAGTTTATTATGTTTTATGCCATAAAATTCTAATTTATGAAGGATTATATCATGGGAAGTGCTGTCAAATGCTTTACTTAAATCAACTTAAATCAATTTAGCACATAACACTTTTTTACTTTCAAATGCCAGTAAAATTTTATCTACCACAGTCTCCACAGCTTTAACAGTGGATTTTCCTGGGAGGAACCCAAACTCAGAAGGACTAAACAGATTGTGGGTGATAAAATAGTTTAATGTTTGATTCTTTATGACTAATTCAACGACTTTACTGAAAATTGGCACAAGAGAAATTGGCCTGTAACTTGATGGTTCATTTTTATCATTTTTCTTATAAAGAGGAATCGTTTTTGAAATCTTCCAAGACATATGGAAAATGCCGGTTAATAAAATAGAGATAATTATGTAAGTTAAGGGAAAAGAAATGGAATGTATAATAATTTTGAGAACATAGTTTGACATTCCAAAATAATCCTCACTTTTTGAATTATTAAAATATCTGACAATATCATCTAGATCAAGAGGTGTTATTTGTGAGAATTTAAATGATTTATTAGCAGACATGTTATTTGTTACAGCTACCATTAGCAACTGTTGGGCACTTGCTTGGCCATTTTGGGATGTATTGGTTTGAGGAAAGTCTAGGAAAAAATCATTAAAGTCATTCGGAGAAATATTTGGCAAACTATTATTTCTTGAATTTAAAGCTCCCATTTCACTTTTAATTACTTGCCAAGCGGCTTTACATCTATTGCTTGAATTTAAAATGAACTTTTCATTGAAGTTTATCTTAGCCAGTTTTATTTCTTTTTTATAAAAACGCCTGGTTTTTTAAATACCTTTTTATTTTCGTTACTTAATGGTGCTCTATCTCTAAGAACTGTCACCTAATCCCTCGAGCCAGCTGATGTGTAAACCATTTATTAGATATATTTTTACACCCCTTATATTTTACTTTTGATTTAATGGGACACGCTTTATCAATCTAACGCTGCAAAACAACTTTACTAACAAAATTGCTTCTTCCACACTTAAACCTTCATTAAAAATATCACACCAATTTTCAGTTGAAAGGCTCAGTGTAAAATTTAGTAAACTGTTGGTGCTAAGATCCCTAAATGTTATTGTATCAGTATGATCATTTTGTTTTTTCCTTTTACATTTAATATAGAACTGTCTATTTTTAAAAGTAGAATGTCATGATCAGCTATACAATTTTAAACCATGTCTCTATCAAGAACAGTAGAGTTATAATTACTTATTACATTATCAATACAAGATCGAATCTTAGATCGAATCCAGACAGACTATTTTCGAAAAATCACAATCACAATCATTTCACCAGAAACACTTCATTAATACAGTATCCAATTCATAGAACCACTTTTTTTAAACTTCTCCCTCATGTATTTGCTCAAAAATATTTAATAAATTCCCTAATAGGATCAAAGATGAACCTAATGAGAATAAATCAAAACAATTGGCTATAGAATATCTTCTACATCACTCATTTTATAGCCTAAATGAATTCCTATACCCTCCCACACGAAATGAGACATAGGATAGATTGCTGTTTTGTATTTTTTTTTTTCATTTTAATTTATCTTTGTTTTTATTTTACTGTTACTATTAATTTAAGTTAGTTAAATTTATTTTAATGACATTTATCACCTGTTACCGTAGCAGAGCTACAATATTTGTAACAATTTGTGATAATAAATGATTTGATTTGATTGAGCAAAATTATCAGAAATTATAAGTAGCCTGGAAGGTCTTACTGCACAAAACCTCAAAATCAGACTCTATTGCAAAGTTGTCCACATTAAATTTTTCACACCAGACATCATTCTTAACCAATAATAAAGATTAACCACAGCCCTCAGTGCGGCGAAAAAATGTCCCTAACTTGTACCCATTAGGAATATAAAAATTTATCTCATCAAGCTTAAGCCAAATGTTTATTGATAGAAACTATTTGGGCAAGAAATTCACTAAGGATAACTTCTAATTCATTGAAAGAAGTTCGAAAACACTGTATATTTAAGTGTAATAAAAAAGTGTCATTGCTTCTTATTTTTGGAATTTTGTGCAAATAAAATCTAGTACTCCCTATGTCTGATTCTGAAGTTTGTGTTCTACCCCCAAAAAATTAAAATTATCGGGAACACTAGGCACTGCACTCTTCACAGCCACAACACTCACACTTTCCTTAAACATTTCACTGGTTTGTACTTCAGTCGGAACACACTCGGCGTAGGTGAGATGACCAGTTGCCAATACAGGTGAGGGGCTTGTCGGCTGCTCGCTGGGTTGGATCAAAATCTAGAGGTTGGTCACAGTTAGATGTTCACCTGATGACTCTCCACTGCCTGTAGATAATTCTTGTTGCATGGTGTTGCAGTGCAGGGTACAGTTTCCTGATTATTTATTACCTCTATGGACTTCTTAACTTCTTTTTGCAGCTTTTCAGGAAAATCCTTGTAGTGCATCCCATTTTTCAATAATCTATTCGGATTTTCATTGTAAGTTAGGATTGTAACAGGAACACCAATGTGTGTGACATTGAAAAATGTCATTCATTGAGTCAATCGTCACTCCAATGACATGCCTCAACACCTGGAAGCCTACTGCTCACCTCTGATGTATGCTGACGACACAACTCTGCTACTTTCAGCCAAGACCCCAGAAGACCTGGCTGTGGACTCATTTATTGCACTTAATATGGCATATCAATTCTGTCATAACAACGACCTAGCGGTGAACACAAGCAAAACAAAGCAGCTGACATTTGGTAATAAACAGGACGTCACAGAAACACTACCTGATGTGGAGGTCGAAGACTACACAAAATTCCTTGGTGTAACTATTGACACTCAAATATCATGGAACCACCACATTGACACTTTATCCAGAAAACTCAACACTAGTCTTTATGTCCTGAAAAGAATTAAACACTCCAGCGATGAAGAAACAACGAAGACCGCGTACCATGCTCTATTTGAGTCCCACTTGACATATGGCCTCGCAGCCTGGGGAGGAACTACAGCCGGAAATCTGCAACGTATTCTCCTCCTTCAGAAAAGGGCCATCCGCATTATCAAGGGTCTTGACTGGAGGGAAAGCTGCAGGCAGACTTTTGCTGAACTAAACATCCTGACTGTTGTCGCATTGTACATCAGAGAGGTGATCGTCTATGTGGATGGGAAACCCCTTCTAAAAGGAACAGACATCCACTGCCATAACACCAGGCATGCCACCAGGTACCAGCTACCACTCCACCACAGCGCATTGTTTGAGAGGAAGCCGTCATACACCGGCAGAAAACTCCACAATCTGCTCCCAGAGGACGTGAGAAGACAAACGGGGAAGAAACTGAAGACAGCACTCACCAACTGGCTGTCAAAGAATCCATTCTACTCCCTGGACGAATTTCTGCAATGGAGGGATACGCTTCCACTTACGCATCGATGAAGATCATTAAATTGTAAACATTTGACACTATTACAAATCTTTATGCTTTGTAAATAAAGAGATTTTGATTGATTGATTGAAACTTAATAATGTTTGATGTAAACTGTTCTATAGAAATTCGATCTCTTATACATCCCATTGGTGGACAAATTAATCTTTTATACTGTTTAAGTTTAAAATCATTGGTCAGGTTTTGGAAGGCAATATCCTAATCGTTTGTTGTAGGTTTATCATAAAACTTTTTTTTTTGTAATGAGTCCATAGGCAGCTGCCTCCTTGTTTGATGTTTGCAGAGATAAATAACTATTTTTGATGTCAGAAAGTTTGGGCCTACCAAATTGTTGCTTAAAAGGCACTGCAACACCTGCTGACATATGTCTGGTATCATTGAAATCAGCAGATATGCAGTTAACAAATGCTATGTCACTTTTGAATTTGAGGTTGCTGATTATGTCTCCCATGTGCCCTTCTATCACTTGAATTCCATCGCTGTTCCATAATATGTCATTAGTTGTATGAATATTTTTTGACCAACAGGATAATGCATTTAATATAAGATCGCTCCTCCTGAAATAAGACGAAGGGATGCACTCATTAGGGAATACACAAAGATCTTATCTGCTCCACAGCTGCCCATCCATGATTACCTACCCCAGAATGCGGGTCGATTGAGGTCCCGAAAACCACCGCTACGAACAGCCTCCCAGTTGATGGACACGAACTTCACCATCCATACTAACTGGACTTCCTTCTGGGACGCTTTTCAAGGTCGTAATCACTTCTTGATAGCTGACCCGACCGTAGCGGTAGGTGGTATGAATCTTCCTCGGAAGCAGTGGACTATACTCAATCGTTTCCGCACTGGAGTGGGAAGATGTAATAATTGGAAGTACAAATGGGGAATGACACAAGACCAGTCATGCGACTGCGGAGCAGAGTATCAAACTATGGAACACATAGTCGAAGAGTGCCCACTGAGTGCCTTCCCCGAAGGATTGGCCGGTCTGCATAGCTCAAGTGAAGCTGGGCTGCAATGGCTGAGCCCCTTGAATTAGCTCTATAAAGAGAGATCTGATTTTTATTTTAGTGTTAAGATTTTTACTTATACTGACTCAGGTGCTCTGCACCACAGAATTTATTTATTATTCTTAAACCATGGTGGCTGGCTAAATGAGCCATACGATATATAAGATAAGCGAGTTTTGTTTTACCCTGATCATTCAAATGAAGCCCATGTTTGGTGAAGTGGTAACTATTTAAAAAGTTTAAATTTATTAAAAATACGTTCTTCAGCCTTTTTGTTAGTTCCATAATGTAACTATTTACAATAGCCAATTCCTTATTAACTGTGTGATTAAATGGTTTATCATGCCTTAATGGTATAGTACAAAGAATAAACGGTATCAGATAACTGACACATACTTTCTCCCAACAATATAAAAAAGGGTTAAAAGCTTCAAACATTAATGTGTTGATGGGTCAGTCGGATAGCTACCAGCTGAGAAGCGCGAGTTTGACCCTGTGCGCATCTGTGACTTTTAACAACGTACTGCGTTTACCACTAAACAAAAATAATTTAGTTTTCTCCGCAACCACTTGACGTAGAGCAATAATTTAAAATACTAAATTATTTAGTTTTTTGAGCTTTATTTAATGGTGGTGAGTAAAATTTGTTTCAAGATAACAGCTATTTTGAAAATCCAAAAAAATTGATTTTTTAAACACTTTTTACTGTATAACTTTTGAACGTGCATTTTCTCAGAGATGCGGGTGGTGTCATTTTATTCACCATTTTAATCTTAATAAACCACAAAATTTTAATCAAAATTGTTAGAGCCGTTTTTGAAAAATTTTGATTTTTTACGTTTTTTGAGGGTTTTTAGGGGTAAACTACCCTTAAAATCAAAAATTGAAAAAAATGAAAAAAAAAAACGCCTGTAATTATCGTGGATTTGAACCTACATACCAAATTTCATCAAAATCGGACCATTGGGGCATTCTCTAGCTCTGTATACATCCTGACACACACACACACTTACACACACACACACACACACACACACACACACACACACACACACACACACACACACACACACACACACACACACACAGACATCACTCCGAAAACCACTTTTTTGGACTCAGGGGGAACCAAAATGGATAAATCCACCAACAACTCAAATTCGAAAATTTTGACGAAAACAATACTTTCTCCATATACTATGGTATAGGGGGAGAAAGCATAGGCGTCATTTCAGCATTCTGATTGGGGGGGCAAGGTTTTCATAAAGTCTTACCCCCTCCCCCCTTCCCACAAATACGCCAAACCTCTTAAATTGCGCTAAAAACTGTCAATAAAAGCTAATTTAGTTTACATTGTGACACTAAGCTGTCCATAAAATGTGAACTTATAATATAATCTCACAAACCCATGAAAACAATACCCTAATACATGTAAAATTGTATTATATAACATGTTTCTATTTGTAGAAAGTCATTATTCTTCTGGAACTGCCAGTGGTTACTGTGATGTAAAACACCTTAAGAAATTTAATGGATTCAATTGGTTAATGGATGCTAAATCGTTAAAATAAAATAAAAAAAAAAAAACAATATTTTATAACTATTTAGTTATTTTTATTGTATATTATTTGCAACTCTAAAGTTTTACAGTCGGATACATAGACTAAAACTCCATAGGTTTGTATGGTAAAACACATTGTTTTATCTTTATCAAAAATTCGTTTTTGACAAAGCACCTTTGCAGTCTGCCGTATAAGGGACAAAAAAATCATTTAACATTTAACTATTATTGGTTAGGATCAGTACAGCTTCGGTATATTGCCCATTACATTACCTAAAAAAATTAAATCGTTATTGAGGACAAGAAAGGTAAAAAATTACTAAGTGATTAAAAAACGATGAATAATGATTTACAAAAACATCTATACATATTGAATACGAGATACGGGTTTTTGTAGAAGAAACTCCTCCCACAATTTGCAATAGATTTTAATGATTTTAGTGCCATTGGATAGAGCTTTGCATGAAGTTGTTTCTAAAGTGAATTGGTAAATTGTCCATTAAAAAGAGGGGACTTACAAGTTCTTAAAGTTTGTAATTTTCCCATTTAATTACACATTAGTAAGGAAATTGATTGATTTTCATGTTAACAACAGTAAAGTGTAAACATCGGACATCAGCGAAAGTACTATATCTACCTTTTACCAAGTGTTATGTTTAACCAAGGCAAGGCTCCGGTCTACCTGAGCCCGAACGACGTTACCAAATGCCGCCTCGCGGCCGTAGCGCTAGGCGAGTTTGATGGCTGCAGAGGTTTACGGGAATCATGTTTTAAAGTTAACTAATTAAGATAGAGATTGACTCTTAACTTTTTCTAAAAGTAGAGAGACTGATCTCGTCTTCTCTGGTTTTAGAATTTTTAAATACAATTTCTAGTTTCAGTTATAACTGTCTAAAATCATCTTTTTTTAGTGGCAAAAAGTTTTATAGATGCAGAGGTTTACGGGGATCGTGTTTTAAAACTAACCAATTAATATAGAGATTGGATCTTAACTTTTCTAAAATTAAAGAGACGGGTCTCTTCGGCTCTGTTTTTAGAATTATAGAATAAAATTTTTAAATTTCAGCTTTAACTGTCTAAAATCATCTGTTTTTCTCGATGCAAATGAAAGGGTTTTTAGAACCCTGTTATCTTTTGCTAAATTTAGCCTAGAGCTACAACTAATGTGTCTTATTAAGGAAGAATAACGGTGCTAAATTTCCTTTCTTACACTTTGGTAATCTCACTTTGGTAGTGTGTTTTTAACTTAAGTTAAAAATCGAGAAAAACAGATGATTTTAGACAGTTATAGCTAGAATCAGAAATTGTATTTAAAAATTCTAAATAGAAAGCCAACGAGGTCCTTCTTTTTATTTTTAGAAAAAGTTAAGAGCCAATCTCTATCTTAATTGGTTAGTTTTAAAACACGATCCCCGTAAATCTCTGCATCTATAAAACTTGCCCCTAGAAAAAACAGCCGATTTTAGACAGTTGTAACTAAAATTATAAATTTTATAAAAAAATTCTAAAACCATAGAAGACGAGATCCATCCTTCTACTTTTACAAAAAGTTAAGAGTCAATCTCTATCATAATTAGTTAATTTTAAAACACGATTCCCGTAAACCTCTGCAGCCATCAAACTCGCGCGGAACTCGCCTAGCGCTACGGCCGAGAGGCGGCATTCGGTAACGTCGTTTGTGCAGGTAGACCGGAGCCTTAACAACTCAACAGACGTGAAATGGGATTTCCTGCTACAGATGACGATTGCAAAATGAGTCAATTTAAGATTTTTTTATAAATAATACAAAGTAGACATTTTGTTAAAGTCTGATTCAGAAGTTTATAATTGTTCTATATACAAATATTTCATCATATTACATAACCTAACATTTTAATTTCCAACAACAACAAAATCACTGAAATTATTGGGGGGGGGGGCAACTGCCCCCCCCCAAATGACGCCTATGGGAGAAAGTAAAAATGGGTCTGCTTTTGCTGGTTGAAATAAGAACCTTCTCTAAATTCGAATAGATATCTTTTAAGTTGTTGTTGAGGCTATCATTGCTTCCTCCCAGAATTACTGCAGGGCTTTGGTCATTATTGATTGATAATGAGTTAATTACCTGGCTTAGGGTTGTGTTTGCTCGAACATATCCAAAAACATTGATTTTATTTTTACTTAGTTTATTTATCTTAGTTGATACCCAACTACCTTGGCTATCTGAGCAAAAGAGCACCTTCATACTTGGAATCAACAAACTTTTTGCCTCTACTATGATTATTGTTTTTCATATGCTCTTTTATCTTCCTCGGGATTGGCTTTTCAACCAGTTTTGCATCTTCTATCTCCGATAAGGGTTCATTATTTTCCAATGCTGTAAACCGATTCGATGTTTCCAAACAGAAAACCCCTTCTTTTTTATACAAAAGTACTGGTACATCATTTTTAATTGTTTGGTGATTTTTTTTTACTAATTACTTTTAACCACTCATCTTCACCTTTATGATAGGAATTTAAATCTGAAGTAGTGTTGTTTGACTTTTCATATGTTTCCTGGACATTATTTGATACTTTTTTATTGAGAATATTTGGGGATTTAGCTTCAGATTGAGATGAAGTTAATCTTAAAATCTCATTGATTTTTTCTTCTTAGCCTTGAAATTGGCTCAAGTAAGCCAATTGAGCTCTTTTGCTTTGACGTCCTCCTCATAGATTGTTAAAAAATCTAGACAGGCCTTAATATTTTGTGTGAATGAAGCATTGACTGCAGCTCTTATGAGCCAGTCGATCATTAATAACACGTAGACACCGCAGTCATTACCATTTCGTTGTTGTGGGCACTCGACAATCTTGAAGGAAGGCTTTGTTTGATGTTTGATAAGTTTACCAAGATTGTCAGAAACCGTTTTCTTATGTTCTAGGCTTAATAATTTAAGTGAGTCAAAGTAATAAAATGTGCTTTCATGTTTATCATAAAACAAGAGACTCCAATGTTGACCAGCCTCTTTTAATACTGCTCCAGCATAATTTATTGGTACAAATATGTAGGACTTGCTTTCCAGAGATAAGAGATCAAGAAAATCACAATTTTCCATACATTTAAGCATACCTTAAGCACACATCCAGAACTTTAATAAGCTGGCAGACAACAGGTTCAATTAAGAAAATGTCACTGTCAACTAATTTTGAGTTGACAATTGATTTCAAATACAAAGAAATTGTTTCATCTGGGAGCCAACCATTCATGGCATGAATAATCCTGTTATTAGATTCAGTTTGTGTACAAGCATCTTGTGTAGAATTTATCGTATGTTGATGTAGATTGGTGTTAGGTTCAAGACTAGATAAGGAGTCGTTCAATGTAGGATCAGACAAAACTGTGCTACTTAATATACTTTTGGATTAAAAATTTATCGATTCTAGGTTTAAGCTTTCATTACTAGACATTGCACTACTCTGTGGGGTTTTCAATACTTATATTTGGAATTAATTCTTTAGCAGATACATTTTGAACACTTTGATTTCTTAATTTTTTTGAAAAATGAAAATCCTCAATTTTTAGTGATAGTTTATTATCTGAAATAAACTTAGACAGTTCTTTTTTGGATCTAAAAATCTTTCCTTTAGAGAAATAATATAAATATCAGTTTTTCCTTTATGAACTCCACTTTTGCGTGCTACCTCCTTTCTCTGCAATCCTTTAGGTAATGAGCTGTTTATACCATTCATATTTTTGTAATAAATAAAATATTTTTATTTGGTTATTGCAATGAATATAAACAATGTGTGAAATGTATTTCTTACAAAGCACATCAGGAATAATAAGCTCAATTAAATTATATTTATTTATATATCCTATTTCAAGTTAAAGGGCAGAACATTTGAATAAGTAATTTAAATCAGGAAAAACAAATAATAAATATCAAGTCAAAATAGGCTAGGTATTTTTTAGTAAAGCCAACTGAAAGGGCGTTGCTTATCAGAGGTTGTCCTTGACAGGTTTTAGCAAGAGATATTGTCGAAGTCTAAAAGGGCGACAGTCGCCTTTCTTATCAGTGAGCAAGTGTCTTTTTCCAGCTATGCAGATTAAATTAAATAATCTCGCCAAAGTCTGTGGCACTTTATGTACGGAAGTGTAACTATTACACTACTTTACTGTAAGTAATTAAACATAAATTTAAAACTTATTGAGCACTATTAAAAAGGTTTTCTTGAAATTTGAAAAAAGCGTTTGGTTGGAATAAACAATTTTTCATTTCATCTCGATTTGGTCACACATTATTCATCAGAAGCATTTATTGAAGCATACAAGAGGTTTTTTTTTTCTTTCCAAGGAATATGTTCTACTCTTACCAGTATTTGTGGAACCACATTTACTGGTGTGGAGGCGGAACTAAAATGAACTCTGCCCTCTTCCAGTTTCAGCTTGAAGATCATTCGAAATTCCGGGGGGGGGGGGGGGGGGAATGTTCAAAGTACTGAATTGAATTTTCTGTAATTTATAATCAGCTGTCAAAATGTTATTTACTTATTATTTTATTATCTTGTTTACATCACCAATGGAATGATCTGTAATCAGTAAATGAAGAAACTTATACTCAGTCTTTTTAATACTATCTTTACATAATCTGGGAATATAAATTGAGCTTTCTTCTTCCGTTCTTATGTATTATATAATTTTGAAAGGTAATTGTTTAACTACATTTTGAAGAAAATTTAAAAGGCACTTGCATTGGTTTCAAAATGGCAGCCATTTTCGGCTCAAAATCACTATTTCGAATACCCTGTAGGTGGACAGTATTACATTAGATATTTACTCCCATAACGTCAGCATGCTGGTGCTATACTTGTTACAAAATATTGATTACTCTGTTGAAAAACAATTCAGTAGATTATTTTATGAAAAAGAAATAAGGAGAGTAAAAACCATACTGTAGAAACATAATATAATTTTTTATTTTCAAAAACATAACGGGCATTGAAAAAGCCCCGTAACGGCTTTATAACTTTTTTATAATAAAGATACATCAATGAAACCTGGAACTTAGTTTTATAAAACACTATGTCTAGGATACACTCTCAGTGAATTCCTATCTCTCCTGGGGGGGGGGGGGGGGGGGGGGTTATAAGGAATCACAAGGAATTCTTAAATGTAAGTCAAAGACATTTCAATCACAGGGCTTGTAACAGTTTTTAAGTTTTAAAAAATAAAAAATAACCAAAATGAAAAAACAAAAATAACCAAAATGGAAAAAAAATAACCTTGAAGGAACAAGGTCGACATTGGAATCCTGGTCGTTCCTGTGGAAAAAATCATACCAGAAAGTTTCCTATTTACATCCTTTATTTTTTGACAATATTTATTACTTTGATCATTTTGTATTTTTATTTATTTACTTAATTTTGTTGAAATGCAAAATGATTTCCTTTGAAACAATTTTTTTTTTTTTATTGAGTTTATCTTTATTTATAAAACCGACAAGGAATTCTTAAATGTAAGTCAAAGACTTTTCAATCACAGGGCTTGTAACAGTTTTTAAGTAAAAAAAAAACCAAAATGAAAAAACCAAAAATAACCAAAATGGAAAAAAACCAAAAATAACCTCGAAGGAACAAAGTCGACATTGGAATCCTGGTCGTTCCTGTGGAAAAAAATTACACCAGAAAATTTCCTATTTACATCCTTTATTTTTCGACAATATTTATTACTTTGATCATTTTGTATTTTTATTGATTTAGTTAATTTTGTTGAACTGCAAAATGATTTTCTTTGAAACATTTTTTTATTGAATTTATCTTTATTTATAAAACCAACAGCTAGCAATTTTTAGTTTCAAACTGGGAAATTTACGCCTACCGTATTCAATTTAAATAAAATTGCCCTAATTGTTGTTAATTAGAGTTTTATTATTTGTTTACATATCTGTAATTATAGTGAAACATGTTAAAAGAAACAATATCCTAGGCTCTCTTCAGTTGTATCTCAAGGGGAGGGGGGGGGAGAGGTTAGTATGAGTTTGGTTGGTACGCCAAAAAATTGAAATAGCCTCAAGTGGTACGCGAGATCAAAAAGGTTGAGACACACTGTACTAAAGCAATAATAATAAAAACCCTCCCCATCCTCCTTTTACTTTTTCCATTTCTTTTTTCAAACATTTATTTAGTGTTTATGAGCTTCATAAAAATTGATCACTAAAAACCTAATTGCCCTAAAAAATTAATAATATAATCAAAATCACAAAATAATAAAAAAATTTAAAAAAATAAAAAAAAATAAAAAAACCTGTTACAAGCCCTGCAATAACCTTGTACATTTACAATATATTCATAAAAAATAAACACATTAACAGTGCATACATTGTGCTTAAAACTAGTACTACGTATTGGTGATGTCAACATAAAAAAGACTTCTCACTAAATTGTTGAAATTTTTGGCACATAAAATAAAAAAAGAAAGATTATATTTATTTATGACTATAAATAACTTAACAGATAATGTATGTAACAGCTAACAAAATACAATAGACTCTCCTTGGCTGTTTTTTTTTTTTTTTTTTTTATTGGATTAACCGCTCGTTACTGGTATGACATGTAGATTGTTTTAACAGCCTTAAGTTTGAAAACAGTCTGGCTTATCCACTGACAACATCCTCAGAAATTTCTTTTGACCAAGTCATCTATAGTCAGGGCATTTTTTAAACTTAGACTTAAATTATTTTGAAAAATATTTCATATTATTATATAAATAAAAGAGTTTAGAGTTTAGTGATGTAATAAAAGATGATATTATAGGGAGAAGAGGAATTTTTGTATCCAACAGTAAGTTGTAGTTCCGGTTTCCCAAATTTTAAAAATTGAGCATATATGTAAGAATCAAGACTACTGTAAAAAACAGGGTGATAAAAATGAATAAATATATATTTCTTAACACAAAATTTTGTTAACTACCAAAGCTTATTAGAACTGTGATGTAGTGTGACATCTCCCTAATGAAATAAAAACAATAATAAATTTTTTGAATGGCGGCAATCTATTGATTGATGTCTGGTAGAAGGTCGCGGTAATTTATTTGAGAAGTGAGACCCCATAGCACAAATTGATAAAATCCAAACCAAAATAGTCAAACAGACATAAATTATATCTATTTTATAAAAATTTAATGAAACATTGACAAAATTTGGGTGTCACTTCGTAAAAAATATATTGCAAATAGAAAAGTTTACAATAGTTATTACAATATTTAAAACTAAACATTATTGAAAAATGTAACTTGTAAGGTAATGGATTCTATTAAACTGACCAAACTGCAAAATCAATATTGAAAAAAAATCTGCTCTAGCTGCCATTGTGTATGGCACCTACCTTAACATCTCCAAACAAGATTAAAACTAAAGAAACAAAAATTACATTTGCAATCAATGATTTATAATTTTAATTAATTTGAACTTAATAAATCATAAAAAGTTAAATTGTTTTCACTATCTGAGATATGAAAACGGGGATAAGGTTAGTTAACCTTATTGAACAGTTAAATTGAATAACTGAAAAATGATTTTAAGTGATACTGAACATATCAATCACCCACTGCTACATTTATCACATTTGAAAACATGCTATCACCTATATGTTAAATTGATATCCTTACAGCTAAGTGGTCCAGCTAAGTGGTCCTTAAAATTTAATACAAAGTCTACATTTGTTTGCTTTGAGTCAATGTACAAAAAACATTTAAGGAGTTGACTAAAAGTAAGAACCCCCACTTCCTCGTTGGGAGAGTTCAGTCTAACTAAGTTTATTTTGGCTCAGCTTAGTTTATAACTATGCAATATGGCTTGATATTTGACATAGTTGTAACATCAGTCATTTGTCAGTCACCAGTCTCAAAAGTTCTATATAATAAAAGTGCAGTTTTGGCAAGTTTTCTATTAATGATCACACCATGAACAAAACGGTTACTAGATGCAAAACTGTGTAAATTAGCATCAGATGTAATCAAATGTTAACAAACTGTCAATGATTACTGAACCATACAGAATGTAGCAATATTGCGACGGAATTAGAGCTGAACATAAGTTAAACCTTATTTGCTATGTCTATGCTAGAGCTAGAGGTATTTAGTGGGAGGAACCTTGTAGTGATAGTAATCACAGTATAAAAAAGAGAACCAATCTTGGTTAAACATAATACTTCTAGACCATACTTGAGATTACACAAGACTTGTGTTTGAAATTGTGATTTCCATGAACCATACAGTTTAAGATTTGCTGGTTCAAAATTAACAAGAAATATACAAAGCACAAACTATGAAATAAATAACAATTTGCAAGTCATATGATAAGTTGAATCAGGTTTTGTTGAAACCGACAAATTTCATAACTTTTTCACCTTAATTGTCCCCTGATGATTTGTTCCTTCGTGATTTTTTTTTCTCTTCTGTTTGTTTTCAGCCTATAACTTTCCATTATTATGTCATTCCTGTTCAAGAGATATCCATCTGGGTTGGTGCACCCTGCTGAGTCCTCACGACAGACAGCGTCAGCGAGATTAATAGGCTCTTGTAACGGGAACCAAATCGGATAATGTACCTGAAAATGTTCATGTATTTTAATTTTTAAAGTTGATTGATATTTTTTATAATTACAGTAGAACCTTGATAGTTCAACTCTTGGTAGTTCGACATGGTCTGTGACTACTTAGCATCTCAGTAACGACTGATAATGTCCATGTTGGAGAGTGACATAAGTGAAAAGGAAAACGAAATGGTGAAAAATTTTAATTTTGGCTAAGTTATTGTTCAAACAAGATATGCTTTCATTAAAATTTAGTGTTTTCTAAATTCAACTCATGATTTTTATGCTCCATGTAGTAAAATTTCCCATATGTCCACAAAGAGTCGAACTGTCGAGGTTCTACTGTATTTAAAAATTGTTTCTCCTGTAAGTCATTACTTGGAGAGAAACTATAAGGATTGACACTGCTGCAATATTCTGTTGATAGAGCTCAGTTTAAAAATCAAATTTTAACCCAATTCAGGGGAAAACTTAAAAAAGGTTGGGGCACAGAGTCGATTCTCAGTGAAAAATTACAAAATCTAAGCACTGATTTTCTTTTTGAAAGAAGCTTCAGTAGTCTGAGTACCTGAAAGTTCAAAGAAAATCCTCAACCCATATTTGGTGGGGGGGGGGGGAGAAGTTGTTAGAAAACAGCATATATATTTCATGAACTTAACTGTGCCACCATTGGTATATTATAAACTATGAGATTTTGAGGAAACTTTAAATGGGGAACTTCACCTATTTCTTAAGACAATAAAAAATACTAACTCCATTTTTTATAAATGGCCAACATTTTACAATATGACAGCACACTTAAAAATTCCTTATGGAATATACAATATTATGTGGTGTTTTAGGATTTTCCTTATTCCTGAATATTTTTCATAAACCTACCCATTTAGGAGCTAGGCCTATATCAAGCTGAAATTTTGAAAATGTTAATTTTAAAATTTAATTGTGCCACAAAGGCTATCTCAGAAACTGAAAGGTTTAAGAAAAAACTTTATATGGTGAACTTGGCCAATTTTTTTTAGGTAATGTTCTCAATTGAACTCAATTTTTTTGTAAATGTCTGCAGTTTTCTACTATAGCGGATACCCTATATGGCACAGTTAGACTGTCCTTGACTTTTGCCAATTTTTTTAGGAATTTTCTAGAAAGAACTCAAAAGGTCAAGTTTATCGGGAGTTATTTATTTATTTTAATTATTTTTTTTTTTTTTGCAGTATGATTCTAATACAAAGTTTGATAGCCAACCATTTTTGACTCGGCCATCCTTTTGAGATTGAGTTTGCGGTATTAAATTTTACAAAAAAATACCCACAATTTCATATAAAACTCGACCCATGTTGCTATTTAAGAATTTTTCCAACTCCTCAGGTCAATCCAAACGGAAAAAAACATGATTTATTAATGGTCCTACTGCTGATTTCGCAAGATTAGTTGTTTTAGCTGTAACGACAAAATAAATATTAAGCCAGTCCAGGACTTAATAAACAGGTTGCCACTGGTCTTATCTTCTCTTTCGTGACATGGCCCAAACTCTCCTCAATGCTAAGACTCAACACTCAACAAACCTACAATAGAAATTTCACCTTATCCTTACTACTATTAAAAAAGTGTATTACCACCAATGGTGGGTACTTGTCGTGGTCCTTCAGAATTGGCTCAATGCAGGCCTTGGCTGCTCTTTTATCATTCTTGACAAGCCATAAGTAGGACGCCTCGTGCAGTGGTTTGTCGGGCAGCTGGCTCAGTGTCTGTCGCAATTGCAGTGGTGTCTGTCGAGGGTTCCTCCTGTACTGGAGCCCAGCTCGCTCCAACAGCGCCATTGATGATCCTTGAGAAATTGCCACATCTAGGTGGGCTATGGCCTGATCCAAATACTGAAAAAAATTGTTTTGACAATGTCATGGCTGAACCAATTTGAATTACATTTTTAACACATTCACTGCTAATGGCACAGTACTGTGCCATGAAAATTTGAACGCTCACGCTAATTGCACAGTACTGTGCCATGCTACAATGCACTCATCTTTTGTATTTTGTTAGGTTAGCTCCTGGCGGAATTAGTTATATACCATGTTAGCGTGGTTGGTTGGTGTGTGGCTTGACTGGCACCTACTTGGGATCCCCTTGGGAGCCAGCTTGGGATCCCCTCTACTTGCTCATGGCACAGTACTGGGCCATAAATATGACATCACGATATGACATAATAAACACAACGGATAACATTTTTGACCTCTGTTCCTTAATTATGTCATATAAAGGCATGTTTTGGTCCAATAAAATTTTTTAGCATGAGGTTTGGATTTTCTCTCACTATTAGCCGCAGTGAATGTGTTAACTATTATTTTTAACACTCTCCTAGAAGAAAGTTAGTTGTGATGAAAATCCTTTATCCACTTTCTCAAATGTTTGAATTGTGATGGTGTAACAATTCACTCAGTTGATGCACCCTTTATCCTCATTTGATTTGCTCGGATCCTTCTATACAATTTAGATAGAATTTTGAAATTTAGGAATTTTGTTTGTCTTAAATTGAAGAATCTTGGAGAAAAAATTAAATGTGTTATATAAAATTGTGTTTACAACATACTACCTATCCTTTTCATGATTAAAATAAGTATAATTGGCAAAAAGGACGTCATTGCTTATATTAAATGGCTCTAAAGTCCAATAAAGAAAAAAATGCAACATTTAAAAAACAATGGTTTGCATCCCTAGGGTTTAAGATGTTTAAAGTAAGGTATGCTACAAAAGTGAACATACAGCACTTTCATTTATCTGAGTCAACAATTTAACTCATATAATACAGTAGACTCCCTCTTACCGGCTACCTCGGGACCAGGCCTCGGCCGGATAATGATTTGGCCAGTTAAACCGATGTACCTTTAAAAACTCCAACCTAAAATTTATATATCCTAAATGTAATTATGAGTTTAAAAATAAACTAATTTGTTACTCTATATAATTTATAGCTAACATCCGACACCCATGAAATACACACTAAAGTACACTAACGAACTAAACTAAACTAATAATGATTTGTTCCTTATTTTGTCTACTGGATAGCAGGTCTAAACACTTTCACTTCCGGTGGCATACACTTTCGTCTAGGACAGTTCATTTTGATTGGTTTGAATACGGTATGATATAGGTTATTGTTGAATTGAATGAAACAGTAGATAAGAAAACAACGTTTTCGGCGAAACAGCCGGTTAAAGCGATGTTGAGATAAAAATGGCCGGTTAAGATGTTGTTTTTGTGCCCAAGTAGGCCGGTTAAAGCGGAGACCGGTTAAAAGGAGGCCGGTTAAGAGGGAGTCTACTGTAATAGGATAAATGGCATCAGAGGTGATTCATTTTCAGGTTTATTACTTTTTCCACTTGTAGAAAACAGGTAGTCAAAATAAATGGTGCTGCTAGATTGACTAAACATATGTAACAGGCTCAAGGTAAGGCATACCCTACTGTATTCCTTTAATTTATTAATTTTTTTGACAGAGTTACTTTCTGATATTTTTTGTGTATGCCGTCGACGCAGCTCACATATCCAGTCACACTAATTGAGCTATGATCAGCTCAAAGAAAAGGAATGGTAATGTTAAATATCCTTGAATATTTTAGGAAATTTCACAGAGGTAAAAAAATAAGCTAATGATAAATGCAAAGAAACCAAAGCATATTTTAAATCCAAGCAGCTTGTCTTTACAGGGTGTCTAGTTTATTACTCTTTAAAAATTCAAGACTAATTCCAGACTTTTTCAAGACTGTTTTAGTTTTTTCAAGACTGCCGCATTACTCGACATATTAATATTTATCTTACATTTAACAAAATTATTTACATAGTTGTCACTTATATATATTTGTTTTTAAATAGTACACACATTCCTTACATCGACCAACTTTAATTTTGTTGTTGGATATAATCACTACATTTTTCACTGTGAATACAGCATTGTCAAGTGATACAAAAAACAACACCTATCAAAGGATTAAAATAAAATACACAAAATTAACTGTGTTTCTACCGTGTTTTGTATTTTTTTATCCTTGACCAATCCTTTGATGGATAGAAGGCTATGTTCTTATTTATATCACTTGACAATGCCATATATTCACGGTGAAACATGTACCGTAGTGATTATATCCAACAAAAAATTTGAGCTACTCAAAGGAAGGCATGTGTATACTATTTTAGTCTTCAGTAGCAGTTTAGGGGCTTATATAATGAATTGTAATATTTTTGCCAAAAACAAGACCATTAAAATGACTACAAAATTATTACTTTTTTTAGAAGAAGCATTATTAATTCTTCAACAACATTGAAAATTTAAATGGTTTGAATTAAAATAATGCACAAGTTTGTAATTCTATTTTTTTAACCCTTTGTCCGTCCTTCGTAGGGTGTGTGTTCTGTTTAGTTTATTAAAATAAATAGGGTAATATAAATCCTTCCAAAAATTCAATATAATAGCAAATTTATAGAACACATAAAAATTGCATATGTTTGGTACTAATTAAAATGTTGCTTTTCCTTGTTTTCTTTAGCTTGTAGGCAAATGTTAGTAAAATTCATTTTCCAACATTGTCTACTGTAAACAAATTTTGGAATTTTACATATTATTTAATAGAATTGTGAGCGTTTGTTAACGGTCTGCAGTTGCAAGCGTTTTGATTGGGGATTACAAGCATCTCTGGTTAGCAATATTTATCAGAGCGTCTTAATCGGCGATTGCAAGCGTCTCCATAGTTAAATTTTTTGTAAATTTCAAGACTAGACTGAAAATTCAAGACTAATTCCAGACTTTTCAAGACCATTATTAAATTCAATACTAATTCAAGACTTTCCAGATTTTCAAGACTACTAGACACCCTGCTTTACCAAGATAAACAAAAGCCAAATCTTCTAAATATGTATAAATTATCATGCCAGAATCATCGATGTCTCTGCAAATGTGAGTGACAGTCCTTTGAGATATCTGTGAAATACGAGGGCTATTCAGAAAGTAAGGAACGTTTTCGTCTTACGCCGTTGTATGCGCGCGTATAGAATATATTAGGGTATGAGAGTGCTCAGGGCCTCAGTGGCTATCCAGCCGTGACACTTGGAGCATCGTCACACCGCCCGTTTTCTTTATATTTAAATTCAAAATGGCCGATTCCGTAAAAAGTCCTGCCAGTTGCGAAGTGCGATCGGTAACAAGGTTTTCGTTGACAAAAAACTAAAAACCGATAGAGACTTATCGATTTTTATTCTTTCAATTTCAACACAGCAAAGTCCGTGAAACTTGAGGGAAAGATAACGAAAGCTTTGTTATGGTGGAGCAGCGGTTTTCACGGATCTTATCGTCAACTTTAGTGACCGGTTCGTCAGTCACAACGCTCGGTTGTCCACTCCACTGCTCATCAAGAACATTGGTTCGGTCATTTGTAAACTGAATACACAACTTACACACAGAACTTTCATTCAAGACATTGTTCCCATACTTCCACACACTTTTCGATAAATCTTTATCGGTTTTAAGTTTTTTGTCAACAAAAACCGCGTTACCGATCGCCCTTCACAACTGGCAGGACTTTTTACGGAAGCGGCTATTTTGAATTTAAATAGAAAGAAAACGGGCGGCGCGACGATGCTCCAAGTGTTATACCCTAATATATTCGATACGCGCTCGTACAACGGCGTAAGACGAAAACGTTCCTTACTTTCTGAATAGCCCTCGTATGTAGGTATATTATGTGTAAATTAAATTAGCATCTGAAATAGGTTTAGCATATGTATGTAAAAATTAAGAAAAATCAATTGTTCTCCTTACGGTACATGAAAAAACTAGACGAATTTTGCTTGTTTCATTATTCTCTTGGTAGAAGATTTAACAGCATTTACTTTTGTATTTTAGACTTAAAATATTTTACTATTCACTATATAGTAATGAGATTCATAGTTTGGATGGGAAGCCAGAAGTTAAAATGAAAGCTTCGGAATTTGCGAAGTGCATACCAATATCCCTGACTGCAAGTTTTACAGTGCTCACAGATAGGTAATATTTATTATCGTTTATCGTTGTCACTATTTAAATATCGTCTTTATTTAAAGCGGTTTTCAACAACAGTTGATTTTCAAAACAACTCAGGTCAAACAATAATAATAAAATATTAAAAACTAACAAAATAACACATTACAGGGCACAACTAAAAAAAATCTTAATTTAATAAATGGGAATTTAACAGCATTTTGTGGACACGTTTTCTAAATGTCACATGACCATTTTTGTCATCCCTTAAGGCAGGGAGCATTCCATTATACAGTTTGGGGGCAAAATAAGAGAATCGCCTCCGATCAACCTCCAGACGTACGCGAGGCAGCTCCAACACAGCATCCTGTCTCGTACAGCGGGATCGTACTTCAGAACGAGTTTTCAGCCTCTCTCTTAAGTATTCAGGCTTGCCAGAAATAAGTATTTTGTGGACAATCGTAGATGTACAAAGGGTGCAGACATCAGACATAGGTAACAATCCTAAACTGTGTCTTGCACCAGACACATGATCAAATTTTCTCAGGCCACAAACAAATCTGACACACATATTCTGCACTCTCGCATTCTTTCCATGACCCCTGCACTCACAACATTGTCATAAACAGGAAGACAGTATTCAAAGTCAGAGAGCACTAAGGCCTGAACAAGTTGAAGCTTCGTGGCTTGGGGGAATAGATGTCTATGTCTGTACAGAACTCTCAGACGAGACATAGCTTTTTTGCACACTATTTAATTGCTTATTTATTGTTAGTGAAACTATACAGGGTTATTTTTTATATAAGTGTGTCAGCTGTTTAAGCAAACTTTGAGAGAATTTGAAAAACATTAACTAACGACTAACATTGATTTTATATTCTCTTCATTCTCTACCCTCTGGCATGTAAGTTCCAGCATCAGTAGCATGATGCATACAGTGTGCCATCTCAAATAAAATTGTGCATTTTGATTAATAATCATAAGTTGTATCTCTGCTTCACATTTGGTTGTATTTGTAAAAAAATAAGTAAATCATAAAACAGCTGAATTAAAGTTGAGATTAAAAAAATAATTATTAATTGACAAACAAGAATTTAAAAATTTGTTTAACCATGATGACAATATCCAAATAAATATATATCAAATTCTGGTATGTTTTGGTATATGGCGCCTCACACAAGAAGTTAATGATTTTGAGCTAAGGTCATAACATGACTACTACTATAATAGCTTCTTTTTGCAGGGATTCCACTAAAAGAACCACAACACTAGGTTTAAAGACCTCACCGATTCTTCTTCTTTCTTCTCAGTGGGTGATAATGTTCTTTTTTTAGGGACAGGTTGATTTTGCCTTTGGGCTTCTGAGATTCTTTCCCGGGAAATTTTCTAAAAATAAAAATAATTAGACAAATTAGTATTAGGCTATTAACACATTGAACCCTATGTGCTTCACAGGGCTTATATGCATTAATACTGGGCGTTTTTGCACCAATAAAAAAATGAAAAAATTATTACTTCTCTGTTTTTAATCAAAACACCACAAACTATACATCATTTTAAAGAGAAACCTTTAAGAAAATATAACATGTTATAGGGTAGTAAAACGTTTTTTTACAAAAAGCAACATATTCTAAAAAGTAAAAAATACTGCATGTGTAAGAGTTCATATAAAATTAAACCTAATTTTTTGTGTTTTTTACCCATATCCTAATAGATAAAATTACCTTTAATAGAGCAATTAATAATGAATAAAAATTAGTATCTGTTGTATAAAAATTGGCTGGAATACCCAAAATTAGGCCTTCATATATATGTAAATGTACAAACAGATATATATGTAAACATATGTATAATGGTATATGTACAAACATGTTTTTATATACAATTTTTGATATATTGTACAATTGATATCAATTGCTGCGCGACCGCAACTGAGTCTGAACTCAGACTAGTGGACAACTACAACCACTAGCCGCATCAGTCACAGTTGTGTCAACGACAATGGTCCCATTTGAGCTACTCTTGCTCCCCTACTATTGCAAGACTTGCTCCAGGGACAACTACAGCCACTAGCCGCATCAGTCACAGTTGTGTCAACGACAATGGTCCCATTTGAGCTACTCTTGCTCCCCTACTATTGCAAGACTTGCTCCAGGGACAGCTACAGCCACTAGCCGCATCAGTCACAGTTGTGTCAACGACAATGGTCCCATTTGAGCTACTCTTGATCCCCTACTATTGCAAGACTTGCTCCAGGGACAGCTACAGTCACTAGCCGCATCAGTCACAGTTGTGTCAACGACAATGGTCCCATTTGAGCTACTCTTGCTCCCCTACTATTGCAAGACTTGCTCCAGGGACAGCTACAGCCACTAGCCGCATCAGTCACAGTTGTGTCAACGACAATGGTCCCATTTGAGCTACTCTTGCTCCCCTACTATTGCAAGACTTGCTCCAGGGACAGCTACAGTCACTAGCCGCATCAGTCACAGTTGTGTCAACGACAATGGTCCCATTTGAGCTACTCTTGCTCCCCTACTATTGCAAGACTTGCTCCAGGGACAACTACAGCCACTAGCCGCATCAGTCACAGTTGTGTCAACGACAATGGTCCCATTTGAGCTACTCTTGCTCCCCTACTATTGCAAGACTTGCTCCAGGGACAACTACAGCCACTAGCCGCATCAGTCACAGTTGTGTCAACGACAATGGTCCCATTTGAGCTACTCTTGCTCCCCTACTATTGCAAGATTTGCTCCAGGGACAACTACAGCCACTAGCCGCATCAGTCACAGTTGTGTCAACGACAATGGTCCCATTTGAGCTACTCTTGCTCCCCTACTATTGCAAGACTTGCTCCAGGGACAACTACAGCCACTAGCCGCATCAGTCACAGTTGTGTCAACGACAATGGTCCCATTTGAGCTACTCTTGCTCCCCTACTATTGCAAGACTTGCTCCAGGGACAACTACAGCCACTAGCCGCATCAGTCACAGTTGTGTCAACGACAATGGTCCCATTTGAGCTACTCTTGCTCCCCTACTATTGCAAGACTTGCTCCAGGGACAACTACAGCCACTAGCCGCATCAGTCACAGTTGTGTCAACGACAATGGTCCCATTTGAGCTACTCTTGCTCCCCTACTATTGCAAGACTTGCTCCAGGGACAACTACAGCCACTAGCCGCATCAGTCACAGTTGTGTCAACGACAATGGTCCCATTTGAGCTACTCTTGATCCCCTACTATTGCAAGACTTGCTCCAGGGACAGCTACAGTCACTAGCCGCATCAGTCACAGTTGTGTCAACGACAATGGTCCCATTTGAGCTACTCTTGCTCCCCTACTATTGCAAGACTTGCTCCAGGGACAACTACAGCCACTAGCCGCATCAGTCACAGTTGTGTCAACGACAATGGTCCCATTTGAGCTACTCTTGATCCCCTACTATTGCAAGACTTGCTCCAGGGACAGCTACAGTCACTAGCCGCATCAGTCACAGTTGTGTCAACGACAATGGTCCCATTTGAGCTACTCTTGCTCCCCTACTATTGCAAGACTTGCTCCAGGGACAGCTACAGCCACTAGCCGCATCAGTCACAGTTGTGTCAACGACAATGGTCCCATTTGAGCTACTCTTGCTCCCCTACTATTGCAAGACTTGCTCCAGGGACAGCTACAGTCACTAGCCGCATCAGTCACAGTTGTGTCAACGACAATGGTCCCATTTGAGCTACTCTTGCTCCCCTACTATTGCAAGACTTGCTCCAGGGACAGCTACAGCCACTAGCCGCATCAGTCACAGTTGTGTCAACGACAATGGTCCCATTTGAGCTACTCTTGCTCCCCTACTATTGCAAGACTTGCTCCAGGGACAACTACAGCCACTAGCCCCATCAGTCACAGTTGTGTCAACGACAATGGTCCCATTTGAGCTACTCTTGCTCCCCTACTATTGCAAGACTTGCTCCAGGGACAGCTACAGTCACTAGCCGCATCAGTCACAGTTGTGTCAACGACAATGGTCCCATTTGAGCTACTCTTGCTCCCCTACTATTGCAAGACTTGCTCCAGGGACAGCTACAGTCACTAGCCGCATCAGTCACAGTTGTGTCAACGACAATGGTCCCATTTGAGCTACTCTTGCTCCCCTACTATTGCAAGACTTGCTCCAGGGACAACTACAGCCACTAGCCGCATCAGTCACAGTTGTGTCAACGACAATGGTCCCATTTGAGCTACTCTTGCTCCCCTACTATTGCAAGACTTGCTCCAGGGACAACTACAGCCACTAGCCGCATCAGTCACAGTTGTGTCAACGACAATGGTCCCATTTGAGCTACTCTTGCTCCCCTACTATTGCAAGACTTGCTCCAGGGACAACTACAGCCACTAGCCGCATCAGTCACAGTTGTGTCAACGACAATGGTCCCATTTGAGCTACTCTTGCTCCCCTACTATTGCAAGACTTGCTCCAGGGACAGCTACAGTCACTAGCCGCATCAGTCACAGTTGTGTCAACGACAATGGTCCCATTTGAGCTACTCTTGCTCCCCTACTATTGCAAGACTTGCTCCAGGGACAACTACAGCCACTAGCCGCATCAGTCACAGTTGTGTCAACGACAATGGTCCCATTTGAGCTACTCTTGCTCCCCTACTATTGCAAGACTTGCTCCAGGGACAGCTACAGTCACTAGCCGCATCAGTCACAGTTGTGTCAACGACAATGGTCCCATTTGAGCTACTCTTGCTCCCCTACTATTGCAAGACTTGCTCCAGGGACAGCTACAGTCACTAGCCGCATCAGTCACAGTTGTGTCAACGACAATGGTCCCATTTGAGCTACTCTTGCTCCCCTACTATTGCAAGACTTGCTCCAGGGACAGCTACAGTCACTAGCCGCATCAGTCACAGTTGTGTCAACGACAATGGTCCCATTTGAGCTACTCTTGATCCCCTACTATTGCAAGACTTGCTCCAGGGACAACTACAGCCACTAGCCGCATCAGTCACAGTTGTGTTAACGACAATGGTCCCATTTGAGCTACTCTTGCTCCCCTACTATTGCAAGACTTGCTCCAGGGACAGCTACAGTCACTAGCCGCATCAGTCACAGTTGTGTCAACGACAATGGTCCTATTTGAGCTACTCTTGCTCCCCTACTATTGCAAGACTTGCTCCAGGGACAACTACAGCCACTAGCCCCATCAGTCACAGTTGTGTTAACGACAATGGTCCCATTTGAGCTACTCTTGCTCCCCTACTATTGCAAGACTTGCTCCAGGGACAACTACAGCCACTAGCCGCATCAGTCACAGTTGTGTCAACGACAATGGTCCCATTTGAGCTACTCTTGCTCCCCTACTATTGCAAGACTTGCTCCAGGGACAACTACAGCCACTAGCCCCATAAGTCACAGTTGTGTCAACGACAATGGTCCTATTTGAGCTACTCTTGCTCCCCTACTATTGCAAGATTTGCTCCAGGGACAACTACAGCCACTAGCCGCATCAGTCACAGTTGTGTCAACGACAATGGTCCCATTTGAGCTACTCTTGCTCCCCTACTATTGCAAGACTTGCTCCAGGGACAACTACAGCCACTAGCCCCATCAGTCACAGTTGTGTCAACGACAATGGTCCCATTTGAGCTACTCTTGCTCCCCTACTATTGCAAGACTTGCTCCAGGGACAACTACAGCCACTAGCCGCATCAGTCACAGTTGTGTCAACGACAATGGTCCCATTTGAGCTACTCTTGCTCCCCTACTATTGCAAGACTTGCTCCAGGGACAACTACAGCCACTAGCCGCATCAGTCACAGTTGTGTCAACGACAATGGTCCCATTTGAGCTACTCTTGCTCCCCTACTATTGCAAGACTTGCTCCAGGGACAACTACAGCCACTAGCCGCATCAGTCACAGTTGTGTCAACGACAATGGTCCCATTTGAGCTACTCTTGCTCCCCTACTATTGCAAGACTTGCTCCAGGGACAACTACAGCCACTAGCCGCATCAGTCACAGTTGTGTCAACGACAATGGTCCCATTTGAGCTACTCTTGCTCCCCTACTATTGCAAGACTTGCTCCAGGGACAACTACAGCCACTAGCCGCATCAGTCACAGTTGTGTCAACGACAATGGTCCCATTTGAGCTACTCTTGCTCCCCTACTATTGCAAGACTTGCTCCAGGGACAACTACAGCCACTAGCCGCATCAGTCACAGTTGTGTCAACGACAATGGTCCCATTTGAGCTACTCTTGCTCCCCTACTATTGCAAGACTTGCTCCAGGGACAACTACAGCCACTAGCCGCATCAGTCACAGTTGTGTCAACGACAATGGTCCCATTTGAGCTACTCTTGCTCCCCTACTATTGCAAGACTTGCTCCAGGGACAACTACAGCCACTAGCCGCATCAGTCACAGTTGTGTCAACGACAATGGTCCCATTTGAGCTACTCTTGCTCCCCTACTATTGCAAGACTTGCTCCAGGGACAACTACAGCCACTAGCCGCATCAGTCACAGTTGTGTCAACGACAATGGTCCCATTTGAGCTACTCTTGCTCCCCTACTATTGCAAGACTTGCTCCAGGGACAGCTACAGCCACTAGCCGCATCAGTCACAGTTGTGTCAACGACAATGGTCCCATTTGAGCTACTCTTGCTCCCCTACTAGACTTGCTCCAGGGACAACTACAGCCACTAGCCGCATCAGTCACAGTTGTGTCAACGACAATGGTCCCATTTGAGCTACTCTTGCTCCCCTACTATTGCAAGACTTGCTCCAGGGACAGCTACAGCCACTAGCCGCATCAGTCACATAGCCCAGTCAATGAAGGTCAAAAACGGGCCAACGTCGGAACAAATTTGTAACAGTCTGAAACCTGTACCATTCGATAGTACCTACCTTAGGGGTCAAAACCCCAAAAGTCCCCAAAAATCCCCTGGTGGCATTTCGCACAGCCCCCCTTTAAAGCCCCCTGGACCCCTAATTGCATGAGTTTGTAAAAACCCTTGTAGAATCGTTACGAAAAGGACTAGCGTCCTAAATCATTTTTTGTTGTATTCCTTGTTAAATTGTCTACAGAAAGTGCTATTATACGTTTTTAGCTAAATTCACTCAATAGTCAGTTATTTACAGTTGAACTCTAATTTTATTAAAATTTTAAAGTATCATTTTATTTTTTTAGGTCTAAGATGAAAATATGAAATAATTCGTAAAATTGCTTACAGTAAAAGTTATGGGAAATTTAATAACGAGTAAATTGATATACATAATATGGTATCTACGGTCACGAAAATCTTATAACGGCCGTCCAAAGCGAGAGCGGTGCCGGTTGCGGGCCGGCGCTGAGGTCGCGCCGGCCGCCGCGAGTCAACGGATATTTACATCGTGCACCATGTACATATGAATAACTTTGACAGTGACGTTGAAAATAGTTTATCTTATAAAAACACGTACCATGAATACAGAAAATATGAATATAGAAAATATGAAGGTAGGTTCATATTTTCTACCTTCATTTGGTCCATATTTTGTGACATCAAGGTCTAAAATAGAAAAAAACTCAACATTTTCTCACATTTTTCACTTTTTTTGTAACTTTTACCTGCAAGGACTAGTTAAAAAAGTGTTTTCCAAAAGATTATCCTCGTATTTCACTGCATTTAATTCCATACAATTTAAGACCTCAATAATTTAAAAAATAAGTAGTTTTTTACTTAAGCTATTTAAAAAATTAGTTATTTTAGAAATTGAGGTTTTAGCAGCTTACACAGTACTATTCATTGTTTGAAATAAGCCCGGAACGATTTTCATTTTTAATTCTCTAGAAAAACACTATTTTTGCACATGTTTATCCAGGCTTATCGTATATAATAAAAGATTGCATTTAAGAGTCTAGAGAGAAAACTACTAAACATTGGGGTCAATGGATTTCTTATGGCCCCTAGATGATAGGAAAAATTTAAAATCCCTTGTGAAATGCCAATAAATCCGTAAAATAACAATTCAACCTTATTTAGACCAATCTAAGACTATCACTGCTGATTAACAAAGTATTATCTTTCTTTTTTTAAGCTGACCGCTAACATTTTACGAGGTAGCAATGATAAAAAAACACAGTTTAAATTTATATTTAAAATGTGATGCTTGGTAAAAATTTTGGTAACAAGAGTTTATTTTTAATGATTTCAACCTGACTTAGAACTAACACTAGATATAAGCTATTTGTTTTAACGTATGTTTTAATATATTATTCATTGAGGCAAAAAAACATTTCGTTAATAAATAGAAAAAACATGAATATCGGTATAACTGTATGAATTTTACTAAAAATTTCTAGTTTTTAGAATTTTAATTACGTTTCAATCCACAGTACTATTTACGAGGGATGAGGAGAAGTCTGGAGATAGCTTAATATTGTTATTATAAATTTAGGTTAAAAAAAAAAAATTGTAAATTCAGTTGGAAGCCAAAATAGTGTATCTTATAAAAACACGTATCATGAATATTTCTATCTCCACTCGGTCCATGTTTTGTGACACCATGGCCTACAATAAAAAACCTTAACATTTTCTCACATTTTTCACTTTTTTGTAATTTTTACCTGTAACCACACCTTTGTTATTACTGATATTTCTGAGTGTTCAATGCTACTGAGTTCGGCCCACTAGGAGTTAGTAGAAAATTTTAAATGTAAGGATAGGTTGATTTGTACATAAAAAAAGACCCTCGCCACATAACTTGACGAATGAATTTTCACTACTATTCAGTTAAAATGATTGGATAATCAGCTGTTCTATGAAAAATTGCATGTAACGTAAGCTCAATGTTTTTGGAAAAGTACCCCCTCTCCTCCCCTCGCCCAACCCAGCTGTTTTTGGCCATTCGTCAACTTATGTGGCGTGACTAGATTTTAATACTGCAAAATCGACCTCAAATGAATGAACGAGCCGGAATATGCAGGCGGTCAAACTTCAAATCATACTGCGCTGAAACTATAAAATGCAAGAACTTTTGACATATTTGACCTCTTGAGATCGAGTTTGTGGTATATTATTTAGAAAATACCAACCTTAAACATGATGCATAGGATGACGTTAGGTAATGAATTTTCATCATACCATTGCGATAAACGTTGTTTTCGAAACGGTCAGCTGTGATCGAAACTAGTTGATTCCCGGTGGGTTGGATAAACGCGTTGGTAAACAAAGTTTTCGGGACTAGACCGCGAAACAGTGGTTTTCGGGACCCTAAACAAGTTAATTTATTTTTATTTTTAATAACAGCTGTAAATAGTTTAAATACAAGATAAATAAATAACAACGTAAGAGGGGGTATATAGGTTAAAATTTATTAAATTTATCCAAACTGTAAATTTATTAAAGGTGATATGATGAAAAGTACTGTTCGTAACTCGTCCGAAAGTGGTATATCGGTGCTTGATCGAATTCAAAACTCGATCTTGCACCGATAACGACCACTTTCCAGACTAGTGAGGAAATATACTATTTCCCTTAAGACTACAGTGAGTCATGAAGAAAAGGTCTGCGATGGGTTTAGAATTTGAGATAGTCATATTGACTTGTATTCAGTAAACTGAAACGCTTACTGTAGACACTTAACGTTTGATAAAGAAATGGTAGAAATTTTTTTTCAGATTAATACCCTCTCAGAATTTTCAGGGAACTCTGTGACCAATAAAAATTAAAATACTTCACTTTTTTTTATTTTTAATATATAACAAATCTTATAGATTAGCCATAGTTTTTTACGGGCTATTAGCTAGATTATCCATTAAATTTAAAAATTCAAAACATCCCCCTAACAAACGTGTGATTTTGATAAAATTTGGTATGCCAGTTCAAAATGAAATCTGTAAATCAATAAAAAAAAGTATTTTAAATATCTTTCTCTTACTTATTAAAACTTATCACTTCAGTTTAAACCCTTTGAAAGAGCTCATAAAAACAAATAATTGCTTTGAATTCTTGAAATAACTTATTTGGATGCATATAAAACCCAAAATACAATTTAAAATATGTTTATTTTATTATAAATAACTACCGGTAGATCCCATTATCTTGCTACTTTTGTACACATACATCTGCACAAAACTTGGTATGGACTTTAAAATATTTAGGATTAAATTTTATTTGTCGAAAATGGTCCAGTCACAGCAATTCTACATATTCCTACATCAGTAGTAAACGTAAACCCATGTGATTTTTATAAACTTCATGATTATGTATAATTTTGGTTAGTACGCAGGCATTCTATAACGAGTACGATATATTGCTATGGCAATAGACTAATGAAATATAAACATTATATATGGTACCCAAAAGATACTACTACTCACGGACCCTGATATAGTGATGCTGCAATTTATAAAAAAAGAATACTAACTGTGTTTTATGTAGTATTACTGTGAAGTGAATATTTGGAGATAATAATAACTATCCTTAATGGTATGAATGTGCATACTAAATTTAATGAAGATATATGAAAAATAAGCAAGATGGGGTTTCGTTATTTCCCGTAAAATAAACATGTTTTTTTGTATTGTATATTTTAAAATTTTCTCTGCCACCAAATCTATACTTATTTAATACGCTAAGGTTTTTTGTGTAGAGTACTCCTCCTACAATTCTCAAACGATTTTCAAGTTTTTGGTGTCGTTGGATAGGGCTTGGTCTGTAGTTGTTTTAGCCAAAAATTTATGAGAATCGGACTTAAAATAAGGGCACTATCCACAAATTGAATATGAAAATTTCCCATTAGAATAACTTTGAAATTGGTTTGAGCAATTTAAACATCAGTTAACGTACAGCTGTAGTTTTTGGTGTTGACTGATATTCACAATATTGGATTGGTCGGATGTTATTGACTTAGAACTAAATGTAACTTTTTTATTGTATCAAAATAAATTGCTCAATGTCGATCAAAACGTGCACTAGTAACATATTAAAAATTTTAAATCACTAAAATATTTATTTTATAAGCTGTTCAAATGACATTGTGAAGTTTCAATGAGTAAGTTATGAAAAATTGAAAAAGATGACTTTAGGTCCCTTTAAACCCATATAAAAAACCCCAGGCATGGATCTACCGACCTGATTATTTTTAATTGCTTATTAAACGCTGATACTTGTTTTGGCATTTGCTTATATTTTCAATTAAATGGACACATGTATTGAAACGGGTCTATTAACATAAAAAATAGTGTTAATAATATAAAAATTTGAGACTAATATTTAAATTTTTATTTTTTTTATTTGAAAATGAAAATTTACCATTGTTTAGGACTTACTTCAAAAAATGAATAGTACTAAATTAGCTGACCTTAATGGATAAAAATTCAAACCTTAATTTTCCCCTGAAATAAAAAAAAAAATACTAACTTTGAATTAGGCCTACACTTTTTTCGGAAAAATCGCCCTTACAAATAAAAATTACAAAAAAGTTAAAAATGTGGGAAAATGTTAAGATTTACCATATTTTTTCCATGATGCGTTCGTCCCCCGAGGGCAAAAATTGTTGAAATCATTAAGTTTAGTCATCTTATACAACTTTGCAAAAAATCATGAATAGGCCTACCCGTGTTTAAAGTGCCTAAACTATAATATAAGTTTAAAAATTTAGAAATTAAAAACTATAACAAACACTTTTTTACAAGCAATGTCACAAAACGTGGACCGAATGAAGGTAAAAATATTCATAATACGTGTTTCTATAAGATAAACTATTTTCAACGTCACTGTCAAAGTTTTTCATATCTACATGGTGCACGATGAGCGAAACAGCCGTTGGCTCGCGGCGGCCGACGCAACCCCAGCGGCAGCCCGCAACCGGCACCGCTCTCGCTTTGGACGGCCGTTACAAGATTTTCGTGACCGTAGATACCATATTATATATATCAAGTTACTCGTTATTAAATTTCCTATAACTTTTGTCCCAAGCACTTTTAAGAATTACTTCGTATTTTCATCTTAGACCTAAAAAAAGCAAAATAATACTTTAAAATTTTAATAAAATTTGAGTTTGACTGTAAATAACTGACTAATGAGTGACCTTAGCTAAAAATGCATAATGACGCTTTCTGTAGACAATTTAATAAGGAATACAACAATAAAAAATTTAGGACCCTAGTCCTTCTGGTAACGATGATACAAGGGTTTTTATAAACTCATGCAATTAGGGGTCCAAGGGGTTTTTAAAGGGGGGCTGTGCGAAATGCCACCAGGGGATTTTTGGGGACTTTTGGGGTTTTGACCCCTTAGGTGGGTACTATCGAATGGTATAGGTTTCAAACTGTTACAAATTTGTTCCGGTGTTTACCCTTCATTGACTGGGCTAACAGTTGTGTCAACGACAATGGTCCCATTTGAGCTACTCTTGATCCCCTACTATTGCAAGACTTGCTCCAGGGACAGCTACAGCCACTAGCCGCATCAGTCACAGTTGTGTCAACGACAATGGTCCCATTTGAGCTACTCTTGCTCCCCTACTATTGCAAGACTTGCTCCAGGGACAGCTACAGCCACTAGCCCCATCAGTCACAGTTGTGTCAACGACAATGGTCCCATTTGAGCTACTCTTGCTCCCCTACTATTGCAAGACTTGCTCCAGGGACAGCTACAGTCACTAGCCGCATCAGTCACAGTTGTGTCAACGACAATGGTCCCATTTGAGCTACTCTTGCTCCCCTACTAGACTTGCTCCAGGGACAGCTACAGTCACTAGCCGCATCAGTCACAGTTGTGTCAACGACAATGGTCCCATTTGAGCTACTCTTGCTCCCCTACTAGACTTGCTCCAGGGACAGCTACAGCCACTAGCCCCATCAGTCACAGTTGTGTCAACGACAATGGTCCCATTTGAGCTACTCTTGCTCCCCTACTATTGCAAGACTTGCTCCAGGGACAACTACAGCCACTAGCCGCATCAGTCACAGTTGTGTCAACGACAATGGTCCCATTTGAGCTACTCTTGCTCCCCTACTATTGCAAGACTTGCTCCAGGGACAACTACAGCCACTAGCCGCATCAGTCACAGTTGTGTTAACGACAATGGTCCCATTTGAGCTACTCTTGCTCCCCTACTAGACTTGCTCCAGGGACAGCTACAGCCACTAGCCCCATCAGTCACAGTTGTGTCAACGACAATGGTCCCATTTGAGCTACTCTTGCTCCCCTACTATTGCAAGACTTGCTCCAGGGACAACTACAGCCACTAGCCCCATCAGTCACAGTTGTGTCAACGACAATGGTCCCATTTGAGCTACTCTTGCTCCCCTACTATTGCAAGACTTGCTCCAGGGACAACTACAGCCACTAGCCGCATCAGTCACAGTTGTGTCAACGACAATGGTCCCATTTGAGCTACTCTTGCTCCCCTACTATTGCAAGACTTGCTCCAGGGACAGCTACAGCCACTAGCCGCATCAGTCACAGTTGTGTCAACGACAATGGTCCCATTTGAGCTACTCTTGCTCCCCTACTATTGCAAGACTTGCTCCAGGGACAGCTACAGTCACTAGCCGCATCAGTCACAGTTGTGTCAACGACAATGGTCCCATTTGAGCTACTCTTGCTCCCCTACTATTGCAAGACTTGCTCCAGGGACAGCTACAGCCACTAGCCGCATCAGTCACAGTTGTGTCAACGACAATGGTCCCATTTGAGCTACTCTTGCTCCCCTACTAGACTTGCTCCAGGGACAGCTACAGCCACTAGCCCCATCAGTCACAGTTGTGTCAACGACAATGGTCCCATTTGAGCTACTCTTGCTCCCCTACTATTGCAAGACTTGCTCCAGGGACAGCTACAGTCACTAGCCGCATCAGTCACAGTTGTGTCAACGACAATGGTCCCATTTGAGCTACTCTTGCTCCCCTACTAGACTTGCTCCAGGGACAGCTACAGTCACTAGCCGCATCAGTCACAGTTGTGTCAACGACAATGGTCCCATTTGAGCTACTCTTGCTCCCCTACTAGACTTGCTCCAGGGACAGCTACAGCCACTAGCCCCATCAGTCACAGTTGTGTCAACGACAATGGTCCCATTTGAGCTACTCTTGCTCCCCTACTATTGCAAGACTTGCTCCAGGGACAACTACAGCCACTAGCCGCATCAGTCACAGTTGTGTCAACGACAATGGTCCCATTTGAGCTACTCTTGCTCCCCTACTATTGCAAGACTTGCTCCAGGGACAACTACAGCCACTAGCCGCATCAGTCACAGTTGTGTCAACGACAATGGTCCCATTTGAGCTACTCTTGCTCCCCTACTATTGCAAGACTTGCTCCAGGGACAGCTACAGTCACTAGCCACATCAGTCACAGTTGTGTCAACGACAATGGTCCCATTTGAGCTACTCTTGCTCCCCTACTATTGCAAGACTTGCTCCAGGGACAGCTACAGCCACTAGCCGCATCAGTCACAGTTGTGTCAACGACAATGGTCCCATTTGAGCTACTCTTGCTCCCCTACTATTGCAAGACTTGCTCCAGGGACAACTACAGCCACTAGCCGCATCAGTCACAGTTGTGTCAACGACAATGGTCCCATTTGAGCTACTCTTGCTCCCCTACTATTGCAAGACTTGCTCCAGGGACAACTACAGCCACTAGCCGCATCAGTCACAGTTGTGTCAACGACAATGGTCCCATTTGAGCTACTCTTGCTCCCCTACTATTGCAAGACTTGCTCCAGGGACAACTACAGCCACTAGCCGCATCAGTCACAGTTGTGTCAACGACAATGGTCCCATTTGAGCTACTCTTGATCCCCTACTATTGCAAGACTTGCTCCAGGGACAACTACAGCCACTAGCCGCATCAGTCACAGTTGTGTCAACGACAATGGTCCCATTTGAGCTACTCTTGCTCCCCTACTATTGCAAGACTTGCTCCAGGGACAACTACAGCCACTAGCCGCATCAGTCACAGTTGTGTCAACGACAATGGTCCCATTTGAGCTACTCTTGCTCCCCTACTATTGCAAGACTTGCTCCAGGGACAACTACAGCCACTAGCCGCATCAGTCACAGTTGTGTCAACGACAATGGTCCCATTTGAGCTACTCTTGCTCCCCTACTATTGCAAGACTTGCTCCAGGGACAGCTACAGTCACTAGCCGCATCAGTCACAGTTGTGTCAACGACAATGGTCCCATTTGAGCTACTCTTGCTCCCCTACTATTGCAAGACTTGCTCCAGGGACAGCTACAGTCACTAGCCGCATCAGTCACAGTTGTGTCAACGACAATGGTCCCATTTGAGCTACTCTTGCTCCCCTACTATTGCAAGACTTGCTCCAGGGACAGCTACAGTCACTAGCCGCATCAGTCACAGTTGTGTCAACGACAATGGTCCCATTTGAGCTTTTCTTGCTCCCCTACTATTGCAAGACTTGCTCCAGGGACAGCTACAGCCACTAGCCCCATCAGTCACAGTTGTGTCAACGACAATGGTCCCATTTGAGCTACTCTTGCTTCCCTACTATTGCAAGACTTGCTCCAGGGACAGCTACAGTCACTAGCCGCATCAGTCACAGTTGTGTCAACGACAATGGTCCCATTTGAGCTACTCTTGCTCCCCTACTAGACTTGCTCCAGGGACAGCTACAGTCACTAGCCGCATCAGTCACAGTTGTGTCAACGACAATGGTCCCATTTGAGCTACTCTTGCTCCCCTACTATTGCAAGACTTGCTCCAGGGACAACTCGCTTTTAGGTTGCCGAGTAGAACTTTGTTGTACCGAGAAAAATATTTATGCATAAACCATAAGCGAAAGAAGAAAGTTTCTCCAGAGCAGCAAAAATATTTTCACATAAGTTACATATTTCATTTTTCTTAAAGAAAATAGGGATGGACGGGTCTCGAAATTAAATTTTCGAGAAATTTTTAATCTCGTTAACCAAGAAGAGATTTCATTTTGATCGAGATTTTTCGAGACAAGAAATAATTCGTGTATAACAATAAAAACGGGTATAAATAATCTACGAATTTAATACTGCAAAATAAATTATTTTGAAGCAATGTGAAGTGTTTTATTTTTCTATCCTCCTCACAACTTCAAACTTAAATTGCCATCATAAATGACGGTTGGACTTCCAAGATTTGGACTGGACTGGAGAGTGGGAGACGGCTCTACGGCTGCATCTGCACGGACTGTTAGTGGTACTGACGATCAACAGTAGTGGGCGGAGTCAACATAGCTTCTGATTTATAAAATAATTCATTTGTTTGATAAATCTTTAGAACATTGGGAAAACTCTATAAACAATAAACAACCATTATTTGACATTTAATTGCTTCAAGATGATTATTTAAAACTGATTCAAATAATTTTTGACAAATTTAAGAGCTGTTTTGACATTAGCAGTAAGAATAGTAGTGAGAATCAGATGAATGACAAGAGACAAGATAGCCAATAAGGTTGAATAATGGCTAACCTCAAATATCCCACGTAATACATAATTTAATTTCCTTTCACACTCTTAGCAGAGTTCAGCTATTTTAAGCCATAAATGCTTAAAATCGGCTGATGGTTGATTTTATTTCAAGGTTTGGATACTAAAAAAAAACTGAATAGGCCTATTAACAATAATTGTTGAACAGCAATAAATAGGTTGTGTTGAATACATAGAAAATATAAATGGTCTTACCAGAACCATACAGGCTTCATGGCTACACTAATGCTTGCCTTTATTCAGTTAGGAGCAAATAAATAAAAACCTTACCACTAGTAGTAGCAGACGACAAATGGACAAATCGAGGGAATTACATGAATTCAAAAGCAGTGAAAGTTATGTATACAGGACTTGAATAGTTTGGAGAAATGAAAAGGAATAGCAAACAAAATGTGAGCTGAAGATTGTCTTATGGACAAAGAAGAGAGAGTTGAAAATTAAATTAAAATCCTCCAATTAAAAGTTATTTCTTGTTAGCCTCCCGGTCTCTAGGCTTGTGATTCAAAGTTAGTAGGCCTATGCCTATTACAAATCTGTGAGTGAGGAAAAGCTCTTATTTGGAAACATTTTAAAGTAGGTTAATAGTGAAAAGTGTGAAACATGAAAGTGAAAAGTGAAGTAAGTAACTGTAACAGATGATTCTCTTTTTATGTTTTATTAAACGTAGGTCGGTAGGGTTTATGGTGAGCCTAAGTATAACTTCTCAACCTTTTTATTGGGTACATTCCTTTATAGGCCTAGACCTTTTGTTAAGAAAGTGACTTTTTTAACTTCAGTTTATTAACATAATCAGCAATTTACAAAGAAATATTTGTTCCTCCACATTAATCAGGATTAACCATGTTACAAAATCAGATTAAAATCCCGAACGCACATTTCTTGTAATGTATGAGAGGGAAAATCTCGTCTCGATCTCGTCTCGAAATTATTTGAGAATTAAAAATTCTCGTCTCGTCTCGTCTCGTCTCGAACTGAAAATCCAATCTCGTCCATCCCTAAAAGAAAATTAATGTTCCTAGTTATATTATAAAAGATTGTTTAATTTTTGTTATCTTACTACTTAGATAAAACAAAGTGCAATTTTTAAACATTTTAATTTGTTGAAACAAAGGTTTAAATGTCTAAACCAAAACAGTCAGTCCACAACCATTGTTTTAATGTGCAATTGTACTACTGCAATTTTACCACTTTGGCTGAACTATCATCAACCAATCAAACATCTTCATTCATAAAATGCACATTGTACAAGAATAGTGTTATGTGATATTGTGTAGCTCCAAATGAAAAAAAATCAAAATCATGCGTGATCTGTCAGCAATGCCATCTGCCAGCTGCCCGTTCCAGGGCCTCCTGGTCAGTTAACTGAAGCCTACTCAATCCTCATAGGCGGAGTTTACCTCTGATTGCTGGGGGGTCACTGGGGTACAATGATAAAGCACATTTAATTCCAATATCCTCTACATTCAGGTTGACACACATCCATCTTTAACTAGGCCGCGCCGTTAAAAGTAAACACTTATGGTGGATTGTACAGTCTGATACAAGTATTTTGGGGATATGAATACAGTCATGACACTCGGTCAGTTTTTATGCAACCCAGGAATGGGGAATTGCACTAGCGCTCCCGTTGTTTAGACTCCCAATAATTGATTACCTTTTTGAACCGTTTTAATGATTTATTAACTAAAGAATTGTCCATGTAGTAGATGCACGACATTTTGATAAAAAAATCATAGACAGGGTGTCTTTAAAGTATGTCACCAAACTTCATAATATGGTTAATTGGGTCAAAATAAGCAAAAAAAGTTTGTTTAAAGGTATATCCTAAAATGCATATTTACCTACATATCCGCCTTATGGTTTTTCCACTTAATAACCAATGTCCATAAAAAATACATTTTGTTTTACTATGTGTATTTTTTAAGTAGCGGTTATTTTTAAATTATAATCTTAAATATCTTAAAATTGGTATAGGTTATAATATTTTACAATAGACAAGAAAGCTCTAAAATTGAATTATTCAACCAATGATAGGCCCTACCAAAATAGTAAGAATCTGACAACATATAATGGAGTTATTGTGATTTTTGTATAAAAATAACCATAATTCGCATTAAGTATAATACAAAATCAAAGTATCTCGGCAAAAAATCACAAAAAACTCTGTTACTTGTTGTCAGATCCTTACAAACTTGATATCATTGGTTACTGGTTAGATAATTAAATGTTAAAACTTTTTTGCTCCATGTACATTTTTGATCAAATTTGCCAGTTTTTATATATTTGGGTTTAAAAATTAAAAATGTCCGCCATTATGAAAGTATTGGAAAAAATAGTCATTGCTGTTATTATAAAGGTCTATTCCAAGAAGTTCCAACGACAATCTGTCACCAGAATGAAAATTATTAAGTGGGATAAACAAAAAAAAATTGTGGATATCTAGGTAAATATATTTCAAGATATACCTTTTTAATTTGAACTATTTTTATTATTTTGACCCAACTAACTATATTATGAAGCATGGTGACTTACTTTAAAGATACCCTTATAGCAAAACCCGTTTTTATTATGAATGGAACAGCAAGTAAAACGCACTATTTGAATGGCGAAGGAGTTGTTCTCCGCCAGCATCTACAGAAAGAAAGTCTCTGCAGCATTAGGGACCGCTAGTCTTCCAGGCCGAACCATTCATGAGTACGGTGTATCATGCCACTGATGTTAAACTCAGCCGATAGTAGCCTACAGATGCATAAAAAGTCTAGTGACATAGGGATGTATAGACAATTTTCAATAATTGCAAATCATGTTAATTTTACATCTTTACTAATTCAAAGTGTAAAGATACACATAAAGCTATCTTTTAGATGCATTTAAGCGTTGTAGTGGGGCGCGGTATGCTTAACCCACTTGAGTTTGACAGTCAGTTTTGCCAACTGTAGGGCCTAACGTTATTTTCCCTTAGCGATCTACGAAATATCCTACTTAGTAGTTGGCACAAACAGTGTTTTACGATAATCTGTTATTGTTTAATTTACTTTCCAGTATCATACATGAACATTGGTAGAAAATGTAAATAAAGAAAATAGTGTTTTTTTAAAGTAAGTTAAAGTAAGATAAAACTTTGAGCATTAGCTGAATGGATAATTATTTAGCTCCTAGTTTTTTTTTTTCATACAATTTTGGAATTTATTGGGGGGGCCTCTCCCCCCAGGCCCCCCTGAAACTGCGCCCATGTGTCAATCCTTAAAATGTTTGCTTCCCACACTTTTCAAGATTTAAACTTTGCTCTTACTTGAGTTAACCCTGTCATCAAAAGTGATACCAGAGTTAAAATTTATATTGAATTTAGTTATCTGTAAGGTAAAACTTACGTTGGCAAATTTCTCCATGTAGTAAGCAGCAGCTCTATTCATATAAGCGTGATTTGGGTTGGAGTCGAAGCACAGTTTCTGGGACCTGAGGGCTAACTTATCGGGAATGTCATCCCAGTCGCCCCTAGTTGGCGTCTTGAATAACTGTTCCGAGTGCCAAGCCATGGCACTCACAACATCTGCTTGCTCACCCAAGTCTTTCAGCTTGTCAAACAACGACCTAGAGGACATTTACAAATATTTAATATTAAATTGGGACAAGTATTAAAACCAAAAGTATATTTTTTTAACATTTAAAAATTTTAAATAAAGTGAAGTCCCGCCACTCCGATTTACTTTATTCGGTATATTCACCTGATCCGAATATTTTTTGTATAATATATGCAATTTTTTTTCTTTACCACAATTAAAAATGAGGAAAATCCCAATCTTCCATATTAGCCTACAGTGAAACCTGTATTAACCTTAATACTCACGACCGGGACTGTAACAGTTAACAGAATAGGCGGATAACAGAAATGTAGTTAGAAACCAGTACATTAAGCGGTTTTTAAAGCCTTTGGAAGAAATTTAACTCTGTGTATAATAATAGGCCTACATAATTAGTTGAACTTGTGGTCATTGGCATTGCATTCCATAAAAATGGCACCTACTCTTTTAGCAGTTTCATTTACAAAACACTATCAAAATGTGTCTTTATAGAGTGCCGGATAACAGAGGGGGGCAGTCAAAAGAGTGATGTTTAGTCGAGGCTCTACTGTACATGGAATTTGTTGTTATTAGCAGTGTTGGGGAAGCTACTTTTTAAAAGTAGCTAGCTACAGCTACAGCTACATTTTCAAAAAAGTAGCTCGCTGCAATTTAAGCTACTTTCGCAATCCGGTCCTGTTTTTCTCTTGTGATGTATAACCACCCAATTTTCCCACTTAAAAGTAAAATTAAGTTTTTTTAATATAGACCTATACCTTTTTTTGTTGGTATTGTGTTTAGACATATTTTCATTTTAATATAATAATTTGTGACTTTCAAAGACTGTAAAGTATTAAGTACAAATTTACAGAGTTCGGGAAGTACAGTACCGTACCCTGATACGGTACAGTACCGTAAACGTTCACATCAACATCTAACATCAATCAAAGTGGTTGAGGTTATATTGTTGAGTCGTTATGCCAGTAGTAAAAATTGGATATTTATTTGAACTCGTTGACGTCGCGTTGTTCCTCATTTTTGTAAACATTCCTTTCCTTAATTCCTGACCTGAGCGATCCTGGCGGTGCGTAAGCATTGTGCAGCAGTTTAGTTTCTATTCTATAATATAGGCGCATAGTAGTAGAATACAGTAGACTCCCTCTTAACCAGCCCTCTTAAGACAGCCTTTTAACCGGTCTCTGCTTTAACCGGCCTACCCTGGCACAAAAACATCGTCTTTTTAACTGGCCATTTTTTATCTCAACATTGCTTTAACCGGCCATGTTTCGCGGGAATCTTTGTTTTCTTATCTAATGTATCATTCAATTCCACATTATATCATGATGTTCTCAACCCACCTAAAATGTACCGTCTGGCACAAGTGTATGCCACTGGAAGTGAATGTGTTTGACCTGCTATCCAATAGATAATATAGGAAACAAATTATTATTAGTTTTTTTGGTCACTGATTTCATCGGTGTCGGATGTTAGCTATAAATTATATAGAGTAATATGTTTATAGTTGGTTTTTTTCAAGCCATAATTGCATTTAGGCCATATGAAATTGTAGGTTGAAATTTTTAAATGTACACCGGTTTAACCGGCCAAATCATTAACCGGCCGAGGCCTGGTCCCGAGATGGCCGGTTAAGAGGGAGTCTACTGTACTACCAACGCATTTAGTGGGCAGCAAACGCAAAGAGAACAAGACTGGTGATTGCCATTTTGTGGTCATGGTACTCGATTGGAACGTCTGGCAATGGATTTAAAGTAATGTTGAATTCCAACGAGCGAAAAACATAACAGCTGACTAACCTTCTCTCGTGTTTATTTGGAAGCCATGAATGATGAAATGTAAACACAATTATTATGTTTTATTGAAACCAAAGTAGCGAGTAAAGTAGCTAAATAATCCGCTACAACTACTCTAAAAATGTAGCTCGCTACAGCTACAAGCTACTTATTTTCAAAAGTAGCGGAGCTATACTGACGCTACTAAAAACGTAGAGGCACTACAGTAGCGCACTACTCCCCAACACTGGTTATTAGACACAATTCTGTCACTCTTCCTGTCACTTTGCTGAGGTTTGATTGTTGATGACAAACTTTATTACAATGTTCTATCGGCATTTAAATGCAATTTAACGAAGTTCTATCGCTAGCAAACGCTTTCTGGAGTACAATCGTCACTGAGTTCCTGTATCGTACGCCCTGTTCAAGTAAACAGTGCAAGTAACCTAGTCATAATAATTTGGTCTCAATTAGTTCAGATTAGCGGGACATACTGTAAAATAAATTAAAAATCTCTTGTATTCTGATCTTACAGTAATTTTTATTTTTCATGAGTTTTTATCCATATATTGAACAATTAACTCCTACTCCGAGTTAGCTGTTGTGCATTCTTCTCTGAATTAATGTGAATTGAAAATGTTATAACTAACTTTAAATAAAATAATCTATACTAATAAAGTTGCACATATGAGCTAATTATGTGTTTTTATTCTCTTTTTTATGTTAGGGTGATACTACATCTTAGCATGCATCCTAAGCAATTACAGGGCTTGTAATAGTTCTTGAGGACAATAAAAATATAAAAAATAACCAAAAAATAACCTTGAATAAACTCAAAGTGACACTAAAAATCCCAAAAACCGGCGTTTAATCGGTATATTAAAAATATGTAGGCAATAAAAATGATGTAGGATGGTTTTGAACTCGGTAAGTGATCATGTACTAAAGCAATAATGATAGTAAAAAATTTTTTTAATAGGAAAAAACCCTCTCCGATCCAGCTCTTACTTTTTTCTATTTTTTCCTTTTTTTAGTTTTCCTATTTAGTTTTACGAGCTTCATATAAATAGAGCGATAAAAACCTAATTGCCATAAAAAAATAACCAAAATCACCAAAAAAATAAAAAAATAACCAAATTCCCCAAAAAATAACAAAAAATAACCAAGAGCAAAAAAAATAACAAAAAAATAAAAATAATAACCTGTTACAAGCCCTGCAATTAAATTACAAAGAGAAACACTACATGAAAATTTTGATGAGCGAATAGACACCATAGCTTCATTTTTTCAAAAACCCTACTTGTGTAACGAATAAAAAAAAAATTATAATAATAGAGGTCTGTGAATACTTATGTTTGACCCTGAAACTCAAGGTTTTCCTTGAACTCGAGAACTTGAGGAGTTGGTTGTTACTTTTGCTGCCTTTTGCCTGAGATCATTACTTTGAATATTTCATTGAATAATGTAATTAACCAACCGTAATGTTTAATGTTCGCATTAAATCTATTATTACTGACATTTATTTTCACTTCATGTATAGAAACTAATTTTAGGTTGTGATAAGCAGACTAGTCTTTGGCATGGTATGACGTTAAAATTCTATCAACAATTTAGTCTCCCTCGCATCGTCTTTTTAAAAGGTTCCCACTCAGAGTTTTTGTGTTTAGTATAAATATTTGAGTAAATTATCTTGCCATGGACATATATGCAATTTTTTCTTTACTATACTTAAAAAAAAGAGAAAATCTAAACTTTCCAATGAGATATGGAGACAAGTAAACACTTTGTTGATTGAACACAAGATAATTGTTATTTTAGGCTATTAACAATCCTAATTCCTAGACATCCTCAATGTTTTGTTGGATCCAAGCAAAACTTACATGAAGTAGTCCTACCTTCTGAGAAAAAATTAGATTTTTAGTATATATTTTAAAACTATCAGTGAAAATATATATTTTTTAAATTTTATCATTCAACACTTCTTGATAAACCAAATCGACACCTGAAAGGTTCTAATTTCAAAACATTAATGGTTAAACTTATAACAAATACTTACATAAGAATATCGTATGACAATTCAAAATGAGTTGCACATTGTCTTGCTTCTCGGAAGTATGTTCCAGCATTCCGCGATTCCAAACGCAACCGCATGCCTTTCAACCTATAAAACTCTGCAGTGTGCATTTCATACATGCAGTGTTCTACAGAGTCTGCAGTGGTGTTGTCCTTCAGAAGAGTAAGAAGGTCTTTTTCTTCTTGCCACCGATTGGCTGGCCACCGCTTCAGGTACCTCAATTTTCCTGCCAAACAAAACGGACAAATATATCAAATATTCCCAGTTCACAATGAAATACAACATATGACGTATCCCAAAAGTCTGCCTATTAAAAAAGATCTCTAAAATGAATACAGATGAACTTGAAAGATAATAAAGATTTTGGATCTAAACAAAAATATAAAACTTACATTATGCAATAGATAATACATATTATACTTTATTTAAATGAGGCATATGTTATATTACAGTAGAATGTCGATAATTGGGACGTCAAAAATCCTGACCATTAATAATTCGGATTTGTAGCTTATCTAGCAATAAATAAGACTTGTATACCGTCTGCCCTTGCACTATACTCTTTACTGCATGGAGAGTGCCAAGAGAGGGCGATGGGAGAATACTCGTAGCACAGAGTAGGAGAGCAATCGTGGAAACTGGTGGGGGCATGTTTAAGGTCACATGGCCAATTCTACACCTGCTACGTGGCACCCCACCAGTCGGCAGTCGCGTCAGTCTACAGACTCTGAGTGGTACTTAGTGCGTGCATTATAACGCACAGAGCTACATTTCAGTTACATGTTAAGACCATATCTGCAAAGAGCGAACCACATTCAAAAGCTCATTAGATATTCTTTGAAAAGCTCAAAATGATGTCTGAGGTTATTACTGTACACTACACATGTTGATATAAATAAATGATTTTCTATAAATAATTCATCTCACTTCTGGAACTTTTACTGTATAAGATAAAATATACAGTTTTAATAAGTATAGGCTAAATAGAGCATAACGGCCATTTTTAAGGTAATTTCGTTAATCCGAATGGGATCCAGTCCCAATCAATCCAGATTATCATCAGTTCTACTGTAAAATCAATATGGGGTATTTCGGGGACTCCTTAAAACTTTCCAATAAAAACTCTACAGTCACACCTACAGTAATTGAAAGGTCTTTCTAAAAGAAAAAGAACGGTGAAAGTTAGTTATCTAAACCCTGTTGAAAATGGTGGCTGATAACATAATTTTATTCATAGTGGTTCAAACCTTATCTGGGTTCATCAACCATCAATGTTGGTATCAAACACTAATGAATAAAGAATATTTTTATTTTATTTGATCATCGGGACCTTTTACTTACTAACTTCAGTAGTTTCAAAATCAGTCAGTTTCTCTCAATGTTCCGTGAGGGCAGTATACTGTGCTTGTACTTGTGTTTAATAAATTTGTCATTTACAGTAATAGTTTTATTTTACTGTGTCTTTCTTTTATTATCCAATTTATAATGTTAGTGCGGTGTAAAATAACCCAAAATGAGTGGTGTTAAAAGGAAGAGACACACGTAGTTACGATGGAAAAAAAAACTTAAAGCAATAGAACGGCTTGATAAAGGAGAATCAGTTAAATGCATAAGTGATGAACTCGGTGTCGGTGTTACAACCGTGAAGGACTGGAAGCGTAATAAAAAATCAATCCAGGACTACTGCACTCAAATTGAATCAGAGAAAATCTTAACCTCTCGTTGCACTTTGGATCAATTTTAAAGGAAAAGGCAATGGCATTGCACTCAAAAATTGAAAGCGGCGGAACTTTTACGGCGAGTGACGGTTGGCTAGCACACTGGAAGAAACGTCACGGTGTCCATTTTCTTAGTGTATGCGGCGAAAAACTTTCAGCCGACCCAGCTGCATCTGCGGAGTGGATTAAAAAACTCGAAGATGTGATAAAAAAAGAAGGCTTTCGTCCTGAACAAGTATATAACATGGACAAAACTGGCCTTAACTTCAAACGTCTACCAAAAAAAACTTTCGCCACAAGCAGTGAGACATCAGCCCCGGGATTCAAAATAAATAAGGAGAGAAGAGTAACAGTTGCCCTTTGCTCAAATGCTCCGGGAACACATAAGCTTAAGCCCCTTGTGATTGGAAAGGCACAAAAGCCTAGGGCCTTTAAAAATGTGAACATTTCGTCTCTGCCGGTGTCTTATAAAAAATCTGCATCGATGGATGAATATATACCGGTATTCAAAGATTGGTTTATGAATGAGATTGTACCTTCAGTAAAAAAAGTACTTGAAAAGTTTGAAAATGCCATGAAAAGCAGTTTTGATTTGGACAATGCACCTACACATCCCGGAAGAATTAAAGTTGACGGGGAAAGCGGAATACATTTTTTTTTTTTTACCCCCACATGTCACAAGCCTGATTCAGCCAATGGATCAAGGTATCATTGAATGTTTTAAGAGAAGGTACAGGCGAAAACTAATCTCGGAAATCCTTAATCGAATGGATTTTGAAAATAAGGGACTAGATCTCGCCCTCAAATCAGTTAACATCAAAGATGTGATTTACATCTTACGAAGAAGTACCTAGCTCAACAATTGTGGAATCATGGGGAAAAGCTTGGCCTGAACTAGAGAAAACTATCAACGTTACCGGAGAAGATAACCCTATGCTCAACGAAGGGCCCCATGATCAACTAGAACCAGACGACAATGCGGCTCTATTAAACGAGCTATAAAGCATACCCGGTATTCCCGAGCTTCAAGAAAAAGATGTTGATGATTTGGATCACAACTTGTGATGACGAGTTAGAAAATGAATTTTTAACAGATGAAGAAATCATTCAGAACATATTAAAGGAACGGGAAGAGGGAGAAACTCGGGATGAAGAGGAGGAAGAAGAAGATGACGAAAGAGAAAAAAATCTCTAATGTAGAAGCGAGGAATGCACTTCAGCTGGCTTCATTGTACATTGAACAGCAACAAACTTCTACAGCAGTCGACATTATGTTCATAAAAAAGTGGAGAGACTATGCGTTCAAGATGGTAATTAAGGGCAAGAAACAAAAGAAAATTACTGACTACTTTGGTTAAGGGAATACAAACAAGTTACTTTTTAGTAGTATATTTGGCCTACAATGCTTTTAACTTTGGTTTTATTTTAATTTCATATTTATGAGTGTTTATTAAAATGTGTTAAATTGATGTTACGTCTTCTTATTACCGTGTCTTATTGAACAAAGGATACCGTACAGTTTGGAGTATCGTTAGGAATTCTGGTTGAGTTATAAGTTATAGTATCTAAGTTATAGTACAGTATCTATAACTTATAAGTTATAGTATCTAAGTTATAAGTTATAATTTATTTAAGTTATAAGTTATAGTAGTCGCTTATAAGTTATAGTATCTAATGGAAATAACTGTTTTTAAACGTTTATGAACAATTTTTAACACTTTTAAATTGTTTGATTGATTTTAACACACATTTTCGGTATTGTTCGGTTTAACCGACCTTTTTGATTATCCGACCATAGGTCTGTCCCGTAGGGGTCGGTTATGAGGGCTTCTACTGTAATGAGGTGTCACTTAGTTGGGCCTTTTACAAGTAAATTTTAAGAGCATTTTATGGGTTTATGGGGCAAATTTTAGTTATTATTTACTAGGGATGGGTCGGTTGTTAAAAGTCAGTTGTCGGTTTCATCACTTTTTGATTAAAAAAACCGATTACCGAGAATTGATAATACATGTCAGTTTTTGGTTTATCGGTTTTTTTTTACCAAGGAAAGATAAGAAGTTAAACAGGAATAAATTATAAAGGAAAGGACGTCCATTGTTCTAGGAAGATAACAATGAATTGTAATATGAGACGCTAGATGGAATGCAAGCACGAGCGAAACACCTGCCGATAAGGGCTCTATTATTTGGCATCCGGCCAGCAATCTCTTAGGTCCCTATCTATCTAATTAGTTCAGATAATCTGAAATGCACTGTAATTGAAATCTAACTAAACCACTTTCAAGTTGGCAGTATATTGTAGCAGGGTGTCTACTGCCAAATAGATACAAAAATCAGTGACTTTCCGGTGACTTTTGGGGGTGAAAAATGCTAAAAATAAGTGACTTTTTCCTGGTCTATTTAGAAAAGATTTTGGAGATAAATTGCTTAAGTCACAAAATTTTGCTCACAATCGCATTACTTTTTCAATTTATACAAAAAAAATCCGTGACTATTTTGCATTTTAGGGAAAAATAGGTGACTTTTCGGTGACTTCCGTGACCACTGACTAAAATCCCTGACTTTTGGTGACTTCATTGACTAGTAGACACCATGTGTAGATTAGTTATAAATAACTACCAGAAACAAGGCTATGAGAACTCAATTTAATGCATACAGCACTTTGTTACAGCAGTTTGTGAAAACATGAATTTTAAACTGCAACAGTGTGTGTATGTGTCTTATTACAAAAGAAGCATACTATGGTAAAACTAGCATTAAAAATTAATAGTGCAAGTAAATATACCCAGAAGCCTGGCCTTGAGGAACAGGAGTTCTCGGTTTTGAGGATTGATGTGGAGTTTGTCTTCACTGATATCTTGGAGTAAGAATAAGGCCTTTTGACACCCCTCCGTGCTGAAAAGTTGAATGAAGGAAGCCTTCACATATGTGTTTGCCCAATCTTGAGGCTGTAAACATCAAAATTATATTATAATTTTCTTTTGTGTATGGAAAAACAAACTACAGAGATTACAGTAAACTTTGTCTAATCCGGCATCCTATGATCGGTCACGCTTGATAATCCAGCACGACTATCAGAAAAACTATTTTGATAGGAATAAAAATAATAATGAGTTTGTTTGGGATTGGAAGTGGCAGGGGAACACTGTGCCACATTAGAATGCATGGTGGGGAGCAAGTCATGTACAGTCAACATAAGGTGACATTGTATATTATTCATTTTAGTTTCATAATCAGGTACGGTATTTTTCATTACAGAACTGTATGTCATGCAATGTTTTTATACTATCAATCAATCAATCAATCAATCAACTTTATTTTTCTTTGTACATATGATATACAAGAAATGGCGTCAAAATAAATAAAACAAACGTGATACAAAATCAAAACAGATAAAACTATAAAAACTTACTAACATTAACTTTTATTCATAAAACTCTTCAATTGAGTAAATGGGTTTGTCGATTAAATATAATTTCAATTTATGTTTGAATTTATCTTTGTTTGTTTCTAATCTTAGTTCATCGGGAAGTGCTTTAAAGAATTTATTTCCAATGTACGTGGTCTTCTTTTTATAAAATTCCAATCTATGTTTGTCAAAAGGTTTTTCGGTTTGTCTTCTTGTGTTATATTGATGTGCAATTGGTTGTAAATGTGTTTTAGTTTAAAAAAATAATATGCATTCAAAAACATACAGTTCATATACAGTTAAAATGTAAAGATTTTTGAAATGTTCTTTTACGGAATCATCGTGTTTAAGTTTGAGCATACATCTAATTGCCTTTTTTTGTAGTTTTAGAATTGTGTCCAGATTGTTTTTTGTTGTTGCACCATACAAACCAATTCCATATGAAATATTTGAATGAATAAGTGCAAAATATATTTGTTTTAGGACAGGCAAGCTGCACAATCTTGCCATACGCCTTAAAGCGAATAAACCGGAGTTAATTTTTCTCGATATATGTTCAATATAATAGTCCCAGCAAAGGTTTTCATCGATATATAGACCTAAGAATTTTGTCTCGTTCACTTTTTTAATAATTTCATCTTCTATCATAATATTGGGAGAAATTTCGTTGCGATTTTGTTTTGTGGAAAATGTGATGAATTTAGTTTTATTTGGAGTTTTATTGGAGGTAGTACTGCAGGTAGTAAAGCTGTTTCAAGATTAACTAGAGTACTTGCAGCTCAAAATCGAGCAATTTATTTTGATACAATACAAAAATTAAATATTTTAAATTCAATGACATTTGACCAATAAAATATTGTGAATATCAATAATCACCAAAAATGTTATGTATTTACAGCTGTACATTAGCATATGTTTAAAATGCTCAACTCAATCCCAATGTTATTCTGATGGGAAAATATCAAATTTAGTTTGTGGATAGCGCCCTTATTTTAAGTGGATTGGCCAATTTTTGGCGGAAACAACTACAGACCAAGCTCTATCCAACGACACCAAAAAACTTGAAATCGGTTGAAAATTGTAGGTGGAGTTCTCAACACAAAAAACCACTTAGCATATTAAATAAGTATAGATTATTAAGTGTAGTAAGTGTAACAAGTATAGATTATGGGTAAGTGCAGTAAACTGAACTTCATGAGACATCCCAGAACAATAGTTGAAAATAATAGACTATATATTAGTTTTAGAATTATTGTTCTTATTTATCTTCCTTCCCTATTTTACTATTCAAAATTAAACTTATCACCACTAATTTCTCATCCATGTGCATATTATTTAACCAACTCCAGTCGGCTACTGATCTCTTTTGATGGAAGCGGTACGCTGGAAGACTACTAGTACACACGCCCATTCTAAAAATTGGGGGCCGTGCCGGGAAGCCTGTCCTTGCCGTGCCGTCATATTGTGCCCGTAGCTTATTTGTTGTTAGATCTGTATCTAAACTTGGTATCGTTGTTTGGATAATATGATAAATTTGTCAAAATTTTGTCTCATGTAAAATTTTTCAAAATTTTAGAGGTTTTGAGATATCTGAATTTAAAAATTTAATATGGCCGTCATTTTGAAAATACACATTGTAAAAAATAATCATGATCTGATTTACATTTCGTGAAAGGTATTGCCGCAGGGCGCAACTGATTTGTGTGCCTAGGGGCGCCGTTTGACTAAATGCGGCCCTGGCCACAAGATATGGAAAGAGTGCGGATCCAGCATAAAGAATTTTATGTCTTAAATTAAAATTTGATTCAAAATAAATTATTAACCCAGATAATTGTCTACCCATTTCTTTCATCCTACTCAACTTTGATGAGCCTCAACTTTGAAAAGTTAAAAACAAAAAATAAATAAGACTTTATAAAATACCAAAAACCATTTTATTTATAAATAAAAGTGGCTTATTTAAGTTTAAACAGAAAAAAAAAAACAGAGAAGTTTGAAAGATTTCTTGTAATAGCATCACAGTCCAAAAATCAAGCAGTTGCGACACTCTAAAATCTAGGAAGTCTGGGGCTGAAGATGCTAGTGGTCCCTCGGGTTTAAATTCACAACACAACAATTACTACTATTTTTTACTGGATTCTGATGTTGGCGGGAGTTTGGTTGTTTAGCAGAACAGCTCGGCCAGAAAAAAAGTGCGTTAATTTTCATTCCGTTCTTAAAAAAAACACATTTTTAATGGGGGAGGTTATTATAAAATCAAAACCGTTTGTGGTCATTATTTTGTGCCAATCTATTCGCAAAATCAATGACTTAAAAAAATTGTTGTGAATCCTGACACTGGGAGCACTAGTGTAATTCCCTCTTTCTGGGCCATAGGTGGAAAGATGGGCCTAAAGAAGTTTCTGTTAAAGTAGTAAAATTATTTTCAATTTTTAGTAAATTGATAAAGTGCCCCCCCCCCTAAAATTTTGCCCCTATAGGCTCCAGCCTTTTAAGCCTATTTAAGAAATACGGCCCTGCCAAAAGGCAATAAGGAAGTAGCCTACTGTAATTCACAGTTAGTAATTTTTAGTTGTTTCAAAAGGCTTTGCAAGTGCTTTAAGTTGTGCTGCTTATTTTGTCAGCAGATTGTAGCCCTCGTGACAAAAATATTTAGTAAATAAATTTAAACAAGAGAAAACCATTTTTTGCACCGATGAAAAGTAACATATTTGTGTAAAGAAAATTTCATTCAGTTCATTATTTTTGTTTTTGGGTTTTTGCAATATTGCTATATTGTATATTGTATTTTTATTGTATATTTTATTGTATATTGTATTGCTATTTTTGCTATATTGTATTGATATTGTGTTGAAATTTTAGTTAGAAAATCAATTTTGATAAAATGGCTGAGTTTTGTAAAATTGAGCTAAAATGTTTATCATTTAAGCGCCTTTAAAAAGCCACCATTTTAAAAACACCTACATGTCTTGAAATAGACAATTGTGATTCTCCATGACAAGCTTGAACTTAGAATACAACAATCTATTACAATGGGCCTCCTAACAAATTATGGATAATTTTAAAACAATTGTGAAAAGTAGCTGAACAATACAAGGGCGGATCCAGGACCGAATTACGGGGGGGGGGGGGGGGGGGGGGGTTTCAAGAGAGGGCAAAAGCAACTCAAAACATCGTGGTGATTGTTTGGGGGGGGGGGTGGGAGAGGGGGTGCAATGACCTTCAACGTCGCGTAAACAGGTGAGGAAGCGAAACATCATGGTCTGGAGTCCACTGTCAACCTATTATGAGAATTCTCTGTTTTTATTCCCACAAAAATTTACGTAAATTAAATCTTAGCTCTTAATCTTAAGTAAAAGCATAAGATTATGTCTAAAACGTGTTTTTTATTACATTTTGTAAGATAACAGAAATTTTAGTGCAATGCAGTCTAGGTTTTAATTGTAAAAATTAATTAAAGGACGTATTTGGAAATGAAAAGTATGAATTATCCAGTAATATTTATAAAATTTATTTATGAAAAGAGTTAACAAACCATTAAGATGTAAGCCTACTGTATTTGCGAAAAGGTAAACTGCTTTTTCACAACTAAATAAAAAAAATCTTGATTGGTTACTTTCTGTTTATTTTTATAGATGATGTAAAAGATTACTAAGGAGTTACCGATCTTCCAATCATACTTAGGCCTACTAATCAATGTGCTGTCACTGTTACATTTATTTGTAAAGACTGAACTATAGTTGAACTAGTTTCAAGAAACAGCTATATTGTAATCCTATATACAAAATTAATGCTACAACCTATATGGTGCACTGCATAGGTTATTTTTAGGTTCTTTATTGCATTGTTTGCGATAGTACAGAGATGCTAAACCAGAACTTCGACCTCGGCGAACGTCTGTATCACCGTCAAAAAGCTTATAAAAACCGACATAATTTTGCATTTTTACATTAGGCTAATTTTGTCCTTGGAGAAACAGTTTTTTTTTATGAAAATCGCCTATTAGCATTTAAAAGTACATAGAGTTTTTTACAATTTAAGACGAAAATATAACCGCGCGAATGGCTGAAACAACCGAGGTTAGCTTCGGAGCTTCGGCCTTTGCCAACATTGCGCTGCGCTAATCGACATTCTCAACGGTTCGGCTTCGCATGGTATAGGCCTATATGCTGCCTGTGAATGATTGCAACACACACGCGGATTGCACAAAACCTTCATACTTTGATTTATATAGTATTATAAATTAATAAAACAACACTAAAAATGCATTTAAAAATTGTTTATTTTTTAATATAGAAATACAATGCCTGTAAAATTTCTAAAGTTTTATGGAAAGATATCAAATTGGCCAGGTAAAACTGCTTGAAAAGTTTCCGAACGGGGGGGGGGGGGGTGCGATCGCCCCTTCCGCCCCTCCCTGGATCCGCCAATGGAACAATATAAAGTAAAAAATTGTATTAAGACATTTACAAAGGAATTTGTGGGACCCAATATTATGAAAGTCTAATTAAAATTTTAATTTACAGCTTTGTATTTAGAACCTCGCATGACTTCAAAAATACGTGCACTCAAAAACTTTTTATTCTGAAAATAAATTTTAAAATATTAAAACAGACCTGAAAAAGTTGGAAAGTAGGACAAATTTTCTAAAAGTAGGACAATTCCTACTTTCCTACTTTTTAATAGGAAAAGTAGGACGACTGGGCTCCCTGTTTTTGTTATTCATGTTTATTACCCAGGAACTGCAGTTAGACAAATTTAACCTAATGTACCCTAACCAAATTATTTTAACCTAATATAATTTGTATTCAACTAGCAGCAACTCAATAATTGAACGTAAGAATTTCATTTACCTTTTGACCAGTTTCCAACTTGGTGTCTTTTGTGACACCCAGTGTGTTCGCTATGAATGTTATCCAGTAATAGTAGGCCTGGATTAATTCATTTAAGTGATCACACCTTTCAAATTTCTCCGTTTTTACATTCTTTATAATTTGCAGAGCTTGACTAGGGCACCCCTGGTCAACATGGACCTTTACCATGGCCAGTTGTATTTCTAAGCTGCAACAAAATATTTAAGGAAATATAAGTAACACTTATCTTTCTAATAGGACAATTTGTGTGCTCCCTTTCTAACAGGTTTATAAAGTCTTTAAATACCCCCGTCGCAGCAGACCTGCGTACTCAGTGAATTTCCAAAGGATCTTGACATTTTGTATTTTCCCCATAGGAATGAGTATGTAGGTTTGCTGCCATTGGATGTTGTTAGAAAATGTTAGTTTTGTTAGAAAATGTAATAGTTAGGTAAGGTAAATATCATTGTATCAATATTTGACACTTTTAAATTTTCCCCATAAACCCCATGGGGTGAGTATGTAGGTTTGCCGCCATATGGATGTTGTTAGCAAATATCAGTTAAACCCTACCTAGTGAATGTAGGTACCAAATTTTATCACGTTATTCCGATAAATAAGCGAGATAGAGGGTTTTGTTGATTTCCCATAAGAATAACATTGGAAACCTATTTTTAGCTTTTCTCCGTAACCTGTTAAGCCAAGTTAAAAATTCAAAATACTAAATTATTTGTTTTTTTAAGCTCTTTTTAATGGTTTTAGTTAAAATTGTTGAATTTTAAAAATTAAGGTCCAAAAATGCCAAAAACCCATTTTTGACCCCTTTGAAACCCCATAAAACAACGTTCCCATAACCCGATCATGCTGGTTCGCGAACTCATGAAAATAGATCTGGTCTTACACCTTCATACCAAATTTCATCAAAATCGGAGGTCGCTGTCAAAAGTTATCAGTACCACGGACACATATATATATAGATATATACATATATATGAAAATGAACGAACGGTATTTTTGGCCTCTGGGGACCTCAAAATGAAAAAGTAACATGGTCCCGGGCTTAGGTCTTACCATGGCTACTACCGTAAAAGCGTATTCCCTATAGGGAAATTCGCTAAAAGGCCTTCTAAGAATTATTATTGCATACAAACATTTATTGCACAGTACACAACATAATCCACAAAAGTGTTGCAGTTGGCTTTGCTCTATGGTGGATTGGAGTCCCACGAAGGGCTGAGAAACAGGTCAGGATTATAGGAAAATGTGATAAAACAAGGTATCAGATTGTAATCATAAAATTTAAAATACTTTGATACATCCCTTAACAGTTCAACAGTTTAGAAACAACAGCCAACAGCAAGCTACATAAACCTGTCTAAAGCCATAACCTTGACTGAACAGGATTTTACATGGTGCCAAGTCACCTGGACTGCAGGATTATTGGAGCTGAGTTTGCGTGTGGGACAAGACTGTATCCAGGGCCGGATTTAACGTTTAGGCGCCTCTAGGCCCTATATTTTTTGCGCCCCTAGGTTGAGGTTAGTTGGCTTGTAAAGTTTTAGTACAAATACATTTACAGTATTGGTCACTTGTTTGCAAACCACTTTCATCACGTTCTTAACACAATGAGTTTGAACTACATTAAAAAGATATATTAAAACGCATGTAGGCCTATTGCAATAATCATGTGTCACTTAGAGACTGAAAGTAGGATATTGCTATAGTCATACACTGTTCAAGACATTTAAAATATGGACTGTAAAGCATAAAACTGTTTCGATCAATCATCAACAGTTCGTTAATTCCTTGAATCATACCGATCACTAGCCACTATGAGGAATGGCTAGAAATGTTTACGATCCCCGGTAGATAGTAAACTCCCTCAATGTTTTTTATTTTTTGTTGTTTTTTTTGTATGGTTAGTAACAGATACGTATGAACTTCAACCTTAAAATCCAATTGGATTCATTACAGAAAAATTACGTCACCGGATTTTTCATGTAATAGGTAAAAAAACATTATCGCGGTTGTGGTGAGTTCTCCTGAACCTGACAAATGACAGAATTGAAAATGGCGTCCCAGCCAATACCAAATTGAGTTCAGGCACTATTTGTTGTATCGTGTGCTTTAGTCTCATATCTAACATCAAATATTTTATTTTATCTCAAAATATTTCTATTCTTGAAGCAAAATTTTGATTAGAAAACAATCTTAATCTCATGCTTCTTTTTATTTTTCTTCTTTACTTATGAAAATGTGGCCATTGGGCCAATTGCTTTAGAGTATTGACAAATTTTAGGCCATTTCGAGGCCTATTGGAAAAACGTAATACTATTACAAGGAGGTCGTGAACCTCAGTATATCGAAGTTTGTGAAAAATAACCTTGATATAACGAACCTCAGTATATCGAAAACCTTGATATTACGAATTTTTTACATTCCCCTTCAGGTTCGATATATCGAGGTTCCACTGTATACACTTCACACTAACCACCGACAATGCCCCACTTACTAGAATCTTCCATAAAAGTAAATCCATACCTCCTATGACTTCCAGTAGACTACTGTGTTACGCATCATACTTGTCAGGATTCAATTATTCTATACGATTAAAAAAGGGAGAGGCCAATGCCAACGTAGATTGCTTGTCACGAGCTCCAGTAATTCAAGAATCCGGAACTATGGATGTTTTCCTAAATAATGAAACTGCCACTTTCCATTCAGAGACAATATTCGAAATATTATCTGAAAGTCTAAATGCAGATATATTGACAAAGGAAACCGAAGCAGACCAGGATCTTAAAGAAATTAAACAAAAACTACTTACCTCATCTATAGATCTACCCTACACTCTTGACAATGGAGTACTCTTTCAAGGAAAACCGAGTTGTTATTCCAAAGAGCCTTCAACCCCATGTTTTACAGCAACTTCACGCTACCCACATCGGAATCACAAAAATGAAGAAACTGGCCCGAAGATATGTATATTGGCAAGGAATCGACAAGGATATAGAAAAGTTAGTCCAATCCTGTAAAAATTGCGCCCACATAAAGTTTAACCCTAAGAAAGCGCCTTTGCACCCATGGGCAGAACCCGAAGGCAACTGGGAGCGCATACATATAGACTATGCTGGACCCTTTCAAAATTGCTACTTCCTCGTTTGTGTTAGTGCGAAATCAAAATGGGTCGAAGTTAAGGTTTTAAGGAACGCGCCTTCATCTTCCGACACAATAATTCTTCTCGACAACATCTTCTCATCTCATGGTTATCCTCAATTAATGGTTTCGGACAATGCTTCTATATTTACCAGTACAGAATTTAAATCATATTGTTCTTCAAATGGCATATTTCAAAAACTAATTGCACCTGGACATGCTGCTACAAATGGACTCGCCGAAAGAACAGTTCAAACCTTAAAGCAACGACTGAAATCTCTTGAAAGTGATTCTCGACCAGTTCACACCAAAGTTCAGGAAATCCTCCTACACTATCGTGCAACTCCTCTTTCCAATGGACAGTCACCAGCAGAACGATACCTAAATCATCAAATACGCATAAAGCTAGATGCCCTGCGGCCCTATCATAATACGAAGAATCCTCCCTCGAAATTTCGAGTACGATCATTCACCGTCGGGGAGAGAGTCCTTGTAAGAGAATATTCAGCTAACAACAAATATATTTGGACCCTTGGAGAAATTGTTGAAAAACTTGGAGTACTGCACTACATTGTGAAGTTAAATTCTGGCAGAACATTGAAGCGACATCAAGATCAACTACGTAGAACAGAAGTGAAGAAAGTACACTTCAAGACCACTGACGAGAAAGAGCCAGAAAATAACAAATCCCAACCAATTCAAATACCAAGAATTGTTTGATGTCCAGAACCTATTATACCTCGACAAGAACAACCAGTTCCAGAATTGGTGAATGACAGACCACATACACAAAATTTTCAAGTACCAATCCAACCACAGCTTCGTCGTTCTACTAGAGTACGTAAACCTCCAGAACACCTGAACGATTACGTCTTGTCATGAAGTTTCAAAATAAGTGGGGGAGACTGTTGTATCTTTTAAAATCAGCTGATCATACGTTTCAGTTGTTATTAAATATTCTAGTTTATTCTTTTTACAGTTTGTTGTTTACATGTTTCTAAAATGCACGTTTTCAATAAATTATATAGAGTTATTTCAAATGCGTGCTTATTTAAAACTCTTATTACAGAAAGTCACTGATCACATGTACCAAGCTGTCATTTGGCACAATTGCAGTATAACAACTGATTTTAAAACTATTCGTCTTTTCCAAAACATTTTCGTAGCTGCAAACATAAAAGCTAGGTGACTAAGTATGATTATTTTTCTTTTGCTTGGCGGAGATGAGCCCCCTGGCAGCCTGCGCTCCTAGGCCGGGACCTACCGGGCCTATTGGGAAATCCGAGCCTGACTGTATTAAATTTTTGTTCATTTTCTAACTTTTCCTCATAATTTTCACCAACATAACTTATGATCAAAACAAACAGCCCTATCATTGAAATTTTGAATTAGGAAAATTATCAAGTGATACAGTACACTCTTGTTAATCTAATCTAATGTGGCGCACGGCAGGTTCGGATATAAAAAAAAATAGGATGAATCTGAGTTAGCTGAGAGACATCGTTTTTGTCGTGGAAGCAACCAATTATGGTTATACAGTAGAAGCCCAATTAGCCGCCGGCTTAACCAAATATATTTTTACAAAGCTGTGAAATATTTTTTAGTTTGAGTGTAGACATTAAATTAATCTACTGATAAATGAAGGTCACTTTTAATTGAAGTCATGGGGTTTTAGAGTGTGTTGGTGCCAGTCTGTTTCTCGCTTCATCTCAGTCTACGCCCGGAACCAGGCTTGACCAGTCAGTAGTGCTAAGTATCAGCGCAGTATAAGCATTGGGTGGTCTATGGAATTGAAGCAGCTTCCCCCTCTATGACCATCCTCAGTTTTAAGTATATTTTAGGTGTTTTTAAAGTAGTAAAACTAATAAAACTATTATAATTATTGTTTTTAAAGATCAAACTCAGTGCTGAATATATAGAAATACAGTGATAAAGTTTTTTTAAATAGTTATTGTACATTTTCAAGTGCCGGGTATAAATCAGCAACAGGTAGCCATAGTGACTCCACTAGAACTTTTAGAAAGGCTAACTTTTAAAATATTAACCTCCCAATTGCAAATATAATTTTTATACAACCATAATAGCAACAGTAATAGATCTGAACTTCCATTACTAGTCAGAAAAGGTTTTTATTTCCTCAAAGAAGAAAATTTTAGCACAAAGCCTAGGAACCAAGATGGCGATCTGGCAGTGAACCCAAAAGCTGCCTACGTCACTAACTGGAGAGAAGGAAGAAAGAAACTGAAACAGCCCAGCTTGGCCGAGCCCAGGCCTATCTCTCAAAACCAGACATACACACAGTGAGCATTAAAAATAACTCATTCAAGGTAGGAAATTGCAATTTTTACTAATTTTAAGTATTTCTTTGTAGTAGTAAACTAAAAATAATTTATATAAATGTGATTTTTCAGAAAATTTTCTCATAGGGGGAAAACTCTTTTTCATCAATTTAGATCTAGCCTAGATTTAGACTAGGTTAGGAAGATTAAAACTAGGTAGGGAAAAAAAATATATACAAATAAATAAAAAATAAAAAATCATTAAGGATAGGGAAATCCATAGACCTCTTCCAAACCAAAGACCCCCTATCCAACGTATTACCTACCGCCAACCACCACCAAAATATCGATCCTAACCTCAAAGACAACAAAAAACCACAAAAACAGTTTTTATAGAAATATGACGAAGGCAACAACTCAACTAGGCCTAGAAACGGAGAATCGTTCAACCTCAACACCCTGCAAAATCTGCAACATCGACATCCAAGAACATGACAAAGCCGTGGAATGCGACTGCAACACCTGGTATCACAGCAAATGTGCACTGATCTCCGAAAAACAATACAAAGCCCTAGATAAGCCGGATTTTATTATGACATGGACATGCAAAGATTGTCTTATTCTGAAACGAGCAAACTTAAAACCACAGAAAACCCGCCAGACTGAAAACAATAAAGAAGCCCAAGAATATAAAAAAATAATCGATATTATTATGGAAGATGTTGACGACTTAAAAAAAAATATTGACGACCAAAAGAAAGAAAATGAAAAATTATCAGAAATAGTAGCCAAAAAAATGGAAATCATCTACAAACTGGAAATGACCATCAAAAGCTTATTAAAAGAAAATAATCTCACACTTGAGGGACACCTTGTGCAGGACAAACCTATTCCGTGCGAGAATACAGAAGCAATGACCAAGATGAGGACCACACCGGAACTAAAATCCAATCCCCCAGGACTGCCATAACAATCACCAAATGACTTAGAGAACCCAGAAGCAAACATGCCTGAAAACGAAAACAACTCTAGGCCTGCTAATAACCATAGGCCCCCTCAAACTAAGACATCCCAAAAAGTACTCATCGTGAGTGACTCTATCCTCAACAGAGTTATAGGTCCACTGGAAACAATAGTGGGAACTTCAACCTTTAGAACAAAAATAATTCCAGGCGGAAAAATTTCAGACGTAAGCCGGTTTCTACAAAACCAGATAAGCCTACCACCCAAAGTAATCCTAAACATTGGATCAAACAACGCTCCTTATTCTACAACACCTAATCAAGTAATGAGACCCCTGTGGTACACAATTGAGGCGCTACAGAAGAAACACAAAAATACCTCATGGTATATCCACAGCATTTTACACAGGAGGGATGTCAAAGAAGAATACATGAACCAGGTTAATGACTCACTAAAATTTATGTGCACCCAGCTTAAAACAACTTACGTAGATATCAACAAACACTTCAAAAACAACCTATTCTCCAGGGACGGGATACATCCTAACAAGCAGGGAACCGAACATCTGTCAAGAATATTGGCACAAACATTTCTGGATGAAACCGCAAAGGAAACCACCTCACAGGAGGAACACCTGAATGCCACTGACGACTATCACTCTAACGAAGAGGACTTAAATGAAAATGAGAGTCTACAGGAAAACGAAGATCAACTACACCTACTGGACCAGGACTATACAACCGAACAGACACACAATCAAGAAAGCAATGAAAGCGAAGAGAGCGAACAGATTTCAATCAAGGATAACACTGACCCAAACGGAATGGGAAAAATACCGACAAATCAAACAAATTAATTTTACAGTCACCACCCCCAAAAACATGAAACAGCAAAAATCCAGAAAACGGATTAGGCCTAAGCATATATCATTTAAACATTCAAAGAGGACTTCAAAAAAAAATAGACAAACTTCAATTAGAAATACATCACTTAAACCCCGACATATTGATCTTATCTGAACATGGACTAAAAGAAGAACAATTAAACACCATAAATATTCCTAACTATGTTCTAATAGCTGGCTACTCAAGAAAAATCAAAAGATGGGGAGGTATTGCAATTTTCAGTAAAAGAACCCTCAACAACACCCTAAAACTACAAGAAATGGATACATCTTCTTTCTGTGAAGAACTAACATCAGAATTTGTAGCTGTGGAACTAAAAAACCACAAAACTATAATTATAGGAGGCTACAGGTCTCAAAACCTAAATTCTTTTTTCGATAATTTCTCAAATCTGCTTTCCACGATGTCTCACAAGAACAGAAAAATCTTAATTATGGGTGACCTAAACATAAACCTAATGAAGGAATCTGATACAGAAACAATAAACCTCATGAACATATTAACTGAACACAACCTCAAAGCATCAAAGACAAACCCAACTAGAATCACTACCACCTCACAAACCTGTATTGATATATGCTGCTCAAATTTTAACACATCAAGTATAAAAGTAACAACGCACCAAAACACAATCTCTGACCACCAAGCACTCAACTGTATAATCAAAATGAATTTTATAAAATCTGAACCACCTCTCAAAAAACAAATGAGGAAAACTTCACCAACAAACCTAGAAGAATTCAGAAACTCCCTTGCTACCCAAAACTGGTCGGAGGTTTACTCTGTTACATGTGTGGATGATAAATATGACGCTTTTGTCCGAATAATTCAACTAAAAATAGAAGAAGTCATGCCGAAACACTACAAATCATTTCACAACTCAATTCAATTCAATTCAATTCAATATCATTTATTTCCATAAAAATACATTGATGGACAGAGATATACATAAAATAGGGAAATGTAGTCTCCACATAGACTGCAGGTCTGTGAGTGGAGACGAGCCAATCAGTCGACAGTTAAAGTCTCTGTGCCGCTTATCTTATAGCTATTTACATTATACTTTCATTGCACTATTATAAAAAACATATAAAACTAAAAATATAAAGTACAAGTAGGATGCAAGGATTCGGACTCCCAGACTGAAAAATTTCTAAATTCATTAATTTATCGATAAATCAATTTAAACATTATTCATTCAATTTCTTAAATATGAAATTATTTATTCTTATTTTTACCCATTTTAACTAAAAACTAAAATAATCTAAGGTTCTATCTTGTATAGTTAAAATTTCACACTTTAAGTATATGTAGAATGAATGAGACTCTCGGAGTTTACTGGACCTAAGAGGAGCAGCCAGCTTGTCACCTTCCTCTTAAAAGCTGCAAGACTGCCACCCCAAACATCAAGAATTTCAGCTGGGATCTTTCGGTAAAGAATATGAGCAATATAAAATGAGCATGTGGTTTGCACCAAATGATTTAACCGAGGTGTCATATATCCAAATCTTTGCCTACTCCTAGTATTGTAACTATGGTCAGTAAATTGGAAAACTTGATCTTTATTTTTATGCAGGAATATGAGAAGGTCTTTAATATAAAGTTGTCTAGGTGTCAGTACTGGAAAATCACTGAAAAGTTGGTTTGTTGGATACCTTATGTCTTTACAAAGAAGTGTTTTAATAATTATCTTTTGGGTAACAAAAAGAGGTTCCAAAACAGCCGCTGTAGCCCCACCCCATCCCAGGATGCCATACTGTAGGATAGATTGGACAAATGCATAGTACACAGTCCTGCGGTGGTCGACGGTCAGGACCTGATTGAGCTGAGAAAAAGCATAAACTAATTTCCGGAGCCGCCGCTTTACACATTGGACGTGTGGCATCCAATTCAACTTATGATCAATAATTACTCCGAGATATTTGTATTGATCCACACGCTCAATGAGACCACAACTACACGTCACAGACTTCGGATCACCGCATGAATGCATACGAAGTGTCCTCACACCAGGATCAAGGTCAGATCGGAAATAAATTGGGAGGTGCTTAGTTTTGCTCACATTTACCGTTAATGTGTTATTGTCTAACCACCTCTTAAGGTCAGCCAGGTCCGAGGCAGCCTGGGTGTATGCTCCGTCCCATGAATTCTCGGCAGAGACTAGGGCCGTGTCATCAGCAAACAAGAAGAGATTACCTCCAATATTTATTTTAGATATATTGTTTACATATATTAGGAATAATAAAGGACCTAGTGTGCTACCCTGGACCACCCCAAAGCTTACCTGAGTTACATCACTTTGGATTCCATTAATGGAAACTGTTTGTAATCGATTATCGAAGTAACTCTGAAACCAATCCAGGGTTTTCTCTCTCACTCCAATGCATTTCAATTTATGAATTAATTTTTGCCTATCCACTGAATCGAACGCTTTTGCAAGATCCAGAAATGTTATGATTACTTTTTTTTTATTACTTAAACTCGAGGTTATAAAACTTGTAATGTCAAAAAGCGCGTCCGATGTGTTTTTGTTTCTCATAAATCCATATTGATTTCTTGATATAATGTTGTTTTTTTCCAAATAATTTGTTAACTGAATTTTTACACACTTCTCGATGATTTTTGAAATAGTACATATTAGAGAAATTGGTCTAAAATTTGACATTAAGGACTTAGGGCCAGATTTGTAAATGGGAACAACTTTGGCTATTTTAAGGGGGTCAGGAAATTTTGATTCTTGTATGCTCTGGTTAACTATTTTACAGATTGGTTTAGTTAAATGTTGTATAGTATTTTTTATTAGATCTGTAGATATCCCATCCCACCCTGGAGCAGAGCGACCTTTTAAACTGTTTACAATGTTGATGATTTGAAGCTCTGAGACCGGCCCTAGCTCAAAAACTGCATCCACAGGGTGGTCAGCATCCAAGACAGGAGAGGGCCCACCAGGGTTAATAGCACCAGCAAGCTGTGAACCCACTGACGCAAAGTAATTATTAAATGAGTTACTTATATCTTTAATCGTGGCGGGGGTGACAGCCCTACCAGCACAGTAAGATTCCACTGGAAATTCCTCCTTTTTGGCCACCCTCCCAGCAATCTCATTGACTACACCCCAAAATCTTTTTGGATTTCCTTCTGATTCAAGTATTTTAGCTGTATAAAAATTGTACTTGGTTTGTTTTATCAGAGAGTGTAACATGTTTCTGTACCGAGTGTATTTTTTTCGCAACTCTAAGTTATACGGCTCTCTTAGTAGTTGTTTATTTAATTTGTCACGCTTGCGAATTGATGTTATAAGACCAATGGTAATCCACGGTTTTATTTTTTTATTTTTAGATGTTATTTTAGTGGGTTTAGTGTGTTTATCAATAGTATGTCTTATGATATTTTGAAAGGTTTGGACAGAATCATTAACAGAGGCTGAGTTTAGTACCTGCTCCCAGTTTAGTGAAATTAACTCTAAATTAACTTTGTGCCAGTCTATTTTGTTATAAACAGTTAAATCATTATTTGCATTTAGTTTAGGGTTAATATTTTTTGACAGTTGTAGAAAACAAGAGAAATGGTCAGTTATAAAACTTTGCAAAATACCAGAGTTGAATTGAAAATTGTTCTGAGGTTTTATCAATATATGATCTAAGCATGATCTGCTTGCTGGCCGTGTGACACTATTGATGATAGAAATGAATCCAAATTGAGACATAACATCGAGATATTGCTCTTCCACTGAATTTTGTTCAATATCTAAAATATTGCAATTAATATCTCCAACAAATATTTGAGTAATTTTTTTATTTTGCTTGTTTGTAAAGAAATTATGTAATCCATTTACAAATTGGACTAAACTAGAACTTGGACTCCTGTAGACAGCAATGATTTCAATAGGCATTTTCCCCCAAAGAAAGGATAGAGATAAGGCTGTTGCTACTCCACCTAGTAATATCTGTTCAGAAGTCACAGTTATGTTTTTATCAATGTAGACTATCAAACCATCATTTTGATTTAAATTTTTGTCAGTTTTAAAAATATTGTATCCTTCTAGCTGGGTTACACTTAGGTTGTCACAGAGCCAAGCTTCGGTTAGTATTAAACATTGAAAATTAATTTTGATATCTGCCAAAGTTACAAGAAATTGATCAAAATTTTTATTATAGCTCCTTATATTTTGGTGCATTAGCCTAAAGTTGTCCAAATTCTCTCTTGCATCCCACTCACAATAATAATTATAGACTTCTGTTGTATCATTAAAACTAATACAATTAAAAGAAAATTCTTCGTCACAGTCATTGATGCTTAAACTTGGCATGGCAATTCTGGATTTTGTACCATCCAGCAAATAAATTCTCCTTTAACTTAAAATTAATTAGTTACAGATATACAAATATAAACGTTTTTCAAACAATTCTTCATTGCAGGTGTACAACCAGTACTAAGAGTAAGCAATAAACAGAAAAATGTTCTATTTTATCATTGCAATTTTATTTTTATTTCAACAACACTCATAAAATGATAAATCTGTTGAGAAAAATAGAACAGAAAAGAGACACTTAGATTTTGCCTTTTTTGCCTCCCTACATTATTAAGAAACTACTTTACTTCTTATATTCTTAATTTTATAATCTTATATACTATTTAAGATCATGAGAACTATGCCTGTATATAGTATCATATTATGTTTATGACTGTAATTTTGACAATGTCACCTGTTTTTATAGCTTTGCTATAGTTTAAAACGTTTTGTGACAATAAAGAATTATTTATTTATTTAACTTTGAAATGTATGTAAATTTTAAACACAGCAGATAAATTTAAAGAATTTGCTTAGAAAATCTGCAATAAGATAATTTTGTACGGTAACTTAGGCCTACCCTTTTTGATTAATAAGTTTCCTCAAAGATTACTCATACAAAAGAAAAAGGATAAAATAAAAGTTTCTCTTGTGCTCCTTATCAGCAATGATATGGACATTTTTGTTAGCCCTCCCACTGTTCGTTCCCTCTATCCTCATATTTAATTTAAAATAGCAATAAAAAAATATCAACCATTTATAATAAAAAAATAAAAAAATTAAAAAACCATTTGCAAATTTTTTATTAGAATTAATTTCCAGATTGAGTAAAACATTTTTTTTTTTTTTTGAATGTGAATATTTTGCCTAAAGAACTTAAATTACAGATTGTGTAACATTTTTTTATATATTTTAAGTTACCGGTAACTATATAAACAGTAGCAAAAACTATTATTTTCGCTCAAGTTTTTACATTTTAGATTGCATGTAATTTTTATTGAATGAAACAAGTAATATGAGAAGGAAAGCTACTAATACCTAAGAGCCTTATTAAAATCAAAAACAATATACTGTATTTTTATTTTTATTGATTTTCACTTAAATTTGTAAGATCTTGAAAACCGTTGTAACAGAAGAAAAAAATACTAATTGTATATAAATTAGACAGACTGACAACTAGTGATGCTCACTTGAAGAATCAGGCGGCCTTATTATTTCCTGAGGTCTGCTGTATCCCCGGCATGGAGGTTCCTTTGCAGGTACTTGCAGATGTGTCTGTAGATGCTAACTGCTGTGGCGGAGTACTGGCACGGTGTGTTGTCTCCTGGGGCGAAGTTGACGGTATCACATTTACATCTTCAACTAGCGCGGGAGTCCCTGATTTGTTGACTTTATCAGGTGTGGTGGTATTTCTGTGCAGCATTTCTACCAGTTCTTCAACTTCTCTTACTCTTGTAGTTCTGCCCGTTGGTGAAGTTTTAACTAAAACTCTACCGTCTTTTACCCACACAAAAGCCAATTTGTTTTGCTTTACTAGTTCCCTTCCTTTGTTATAAACCTCTCTTGTGTGGGCAGTAAGGTGCTCATTGAAATAGACGATAGAGTCCGGGAATGTTCTGTGTATTTCTCGTGCTTTAAGAATCTTCTTATGTTTTCTTGCCTGGAACCAATCATTTTTAGTAGTTCTGTTGGTAAACTTTACTATTATGGCAGGTGGATATCTTCCGTCCTGAGTAGTTTGTAGTCTGTGCGCCGTAGAAATATCATTTCTGTAGAAATCAACATTTATAGCCTTGGCTATGTCGGACAATAAGGCATAGATATCTTCTCCATTAGTTTTAGGGACGCCAGTGATAACCATGTTGTACAACGAAAGAAAGAAAAATATTTTCTGGAATGAAAAACTCAACAACCTAAAAACAATCCTTTTATGTGCTGAACAAAAATATCTTCTTACAAATAGGGTGGAAGACAAAGAAACATATAAAACCCTTAAAAGAGCCTATGACCTTGAAATTAAAAAACAAAAATCTAAATCAATCATCGACAGAATCAAAAATGCACCAAATATAAACAAAGAGGTGTGGAGCACTATAAATAAGGAAAGAAATTCAAACAAGAAAAAAAAAAGAAGAAATCAACCTAGAACACAATGGAATTCTAAACACAAACCCATCTCGCATTTGTAATATTTTCAACACACACTTCATCACGCTCGGAAATAAAAACCAAAACCCCACTACCACAACTCAAATAACTACAGCAAGACAATACTCCTCAGAAAACCACGACTACAAATCACTATCAAACTTTAACAAGATTAATAGAAGACAGCTAGAACAGATTTTCACCAGCCTACCACCAAAGAACTCATCAGGATTAGACCAAATATCAAATAAAATGATTAAATATTGCAAGAATGAAATATTTCAACCCTTATTAAATATCATCAATGCATCTATCGAACAATCAAAATTCCCAAAATCAGCAAAAATTGCCTTAATTTACCCTAAATTTAAAAAGGGTGAAAAAACCTCCGTAACAAACTACCGACCGATCTCAATCTTACCAACACTCTCCAAATATATAGAAAAAGCAATTTATAACCAACTTATCAGGTTCCTGGAAGATAATAACAAATTTTCACAATCACAACATGGCTTCAGGTGTGGCAAATCCACAAATACGGCCCTCGCAGACCTATGTGACCAGATCAGCAAAAGTTGGGAAAGAAAAGAACAGGCTTGCGCCATATTCTTAGACATAGAAAAGGCTTTCGACAGCTTAGATAGAAAAATTCTAATAGAAAAACTTCAACAACTAAATATCTCAGGAAATGCACTTAAATGGCTTCAAAATTATCTATCAAACCGTAAACAACTAGTGGAACTGGAACACACCCAAAATAACTACGAAGTAAAATTTAGATCATCAATCCAAGACACATATCAAGGAATTCCACAGGGCTCAATTCTGGGACCTATCCTTTTCTTAACATATATAAATTCATTTCCAAACAGTTTACCAGAAGATAGTTCTTGCATAATGTTTGCAGACGACACCACAATCATCACTCCAACTCATGATCTAGCCAAGACAGAAGAAATACTGCAAACTTCAATAATAGCAAGCAACGAAATGAATCTAAAAATAAATAAACAGAAAACCATAGTAATAAACTTCAACAGCAGAACCAATAACCACTCAATAGAGGAAACAACAGAACCAACCACCACAAAATTTCTTGGAATAACTCTGGACGATGAATTAACATGGATTAACCACATAGAAGCCCTAGGCAAGAAACTATCCCAAGTGCTATACGCTCTGAAAAGAATAAGAGCTATTACAAACAAAGAAATAACCAAAACAGCCTACTACGCACTCTTCTCCTCCCACATCAGATATGGAGTTATAGCATGGGGTGCCGCAAGTGAAAACATTATTAACAAAATTGTCATCCTACAGAAGAAAGCCGTAAGAATCCTGGAACAAGTTGGACCGCAAGAGCACTGCAGACCTCTTTTCATTGAAAACCAAATCCTAACCATTATCTCCCTATACCTCTATGAAATAATAATTTTAGTAAAATCAAATCCCCCTCAATTAAGAACAGACTGTCATAATTATAACTTAAGAGTAAAATCAAACTTTGACCTAAACCATCATAGATTAACAAAAACTAGCAAAACTCCAAATTATATGGGAATAAAAATGTTCAATATCTTGCCAAATAACTTAAAAGAAATAAACAAACTTTCCACCTTCAAAAAACAACTAAAACAATATTTACTAAATCGACCGTATTATAAAATTTCTGAATTTCTTGAAGAAAATAAATATGCTCCACACACTTGACACACATAACACACACACATACATAAACACAAATGATGAAGAAGCTGGAAGAAGAAGAAAATTAATGTGACGATTCCCCGGTCTTCAAGGACTGCGGTGAAGACATCGATGGTAAATGGTAAATGGAGATGAGTGGTAAACCTTAGATTTTCAATATCTTTGAAAATGAGATAAAACTAGAGTTAAATCCTATTTAAAAGGTTGGATGGGAGGGAAAAGTAATGTTACTATTTACTAAACTAGTTAGAGGTTAGGAACTTAGGAATGAAAGTAGGAAGTACGTAGTACGGAATTAGGTTATAAACAAATTTCAGTCTGACTCCTCTGTCGCTTTTTCCCTTTGTATTATGGGTGATTTTGGCAGCCAGATTTTGGCTGGGGTGGCGACGACATCCAGAAATCACTTTGGAAAACCTATATATCAAACTGCTTACCTACAAAAATGAAAACCTGTCTCTTCTAAAACATGAAACTAGCAGCTCTACATGGACTTATTACTAGGGTCCAATATTTCCTCAAATCCTAACATAAATACCCTCAAACACAAATAAAAAATAAAAAAATTGGCCGGAGGTTTGATAACAGGTACTTTAAAAATGAACGAGTCATTCTCTGTCGACACTCGATGGATACGGTTCCAATTTCTTTTAACCGGATGGTGTCTAACATATAAAATGTAATTTTTGAATTCCTTTATCCTTCCAATTAATCAGCTGTTTTACATTAGTAAGTATCTTTAGGTATAGTCCTAGTACTAAACAATTTAACAATTAAAATTAATTTACCAGAACTATAAAACTATACTATTTTTCTCTTTAAATAATAACACATTATAATTATATACGTTTTAAGGTACTGGCCATATTAAACCAAACCCTTCTTGAGCGTTTTCTCTTATATTCTGTATTTATACAAAATATCTCGTGTGTTTACAATCAGCTGATTAAAAGCCTGTACAATAAATTTATTGTAAAGGTCTGAAAATAATATTTTTAATTTAAGAAAGTAAGATAATGTTAAAGTAAATAAAATCTGCTAGTATAGAAAATTTTAGCTTTTATTTAGTACAGTACACTCTCGTTCATCGGAACTAATGTGGCGGACGGCCGGTTCGGATGTCAAAAAATTCCGATGAAGCGGAGGCCGTCGTAAGTCATCATTTCCGCCCGTACGGTGACCTATCGTGATTGTATTCACTCTTGTTTTTAAGGCAACACTAGAGATTTTATGAAAATAAGGCACTCAAACTTTGAACATGGTAACAAATGAACCTATAGGAATAAAAACAACGCAGGAAATAAAGATCCAAAATCGTTATTCTTATATTCCATATTTATATTCCACTCATATTCCAGCAGTCAACTGACTTCAACGTAACACAGGTGCAGTCGCGACGCGAGACAGACTGAATGACTGTTTGGGAAGCGGTCGAAATGGATGTTCACTTCCTGCCCCCTTCCTCTTTCTATTTTTGTGCAAATACTCCACGGCCTCGTAAATCACATTGATACGTACAGATTATGGAAAACGCCTGATGACGTTAGACGCAAAATGTGATACTTCACTGTTGTGCGGATAGAACGAATGGAAATTGAAGGCGCTAAAACGTAAAAATGATTTATTTCGTAAGAAAAAAATATTAATAATATCCAGATTTTCAGTTTCGATGAAGCGGAGTTCCGATGTCGCCGAGTCCGATGAACGAGAGTGTACTGTACAAATATCATGTAAATTGGCCCAGAAGAAGTCTCAGCCGAACTGTCCAAAGAATTAGAAATGTTGGTGATTATAGGACCGAAAACTTTTTTTTTACAAACCATGTAAATCGGCCCAGTATAAGTCTCAGACAAACTGTTCAAAGGTGTTTTTTCTGTTTTAAACATAAACGACACTCAGAAAACTGATCTTAAATTCACAGTGGACTCTTGATAGTTCAACAATCTTTAGTCTGAGACGTTCTATAATCTGACACTGCCTCTTGGCATTGAGTCTGGTCAGTGTTGATTTTTTCATTCATGCAAAATGTTCTTATACTGCATTTCCAATATTTAACCTATGCTAATAAATGAATTTAACAAAGCCAACAAAGCCATGTTTGTATTAAAGTGGTTTGTATTTTATAACACATTTAAACAGTTTTTACCTCATTGTACATTTTCCTGAGAGGTTATTCAGAATATTTATAAAAATAACTCAAGTAATTCTAAATTTTTAATAACCACACAATGAATTAGCTTTCACACGGAATATATTATGGAGATTCCACTGAATATTGTTGGAATAATTAATATAATGACAAAAATGAACTTACTTTCTCAGACACTTGCGAGCTGGAGTGAAGGTTGCTATGAGTGACTCCAAGTTATGGGTCGGCTCGGTCACTAATGTTTGGAGGTATTCCAACGTTATGGTTCTGTTTACTGTGTTAGTGAACCACGCCACTATTCCTGTAATCAATCAAATATAATAAAGTGTCTAGTCACACCTTACATGAAATTTTGCCTGGGCTTTAGACTCCTCATGACAATTCCTTATCTAAATTGAACTAGTCTATTTGTATTCATGATTCAGATTCAAAATTTCTTTATTCATATATAGACAGAGTATACAAGAATGACGTCAACATAAGTTCATGAATTTACAATATCTACAATAATTTTATTCCACTTTACACAGACATATACATGTACATGCTTGAACGTGGCTCTGGAGTGTAATCATGCTACCCACAATGCAAGAAAGAAGATACCATTAAAAACAAGATTATTCAAAAAAATTATCAAGGGAGTACAGTACTATAATGGTTTGCCAATTAAGAATTCTTTCAGCCTTTTTTTTAAACAAAGGAAATCGGTGATTGATTTTAAATCTGTAGAAAGGAAATTATAATACTTGATACCGGCATAGGAAGGTTTTTTTTCAAAATATTTAAGACGGTGATGTTTTAGTGCAAAATTAGATTTATGTCTAGTATTGTATGATTTTGACCTAAATTTTCAATTAGGAAAACACTCTTTTTTATAAACAAAATTATTTCAAGGATATATAAACTAAATACAGTACACTCTCGTTCATCCGACTCGGCGGCATCGGAACTCCGCTTCATCGGAACTGAAAATCTGGATATTATTAATTTTTTTTCTTACGAAATACATAATTTTTCTGTTTTAGCGCCTTTAATTTCAATTCGTTCTATCCCCACAACAGTGAAGTATCACATTTTGCATCAAAGGTCATCAGGCGTTTCCCATAATCTGTACCCATCGATGTGATTTACGGGGCCGTGGAGTATTCGCACAAAAATAGAAAGAGGAAGAGTGCAGGAAGTGAACATCCGCTTCGACCGCTTCCCAAACTGTTATTCAGTCTGTCTCGCGTCGCGACTGCATCTGCGTTACGTGGAAGTCAGTTGACTGCTGGAATATGAGTGGAATATGAATATGGAATATGAGAATAAAGACTTTGGATCTTTATTTCCTCCGTTGATTTTATTCCTATAGGTTCATTGTTACCATGTTCAAAGTTTGAGTGCCTTATTTTCATAAAACCTCTTGTGTTAACTTAAAAACAAGAGTGAATACAATCACGATAGGTCACCGTAGAGGAGGAAATGATGACTCATGACGGACTCCGCTTCATCGGAATTTTTTGACATCCGAACCGGCCGTCTGCCACATTAGTTCCGATAAACGAGAGTGTACTGTATTGTCATAAAACCCAGATCAACAAATTTCTGTTTTACAGAATCTTTCCATTTTAGCCCCAATATAATCCTTATGGCTCTTTTTTGCAAAATAAGAATTTTTCAGATTTTCATTAGTAGTACTACCATATACACCAATCCCATAAATTATATGTGATTTTATAAAAGCATAGTAAATATATTTTAAAGTTTGTAAATTACTGAAATTTGTCATTTTTTAAGAACAATAAACTTGAAGAAACTTTTTTAGTTACATTCAAAACATGTGAATTCCAATTTAAATATTTATCAATAATTAAACCTAGAAATTTAGATTCATCAACATCCTCTAATAAATGTTTATTTAAGAAAATATTTAAGGGAAAAGAAGCTCTACCCTGTGCAGAAGAAAAGGTTATGTATTTAGTTTTGGAGGGATTTAAAAGTAAGCATTTTTGGTTTAGGAATTCATCCAATATTGAAAGTTGGTTAAATGCCAGAGTTTCTATGTCACTATTTGTTTTGCCAGATATTTTTATATTGATGTCATCAGCATATAACGTTACATTATTAAATTTCGTACAATGAGGTAAACCTTTTAGGTAACACAAAAATAACAATGGTCTAAGAACAGATCCTTGAGGTACAACATATTTAATGTCCCTCAAATTGGAATTATAATTGATTAACTGATTAAATTTATTGAGATATGTAATTTCCACAAACTGTTTTCTATTTTCTAAATAAGATTTAAACCATGAAAAGGTTCTATTTTTTATGCCTAATTTTTTTAGCATAAGTAAAAGTTTAGAATGTGAAACACTGTCAAACGCCTTGATTAAGTCCATAAAAATGCCGACTGACTTTTCATCTTCATCGCTTCATCAATAGAATTTGTGATGGATTCAATAAATTCAGTACTGGCACTAATGACTGATTTTCCTTTTCTGAATTCATGTTGTTCTATATAAAGTAAACTATTATTTTCTAAATAAGTTGTTGATTGGTTAGCCATAACCCGTTCCAAGATTTTTGCAAAGATAGGTAATAGCGAAAGAGGTCGGTAGTTAGTTACATAGTGGACGGTTTTATATAAAAAAAATACAGGATCCACCATCTGAGAAAATATGAAACAACCAAAACTTAACAGTGCTGACAGGTTACCAGAATAATGCAAAACATTTTTGTCTATTAACTACCTGTTGGGAATTGCCTGTCGATACTACCTAGAGGGGAATTTACTAAAACTGGAAAAATTTAACGATGTTAATTGTTTTACTGTTGAAACCTAACAAAAACAAGCCAGTCAATAAGAATTCAAACCACTGACCCTCAGTTTTTTATTGAAGTAAGCGTGTGTTTAGTGGTTTATTATTTAAAATGAATTGAGTCAGGTATTGAGCCAACTAATCTATCAACTTAACTAAAGTATCAAGTCTAGAAAAGCAAATTTGTTGCGCATGAAAAAATGGTAGTTTTTGAATGGTGTTTGAATGGAGTTTGAATGGAGTTTTTGAAGTGTTCCAGAATGTTTTAGAAGTCATCCGAAACCGAATGAGTCAGGAAACTGTCAATTGAACTGATATATTTAACACGTTCGCGGCGGCATGGGAGCAATCGCTCCCACGTGGAACCCTAATGCCATCCTGATGGGTGCGATCGCTCCCAAGCTGCAATGCTTTACGTGATTTATTTTTAAGCCAGGATCTGAGCTAGAAATCTGATACTTTTCACAGCACTACTCAATAGTATAATGTATTTTGGGACCACTTGGGTTTTCAATTGGCAGTGCTGCTGCTACGGCGGGGTGACGAAATTATTACTTCTAGGATGGCGAGGAGGTTCGAGCAAAAACCTCGCCGCCGCGAACGTGTTAAGTGATAAAACATGTAAAAGGTTGTCTGGTGCCTATTTTTCTGAGGGAATTGCTCACAGTTAAAAATTTTATTTCCAGAAGACAATGGCCGGATTATACGGCAAACAAACCATCCGAGGTCAGACTAGAGGGCTGATATTGTAGGGGAAATTCGCTAATAACCGAAAATATATAACCAGAACAAGTAAAAATATTGATTTGGATGATATTATACATAATATGATTGACAGAAAATAATAAATTGCCAATGAACATTGTTAGCGATCCCGGGATAAACGGCGGAAGTAACTATGACTACTCTACTCAGAGTATCCTCAGTTTCAAGTACAATACTCAACAAATCAAGTGTTCGCACTATTTCATAATTTATATTTTAAGATTGGTTTCTACTTAGTTTGAACCTAAAAAGATGGAAGTGCCTAAAATACCCCCCATCGCAGCAGACCCTGCTTACTCAGCGAATTTCAAAATTAGTAATATTAATTTTTACCAAATGAACCTGTAAACAAAATTTCATTACGTGCTCATAAATAGGGAAATTAATGTATATTCTCCTTATGATTAATATAGCGAAAAAGTATGCAGGTATGCTGCCATGGGGAACACTAAAAGTAGATTTTAAGCATAAAAAAACTTATTTGAACCATATGAAGCCATATAGAATACTAAGTTTCATCAATATTTATCCATAAATAAAAAAATTTGTCTATTCTCTATCGGACTGTTTTTATGAGAGTTATCGTGTCTAGGGATACATACACACACACACACACACACATATATATATATATATATACATAACAATTTTAATGACTATTATTTTTGGTCTCTGGGCACCTCAAAAGGAAAAAGTAACATGGTCCCGGACTTAGGTCTTACCATGAGACCTACGGTAATAGCTTATTCCCTATGGGAAATTCGCAAAAAGATGACAGACAGTAATCCACACAAGAATGCTGCAATAGTGAGTATAACTGACTTACCAGGTTTTTGACTGTCTTTAAGGTTGAGACTGGAAATCGATCTGAAAGTTACAGGAAAATAGTAGTAAATTGTAGAAGTGAGAATAAAATAAATAAATAAAAAAATCTGTAAAGCAAGTGAACAAACATTTACTTTTCTGGCAGTATCATATTTCTCAATGAAATTATCAATAAAGATATATTGTCTATTGTCTATAAGAAAATTTAATGTCTAAATTAACTTGATTAAAACTAACAAAAGTAAAAGTAGAACTCCACAAAAAGCAGATTTATGTTTCAATAAATACTTTATTGATATTACTAGAGAGCTTGATGTCAAATCGTCTATTGAATCACCAACTGAGTTGTTATAATGTAAAAATACCATCACCTGTGATCTGTTCAAGGCTTTTGACTTAGTTGACCACAAAATTATGCTGAACAAGCTATAAAAATATGGGCTTCTTGGTTCTGAATTAGAATGGTTATAAACTTATTTATGTGAGAGAAAGCAAAATACAGAAAGTAATAGGTCAGATAGTAAAAGGGTTGCAAGTGGGTACGCTCTTAAAGCATATCCACATGCGCTGAGCCAGAAGCACTGCCATGAAGCACTGCCTTCCTACTCTCTCACTCAAAAGGCAAAATTGTGCGCGTCCAACCTGGGAACTCCCTGACTCAACTCTTCAAGGCTCTTCAAGCCAAATATTTTTTTTTAGAGTCAGGGTGCTAGTCTGGCAGGCTTCTATTCTACATCTTTCCTTCCGCTATTTTCATACTACCCTCTCTATCGAGTCCCCTTACTCAAAAATCTGCTTCAGCTATTCTTTACTGGTCTTTATCTTCATTTCCCTTCAAATTACTCCCAAGCCAAGGTGGAACGTCACATGCCGAGGGTCAAGGGGGAGCTTGACCTCTAGTATGCGGACTCTGGACACCGGGCGACATCCAGTTCAACCAGCCTTGTCCAAGCATGCGGGGCTCTGCTTGGATCGACCGTCTTTCCCTAGCTACTTGTGGGACCACTATGAACACCGACCAACCCAAACCAACTTTTAGAGGCTTCACAGCCTCAAATACCTAGTTCCTAGGAACTTAAGGAGCCTATCTCAGAGGCTGAAGCGACCCCCCAGGTCGAGTCTCAGATGGGTGACTTATTAACAAACTCAGAAGAGGAACACCGATCAACTTTGGTGTCCCACAAGGATCCGTTCTGGGGCCTACACTCTTCTTGATCACGATAAACGACCTGGATGAAGACGGCAAAACCTTGATGTTCGCTGACGATACCACTCTCCTGACAGATGGCCAAAACCTTGATGAGCTTCAGGACGAAAGCGAACGGAGACTCCTTTCTGCCACCTCATGGTTTCTTGCCAATAGGTTCCAGTTAAACGAAGACAAGACCCAGCAACTGACATGTAGCCTATCTAGAGACCAACTTGTTCAAGCCCCTGTTAAACTTCTGGGTTTCGTTATAGACAGGAAGCTCACCTGGGAGGACCACATAACTCAGACCAATAGCAAACTGTCACGAGTCTGCTTCCTCCTCCTGAAATTGAGATACTCAGTGACAGAATCCTACCTGGTCATGGTATACCACGCCCTCTTCCATTGCCATGTTGCCTACGGACTGCTGCTATGGGGCCACTCCACTAGGGTACCTGACGTGCTGAAATTGCAAAAGCGGGCTTTAAGAACAATCACAGCAAGCCACCCCCGTGCTTCCTGCAAACCGCTGTTTGCCAGACTGGGAATTTTTACAGTCTTTGGTCACTACATCTTCCTATGCCTCATGCACGTCAAGGAAAGCCTAAACACCTTCACTGTCCGGGGAAACATCCACCCTTACAACACTAGGCAGCGTGAGCAGCTGGATATTCCAAGGGTGCGCCTTACCAGAACCCAAATGGCTTACAACACCTCTGCCATCCGTCTCTTCAATAGACTGCCACCCGGTGTCCAGCAGATGGATGCTAATCTTTTCAGGAGGAAGTTAGCAATTTTCATCAAGAGTAAATCCTATTATTCAGTGGCCGAGTTCCTGCAGGATGACTTCTCTGAGCTACTGCCACCCATTTGAGCTGAGCCAGGCCTTAATTTTAGACCTTAATTTTAGTCAGACCGGAAGTCAAAGTCAAAGTCTTTTTTTCTGTTTTTGTAAATATATATTTTTATGTGTAAATATGACGCTGTCAATCCCACAGTTGTGGGTAAAAGACGAAGAGGAAGGTATTAAAGGTATTAACACCTCTTAGACGGTGACTCTTCAAACTTCAAAGAAATTGAGGAAAAGGCTAAACAGATGAAATTAGCTGGAAAGCCACGCCTCAATGGAGCCCAAAGGAAGAGGTTCAAATGGTTGAAAAACCACGGACACTCTGAAGAAGAGGCATACATCCTCTGCATTCAACCAATGCCGAAGGAACCAGGAAGGGACTCTGATAATAGGACGAAAAGATCTAGATCACAAAACACCACTCCTGAAGAGGCCCACGGGAGCAAAAGGACCAAAGTAGGAGAGAACTCAAAGGCGGACTCCTCTTCACGGAGAGACCAAGTCCAACCTAAAAAACTTTCCTACAAACAAGTGACTGAAGGAGTAAGAATGGGAATTCTACACCCTAACTTCCCGGAGGTACTGCTCACCAATGAGCAACAAGAGGCAATACAGGAAACCATCCTGAAGCTGATACTGGACTCATTAAGCGAGGGTGTTCACCCTGGCTTCCACAGTATCCATAACAGACAGAGACTGATGGTCCTAGTCTGCAGTGACGAAGAGACCGCCAGGTGGCTCAAGTCAAAAGAACAACAACTAGGCTCATAGGAATGAGCAGCTCTAAAGGTAGTGGCAGAGGGAGAAATCCCGAAAACCAAAGTCCTCATGGCTTTCTTCCCAAACAGCAGCCAGCACTCAACAGAAGAGATCCTGCAGTACCTGGAAAGGCAAATTAGCGGTCTGCCTGCTTCAGGCTGGAGTGCTCTTAAAAGAATCGTTGTTGAGAAGACTGTCCAACTAGTCATGGCAATCGATGCAGCAACAGCAGCCAAGCTTGAGAAGGAAGGGCCGTCCAGGGCCTTCTACAAGTTTGGCTCAATCCAGCTCAAACTCAAGAGCAAAGGCGCAGAGGAAGAGGTTAGGCAACCCCCAACAAAACCAACAGGGGAGACCTCCAACGAAGGTAGCGTGGGCGTGAGCCGAAAGCCAGAAACGACCTCTAATACAACAACTTCCACGTCTGCCTCACAGGACAAACCAGAGCAGGTAACACCTCAACAACAGGAGCCGGCTGGGGATAATGAGACAGACAAACCAAAAGGAAAGGAAGGTGAAAGAGAATGAAGTGAAAACTTAGGCTCTCGCCACTTTCCACTCTTTGAAAGGAAGTCAAGGCCTGAAAAGAGAGAAGAGAGGCTGCGCGGTCCCTCAAACGCATCGGGAGGAAAGGGAAGGTACAGACCCCCAGGTTCCTGAGATTAAGACCGATCCCGACCTCACGGAAGGAGGGGGGACAGCGACCCCTCCGATCGCCGGAGGCAACAATGATGTTTCAGATGATCCAGGCAAATCTCCATCACGCCAAAGGTGCAGCAGCAGTCCTTAGCAGGAGATTCACCAACGAGGGGTTGGACTTAGCCCTTCTCCAAGAACCCTGGGTCGCAAGAGGAACATTTAGAGGACTCCCGACACAGGTGGGTAGGCTGACATACGATAGATCAATTGTTAATCTAAGAGCATTTATCTTAATATTGCCTAATACATGTTGTTTTACTGTTCCAGAATTAACAAACAGGGACTTAGCCACGGTGTTGATTGACCTCAACACTGTGTCCGGTAGGCAAAAGGTACTAGTTGCCTCAGCCTACTTTCCAAACCCAGGGGATAAATGCCCTCCAACGGGAGTGGAACAACTTGTGCAGAATGCAAACAGGAAAGGGTTGCCCTTGATCCTTGGCTGCGATGCGAATGCACATCACACCATGTGGGGGAGCACCGATACCAGGGCTTGTAACAGTTCTTGAGGTTAATAAAAATAAAAAATAACCAAAATGATCAAAAAAATAACCAAAAAATAACCTTGATTAAACCCAAAATGTCGCTAAAAATTCCAAAAACCGTAATTTTATCGGTATATTAAATATATATATAGGCAATAAAAATGTTGTAGGATAATTTCGAACTAAGTAAGTAATCATCTACTAAAGCAATAATATTAAAAAAATTTTAAATAGAAAAAAATCCTCCCCGATTTATTTTTTTTCAATTTTTTCCTTTTTTTAACTTTTATTTAGTTTTTATGAGCTTCATTAAAATGAATCAATAAAAACCTAATTGCCCTAAAAAAATTAAAAAAACCAAAATCCCCAAAAAAATAACAAAAATAACCAAATTCTAAAAAAATAACAAAAAATAACCAAGAGCAAAAAAATAACAAAAAATGACCTGTTACAAGCCCTGCGATACTAACAAAGAGGTAAGGATGTCCTAGAATACATAATTAAGGTTGACTTACAAATAGAGAATTTAGGGTCTGAACCTACTTTTGTAAACAAAGTAAGAGAAGAGGTCCTAGATCTCACTCTGACGCTCAATCTTAATAACTTCTTGACAAAGAGGTGGCATGTCTCTGGTGAGACCTTGCTGTCGGTCCATAAACACATAAGGTTTGATGTGGAGGCTCAAACGGAGATGAGTCTAACTTACAGCGTCCCCAGTTCCACAGACTGGGAAGGCTACCTTGAAACCTTAAAAAACAAGATTGTCATAGAGGCCAAACAGGCCAAGACAACAGACAGTCTCGATCAGTGGCGGATAAAAGGGGGGGGGCTAAGGGGGCTATAGCCGCCCCCTTGGGGAACAAGGTGGGGCGCCGCGCTGGCCCGGGGCGGGCGCTGGCCCGAGTAGGACGAAGGCCCGAGTAAGGCGAAGGCCGGGTGGAGAGCCGGCAAATCAGCGCACATTTTACCGATATTTTTCAATGTAAGCCATTTTGTGTCTGCTATGCACACTGTAAAAAAACATCACCCCCGAAAATATTTGTTGTTAAAATGATTTTTTAAAGTCCTTTTCTGGTAATTCAACTAGACGAAACGTTATTTTAGCGCCTCAATCGGTACGCCCTCTCTGTCGGTGGGGCACCTGCGGCTTCCAGAGTCCCTCCGTGTGTGTATGCTGAGTCTTCATACAGCGAAAAGGCGGCGAGGGGGGGGGGGGGGTGATGTATATTCCATCCTCAAGATTAACGCCCTTTTATACAAAGGGCCCTTGTCGGGCTTGCACTCGCCGTGCGTCGCTCGAATCGCTGTATAAAGATACCTTGGATGACGCGTGACGGGCGACCGTCAGGCGCCGGGTATAAATGCTCCTATCTTAGTTCAATGTATTTATTTTACGGGCGTCGAAAGACGCGATGTATTAAAGGGGTGTAAGTGGGCGTGGCGGAGGCGAAGGGGAATCAAAATTACAACTAGATGTTGTATTTTATGTTATATTGCAAGCGCAAACTTTTCCTGTCACAATACGAGCAAAACACATTTGTGTATGTGTATATATCTGATAACCCCTTTGTGATGACTACCTATATTGATTCAAACGAGACCACTTAATTATTAAGATTTATATAGTAAATAAAGTAGTTCTAAAGACGGTCATGTCTGAAAAAGAAGCGTGGTTCGTTTTGTTGAAAACGAAAATCTGATTTGAAAAAAGACGACGAAAAGCAGTCTAAATTGACGTTCTATATTTTTTATAAAACCCAAACTGTGTAGATTTCAACCTGGAGAAAATCAATAGGAGGGGAAATCCATTAAAATATTAAAGTTTTATAGGATTAGGCTACTAACTCAAATAGCAATAATAAATTTTGCAATAGGCTACTTATGAAATAATCATAATATATATTGGGACTCGATCCCTACTGAAAAAATATTATATTATTATACTCTAATACGAGAAGGTATATTCATAGTATTTCTTTGTTTAGTATTTCTTTGTTAGTATGTCCTTCTGATGTACATGCGGACATCATAAAAGGCTCCACAACGGTTTCTTTAAAATTTTCAAATACAGTACACTCTCGTTCATCGGACTCGGCGACATCGGAACTCCGGTTCATCGGAACTGAAAATCTGGACATTATTAATTTTTTTTCTTACAAAATAAATATTTTTTTCCGTTTTAGCGCCTTCAATTTTCATTCGTTCTATCCGCACAACAGTGAAGTATCACATTTTGCATCAAAAGTCATCAGGCGTTTTCCGTAATCTGTACCCATCGATGTGATTTACGAGGCCGTGGAGTATTTGCACAAAAATAGAAAGAGAAAGGGGGCAGGAAGTGAATACATCCGCTTCGACCACTTCCCAAACTGTCATTCGGACTGTCTCGCGTCGCGACTGCACATGTGTTATGTGGAAGTCAGTTGACTGCTGGAATATTATGGAATATGAGAATAAAGATTTTCAATCTTTATTTCCTGTGTTGTTTTTATTACTATAGGTTCATTGTTACCATGTTCAAAGTTTGAGTGCCTTATTTTCACAAAATCTCTTGTGTTATCTAAAAAATAAGAGTGAATACAATCACGATAGGTCACCGTACGGGCGGAAATGATGACTCACAACGGACTCCGCTTCATCGGAATTTTTTTACATCCGAACCGGCCGTCCGCCACATTAGTTCCGATGAACGAGAGTGTACTGTAAATCAGTTCTGGGATAAAAATGATAGGGCCTATATTTACAGGTCTCTATGCCAGGACAAATCTTCTTTCGGGTAAGCCTACTTGTCTGCTGTTATACATAAGCCAGATAAATTTTTATGTTATTTTGAACTGCAGTATTAAAGACTACTTAAATTGAAAAAAGAATATTTACTGAGCATTGTGTAAAATTTCACGTTTCTAAATTTTATGGTTTTTTTGTATTACTTCATTAAATTTAATCATGTCACCGATGATCGCGGTGAACGCTTCTCTGACCGCGGACTGAAACGGGACCTGCTACAAGTACTCAGCAAAGTTTACAACGCGCTGCGGCGATTAGGTTATGTTTGTTATTGATATATGGGTCAGAAATACTTTTAATAACTCAAAACAAATCATCCGGTCGCGATACGCAACACCGTATAGACCAGACAGCTATAACCAACCCAGCGTGCGGCCTCGGGTGGAGATGAGTTCGCCGCGATCATCGGTGGCATGGCTGACTTTTAAGAAAGCCCGACTCAAAATCGTAAAACTTAGAAACATGTTATTTTCACACAATGAATGAATGAATGAATGAAAGAAGTTTATTTTCCATAAAAGATTACAAAAATGCATACAATAATGTCTCTCTTGAAAATATATCCCCAAATAGGCTACTGCCTGTGCTTGGGGATAGAGACTTTAGTGCACCATGAAACATACAAACTTACGTAATACTAACTTAATATATCTAAAAAATACAACGTAAAAATTTCACATTTTGAAAGCAGAAATACATGCATATACTCCAATAAGAGCACAATTCGTGTGTAAAAAAAATATATATATAGCCTGTTGTCAGTTTTAAACAATTAACTGAAACTATGGACCTTTCGTACGCATACGCAACCACCACAACACTCATACAACCCTTCCACGCCACACACACACACAAACGCACACCCACACATACATGCACACGGAAAAACACATCCTGGCGAAAAGTTATGTATAGAGAGATGACATAAAATCTCGAATCCTCTGGCGGCCAACCTCTAACAACCATTTATCGATCATTTTTTTATATGTTTGTATACTACATGGTGGTGGTGATTTTATAGAGTTTGGAAGTTGTGAATAAATTACATTGGCAATATAAAAAGATGTTGAGTTTATTGACTTTATTAATCTAGGTGTTATGATTCCAATGTTTACAGATAATCGAGTTATACGTATAATACGTATGCGTTGACTTAATAAACAGAGAATTTTTATTTTTATGTATGTACAAAATTATAACTTTAACAAAAAGCTGAGTAACATTAAGAACTTTAAAATCATCAAACAACAGTTCTGTTGGATAACGTCGATTTTTATTCAGTGCAGATTTAATAATTGATTTTTGAATGGTTTCAAGAGGCACTAGGACAGTTTGGTAACAACCACCCCATCCTACAATTCCATATTGTAAAATTGACTGGACATAGGCAAAATACACAGTCTTCATCAAATTAATTTATTTATTCGTGAAAAAATAAAACTGAATTTCCTGAGTCTGCTCCTTATATATATGATATGGTTATGCCATTTCAGACGGTTGTCAAAGATGACCCCAAGATACTTATACTCTGCCACTCTCTCGATACACTCACACGATACACAATCATTCAATCTGTCACTCCTGCACGTGTGCAAACGCAGATGCAGGTTCACTGGATCGTGGTCGGCCCTCACGGAAACAGGCATGTATTTAGTTTTTGAAATGTTCAATGAGAGCCGACTTTGATCGAACCACCGCTTGATGACACTTAGGCCACGCTCCGCCGAACGGTACACATCCTCCCAGCTGTCGCCTTCGAAAAGCAGTGCTGAATCGTCAGCATACAAAAATACTTTCCCTCTATCTAAATTCACCCTACCAAGATTGTTTATGTAGATAAGAAAAAGAAGAGGGCCCAAAGTGCTTCCTTGCAAAACCCCGTACTCAATCAAGAGGGGCGCGCTGGAGTGACCGGCAATAGAGACAACCTGGTAACGGTCACTCAAGTAGCTTTTGAACCACTCCAGCGCAACTCCCCTAACCCCAATTAGCTCTAGTTTTTTTAAAAGAATTCCTCTATCAACAGTATCAAAAGCTTTAGCCAGATCGATAAAAATTAAAAGAGGTTTTTTACTGCGCCCGACAGCATCCTGAATATTTTTTGTGAGTAAGAAAAGGTCGTCATTGAGATTTTTATCCCTTCTAAATCCGAATTGATTTTCAAAGAGGATGTTTTCTCTTATCAAGTAATTTTCAAGCTGGGATCTCATGCATTTCTCTAATAATTAATTGATTTTTAAAGAGGATGTTTTCTCTTATCAAGTAATTTTCAAGCTGGGATCTCATGCATTTCTCTAATAATTTAGAAAGGACGCTCGCCAGAGTGATTGGCCGGAAATTTACACATTGATTTTTTTGCCCGCCCTTATGTATTGGGATTACTTTACCCATCTTGAAGGAATTTGGAAAAATGCCTGAGCTAAGACTGGTGTTGATTATGTGAAGAAGAGGTGATTTCAACGATAAAAAATTGTCTTTAATTAACTTGGCCGGAATTTCATCTAATCCGGGGGCGGACCCCCCTTTCAAATTATGCACTACTCTTTCGAGCTCCGCTTCGGAAATCGGCTCCAGCCGGAAGATGGAGTCCACCATAAAATTCTCATCTCTCACAACAGGCTCAGACACGGGAGGGACGGCACTGGCTAAGTTGGCCCCAACCCCAGCATAATATTCATTAAAGAGATTCGCTATATTTTTTATGTCATCATCACCTATAAAATCCTTATGCCCCAAGAAGTGGTCAATCGGAAATTCCTCTTTAACCCTCTTAGTGCCCATAATCTCAGTGATATTTTTCCACAATTTCCTTTTATCGCCTCTAGATTCCGATATTTTTTTACGATAATAAGTTGCTTTTGCAGTGACTATTATTTTATTCAGAATATTTCTATATTTTTTAAAACGCGATTTTAAAGCTACATTAAATGGTTGTTTTTTCAGTCGCCTACTCATACCATCTCTGACCCGTACTGATCTAACAATTCCCGCCGTGATCCATGGTTTAATTTTATACTCCTTTGCTGAATACTTTAAGGTCTTGGAAGAAACTGAAATTATATATTGCAATTTTTCAATGAAAAGTTGACAGCATACATTTACATCCATTGAATTTGAGATAAGAGACCAATCCGTGTCAGAGATAATACGAGCGGCTGCTTTGAAATCGACAACATTGTTTTCAGTTTTGGACGGAATATGATGGATTTCCCCAGGAATGTAATTTTCACATTGTAATTGTGCGATAGTAAAATAATGATCAGTTAAACAACACTTAATAACAGCAGATTTAATGAACTGGGTATTTTGATAATCAGTGAAAATGTGATCTAAACAGCTTCCTGAGAACTCAGTTACTCTGGTTGGTACATTAATACAACTAATAAAACCCAACCCATAAAAAACGTCAAGATATCGCTGTGAAAGGAATTCTGATTTATTTTGCAAAATACAACAATTAATGTCGCCGACGAGCCAGTGCGCCCTGTCCCTACTCCTGTTATCTAAATAGGTCTCAAGGTCATCAATAAAGAGAGATAGATCACTGGACGGACTCCGATACACTGCCAGCAGAGACAGCCGCGCGCCGCCAAACGTTACATCCACTTTAACACACGTTGCTCCTGACATACTCACTTCCTCACAGCACACAGCAAAACATTTTTTCACAAACACAATCACACCATCATTCTGATTCTTACTCTCCTTATTTACTACGACGTCATACCCATTCATACTCACATTCGCGCTAGATTCATCCATCCAAGTCTCAGTTAAAACAATAATATCAAATTGATTATCAAAACTATCTAAAATGACCGTTAGTTCATCAAAGTTTTTGTTACAACTCCTAATATTCAGGCTAAGGATAGTAAAACTATTTTTTATGTCTACATTTTGCTCACTAAAAAATTTAAAATCAGAAAAATCTTCGTATATACATGCATCTACTTCCTGGTGAGAGTTTATCTCATCTAATATATCGCCCATTGTGTGTCAAGGTCCCACCCATCCACCCAAAAATAAAACTAATTCTATGTAAGTAATATGTAAATTTGTCTAATATAGTACAAAATGCAAAAACACAAAAAATTTTTTCGAGAAAAACTTGTTTCGACATTATCTGCCGTTTCAAGCAAAATTAATAAATACTAACCGTCATTCTCTTTAATATGTCATTTTATATTGTCAGCCAATTGAATTGAGAAAAAAAATCACATTCAGTGATCCTGAGTTTAATTTGGTTTGTTGCAACTTTAAAAAAAAAATTATTATAACAAATTAAAGCTGATGGTTATGACTCTCCATACTAAGTGTAAATGCGATTATAACTAAAACACGTACAATCCAAATACAAACAATATGCAAAAACAGAGAATATATTCTTACAATTAGGCCAACATGAGACAATTCAATTATCCACAAAAATGAACAGCTAAAATTAATACACATGAATGTTGCAAATAATAATACTATCATAATTGATACATGTTCTTTCATGCAACAAAAAACATACCCTTGTAATTTATTTTCGAATACTGCTATGATATTAATGATAAAAAACAATAAAAATAAAAACAACAATGTTAGCTGCAAAGGGCTATACTATACTCAAACAAAAATTTTTTATGTGTTCACAAAATATTTGAAACTGAAATACAGTACGGTAGTTATTAAAAAGTAATAAGTTATCTATTATATTAGAATATATATGCTACATAAAATATGAAATTCAAATGAATAGTTGTTTTTTTTTATATATAAAGAAGAATAGTAATGAAAGATTAAAATGTTGATAACATAAATTATAAAATAATTAGAGCAGTTAAAAAAAAAAAAAAAAAAAAAAAAAAAAAAAAAAAAAAAAAACTATCCAAATATCAATAAATCAGAATCTTTTCAATGTACCATTAAAATTAATTTGTATGTAATATACAGTTTTAAAAATTAACAGTACCAATAGAGTTGAATGTTACGACGATCCTCCCACACGTTCCATGCCTTTGATGTTGCCACCGCCGCCGCCAGACTTCTCGCCTCCGCTGCCGCCTTCGACGCCGCCGGGTTTGATGATGTCTTCTACTTCCCCAAGGGTCCTAATTCTCGTCACTGGTCCATCTGATGTCTTTCTAACCATGACCTTCCCCTCCTTCACCCAGGAATAGGCCAGTCGACCGTCTTTCACGAGGGACTTGGTGTATCCCAGCAGGCGTCTGTTTTGAGGTGTTAAATGGTCCACGAGCAGAACCCGGGATGGACGAAGCGATGGTGCTAAATCAGTGGTCTGAATATTTTTCTGGCGTGCATATGTGCATATGTGCAATGTCCAGTATATAGTCTTCTTTTTTTAAGATTCAAATGATTCGACAATAAACCAGAGTACAGCATCCACACCGGTAGTCGTACATTAAAACAGTCTGATAGGCTGAGTCTCATCACTTAGTGCCGACGCATGTGTTCTTATTATTATATACTGGCCAGATTTTGTTCATTTAAATGTACCGTTTCCGTGTCTCTATTTAATTTTAATGCGACGACAATTTCACTATTGAAGGGTTAATGTAATTGTAACTTTAAACTTTTTTTTATAATGGTTAAAAAAAGACCCGAAAACATTGTCGTGAAAATAACCCCTCTGGATCACTAGACAGAGCGGAGATATTGTAAACCACTCTTTTTCTATAAGTACGCGATATAGTAAATCCACAATGAAATATACTGTATTAATAACATTTTAACACATTAACCTACCAACCTATTACCGATTTAGTCTATAAAACATAAAAGTATTAATAGGAGAGTGTACCATTTCAAGACGAAATAAAGATTATGAAAATCTAGATATCAACAGTGATTGGCCTACAAAAAAGAACCAAATTTTTTAAAGTTAGTGTATGCATTGTACTTTACGATGTAAAATCATTCTCATTAAATATTAGGCCTAGTGATAATAAGAGCAATGAAAGTTGGTACATTGGCAAAACTGTTGTTTGTAATAACAATTGATTGGCGATTTAGTATTGTTTTCCACAACAATGAGTGAAGAAATTATCTAAAACTGCCATTTTGGACACTTAAATTTCCAAAATTTCACGGGGTAGGACCCCCAAACCCCTCGCCCATGTGGGGGGTATTCCATACCCCCCAAACCCCCCGGTTAGCCCTCCCCTTGTTGACGTCCTAGATCTGCCACTGGTCTCAATTACATGGCGGAGGCAGTAGGCAGAGCAATCATAAAGTCCTACGAAGATAACTGTCCTCTCAGGACTAAAAGGACTACAAAAGATGTGCCTTGGTGGAATGAGAGGCTTAACTTAACAGCATAAGGAAAAAGCTGCGGAAGCTTTCCAACATAAGCAGAAGGACAGGCAATAGAGCCCCCTATGCCACAGCTCTTACAGAGTACAATAAAGAAATCAGGAAATCCAAAAGAAGTTCCTGGAGGCGGTTCTGTGAAAGGTTAGAAAACCTGCCAGAAGCAGCTAGACTACAAAAAGCCCAACAGAAGGACTCTCCAAATCCGTTGGGGGCTTTAACAAATGGAACAGGCCAACACAAATCAGACATGAAGGAGACTCTAGGGGTTTTAATGAGTACCCATTTCCCAGGGAGCACCCCAGTCGATGGCAACATGGACTGGCTCCCCTGAGAAAGAAAATCCCCACTAGAATGTGCAAGGTCAAGAAGAACTGCTGCCAAGATGTTCAAACCGGAGATTGTGAAATGGGCCGTAAACTCGTTCAGCCCTTTCAAGTCTCCTGGTGGGGACGGTATCTTTCCAGCACTACTCCAAGAAGGATCGAAATCCTACTAGGCTACATAATGGCAATCTTCAAGGGTAGCTATGCCCTAGGACATGAACCAAAGAATTGGAGGAAGGCAAGGGTGGTGTTCCTTTTGAAAAAAGGGAGGGATCCAGCCCAGCCCAAATCCTACCGGCCTATCTGCCTTTCATCCTTCATGCTAAAGGCGATGGAAAAGGTGATAAATCGACACGATAGGGATGAGATCCTTTCAAGGTCTCCCCTAAGTGCGAACCAACATGCATTCTTGATGGGAAAATCAACTTCAACGGCGTTAAGTAGCTAGTAGGAAATATAGAGGACAGAGATCCTTGCAGGGGTCTTTATGGACATTCAGGGTGCTATTGATAATGTAGGGTACCGTTCCATTGAGGAAGCCATAATGGACAAAGGAATTCCAAAGGGCACTGCCTCCTGGATAATGGCTCTCCTACATACCAGGGAAATCACAGCCTCAGAAGGCGACCACATAGTGACAGTTAAAGCTAAGAGGAGCTGCCCCCTAGGAGGAGTTCTCTCTCCCCTTCTTTGGGCACTAGTGGTCAACGATCTGCTGAAAAAGGCAGAACAGAAGGATATAGACCTGCAAGCCTTTGCCGATGATCTAGTCCTCACCTTCAGGGGGAAACACAAAGGAACTATAGAGGACCTAACCCAAACTGCGGTGAACTTCATCAATGAATGGTGCAGCGGGGAAGGATTGACCATAAACCCGGAAAAAACCGAGCTGGTCGTGTTCAGAAGGAAGAGGAGAACAAGTATCTCCTTCCCAACGATAAGAGGAATGAGTGTCAAAGACGTAAAGGAAACCAAGTACTTTCCTTGGGTAAGTACCGAAATTACCGAGATTAGATTATACACGGTCTAGGTGTATAATCCTAGACCGGAAGTTAACCTGGTCCAAACACTTAGATTACGCACTTGCCAAGGGTACAGGAGCTATGGGTGCCTGCAGAAGGACCTTTGGGAAAAACTGGGGCCTAAGCCCCCTCTAAAATACTGGAGCACGCCATGTATTTTATACAGACGGCAGCCGGAAGGACAACAAATCAGGTCTAGGAGTGTATGGCAATAGAACCAGCATCTCCCAGGCCCTAGGCAGCAGGCAACGGTATTTCAATCAGAGGTCCTAGCGATTGAATGCTGTGCTTGGAACATTCTGGCAAGAGGGCTAAGGAGAGGAAAAATACTTAGCCTATCTTCTCATATAGCCAAGCTGCTTTAAAAGCACTAGACTCGTTCGTGATAGACTCACGGACAGTGCTTGCAAGAGCGCTCTAAGCGCTGGCGGAGCACAACCAGGTACAGCTAGGCTGGATACCGGGACACTCCGGGCATAAAGGCAATGAAAGGGCCGATGCTCTGGCAAGAAAGGGCTCAGATGAACAGTTAATAGGACCGGAGCCCTTCTGTGGTGTCCCTCTGTGCATAGGACAAAACAAAATCCTATCCTGGGAGAAAGGTCAAAAACAGGAAGCCTGGAACAACTTCCCAGGAGGGAGAAATACTCCCAATAAAAAATCCAGGGAAAAAATCCCAGTATCAAAAATACTGATTGACCCTTTTAATAAGAAGTGGAAGGAGCTGCTTAGCCTGAACAAAAGGGAAATCAGTCTTCTAATAGGGATGCTAACTGGTCATGGACCACTGAAAAAACATCTCAAGACAATCGGACTTAGTCAATCCGATCTATGCAGATTCTGTACAACGGAGGTAGAATCCGCCGCACACTTATGGCTGGACTGTCCGGCCATCTCTCAGAGAAGGTTGAAATTCCTAGGAAAGGCCGTATTAAAGCCAGCGGAAATAAGGGAGATGGAGAGAAACCAGCTGTTAGGCTTTGCGAAGGGCCTTCAACTGATATATTGATAAACATAAGGGGTGCTACAATAGACCTTTTAGGCCAAGTTAGATAAAGGTTCACTACCTGGCTCCGCCAAAGAGAAAAAAAAGAAAAAAAAATAGGTCAGATATCAAATATGGCTCTAGTTTTGAAAAAAAGTTAATCAGGGGTGCCTCACGGGTCAATTTTGGGTCCAACACTTTTCAGTCTCTACATAAATGACTTGCTCTAGAGTAGGGTGACCAATCGTCCCGGAAAACCGGAACTGTCCCAGTTTTTTATAATGTCATGCGATGTCCCGAAAAATTGTATTTAGACGTCCAAGTCCCGGAATCCTGATTTTAAAGGGATTTTAAAAATTTCGAGACCTAAATACAGTAGAACCTCGATAGTTCCACACTTTGTAGACTAAGAGGGTGTCGAACTATCGAAATGTCGAACTATAGGGAGTATATGGGAAGTTTTACCAATGGGAGCATAAAAATCATGATTTGCATTTAGGAAACACTAAATTTAAATTAAACCATAACTTAAATTTGCTAGTATTCAATGTGGATATATGTAGATACTCGGAATCCATATTAATGGATTCCGAGTATTGCTTTTAATTGAACCTTAACATAACCAATATTCAAACCATTCACAACTTTGTTTCATTTTTCACCTTTGTCAGTCTCCAACATGGAAACTAACAGTCGTTTTTAACATGTTTAGTTGTCATGGACTGTGTCGAACTATCGAGAGTCCATCTAGGTTCTACTGTATAGGCAAATTCAAATTTTGACAAACGGAACAGAGTGGAAGTAATCCTCCAGATTCTTTATAATTACAAATGTGACTGTGTGCAATTTTATAACTAACTAACGCTTCAAATAAAAAAGTCATGATCAAGATCAGCTGTAGCAGTGACAAATATTCTTTACTGCAAGGCCGATCATTACCATCCACAACCACCGCTGAGTAATATAAAATGTAATATTTAAACATTTGAACTCTATTATTTAGGTATTTTTACCATGAATGCCTACATTAATAGTGTATGCTATATTCATTAAATTTCACAGATTAAGCAAAACTATGAATAGTCATCTGGTCATTGCTCTGAAAATTTACAATTCCTTGGAAGGCTTAATATATAGGTACTCAGAAAAACAGTTTAAAAATAAACTGTACTCTTGGTTACTGAAAAATCCCTTTTATGATCTTGAAGAATTCTTTAAAATAAAGAACATTGCCTTTTGACATATGTCACATGTTACTATTAAGCATTTAGTATTAAGTATTGACAATTGTTAATGATTGAATAATCCTTACAACAAATAAAGATTTATTTATTTATTTATAAACTTTTTCAATACCTATTACTTCATTCAATGACAAGTTAAGTTTTGAACAATGCTATATTAACATAGTGCTAAGGGTTTAGGTTTAGGAAATTCATGAAACTTTGTTTTTGTGTGAATCTGATTAATTTACTGCAATTATAAAAACATATACAGTACTATGAATCAATCAGTTCTTCATTAGACTAATTCTTATCCACGCGACAATGGACCAGTTGGTTGGTATACACCTTGGTAAGGGGGTGGGGGAGGTAAGGGTACATATTCGGAGCTGTCCCGGTTTCTTCCGTGAATGATTTGGCCACCCTACTCTAGAGTGTACAGTACAAGCTAATTTTATATAAAGATGACACCATTGCAATTATCATGCCAGAAAATTTATATAACCTTAAATTTAAACCTTAAATTAAAGCTTTGAAAAAGAAGCATTTCAAGAAAAATATAAAGCCTCAATAAACAAACTTCTAAAATTTAAATTAGGCCTATATAATATTTCCAATGAATTTTGACCAACTTTATTTTAATTGAAAAGCAATATATGAGATTACCTGGAAATTTCAGTCAAACTAGGGCACGAAACACCATTGGCTGAAAAAAGAAAGCAATATTATTTAAGAACTAACTGATAACATTAAAAATACAGATGTAGTTTTCCTTCGATGTTGGTTACAATCCTTCCGTTTTAAAATAAGGGTGATGACTTTTTTTGTAGCCAGTGAAGTTAAAATCGCCATATTCTATGGTCACCAAAATGTCGTACTAAATAGACCTTTAAAATTGTATAGTATGACATGTTTGTAGTAGTGAGTTTTGGCAGTTCAGGGGCCCAATTTTTCAATTGAGGGAGTAGTGAGTTGATAAGTTTGCTCATTGGTGAAAAAATTTCATACACCCTCACGTCTACACAAGAATGAAAGTAATTTGTAAGATCTATTAAAACTTGCACATCATTAATAGTCATTAATAGTTTCCATCAGTATTTCAAAGGATATTTGCAATCATCATCGTCGCATGTATGTAAAAAATGTATTTTATGCAGGAAATCTTACCAACTCACCCGTTTTTATTCAGTTAACAAATAGGTGGTGAGTGGTTTTGATGAAATAATCACATGTGAGGTTGATCATTCTTCCTCTTCATCTTGATCTCAACAGAAAATAATTCAATTCATCAATAACAACTACATTGTCTAGGTTATGTTTAACTTAAATAATTAGCCTAAAATGTATGTAATAAACACTTAAAATGAATTGAGGTTGTCACTAAGTTATAAATATAACGATGCAAGTCATATAGAATCAATTAATAAAACTGGCTCAATTCATGCTGTTCACTATTTTTATGGTTGAAACCTAACAAAAACTTTAATTTTGCCATTTCGAGCCAGTCCGTGAGGAGCAAACTGGTGAGATGTAACCCACTACTCAAACTGGGCCCCTAGCACAAAATGCATAAATAAAATTTGACAGGTGATATGTAAGCTGATAACACGTGACGTATAATCTAGTCACTTTTCAAATTTGATTTATGCGTTTTGTTTCAGAACTGCCAAAACCTGACTAATCTTAGTATTTGAATTCCTAAGATTCATACCACTGACCCTCAGTTTTTTAGCGAATTTCCCATAGGGAATAAGCTATTACCGTAGGTCTCATGGTAAGACCTAAGCCCGGGACCATGTTACTTTTTCGTTTTTAGGTGCCCAGAGACCAAAAATAATAGTCATTAAAATTTATGTATATATATATATATATATATATATATATATGTATATATATATATATATGTATATATTTATATATGTATATATATATATGTATAAATATATATATATATATATATATATATATATATATATATATATATATATATATATATATATATATATATATGTATGTGTCCCTAGGCACGATAACTCTCGTAAAAACGGTCCGATCGACACCAAATTTGGTAGAGATGTGTAATCCTACGTTTATTCGGATGAGTTCGTAAACCAGACATATCGACCTACCGGAAGGGGTTGTTTTGCGGGATTTTGTACCCCAAAAATGGGTTTTTTGCATTTTTCATATGTAATTTTTAAAAGTTTTAAATTTTTATTTTTACCATTGGATTTAGCTAAAAAAAACACACAATTTAGTATTTTGAAGCTTTGCTCTATCTCCATTGGTTACCGAGATATTAAAAATTCTAACGACAGTACATTGTATTTTGGTGCTCCAATGTTAATCTTATGGAGAGTAAGGATGTGTTATTATTTCAATTATTAACCAATATTTTTCGATGAAACTTGGTATTTGGCTTCATTTGGTTGAGATTCAACCATTTATGTAAAAAAATCTTCGTTTTTGTACTTATCATGGCAGCAAACCTGCATACTCTTTTTCCATGTTAATCATATGGAGAATAGGCAAACTCTTTTAATTATGGACAGATATTGATGAAACTTAGTATATAGCTTCATATAGTCCAAATAAATATTTTTTATGCTTAAAATCTACTTTTGGTGTTCCCCATGGCAGCATACCTGCATACTCTTTCCCTATATGTATCATTAGGAGAATAGACAATATTTTACTATTTATGAGCACGTAATGAAATTTTGTTTACAAGTTCTTCTGGTCAAAATTAATATTACTAATTTGGAAATTCGCTGAGTACGCAGGGCTGCTGCGACGGGGGTATTTACTGTATTTTTCGATTCTAGAGATAATTTTAAGACTACTTTACAATTTAATGTGTATTCCTAATCCTAACGGTTTGGGAGATAATGGAGGTCGATGTTTGATTTTTCCCATAGGAATAACATGGAGCAGATTGTCATATACATTAACACTGAAAATTTTACCTTTAACATAACTGAAAAAACATAAAAATATCTTATAACCTGATTTTAGATAATATTTCATTAAAAAATACAGATTTTCACGTAATTACTTTTAGTTTTCTACACATATTAAATCATTTCCACCATATTAACAAATTCATGGAAAATTCAAATAATTTATGACAAAACCAATCATTTATGATGCTAAAGTGTTTAAAAGAAGAAGCTAAGGCATTTGATTTTTATGTTAGGCCTTTTTAATAAGGCCTAAAGAATAAAGTTGAAATTCTAGAAATTAATGTAAATAGTGACATTCTGTGCATCTCCGAACACTGGTTAAACCCTGGAGAACTCGAGCTGAGTATTCCAGAGGGCTACTATATCGGTAGTTCCTTCTGTCGCTCATCGCATAAGAACGGAGGTGTTGCTGTACTTGTACGAAATCATCTTAAAACTGAAGTATTAGATGTAAGCTTTCTAAATAAGGAATTTAACTTTGAAATTGCTGGTGTAATGTTAATTAATTGTAAGGTTTTAATCATCTCACTTTATCGGTCTCCTGATGGTAAGACTGATATTTTTCTTCAACAACTTGAATGTCTTCTTGAATTTATAAGTAAACCTAAGTGGTTTGACTTTAAAATAATTTTTGGAGGCGATGTAAATTCTGCTTTTGATATGACAAATGAATCTAAATGTACTGTTCTTGAGTTAAAAAATTTGTTATCTCAATATGGTTTCTCAACTTTGAATTTTGAACCTACAAGGTTAAATGCATGCCTTGATAATGCATTTACCAATGACACCACTAATGTGTGTAAGGTTAATGTTGTAAAATTTCCTTACTCGGACCATGATTTTTTAGATATTAGTATTAGTTTAGTATGTAAGGCTGTCAATCCTGTTCTGAAAAGTGTTTCTGGTCTCAATCATAATGACTATGGACTCAGTGGTCAAAGTTTATCTAATTCTAGGGTTAAGTTTTTTATTTCAAAAAGTAGCTTTTCAAATATTAGTAATAAACTAGAAACTTTTGATTGGAAATATTTACTAACTAGCCAACCAGGTCTTAATGCCAGTGAAGTTTTTACTGTATTTTTTACAACCCTAGTAAATTTAATCAATTGTCATCTCAAGTTAAAGGTATGTCATGTAGGTTCTGAACAAAGATTTTGTAGGCCTAGTACTCCCAAAAATAACAAGTCATGGTACACTGAGGATCTAGCTAAGCTGAGAGCTCAAATTTTGGTTTTTGATCAAATTTTGAAGAGCACAAACATGCCTTCTGATGACATTAAAAATGCCAAAAAAACTCTTGTAGCAAAGTATAGAAGGGGGATTGCTGAAGCTAAATGTAAGTTTAATTCTGAGTTAATTGAAAGCAGTGATAATAGGATTAAGACTGCTTGGTCAATTGTTAACAAGGTAACAATTAACAAGGTAGGTTTGTTAATAAGGCACCTTCAAAGATGTCTGATAATATTAGGCCTGAGGAATTCAATGACTTTTTCACTGAATCTGTAAAAAGTATAAGAAAGGATAATAAAACCCCCAGTCACAGCTGTCGAACTAGTAGAGAATCGCCTGTTTCATGTGCCTATGTACCTTAAGTGGAAGGAAATAGGTGCTGATCAGGTTATTCGGGTTGTTGGCAGAATGAAAAACTCTGATAGCCTAGACATTTACTATATGTCCAACTCTCTGATCAAAACCATTGTGTGGCCGATCGCTCAGCCATTGGCCTATTGTGTGAATCTCTGTCTGGCAGAGGGTGTGTTCCCTAATGAACTAAAAATAGCTAAGGTTTGTCCTGTTTTTAAAAGTGGGTCCAAAGACACACCACAAAGTTATAGGCCTATTTCGATTTTGCCCGTTATAGGTAAAATTTTTGAATCATTAGTACATGACCCGTTAAGTAATTATTTTGAAAATAATGGGATTTTTTGCGATTTGCAATTTGGTTTCAGGCCTGGGCGATCGACTGTTAATGCTGTTGACCGTCTTGTCAAAGATGTGATCAGCACATTTGAGGACGGGGGCTTTGCTCAGGCTACCTTCTGTGACCTGAGCAAGGCCTTCGACTGCATTGATCATGAGATACTTTTAGCAAAGCTTCAATATTATGGTATCAAAGATTCACATCTAAAATTCTTTCAGTCCTACCTTGTAAATCGTTTCCAATTAGTTGAAACTGGTATTGGCCAATCTGCACCGTTGAAAGTCGATATTGGCGTGCCTCAAGGCTCGGTTTTGGGGCCGCTATTGTTTATAATATCTGTCAATGACTTGCCTGTTAATGTTAGTTCAAGCTGTTACATGTTTGCAGACACAACGTTGTTCTGCAGGAGTGATAGCTTGGCTACCCTTTCTGACCTTGTTAAGGACACTTTAAATGAGGCCTCAATTTGGTTTAGAGCCAATAGCCTCTTACTTAATGAGTCAAAAACAAAAAATCTATTGTTTAGCCTCAGGAAGGTCACTGATTGTCCTCAGGATGCTACCGATCAGAGTGTTAAATTTCTGGGAATAAAAGTTGGCATTCCCACATTGATTTTATTTCTTCTAAACTTTCCAAAATTATTTTTCTCTTCAGAAGATTGAAAAATCATATTACTTTGGACTACTTGCGAATTGTGTATTTTGTTTTTTTTTCAGTCAGTTTTGAATTATGGGTTGATCTTATGGGGAAATTCAAATAAAATTTCCAACATTCTCATTCTTCAAAAAAGAATAATTCGTATAATGGCTAATGCTAGTTTTAGGTGTCATTGTAAACCTTTGTTTGTAGAATTAAAGATTCTGACAGTTATTAATTTGTATATTTTTGAAGTAGTCAAGTATATCTCAAAAGAATTATCTAACCTCACTTTGAGAGGACATGTTCATGAGCATAATACTCGAACCAGAAATAGTATTAACTATAGCTTTTTAAGATTATCCAAATCACTACAAAGTCACTTCTCCATAGGCTTAAGAATTTTTAACAAAATTATTCACAAGTTAGAATTTTATCCAAACTCCCATACTATTAGTAAGAAGTCTTTAGATAACTTTATCAGTTGGCTCTTGGCTAATCCTTTTTATTCGCTACAGGAGTTTCTATCTTTAAGAGATAGCGTCATAAGTTTTTAACAGTAGATTTTGTACTCGATATTAAATTTTATGTACGAGTTAGGTTATATTTGTTATTTATTTTTCTGTTATCAGTGATTGTCAACTGTATTTATGTGTAATTGTAAACTGAAGTCTGTGATGTTTTTTTAACTTTCTTGTTTTGATTGTACATTTATATATGACAAGTGCAATTTCGCCTGTATTTTAAGACATATCCAATTGTACAAAATGTACCTAAAGGAATAAATGATTTGACTTTGACTTTAGTTTAACGGGAAATTTACAGAGATAATGGATGTGAAATTTAGCTCCATGTTATTCTTATGGGAAAAAATCAAACTTTGACCACCATTATCTCCCAAACCATTAGGATTAGGGACACACATTACATTGTAAAGTAGTCTTAAAATAATGTCTAGAATCCAAAAATACCATAAAAAAGGGGGACGGTATTTAAAATTAATGACTTCCAGTCTGGATAGGTTACTTCTGGTACATCTTGTACATTGAAATTATCATCAACGGATAGAGCACAACCAGTTTATCTATAATGGCACAATTTGTTTTTGTGAATAATCAATTTTGTAGATTTGAAAAGGGGTGTACGGGTGGTCTGAGACACCCGGTATACATTTCTGAGCTTTACGTTAAACTGAAATAAAATTCCATGTTAAACCATGTCAGTCATTTTTTAATTTCCCTTGATAAAATCTTCACTGTATAGAATCTTAAAAAATCATGATAGCTGGCAAAAAACGTCTTTTTTAAACAAGCAAAATACATATGTTACAGGTTTTTAGACATACCTTTCTCCTTTACTTCTTTTCTCACACTATAAGGTGGATTGGTATGCGAAGGAAGAGTGAGCACTTGAGGCTGAGGAGATGGTTCTTCCTTCGGGAAATCAGACTTCAAATCTAAAAAAAATACAGCAAATTAATAATACCTTTTAAATTTAGTAAATATTGACGTGAATTGCTTACCCAAATTAACTGGCTAAAGCCTGAATCAGTTTTGCCTCAGTTTCACAACTCCAGTCACTCCAACTGTACACGGCATATATACATTCGTAATTATCGGAGTTGGGCCTATAAAACCAAATCTCAATTTGCTTTCCACATCAAAACGAAAAATTTTCAACTAAAACAAGAAGATATTATTGGAGTAAGCGTGTGTTTAGAGGTTTATTACTAAGGCCCATGTTATACGGGCAGCTAAAACGCGACGTATAAAACGCTGACGCTGGACATAAAAAACGTAGCAGTTATACAAGCATCAATAACGTCGCGTCGCCGACGCACACGCTCGTTGGGTGGAGCTGTTACACTAGCGGGAAAAACGCCGCGGCAATTACCGAGTGAGCCCGAAGGTAGCCGAACGTCATATTCGCGCTGGGTCAGTGTCTGGTGGGGGGGAGGAAGCAGATCTGCCACGGCAAAGCTGCCCGTATAACACCGACTCGCGTCATTGCTGCCGCGTCTTTGCTGCCTGTTTACCAGTCCGGACGCGTAAAACACGTCGACGCTGAGTTTACCGGGCAAGACGCGGCAGCTAAAACGCTCGTATAGTTGCACACCACGCAAGTCCATTATCCCGCTAGGCTTGACGTCGACGCGACGTATAAGCTGCCGCGCTTTTGCTGCCCGTATAACATGGGCCTTAAATTGAGTTGAGTCAGGTATTGAACACACTAATCGACTATCACGTCTACTCAAGCAGATTTGTTATGCATGAAAAAAATGCTAGTTTTTCAATGGTGTTTTAAAATGCATTTCATAAATTAATAACATAATTATTTTAAACTAGAGGTAATATAAAGTTTATATGATTTTAAGTCAAACTAATAGACAATGGACAGTTTAACATAATTTTTGGGGTTACAGTGGTCCTTCACACTCTGCGTAATATGGACGAAAGGGAGGCCAAGCTTCCCGGACAGCTGGGTTTTCACGAGCCTAAAATTACCTGAGAAAAACGATGGTGAAAAGTCTACCACTATCCCACGCTGTGCTCGCCTGTTATGGCCAATTTTTCAAAATGGCGACTGAAACTTATGGTAGTTTTATAAGTTTTTGCTGAATATCTTTTGAACCGCTAAAGACAGCTAAATTTTGTAAATTAGTAAAATTTAGGAAATATAATTTTATAATTTTGATATATAATATGTATTGGTTGTTATATTTAATAAGGGTGATATTACACTTTAAAGTTAATTTCAATTGTGGGCTTTTAAGTGAATTTTGTTTGTTGGGAAAACCATATTACGGTGGTGTCAAAGGTTATAAATAAGCCTTTAATCGTGTTAACTTTTTACTACTAGGTACCAAAAACACCATTCATTAAAATTGACATACCTGCATATATATATATATATATACTTAAATTCTTCGAACCCAGTAAAACTATTAACGAAATATCCGATTTTTATCAAACTTGACATGAAGGTGTGGGACTTTGTCTAAAATATACTTAAACCCTGTTTTTTGGCTGATTTTAGACAAATTTGAACCTGTAAATCACTCTTTTCCCATAGTCTGATAATCCCAATCAACATAACTAGTGGACATAGACCTAGTCCCATACCTTTTTGTCAAATTTGATAAAAATTCGTTAACAGGTTTACCGACATCACGAAATTCAAGTACATATTTATATATGTATCTTAATAAGTATATATATGCAGATATTAAAATTTTAATGAATGGTGATTTGGTACCTAGAGACCCTGTAGTAAACGAAATTCACTTAAAAGAGCTAAATTGAAAGTAGCTTTAAAGTGCAATATCACCCTTATTAAATATAAAAACCATTACATATTATGTATCAAAATGTGCAAAATTTTATTTTCAAAATTTTTTACTAATTTACAAATTTAACTGTCTTTAACGGGTAAAAGATAAACAGCAAAAACTAATAAAACTACAGCTGCCATTTTGGACAAATTGGAAATAGCGGGGCGAGCGCACCGTCGGTGAGTGGTAGACTTTTCACCATCGTTTTTCTCAGGTAATTTTACATAAAAATCAACCAAAATATATTAGTTTGCAATTACTTCCGGATTCAGCTATTTTTTGAGCTAATTTTAAAAGATTACATGTTTAGTGTTGGGGGCCGTCCATAAATTACGTCATCTGAAAATTGGGAGGTGGGGTCCAGATTGAAAATGACGGTAGGGTGATGTGCAAAGGGGGGGGGGGAGTCGGCTTTGGTATGACGTCATTTTTAAAATGATGTTTTATATCAAATGTTGACGTTTAAAACAACGATAAATAATTCGTACACAATTCAACTATTACAAAATAATTACCAGTATCTAAGAAAATACATCAGACAATTTTCAAGAGTTGTTTTATAGTTTATTTTTCTATTGAGAAAGTCATTTTGGCTTATTTCTGAAGGTAAATTGAGATTTGATTTGACAATGTTTTTAGTTTATCCGGTAGAGTTCAACGTCAGACAAAGGTAAGTAGAAAAATCATTATTTTTACTAAAAACGAAGGTTTGTTAAAAATTACGTCATTTTCCTTAGAGGGGGGGGGGGGGGTCAGATAAGTTATGATGGTAGGATGATTTTAGGGAGGGAGGGTCCAAAAGTGGCCAAAAAGGGATGACGTAATTTATGGACGGGCCATTGCCCGCGGGGCAATTAGTGTTTTCAGCGGTTGGAACCGGCGTGACTGGAGTCTCCGGCTGTTTTGGCTATGGGTGGGAACTTGAAGTGTAACTCCAGTGAGCAGCGACAAATTCTGAAATATATTTCGGCAGTTATCACTCGTTTGGGATTTAATTTGACAATTTTGATTGTTATCAGCATTTTATAGCCAATGGCATTATTGTCAGCTGTGTTTGTGTTGCGCTGATGGCTGCGATCACCTGTGATTGTGTTGTCAACTCGGACGCCAACCACGACGAGCGCTAGTAAATCCACACTAGCGCTCCAAGCCGCTGTTCCTTGCGTAACTGGAGTCCCCGGGTGGTTCAGGCGGGCAACCTAAGTGACGGAGTGTCATAACTGTCATCCAATAACCCATATTAGACTATGGAATACGCTTTGTACAACACAGCGTTGCTTCGCAGCGACTTTCGATCCCCAACAAACTCGATCGCTCAATTGTTATTTTTGTGTCCGACATCTGTCAATGTAATTGTTCTTAAAGTCGTGCCGGATTATCAAGCGTGCCGGATCATAGGATGCCAGATTACTGGAAGTTTACTGTAATAGTGTATTCCCTATAGCAGTGTTCCCCAACCATTTTGTGCTCACATAGCACCTAACATTCTAAAATTTTTTTACGTACCACCGAAAGATACTGACCCCCCCCCCACCCACAACACCCTCATACCCATACAGATACAGCTGGAGAGAGCCTAGAATATTGTTTTCTTTTTAATGTGTTTTATTATAGGCCCCTAAATAGACGTGAGTGACAATTTTAACGCAAATTTACAACAATTATAAAACATCAATTTTAATTAAACTTAGGTTTCAAGTTTGAAACTAAGAACTGCTAGCTGCGGGTTTTATAATTAAAATTGAGTACAATAAAATTGAAAACAATTGTTTCAACTACACACGTAATACTCAAAAAGAAAGTAATTTTGTATTTCTACAAAAGTAACTAGAACAATAAAAATATGTACTACAAAATGACCAAACTAATTGCTTGTGATGATAAAAAGCTATTAAGTAAATAATCTGATTGAAAGAAAGTAATAACTTGCCAACGAACATTCTAGACACCCCGGATAAACGGCGGAAGTAACTATGACTACTCTACTCAAATTTCTTAAGTATCCTCAGTTTCAGGTACAATACTCAACAAATCAAGTGTTCGCACATTTTCATCATTTATATTTTAAGGTTGGTTTCTACTTAGTTTGAACTCAAAATGATGGAAGTGCCTTAAAAAAATTTACAGACAGTAATGCACACAAGAATGCTGCAGTTAGTATAACTGACTTACCAGGTGTTTGACTAACGCCACTTCTTAACCTCTCACGTATTCTCGCGTATTTCTCATGTATTCCGCGGCCAACAGGTACTTGAGGGGCGGTGGCGGTGGGTCTGAAATTAGAAATTAATCTGAATGTTACAGGACAGGGAGTTACAAATCTCAAAATATTTCATTTCTCTTGGATAACCACAAAAATCCAATGATAATATATTATTGACAAAATCATGTGATAGCATTTGTAATAATTAGTTGAGAGCAAATTGATGCATAGTCATTCCAGTGTGACTGCAATTCTACAATAATCATTCATAATTACCTTTCTTCAATATGGACTTTCGAAGGTTGGTGGCAACCTGAAAACAAATTCACATTTGGTGACTGGATCATACATTGGTGCCAACTACAATGATACAATTTCATACAGTGGATATTGGCCAAAATGATAATGGCCTGAGCAAACTATTACAGCAAAATATACAGAAAGCGTTAAATATAAAATATTGTTTTATATCAGTTGCAATAACATAAACCAAAATATTCAAGTAAAACCAATGCCAAAAGTTACAAATTTTCACCAAAACAATCCATTTGCTACTAGATTGTTAAGTTTATCATTTCATGTAATTCAAAGTAAAGTACCGGTACAGTTTACTGGGTAATCGGGCAAGTATGGGACTGTAAAACCTTTTGGAATTTCCAACAATTTTGCTTAAATAGAAAGTAAGGTTACAATGACTTACGGTATCAATAATCCGTCATTTTCTCATAATGTCTTTGTTTACACGTAGGCCAGGAATAAAACAAACAAGTTAAATCCTGTCCATTTTGGCCGTGAGAAACCAGGCGCCGATGATTCATATGGAGACGTCGTCCGGACTATCCGGCATCCGGACCATCGGAGTCCGAACAAAAGGGACTTTTGTAAAAATGACTTTACAAAAAACTTTTACTTAATTATTACTTTTTGTAAAAATGGGTCTCCATGTGTGAAGAGAAAACAACAAAAAACGCCCATCGCAGCAAACCAAACCTGTGTAGTCAGCAAATTCCCAGTGCCCAGGGGAATTTTGGTATTTTATTATTTCTTAAAAAAACACCATGGGGTTGAGTAGCCTATGTAGGTTTGCAGCCATATAGATTTAGTAGTACAAAATGTCATCTGGCCTGTATGCCTTACGACAAATGTCAAGGACATGTAACATTGAAACTCTAAAATCAATTTATTTTTCCTACGACTGTCCGTGAAATCAGTTGTTTACGCACTCGATACTCGTCGCAAAACAGGTGATTGCCGTATTCATTTTACTTTGCGCACGCTAGATTTACTTTGTGCACGCTAGATTTACTTTGCACACTCCAGTGTTTAAACATCAGAACACAAAACAATTTACATTAGCCAGCAAGGAAACGTTGATTAGTCAGGAATTAAGTTGGCAACACTGGATATAAACATCTGATCTATTGTTCATGTGGTCGTTTTCGATTGAATCAACATAAACATAACCTACAAACCAGCTACAGGTGAGCTACAGGTGCGCAATGATCAACTATGACAGTGACTTTAGTGATTTAAGTGACTTATTCCCTGACGATCTTGCTAAGACTGCTAAAACAGTGGTGTTGAATCTTCTGCATGAAAAATCTAATGAATTTTTAACTAAATGTAGGAAGTGCATAATACAGGCTATCATAAATATATATCACTATCATGAGACAGGGACCTCACATAGTGGGTATTTTAACCCGGGTCAACTCGCGCTATCGAAAGTCACAACCAGTTTATCTATAATGGCACAATTTGTTTTTGTGAATAATCAATTTTGTAGATTTGAAAAGGGGTGTACGGGTGGTCTGAGACACCCGGTATACATTTCTGAGCTTTACGTTAAACTGAAATAAAATTCCATGTTAAACCATGTCAGTCATTTTTGAATTTCCCTTGATAAAATCTTCACTGTATAGAATCTTAAAAAATCATGATAGCTGGCAAAAAACGTCTTTTTTAAACAAGCAAAATACATATGTTACAGGTTTTTAGACATACCTTTCTCCTTTACTTCTTTTCTCACACTATAAGGTGGATTGGTGTGCGAAGGAAGAGTGAGGACTTGAGGCTGAGGAGATGGTTCATCCTTTGGGATATCAGTCTTCAAATCTAAAAAAAATACAGCAAATTAATAATACCTTTTAAATTTAGTAAATATTGACGTGAATTCTTACCCAAATTAACTGGCTAAAGCCTGAATCAGTTTTGCCTCTTGGCTAATCCTTTTTATTCGCTACAGGAGTTTCTATCTTTAAGAGATAGCGTCATAAGTTTTTAACAGTAGATTTTGTACTCGATATTAAATTTTATGTACGAGTTAGGTTATATTTGTTATTTATTTTTCTGTTATCAGTGATTGTAAACTGTATTTATATGTAATTGTAAACTGAAGTCTGTGATGTTTTTTAACTTTCTTGTTTTGATTGTACATTTATATATGACAAGTGCAATTTCGCCTGTATTTTAAGACATATCCAATTGTACAAAATGTACCTAAAGGAATAAATGATTTGACTTTGACTTTAGTTTAACGGGAAATTTACAGAGATAATGGATGTGAAATTTAGCTCCATGTTATTCTTATGGGAAAAAATCAAACTTTGACCACCATTATCTCCCAAACCATTAGGATTAGGGACATACATTACATTGTAAAGTAGTCTTAAAATAATGTCTAGAATCCAAAAATACCATAAAAAAGGGGGACGGTATTTAAAATTAATGACTTCCAGTCTGGATAGGTTACTTCTGGTACATCTTGTACATTGAAATTATCATAAACGGATAGAGCACAACCAGTTTATCTATAATGGCACAATTTGTTTTTGTGAATAATCAATTTTGTAGATTTGAAAAGGGGTGTACGGGTGGTCTGAGACACCCGGTATACATTTCTGAGCTTTACGTTAAACTGAAATAAAATTCCATGTTAAACCATGTCAGTCATTTTTTAATTTCCCTTGATAAAATCTTCACTGTATAGAATCTTAAAAAATCATGATAGCTGGCAAAAAACGTCTTTTTAAAAAGCAAAATACATATGTTACAGGTTTTTAGACATACCTTTCTCCTTTACTTCTTTTCTCACACTATAAGGTGGATTGGTATGCGAAGGAAAAGTGAGCACTTGAGGCTGAGGAGATGGTTCTTCCTTCGGGAAATCAGACTTCAAATCTAAAAAAAATACAGCAAATTAATAATACCTTTTAAATTTAGTAAATATTGACGTGAATTGCTTACCCAAATTAACTGGCTAAAGCCTGAATCAGTTTTGCCTCAGTTTCACAACTCCAGTCACTCCAACTGTACACGGCATATATACATTCGTAATTATCGGAGTTGGGCCTATAAAACCAAATCTCAATTTGCTTTCCACATCAAAACGAAAAATTTTCAACTAAAACAAGAAGATATTATTGGAGTAAGCGTGTGTTTAGAGGTTTATTACTTAAATTGAGTTGAGTCAGGTATTGAACACACTAATCGACTATCACGTCTACAAGACGCGGCAGCTAAAACGCTCGTATAGTTGCACACCACGCAAGTCCATTATCCCGCTAGGCTTGACGTCGACGCGACGTAAAAGCTGCCGCGCTTTTGCTGCCCGTATAACATGGGCCTTAAATTGAGTTGAGTCAGGTATTGAACACACTAATCGACTATCACGTCTACTCAAGCAGATTTGTTATGCATGAAAAAAATGCTAGTTTTTCAATGGTGTTTTAAAATGCATTTCATAAATTAATAACATAATTATTTTAAACTAGAGGTAAAATAAATAAAGTTTATATGATTTTAAGTCAAACTAATAGACAATGGACAGTTTAACATAATTTTTGGGGTTACAGTGGTCCTTCACACTCTGCGTAATATGGACGAAAGGAAGGCCAAGCTTCCAAGCTTCCCGGACAGCTGGGTTTTCACGAGCCTAAAATTACCTGAAAAAAACGATGGTGAAAAGTCTACCACTATCCCACGCTGTGCTCGCCTGTTATGGCCATTTTTTCAAAATGGCGACTGAAACTTATGGTAGTTTTATAAGTTTTTGCTGAATATCTTTTGAACCGCTAAAGACAGCTAAATTTTGTAAATTAGTAAAATTTAGGAAATATAATTTTATAATTTTGATATATAATATGTATTGGTTGTTATATTTAATAAGGGTGATATTACACTTTAAAGTTAATTTCAATTGTGGGCTTTTAAGTGAATTTTGTTTGTTGGGAAAACCATATTACGGTGGTGTCAAAGGTTATAAATAAGCCTTTAATCGTGTTAACTTTTTACTACTAGGTACCAAAAACACCATTCATTAAAATTGTCATACCTGCATATATATATATATATATATATATATATACTTAAATTCTGTGAACCCAGTAAAACTATTAATGAAATATCCGATTTTTATCAAACTTGACATGAAGGTGTGGGACTTTGTCTAAAATACACTTAAACCCTGTTTTTTGGCTGATTTTAGACAAATTTGAACCTGTATATCACTCTTTTCCCATAGTCTGATAATCCCAATCAACATAACTAGTGGACATAGTCCCATACCCCAGACCTAGTCCCAGACCTAGTCCCATACCTTTTTGTCACATTTGATAAAAATTCATTAACAGGTTTACCGACATCACGAAATTCAAGTACATATTTATATATGTATCTTAATAAGTATATATATGCAGATATTAAAATTTTAATGAATGGTGATTTGGTACCTAGAGACCCTGTAGTAAACGAAATTCACTTAAAAGAACTAAATTGAAAGTAGCTTTAAAGTGCAATATCACCCTTATTAAATATAAAAACCATTACATATTATGTATCAAAATGTGCAAAATTTTATTTTCAAAATTTTTTAATAATTTACAAATTTAACCTTTAATGGGTAAAAAGATAAACAGCAAAAACTAATAAAACTACAGCCGCCATTTTGGACAAATTGGAAATAGCGGGCGAGCGCACCGTCGGTGAGTGGTAGACTTTTCACCATCGTTTTTCTCAGGTAATTTTACATAAAAATCAATCAAAATATATTAGTTTGCAATTACTTCCGGATTCAGCTATTTTTTGAGCTAATTTTAAAAGATTACATGTTTAGTGTTGGGGGCCGTCCATAAATTACGTCATCTGAAAATTGGGAGGTGGGGTCCAGATTGAAAATGACGGTAGGGTGATGTGCAAAGGGGGGGGGGGGGGAGTCGGCTTTGGTATGACGTCATTTTTAAAATGATGTTTTATATCAAATTTTGACGTTTAAAACAACGATAAATAATTCGTACACAATTCAACTATTACAAAATAATTACCAGTATCTAAGAAAATACATCAGACAATTTTCAAGAGTTGTTTTATAGTTTATTTTTCTATTGAGAAAGTCATTTTGGCTTATTTCTGAAGGTAAATTGAGATTTGATTTGACAATGTTTTTAGTTTATCCGGTAGAGTTCAACGTCAGACCAAGGTAAGTAGAAAAATCATTATCTTTACTAAAAACGAAGGTTTGTTAAAAATTACGTCATTTTCCTTAGAGGGGGGGGGGGGGGGGGTCAGATAAGTTATGATGGTAGGATGATTTTAGGGAGGGAGGGTCCAAAAGTGGCCAAAAAGGGATGACGTAATTTATGGACGGGCCATTGCCCGCGGGGCAATTAGTGTTTTCAGCGGTTGGAACCGGCGTGACTGGAGTCTCCGGCTGTTTTGGCTATGGGTGGGAACTTGAAGTGTAACTCCAGTGAGCAGCGACAAATTCTGAAATATATTTCGGCAGTTATCACTCGTTTGGGATTTAATTTGACAATTTTGATTGTTATCAGCATTTTATAGCCAATGGCATTATTGTCAGCTGTGTTTGTGTTGCGCTGATGGCTGCGATCACCTGTGATTGTGTTGTCAACTCGGACGCCAACCACGACGAGCGCTAGTAAATCCACACTAGCGCTCCAAGCCGCTGTTCCTTGCGTAACTGGAGTCCCCGGGTGGTTCAGGCGGGCAACCTAAGTGACGGAGTGTCATAACTGTCATCCAATAACCAGTGTTGGGGAGTAGCGCGCTACAAGTAGCGCGCTACTGTAGCTCCGCTACTTTTTTAGTAGCGTCAGTGTAGCTCCGCTACGTTTGAAAATATAAGTAGCTTGTAGCTGTAGCGAGCTACATTTTTAGAGTAGTTGTAGCGGATTATTCCGCTACTTTACTCGCTACTATTGTTTCAATAAAATATAATTTTTGTGTTTACATTTCATCATTCATTGCTTCCAAATAAACACGAGAGAAGGTTAGTCAGCTGTTATGTTTTTTCTCGTTGGAATTGAAGATTACTTTCAATCCATTGCCACCACCAGACGCTCCAATTGAGTACCATAACCTCATAACCACAACATGACAATCACAAGTCTTGTTCTCTTTTGTGTTTGCTGACCACTAGATGCGCCAGTAGTATTCTACTAATATGCGCCTATAGAATAGAAACTAAACTGCTGCACTATGCTTGCACACCGCCAGGATCGCTCAGGTCGGCAATTAAGGAAAGGAATGTTTACAACAATGAGAAATTACGCTACGTCAATGAATGCAAATACTAAATAGCCAGTTGTTACTGTACTGCCATAACGACTCAACTAACATAACCTCAACCACCTTGATTGATGTTAGAAGTTGATGTGAACGTTTACTTTAGACCTACTGGGCCTACTTCCCGAACTTTGTAAATTTGTACTTAGTACTTTACAGAGTGCTTCATACTTATATTCTGTTTCTGTAGTATCTAATCTAACAATCGACATCTTGGCAATTGGTAGGCCTAAAAGCGAGATTAGCCACTAAACTGAAGAAGCTGGTCCTTCTTGTGTGCATACGCCAACATTATTAACCCTATTGTGGCCGGTCTAAGCAGTGTTGTTCGAGCACTATACGCAAATTACCCTCAACTCCGACTGAAATTACCCTTTTTACCCTGAAATTACCCTTGAATACAACACACTGTAAACTGGTGTTGACCCGTTAAATTGTTGGTTTTGAATTGCAATAAGACACTTATTTGGCCATATACTAATTAGTTATACAACAAACACAATGTAGATTCATATAAATTAATTGTTCTGATGATTTTACATTCCATAAATGGCGGAAGAATCTGCTTAAGCAAATGAGTTATGTGTAACTTCGAAATTGTACCTACTGTAACTTGCATTAACCATTTATTATATTCACTATATTAATTTTTATTGGTCTCTATACCACGTAAACTGTTGTTTATAATAGCCTGCTATGTAATAATTTATTTTTAAAAACATGTTTTGTGTTTGAGACGTATTGTATTAAGTTTACATTAAAAAAATATGGATTACCCTTTAATACCCTATAAAATTGATTACCCTCGAAATTACCCTCGCACAGTAAAATTACCCTCAAAAAGGGTAATTACCCTCAAATTCCCAACGATGGGTCTAAGAAAAATTTTATGAACTTAATAACATTAAGTTCCTGGTGAAGGTCCTGGTGAAGTAATAAGTTATAACTTAATAAATATTGTTGTTTACGTCTTTGATGTAAGTCTTTTTATTCGACAATTTATATTTTCATGCCACTATTCTGTTTACATTACCTAGGCTCCAAAAGAGTCACAGATTATTATATTCAAATGAAAATATGTCTAAACACAATACCAAAAAAAGGAGTAGGTCTAGGCCTATATTAAAAAAAAATTAATTTTACTTTTAAGTGGGAAAATTGGGTAGTTATATATTACAAGAGAAAAACAGGACCAGATTGCGAAAGTAGCAAAGTAGCTTAAATTGTAGAGAGCTACTTATTTATTGTAGCTGTAGCTGTAGCTAGCTACTTTTTTGAAAATGTAGCTGTAGCTGTAGCTAAGCTACTTTTATGAAAAAGTAGCTGTAGCTGTAGCTAGCTACTTTTAAAAAGTAGCTTCCCCAACACTGCCAATAACCTATATTAGACTATGGAATACGCTTTGTACAACACAGCGTTGCTTCGCAGCAACTTTCGATCCCCAACAAACTCGATCGCTCAATTGTTATTTTTGTGTCCGACATCCGTCAATGTAATTGTTCTTAAAGTCGTGCCGGATTATCAAGCGTGCCGGATCATAGGATGCCAGATTACTGGAAGTTTACTGTAATAGTGTATTCCCTATAGCAGTGTTCCCCAACCATTTTGTGCTCACGTAGCACCTAACATTCTAAAATTTTTTGGCGTACCACCGAAAGATACTGACCCCCCCCCCCCCACCCACAACACCCTCATACCCATACAGATACAGCTGGAGAGAGCCTAGAATATTGTTTTCTTTTTAATGTGTTTCATTATAGGCCCCTAAATAGACGTGAGTGACAATTTTAACGCAAATTTACAACAATTATAAAACATCAATTTTAATTAAACTTAGGTTTCAAGTTTGAAACTAAGAACTGCTAGCTGCGGGTTTTATAATTAAAATTGAGTACAATAAAATTGAAAACAATTGTTTCAACTACACACGTAATACTCAAAAAGAAAGTAATTTTGTATTTCTACAAAAGTAACTAGAACAATAAAAATATGTACTACAAAATGACCAAACTAATTGCTTGTGATGATAAAAAGCTATTACGTAAATAATCTGATTGAAAGAAAGTAATAACTTGCCAACGAACATTCTAGACACCCCGGATAAACGGCGGAAGTAACTATGACTACTCTACTCAAATTTCTTAAGTATCCTCAGTTTCAAGTACAATACTCAACAAATCAAGTGTTCGCACATTTTCATCATTTATATTTTAAGGTTAGTTTCTACTTAGTTTGAACTCAAAATGATGGAAGTGCCTTAAAAAATTTTACAGACAGTAATGCACACAAGAATGCTGCAGTTAGTATAACTGACTTACCAGGTGTTTGACTAACGCCACTTCTTAACCTCTCACGTATTCTCGCGTATTTCTCATGTATTCCGCGGCCAACAGGTACTTGAGGGGCAATGGCGGTGGGTCTGAAATTAGAAATTAATCTGAATGTTACAGGACAGGGAGTTACAAATCTCAAAATATTTCATTTCTCTTGGATAACCACAAAAATCCAATGATAATATATTATTGACAAAATCATGTGATAGCATTTGTAATAATTAGTTGAGAGCAAATTGATGCATAGTCATTCCAGTGTGACTGCAATTCTACAATAATCATTCATAATTACCTTTCTTCAATATGGACTTTCGAAGGTTGGTGGCAACCTGAAAACAAATTCACATTTGGTGACTGGATCATACATTGGTGCCAACTACAATGATACAATTTCATACAGTGGATATTGGCCAAAATGATAATGGCCTGAGCAAACTATTACAGCAAAATATACAGAAAGCGTTAAATATAAAATATTGTTTTATATCAGTTGCAATAACATAAACCAAAATATTCAAGTAAAACCAATGCCAAAAGTTACAAATTTTCACCAAAACAATCCATTTGCTACTAGATTGTTAAGTTTATCATTTCATGAAATTCAAAGTAAAGTACCGGTACAGTTTACTGGGTAATCGGGCAAGTATGGGACTGTAAAACCTTTTGGAATTTCCAACAATTTTGCTTAAATAGAAAGTAAGGTTACAATGACTTACGGTATCAATAATCCGTCATTTTCTCATAATGTCTTTGTTTACACGTAGGCCAGGAATAAAACAAACAAGTTAAATCCTGTCCATTTTGGCCGTGAGAAACCAGGCGCCGATGATTCATATGGAGACGTCGTCCAGACTATCCGGCATCCGGACCATCGGAGTCCGAACAAAAGGGACTTTTGTAAAAATGACTTTACAAAAAACTTTTACTTAATTATTACTTTTTGTAAAAATGGGTCTCCATGTGTGAAGAGAAAACAACAAAAAACGCCCATCGCAGCAAACCAAACCTGTGTAGTCAGCAAATTCCCAGTGCCCAGGGGAATTTTGGTATTTTATTATTTCTTAAAAAAAACACCATGGGGTTGAGTAGCCTATGTAGGTTTGCAGCCATATAGATTTAGTAGTACAAAATGTCATCTGGCCTGTATGCCTTACGACAAATGTCAAGGACATGTAACATTGAAACTCTAAAATCAATTTATTTTTCCAACGACTGTCCGTGAAAACAGTTGTTTACGCACTCGATACTCGTCGCAAAACAGGTGATTGCCGTATTCATTTTACTTTGCGCACGCTAGATTTACTTTGCGCACTCTAGATTTACTTTGCGCACTCCAGTGTTTAAACATCAGAACACAAAACAATTTGCATTAGCCATCAAGGAAACGTTGATTAGTCAGGAATTAAGTTGGCAACACTGGATATAAACATCTGATCTATTGTTCATGTGGTCGTTTTCGGTTGAATCAACATAAACATAACCTACAAACCAGCTACAGGTGAGCTACAGGTGCGCAATGATCAACTATGACAGTGACTTTAGTGATTTAAGTGACTTATTCCCTGACGATCTTGCTAAGACTGCTAAAACAGTGATGTTGAATCTTCTGCATGAAATATCTAATGAATTTTTAACTACAGTAAATGTAGGAAGTGCATAATACAGGCTATCATAAATATATATCACTATCATGAGACAGGGACCTCACATAGTGGGTATTTAACCCGGGTCAACTCGCGCTATCGAAAGTCCCGCGGTCACTCGCGCCGTTAGAGCGCTCCTAACATTTGACAGCATCTTACACTTCAAAGTAAATATCATATATTTGTTTGGTAGATGAAATAAATAAATCGTTACACATTTAAAATGAAATAATAACATATTTATTGTAATTTACAATTTTTTTTACTCAAAAAGTAAGACTCAGGCAGTTCCGCGATCACTAGCGCCGTTAGAACTATTCTAACAAGGAGAGTCACGCTCGCGCAGTTAGGCGGGCATTAACAAGGGTGGAGGTGCGAGCCTTCTCCCCTCCAAAACTACCCTCCCCACCACACTACCCACCCCAAACTGCTGTAGCGGGTGGACAGAATACTGAGGAAAGCATTCTTAAAAGCTCAGTCGCAAGAAATCATTATTAAAAAAAAATTCTTCAGAGGAACTAAAAATGTTAGAATCAATCTAATAGCGCGAGTGATCCCGGGTTAACATGAATTCAAACGTTTATACTCATATAAGAAATATTTGGCAGTCGTAGGAAAAATTTAATATGCAACTCGTGCGAAAAGTGCCTTCACTGCACTCGAAAGAAATTATTCCGCACTCGCCTGCGGCTCGTGCATAAACATTTCTCTCGAGTGCAGCAAATCGGCACTTTCCGCACTTGTTGCATAAATAACTATTTCATTAATTCATTCACATGTGTCTTATGGCTTAGCTATTTATGGAGCTACATCAAAGAAAAATTGAGATACAATTCTTGTTCAACAAAAAAAAGCTCTAAGGATAATTTTTAATACAGTATTAAAAAAGAAACACAGTGAAACCATATTTCTCCCAACTAGGAATTTTAACTGTTTATGATTTATATGTTTTGGAAACAATTATGCACGTTAAAAAATCAAATATTCCCACTCAGAATCCAAATTCACATGGTTATAATACCAGAAATAATAGGTATGTAGAACCACACCGATCAAAGTTTTTTGAGAAAAAAAACTAGTTTCATGGGCACAAAATTTTTGTTTAACTTGCCGCATAGCATTTCTAAGGAAAATAATATGGAAAGTTTCAAAAAGTTACTTAAGGGTTTTCTTTTATCGTTTTCATTTTACTCATTTGATGAGTTTTTTAATATTAATAGTTGAAGATAATAAAATAGTGTATTATGTGTTTTTTATTATTATTGTTTATCTTTTTGTAAAAAATGTTTAAGAGGTAATTAATATTGCTTTTTGTTTGATAGCCAAATCAGTCTCTCACTTTGTACCTCTAACTATATGTTTGTACATAAATATTTGGGCATTGTGTACAGTGGAACCTCGATATATCGAACCTGAAGGGGAATGTAAAAAAATCGTAATATCAAGGTCTTCGATATACTGAGGTTCGTTATATCAAGGTTATCTTTTACAAACTTCGATATACTGAGGTTCACGACCACTTTTTAATACCATTACTTATTTCCAGTAGGCCTAGAAATTGAGGAATAAATATGTGTGTACTGTGATTACATAACCAACAATTTGCTATTGCACAAAAGAATATAACAGTCCACTGTAACATTATAAGTTGATTAATGTTTATTAGTCCTTCTATGAAAATTTTATCACGAGCTGATCAGGACAAAGACTACAGTATAAATGGTGACACAAAAACTAAACAGTGCTGCAAACACAAAATTTATTTAGGCTAATAAACATCAGTTTGGACTAGAAGACGTTACTCTTATACATGCAGTAAATATGGGGGTTTTAAATTATTACTCACGAGAATAATGTAAAATGCATTTAAATTAATGCTAACGGCCACCTACCGGACACTTAAGGTAATGAATGAAACAACACTAACACAGTAAGTTAACTGCAAATGAGGGAAACAAGAACAGCGCTGCAAACACAAGGCACGGCAAAAGGCAACGTCTGTAGAGCGACAGGTTGCAACATGAAAGAAAATGGATGAGCTCAATGATTCAACTTGTTATTCTGTTTATAACTTTGATATGTTGAGGTTTTGTAGTCAAAACTTCAATATGTAGAGGTGGTTAGGTAGTGCATCGGCCCTCCAAAAGTTCGTTATATTGAGGTCATCCCTGCTAATCCGTCGATATATAGAGGTAGAAATAACATCAGATTGATAGGCAGGTTCAAGGGGAATGAGAAAACTTCTTTATATCGAGGATTTCGATATATTGAGGTTCGATATATCAAGGTTCCACTATATAAAATGTAAATAGTATTGGATAAAAGTATTATTTTAACAATATTTGGAAAAAGGTCCTAAAATCAAAAAGTATTTATACATTTGTTTTTATTATTATTATTATTTTGTTTAAATGTTTATTAATTTTGACTTCACTTGTTTTGTATATATTTATGTCATTGTATTAATTAATTGTTTAAGGAAGGGGATTCAAAATTTTAAATGAATTGGCCTGCATAGGAAAAGAGTTTTATTTTTTATTTGTACATTATTCTAGTATTAATATGATTTTATTTTACACTATTCTTGTACCAAGATTGTACATTCATGAATAAAGAAGTTTTGAATTTGAAAATGAAAAATTTACACTTATGACATAAAAACAACTATTAATTATTTCCTATGCGCATGGTGTGGACGAGTTTCGACTGATCATTTTATTTTACAGCCTTAAAATCAATTTTAAAAGTTTGGTGGAGTACTTTCCAGACAATAGAAGGATCTATCTGTCTTCTTTACTGTTTTCTGGCCAATGCCCGGGTCAATAAATTTTCTTGATTTTTTTTATGACTACTGTATGGACTGATGATATATCCATCAAACTTTACACATGAATTACCTAACATGTTTTCTTTTCTTTATAAGTGTATGGACGGCAATAGTTAAAATACAAATTTAAAAATAAATTTAGGAGTGTTTTTTCAGTAAATATTAATGGTTGCAATGGACATAAATTGGCCGATCAGGGAAGGGATAAACTTTCTATCCTACCTGTTGAAAGCCTAGCTGTTGAAATTTTGTTAAAGGCATTAATTACCTGGAATAAAAGGAACGAGCCCCATTTGGTATGCCATAAACCCTCGTCCCCTGCCTATGGAGCGGGAGGGGAGGCTGAAACACACGTTGTTAGTAACATAACTGAACCACATATTCAATTAAACTTAACTATATCAATGAAACTTGTGAAAACAGATGATATAACTCTCAATGTTACATAGCTGTTTCTTGGACATTTTTTGCAGTAACAGAATTAGAGTCACAAAGTTACAGATTTCTTAAACAAAATCCCATGCCAAACCTAGATTCAAAATGTTTATTTGTCTATAGGCATAGGCCTACAGTAATGCATTAGACATAGTCAACTTACAAACTATGGTTTTCTTAAATAAATAAAACCAACATCCCAATTTGATACATGCTACCAAAAGAAATTCAAATAAAATTATAATGCCTTAATTTTTGGTATTTTTTGTTAATTACAAATGACACCATATGAAAAATCTACAAGAAGCATTTAAAACACAATGTTAGGTATAAAATCAACAGAGGGAAATGTTTAGTCAGATACACATAAAAGGCAAATCCAGCACAAAACAAACAACCTGTCAAAATCAATAAAAATAAACAAAACCAACCAGAACTGATCTTACATGAATATTATCTCAAGATCCCCGCTATTCAACTCCAAAAACTCTTTAACCGAGTAAAAGGCCTTCTCTTTTAGCCATTTCTCCAAAATTTACTCTAACTGCCTAATTTCAATATTCTCCGATTCACATGGTTACATTCACTCTCCGGCAGCTTGTTAAATAACTTCATTTCCATGCACATTATACTTTTACTAGTCTTTTCAAGTCTCACTTGTTTTGGCTCCAATTTATATCTTTGCCTCGTGCTATAGTTATGAATGTCTGACCGAACACTGTACTGATGATGTAAGTTTTCTTTTACTTTAATTAAACAGTTAAGGATGTAGACAAGGAAACGTCATTTAATGTACTTCTTTAAATATCTCTTTGCATGATTCCCTATTTTTTAGACCTTTAATTGTTCTTAAGGCTTTCTTTTGCCAGTGAAAAATTTGCTCTGCATATGGACTATTCCCCCATAAGGTAATGCCATAAATCATATGAGCATTAAAGAAAGCATAATAATCTGTTATTAACTTACATTACAGTAGAATCTCGATAGTTCGACTCTCGATAGTTCGACACTCCTGATAGTTCGACATGGTCCATGACAACTTAACATGTTAATAATGACCAATAGTGTCCATGTTGGAGCCTGATAAAGGTGGAAATGTAAATAAAGGGGCGAATGATTTGAATGTTGTTTATGTTAAAGTTCAATTAGGTTATAGTTTCACTAAAATTTAGTGTTTCCTAAATTCAAATTATGATTTTTATACTCCCAGTGTTAAAATTTCCCATATACTCCCTATAGTTCGACACTCTCTAAGTCCACAAAGTGTCGAACTATCGAGGTTCTACTGTATCTGTAAGTTTTTTTAATAAGTAATTTACTCTGGCTAATTTTTTACATTACTGATGTATATGCTCTTCCCATCTCAATTTACTGTGTAGAAATACTCCTAGTAATTTTAAATTTTTTTCAATATTGTTATTTTTTGTAATGAAAAAGTTATATTTTCTGCTTTGTTTTCATTAACTACTAGGCTAGATAGTTTGCTTTAAACCAGTTCATTGCTTCATTCATAGCTTGTTTTTTATTGAGTGAGACACTTACAACATCTCCCATGTAATTAAAACCTTCCAGTTATTCTATGATCTATTCCATCATGATCATACTCGGCTTTATCCGTAGAGAGAACTTTACAATACATAAATTATCAGATAGTTTATAATAAGTATAGCACATTGAAGTAGGGTAAAACCAGGGTACGTCTACTGACATCAGATTTGAAAATTCCAGTATATTTCCAGTATATATATAGATATTTAATCCCAGTATCACTCACAAACTATTAATCCAAACATGAAGTAACAATAATGACAGTTTATAATATATAATTATTTAAAATAGATTTTTCTACAAAGATAAAAAAATTATGATGATTATGATTAATAAGTACTTTCCAACAATAACATTTGTTTAATATATTTTTACTTTTTAAGACCCCCAACCAACCCAATAGCCCTCCGTTCCCCACACTTTATTTTGCGTTTATTTAATATAAAAAATAATAATCAAAGAACATTTAACTAAAAAAAAAAAAAAAAATGAAATAGGTTAGTACTTAAAAGTAAATAATAATAACATTACAATTTGAGAAAGAAATTTAAATTGTTAATACAAAATCAAATGTTTTCTAGGCTTTATCTTTAAAAAGTTTACATTTTTTATTAACTACCGTATTTGAAAAGACTTTAATACAAGTTTTCTGATTTTGGTTTGCAAACAAACATAAACAGCATAAATGACTTCTCAAATATTTTCACACTATTAACAACGGATAAAATGACAAAATCGATGCAGTATATTATGCATTAAAAATGTATGCATTTTAATAAAATTTCAGAATTTATTTTGAAATTCCAGTATAAGCTTAATTCTAGTATTTCAAGTATTTTCGGTATCAGTAGACACCCTGGTAAAACTCATACAGTAACGGTAATGCTGAATCCCAACAGCCAAATAAATTTTTAACTTAATACACAGGCATCGGCAATAAAAAATTGGATTTTTCAACTGGCAACAACTTTTCTGAGCACGTTTACATGTTTTAGTTTTATACTTGTAACTATAAACTTGACAAAATATGGCAATTATGAAAAATACAGTGCAAGTTGTTCAAGAATCTTAATGCTTACTGTACCTTCCAGATGGGGAGCCAGATGGGGTGCTCACTGCACCATTTCCTCTTCCGGGAATCATTTTTCTAAAATATTAAAAACCACATCATTTTAAATTTAGGCCTAATCAAGTAGTTAGCTACCTACTTAATATTACAGTAGACTCGCAGTTATCCGGCCAATTGTGACAGACGGCTGGGCCGGATACCCAAAAAGCCGGAGGTCTGGTGATGATATAATTTTAATATCTCTGAGGCCAAATCATAAAAATATCAGTTCACAGTGAGCGTTAATGCATGATTATATATCCATAATATAAAGCTTTGTAATAAAACTGTTTATTCATTAAAATGCAGTGTATGATGAATAAATACACTTAATAACAAGAACACAGGATGATAAAAATTAAAAGTCACTTGTTAAAAACATTTTAAAATTTATTCCAACTTATAAATACAATACAGACGGAACAGTAAAATTATTCAATATCCTTCAGTATTTTTATGAACTTGTTATACATAGTATATCTTATCTAACCTATCAAAACGTATGCGATATATAGTACAGTTGTTTACTTCGCCAATACACAAAAAGCGCCTAGTGCGTTATGCCGCCGACTGGGTGAGCTAGTGTGCTCGCTGTCAGTGATCAGTTGGCTCCCAGCTGTCTGTCAGCCGGCACTGTTTAGTACAGTAACTTACAGTAGAGTAGAAATTAGGTATCCTGAAGAAATGGAGACGTAAATAACGTGACAGTAATGTACTGCAGTCTTGGTACTTAACTATTAAGGTAAAAATTGAAAGTTTTAGCTAAAAAGAGTTTTTTTAATAGGCCTAGTTTAAATTTTCTATTATTCCCGATGACTATGCCGGATAAGCCGGAGGCTGGATAAGTCCAAGCCGGATAAATAAGAGTCTTACTGTGATTGCTTAAGAGGATAAGTTAAGTTAAAACAGCTCAGTCTGGTGTCAACCTAATTAAAAATCTGTCTTGAGTCAAACTCAAAAATATTTTTTGAGGGAATAACTCTTGGGTCCTAAATTTGCAAAGGTTCAAAGTATTGGTTTGCTGTCACTGCCAATACTGTGGAAGAGGAAGAATATCGCAATGCAATATGCAATCTGCAATGGCAGAAAGATGTAATTTATTTATAAATAAATTATTAATATATTAACTAGATTTTTTAATAGCAATGACTCAACAAAAATGAATGATGTGGGTATTTATTTAATTATTTTTTTATTGAGGCCCAATTTACCGTTCTCTAGCACCATGTCTTTTTCAATTTTTTATTTTATAAGCTCAACTTCACATTTTTAAATAACCCAGAATACACACAGATCCAATTCTGGCACTCTCTCTTTAAGAGATCACTGGAGGAGTAAAAAACTTTTTTAATGATCTCTTTATTGAAGTTTACGCTGATTTTAAGGGTGAAGGGTGTCAGTTTTCAATTGTAAATGAGGGGTTTTAAGGTCTAGTTCCAGGAGATAATAGCATTTATGTAAAAAATTGTATAGTTTTTATTTAAAAAGGCTTGCCAATTTCCTTTATGCTGCTTGGCAATTTTCGAAAACTGTTTAGGCCAACACCAGTTTTCTTTCAAGAAGTGTAGGTCTCTTTATGTAGCTCAGGATAAACTTATCTGTATCTTAATTGTGTGTTTTTGTTATTCTGTGTAAGTCGGCACTTTTTTATATATTTGCTCAGGCGAAACTTCGTTATCCGTCTCCACCGTTATTATCGATGTGGAAATATCGAAATTGCGATAATATTGCTATTATATCGATGATACAATTACACGATACGATTATGATTTCATCACCTAATTTAGTTTCTCGTTCTAATATAATGAAATAAACCTTTTGACAATAAAACAAATAGGCCTACAGTATATATTCAAACAAGTAACTGAAAATAACAACAACAGAAAACGTAAAAATTGTAATTAATGTAACCTGTAACAAAGAACAACACAAAATAAACTACCCAAGTTTGAATACAAATCAAACTTACAAAAAAAAAAAAAAAAAAAAAATACAAATCAGAATGGTTTTTTTTTACTATTGTATTGAGGGAATATGGATTTTAAATGTTTCCAAACACCATTGATTTTGTTGTTAAACATTGCTGTCAATTAAAGTGACGGAGGTTTACGGTTACAGTACACTGTTAGGTTAGATCATTATTATGATAGGCTACATATCTTTTCTCAGTATCATTGTTGATTCGATTGTTTTCATCGCCCAATTTCAATCGTAATATCGAAATTTCCACATCGATAGTAACGGTGGAGACGGATAACGAAGTTTCGCCTTTGCTCATACTGAAAGGGTTAAGTTAACTTACCTCACAAATTGACTAGGCCTACTAGCTAGCAGACTTTATATGAGGTAACTGGCATTGTGATACGGTATTGATGATCAATGAGGATGACTAAGATGCTATGCGTCAAAAATGTTCCTCTTCTGTGGATCAGATGTGAATGTATGTTATCAATTATTCGAGCCTTTTCCTTATAAACTGGCTAAGAAAATACTAAGTGTCAATTCTCAAAAATAGACAAGTCTCTCACAATTAACCAACCACTTAAGTATTGGGATGAACTTATTTATGGTAGGTATATGACTACATTGAATTTTTTTATTTTTTATTAGTTTTTTCCACAATTACATCAGAAATAAGTTAAAGTACCATATATTGTTTGTTTTTAAGTAATTTAGAATTGACTAAGGCCTAGGCTATATTAAACTTATTACAAGTTTAATTTGTTGGTAAAATGGTACCGGTAGTTAGAGTTAGGGATGAGCATCGATGGCCGATGTTTTCGAAAACATCGATGTTTTCCTTTCGATGTTCGATGTTTTTGCCATCGATGGTGAGTTACTGATGTTTATCGTACATCGATGTTTTTCTAATTTTAAATACACGATGTTTTTTCTGTTTGGTATTTCTAGTCGTAAAAAAAACGAAATTGTTAGTTTTATTTTACTACAGTAAGTTTGTAAAAAAAACCCTACTCTCAAAATAAAAATTAATTTTGTTATTATACACTACTAGAGTGGAGATTCTCTAGGGACTCGACTTATTTCAAAAGTAGTACTTCTTCACTCAATTAAAGATACCCTATGGAGCTGGGGGTGAGAGTAGGCAGCAATAATCCATTCATCGTAATTTGTAACTATTAAAAATTACGAAATATATACATTTTTGATAAAGTTCGATTTAAATTTGTTGTGTGTCATTGTGCTTTACCTATCCTTTTTACGAAACTACGGAATTTTAACTAAAAGATTTATGTTTTTATCCGATGGCCTTTTCTTACAAAATTCGGGATTTTCAACATAAAAACATCGATGTTTGGGTCCGATGTTCATCGATGTTTAGAGGTCGATGTTTTAGTTCGATGTTAACATCGATGGTCAACATTGATGTTTTTCTATCGACGCTCATCCCTAATTAGAGTAACTGAATAAGTTAGTGACTTTTTTTCTTCTTCAAAATGGCTAAGTAACAAACTAATATTGTTCTCCTAAATTTCAGTTAAAGTTTAATACATAATAGTTGGTGTCGTGTTTTAAAAGTGTAATGAACTTCATAGCCTAAAACAAACAGTGCGTGCCTAGGGCCTAGAACACTAAGGTTTAAATATTTCATGTGACATCTGCAATATATTTTGGTCTATATCCAATCAATTCTCAATTATCATACCACATCACTGACTAATTTTGCATATGTTCATGTCAAAACATCACTTAGCGCCAATTATCACTGCATTATTAACTTGTTTGTTTGCACTTATTTAATTCGCATTCGCATTCGCATCCCATCGCCATCGCCTGCTGCTGTCTTTTTTTAGTAACAACAACAACTGATAACTGAACACAGTCCTCAGAGTTATAGCAGTGTTGCCAACCCATGTTTATAAGTTAAGATTTTCAGTTAATATATAACACAAGCATTTGGGTAACTGATCACAGATTAATTCTCAATACCCAAATACATGTTATGGCACATATTAATGAGAAACTAGCATCTATTGGATGGACAAGAAAAGAGTTTGTAAGAAAAAAAGGGGTAAGTAAAGGAAAGACAGATGTATATTTTTACTCGCCAAGAGGTAAACTTACAAGATCCAGAAAACAAATGCAAGAGTTTTTAAAACAAAACTCAAAAAGTTTTATAGAAAAAAGATTCTTGAAGCCAAATCATCTCACATTTTCAATACGATAAGTACCTCAGACAATCCTAGTAAATCTTCTTGGAATGTTATAAATAGTTATAGGCCAAATAAAGTAACTTCAAATGAGCCCAATATTAGTCTGGGAATTGATGGTAGAGTCAATAGCAATCCCGAGGTTGTTTGCAATTTTTTTAATAATCATTTTCTCAATTGCAATAATAGTAACATTAATTTACAGACCTGTACTGACTTGGAGCCTATCTCTGATGCTGAATTAAACTCTTTTGATCCAATCACAGTAAAAGAGCTTAGGAAAATAATTACTTCAATGAAAAACAAGAATTCTGCAGGTCACGATGGAATTTCAAGTAAAATAATTAAAACTTGTTCTGATAAAGTGATTGATCCTTTGCTGCATTTGGTCAACACATCTCTGACGGAGGGAGTGTTCACGGACGGTGGGAAGCTGGCTATAGTTAAGCCTCTTCACAAAAAAAATAGCAAGCTCCTACCCGAGAACTATCGTCCGATCTCACTCCTTCCAACCGTCTCCAAAATACTTGAGAAAGCCGTCTGCAACAAATTAATGACTTTTCTTAATGATCACAATCTGATTTTTAGTAACCAATTTGGTTTTCAAAAAAACAAATCCACAAAGCTGGCCCTGATAGATTTTGTGAATAAGTGTGTCGATGCTTTGGAGGGGGGAGATACTGCGGTTACCTGCTTTATTGACCTCTCCAAAGCGTTCGATTCTGTGAATCATGCAATCTTGATTAAGTAACTTGAACAAATCGGTGTTAAAGACAGAGCGTTGGGCTGGCTGACGTCTTATCTAAGCAATAGAAAGCAACAAACTTCAGTTAACTTCACTTTAGATTCTGGTTCAAAAAAAAAAACTTTTCAATCTCAAGTTGCAGATATCGCTTTAGGAGTTCCTCAAGGCTCTATTTTAGGTCCAGTCCTTTTTTTAATATATGTAAATGACATTTCCAGTTCCGTACCTCAGAATTCTTTGACAATTTTCGCAGACGATACTTCCCTATTTATTCGAAATAAAAATCTCTTTGAATTGGAAAGAGAGACGTTTGGCCAGCTCGGCGCTCTTTCCCAGTACTTCTCTGCAATCAATTTGAACATAAATTCCAAGAAAACCAATTACATGTTCATTGCCACTTCTCAGAAAAAAGAAATATAGCTAGGGCCGGTTCATTCTCACCTTCTGTGCTTTTGGATGAAGAGGTTCTTGAGGAATCCAACTTTGTCGACTATCTGGGAGTGAGATTGAACGGTGGTCTCAGATGGGGGGAGCATGTTCATAAGTTAGCTTCAACTTTAACTTCAAATCTCTTTGTTTTAAGTAAAATAGTAGTCTTTAATAATTTACCTCCGTCTAAACTAGTATATTTTAGTCTAATAGAAAGTCATTTAAGATACTCAATAGTGCTTTGGGGCATGTCAAGCAAGGCAAATTTAAACCGCATTTTCATTTTACAAAAAAAAAGCAATTAGATGTATCTCTAGACTTAGGCCTAGAGACTCCTGTAGAGATAAGTTTACGGAGCTGCAAATTTTAACTGTTCCTTCTCTTTTTATATTTGAAGCAGTTCTATATGTAAAAGCCAACAATCTGATACAGCCTCATGTTCATCATTATTTCACTAGAAACCACAATGTTAATCATGCAACCCAACATAGTTTAAGATTGTTTGAGACCAAACCTAGTTATACCGGTACCAAGTTCTTTTCGAAGCTTCCAAGACATATTCAAGAAATTGAGGATTTTAATACATTTAAGAGAGAACTGAAGGAACATATGCTTAACATGTGCTACTATAAGCTACCTGATTTTTCCTAAAAATTCATTTCCGTACCCTCCTTAGCACTACCTAAACCCAAACCCAAACACCTGGTTGGACAAGGCCAAATTCGGCTGCCTACATCATGACGGGTCCCATGCCTCATCGGGTCTCTACGGGACAGACTGCGGAGGTAACAGGTAACAGGAGTATATTGAATTAAGCATTTGCTCTTAAGCATTATTGATTATTTTAATTTTAAGCCCTCAGTGGGATATTCCCATTCCAGTGAAATCATGGACGACAGATCAAAATCTCAATCAAGCTTAACAAGTGTTTGTCATAATACCCTTGATCCATCTTTACCTCTTGAGGGTGTCCTAAGCTCTTGAAACGAAACCAATGGAAGCTGTTCATCAATAAATGAGGAATTGTATTGCAGTCAAAATGTGGAAGAAGAAATATCTACCTTTGAACTGAGCTACATAGGGAACTCCAACTACAAAATGATATTGAGGGTTTAAAAGCAGTAAATAGCACCTTAGAAAAGAAAATTAAGAAGTCTCCTATCTGAAAAACTTGTACAGCTCTGAAAATCATGCTGATATTGTTGAATTAAAAAATAAATCTGAAGCTGACAAGACAGAAATTTCTGAGAATAAAGAAAAAGTTAAACAACAACAAGTTTACATTTCACAATTAGAAACAAAAATCAAAGACCTTAAAAAGCAAAATCTACAATTGATGGAGACAATCCAACCCTGTCCTGTACCTGATTCTAAACTACTTAAAGAAATTGATTTCAAGGACGAGACCATTAAAACAATGGCATTAAAGTACAAAAATGAATTGACAACAGCTGAAATTATCATTAGAGTGCTGTCTGAAGATCTTGACAAACTGACTGAAGAAATTGTTAACTTAAGAGAAGAAAATGCTAGATTAAAATATAATAGACTAAATTGTGAGAAAGAAACTGGTTTTCAATGGATAAAAAGCAGAAAATTGGTAAAAGTTCATGCAACTCATTTAATGATTCATCAGTCTTATTGGAAAATAGGTATGATTGTCTTAACCAGTCTGAAAATATACCTCCAACAAGAATTGGAATCAATTCAAGATTCAATCGAATTTTTTAACAAATCTGCTCTAGATCACACAAATACTATAGCTATTCAATCCAAAATCTTAAATATTTTGTGACAAATAATAAAGCTGATAAAAATAGACCTTTAGAAAAGAATCCTGCACAATACAGTCAGGCGGCATTGTCGACTCACAACTCAGAGGTCAACCCCTTGACAAAATCGAGATTGCTGATTTTTTCTGACAGCCATGGGAGACATCTTAGTAATCTTATTCAGCAAAGAAGCTCATATATTAAGATTTGCTCTTATGTTAAATCAAACGCTAAATTTCATAATGTTACTGAAGACGTGAAGAAGTTGATTGAAGATTTTGGGAAGAATGACTACGTATTAGTTATTGGAGGTACAAACAATCTGCAGTCTCTTGATGCAAATAAAAAAGTTCATGAAGTCCAGGAACTCATCTTAAAATCTAACCATACTAATCTTATTCTGTCCACCCTGCCCATGAGATTTTACATGCCAGGGTTTGACTTGGAGATTGCTCAAATATAAATACTGATCTTGAGAATATTGATGTAAAGAATACAAACGTTTCTCTCCTTCCCTTACACCTCCTAGGCCACTCAATGTTCACCTCACATGGATTACATATGGACCGCAGACATTGCAGTCTTCCATCTTCAGGGCGATCCACGTAGTTCACACCACAGCACAAACTACTTGAAACAAATTTATACTAAGATTTCAAGTAGTTTGTGCTGTGGTGTGAACTACGTGGATCACTACGTGCCCTGAAGATGGAAGACTTCACTCTATATCCTGGAAACCATAATCCTAGTTTTAAATTCAAATCCTATCCTCAGACAGAACCAGCACTCCCATAACACACTCGCCATAGAACCAACATAGACCCCCCTCAACACAGACTACAAAAGTACAGTGACACTCCCCATTACTCCGGCGCACTTTTTTACAACCTATTACCTGAACCTATCATCTGAAACAGATCCAAAACAAAACTGAACTCATCAGAAAACTTAAAAAAATATTTTACTGAAAGACCATACTATACTATCACAGAATACATGGAGGATTACTCGCTCCAACACAGAACCCAACTATAGAGCTCACTCCGCGAAGCCCCAACCGAAGGGAAGAAGTTTTGACGATCTCCCAATCATCCGATTGCGGCAGTGACTACAGAAGTATGAAGTAAGTAAGTATGAAGTACTGCAATGTCTCCGAAACGTCGGCGATTATCATCGACCCAGAAACACGGCACCTTCCAGAAGCCATCTCAACAGGTAACGATCATATCGTCCGTGGAAGCCTCAACTCTTCAATTAAAGAATGTACTTGTTTACAAAGAGTTGATGCTAACAAATTCTTCAAAAAATAAACTACAAGATCATACAAATACAGATTTACTACTGTAAGTAATTCCGTTTGAACAAACAATGGTCCCTGACACCACTCTGGCAACACTCATCCAAGGTCTGTAGAGAAAAAAGCATAACTTCTTCCTAAGGTCAGCTGAATAGCTGTTTTTTGTGTTCCGGATATGAAGTGTCAAAACTATAACGGAAGTCAAGTTACGTTATAATATTTACAATTACACAGCTGATTGGAAAAGAGAATGATGCAGTCTTGCCATGGGTACGATATTTATCGTAAAGACACCATATTACTCCATTTTACATTTGGATTATTAGTTAATAACAAACCATTAGGTAATGACCAAATTAACAATTATCAATCAAGGTAAATCTAAAACCATGAAATCTACCCTCTTTTGCTTTGAAATTCCTTATTTTAGTAAATGTTGAGACAAAAAAATTCCCAACGCAAACGAGAACGACTGTTGTTTTCTGTAGCGTTGGCAACACTTGCAGGTAACAAAGAGTAATATGTTGGTTTTTTAACACTTTCTTAACCGACAAAACCTCTGTGGCGACATCCACGGATGTCACAGAAAGTGACACCATTGCTCTTATGGGATGTAGCTCACCTGGCCCTGGCCTACAATCATCTTGACACCCATCGGCAGTGCTAGCACACTTCAGTCCCCGCAATACTAATGGGTGACTCTAGGTGACTCTTGGTGACTATGGGGACAAGATATGGGTGACTCCTAGGGCTCACCAGGTGGCGCCGAGTGAAGAAGAAAGGAAGAAGACACCCAGACGGGATCGAAGCAAACATGAGGTGAGCAAGATTCGCTCAGAAAATAATAAAGTTGGTGAGCTAAGACCTGAAAGATAGGAAAAAGGGCCTTAGATATGGAAGGACTGCGAGGAGGGTCTCACAGCTCGGCTCAGGTACGCCGGGGTCGAAAAAAACACCCGTATAATGGAAAGCCCACTGCCCCTGAGGTAGTGATATTGATATTTTACGATACAATAATGATATTCTGTAGGATGTGATGTTACATTAAAATAATAGGAGATATGAGTTAGCCAATGCGTAATAGTCTATGGAAATTGTTTTGGCACACAAGTGATGGATTGTCTTAATTTTTCAAATTTAAGAAAAATTGAAAGTATATATATATATATATATATATATATATATATATATATATATATATATATATATATATATTGTACAATATTTTAAAATATTATTCATAAAAACTTTTAGTACTACATACACATACAACATACATATTAATAAATAAATAAATATATAAATATATAGATAAATAGATAGATAAATAAATAAATAAATATATATATACAGGGTGTTCGGAAAAAACGTTTCAGGAATTCAGGAGGTTATTGTCCACATCAAAATAAGCAAAAAAGTTCCTGTAAACATATATCCTAAAATGCTTCGTTAACCCGCTAGCCGCCATTTTGTTTTTTACACTAAATAATTTTTATTTCCGTAATGGATCATTGTATTAAGTTAATATTTGGCATGAACCTTCATCATAGCAATATCCATTTTCAAGAAAAAAGTTATTTTCTTCTAATGTGTATTTTCAAAATGGCGGCCATTTTAAAATTTTAAACTAAAATATCTCAAAACCGGTAAATTTTATAAAAACTTTACTAGACACAAAAAAGTTGAAAGATTTAATTATCTAACCAATGGTACCAAGTTTGTAAAGATCTGACAACAAATAAAGGAGTTATTGAGATTTTTCAATTAAAATTACATTAATTTGCATTAATTACAATGCAAAATCAATTTTTTTTTGCATAAAAATCTCAATAACTCCTTTATTTGTTGTCAGATCCTTACAAACTTAGTACCATTGGTTAGATGATTAAATTTGTCAACTTTTTTGTGTCTAGTAAAATTTTTATAAAATTTTCTGGTTTTGAGATATTTTAGTTTAAAATTTTAAAATGGCCGCCATTTTGAAAATAAACATTAGAAAAAATTAAATTTTTTCTTGAAAATAGGTATTGCTATGATGAAGGTTCATGCCAAATATTAATTTAATACAATGATCCATTACGGAAATAAAAATTATTTAGTGTAAAAAACAAAATGGCGGCTAGCGGGTTAACGAAGCATTTTAGGACATATGTTTACAGGAAATTTTTTGCTTATTTTGATGTGGGCAATAACCTCCTGAATTCCTGAAACGTTTTTTCCGAACACCCTGTATATACACACACATAAAAGTGTGATCGTTGGATTAAAACTCGTTTGAATAATCCAGAGGTGAGGTGGTTGTCTACCTGAGACTGTGTACAGACGGAGTCGGTATTTTTTTTAAGGAATTTAGATTTTTGAAATCCACCAAACAGAAAAATACAGACAAGATATTCCTCCTCTGAAGTCTGAACTGAAATCCAGAGTTGCCAAATTATTGAATCGGAAATCGGAGTCACTCTTGAGTAGTTTGATGTGTTTTATTATGTATTTAACGAACTAAATAAAAAATGGGTTGTGCTATAAGTTCTTCTGGAGAGAAAGAAGCAGTTGAGCGATCTAAGAAAATCGATAAAGATTTGAGAGCCGATGGAGAAAGAGCAGCACGGGAAGTTAAGCTTTTGCTATTAGGTTAGTGCAGTAACTTTGTTGATTGGATTGACGTGTGTCACCTCTTTAATTATTCCTAAGTTTTCTTTAACATTACAGATGATTCTAGCAGTTAGATTAATTTAGGTATTTTAAAGGAAATCTCCGCATCCTCGTATTTATTGTTGATACTGTAAGGTTCATCTTTCCTCTTGCACCTCTCTCTGCATAGTAACTTATCAGCTTAGGCTATCCTTTCAGAGGCCTACTGTAGGCCTTTGAAAGGATACTTTTAAGTCCTTTAAAAGTATCAATTTACTTTCAAGGATACATCAAGGCCTTTGGTGTTAACTTACTTTAGTACTTAAGTAACTAAAGTACTAGGCTTACTAGGCCTGATCAAATTCTTACCTTGTAGGCCTAGCTCAAAAGCTGCTATTGTAAAATAATGAGCATTCATTTGTGATCGTTTAGAAGTAGGCCTTAAATAGTAATTCTTAGGTACCTATGGTATAATTGTGTGGATATTTCTCATCACTGCTTTTTAGGTAATTATTCCAGTTGGCTTAAATTTACTCATTGTACCTCGTACCTACTACGTAGTCCTGCAGACCCTCTTCCACACGGCGTGAGACCGGTCCTAAACTTGCAGAGCTTCTCTCAAATGGAGGGTTGTTAGTTAGGATGGTTAGGAGACTAATGAGAAAGAGGATGAGAATCTTTTATCCTTTAACCCTTTAGTGCGCGCGCGGGGGTCTAAACGACCCCATGCGAATTTAAATGCCTGCAATTTTTTTTCTGGTTGACAACACTGCAGATCGCCTAGGTACCTTTCGGCACGTCTATGATTTATCGATCGCAACGATCAGTTCGGCGTTGACCTTCGACAATGTCATGTACAGTCCGTTCAAATAAAACTCGTCACTCCCGGGTCCTTCTTACCCCCGCGCGCGCACTCCCGCTACCTACTGACTTTGCATGGTCGAGTCATCTATACCCCCACGCGCGCACTCCCGCTACCTACCGACTTTGCATGGTCGGGTCATCTATACCCCCACGCGCCCACTTCTGTCTTATGTGTGCTTTATTGAGCTTTATTTTATTTTGAGTTTATTACAAAATTAAAGTAGACGGGTAAATAAAATCATACTGAAATACGGCAGTTCAAGTATAGTGCGTGATGAGTTCAGAAGACCCACAACCTGCTCAAATTAGACAGTTTTTACTTGAAGCAGAAGAAGACGATGATATATTTGACAACCCAAAACTGTCTCTACGTTGTTTACTTATATTTTTTAGCAATACATTGCCAGTTACTGTGTAAATAAAAAGAACACCTTTTATTTTGTGAGTGTTGTTTACGTTTATCAATCAAGGATGTAGGTAAGATTTAGTTTACGACTACGTAGAGTGTCTTATATAAATAACTTCAGTATATAAATTATATATATACATATATATGTAAAGTGACAAATTATGACACAATTGCATTTTAGTACTTAAAATAAAAATAAAGTTTTAGTTTCAATAAGATTTTATAAAACAAAATTTTTTTAAATATTATTATAAAATATGAATAATGATGAAAATGGCAGATTGTTGTTATTAAACATCTATTCAACAATAACAATACAAACCATAAACATTTTCAAAGTAATAGTGGGCCATTTACAATGTTTTTTATGTTGGGGGCCTAGATGACCCCGCGCACCCACTTACGTTACAAATAGGGGCGCGCCTACTTAAGGGTTAAGCATTTACATGCAATTGGTTTCGTCAACTTAGCCTAAAGTACATAATAAATATCTTGCATATGTCCTTACGTTATGCACACCATGCAAAAACAAAACCATGCAATCACAGCAAACAAAATAAAAAAAAACACAATGCAACCACTCAAACTTCAAAAGTAGCTACTTACAATATTCTTTGGGATTTCAAAAAAATCAACTGAATACAGTGGGTATATGCCAATAAAAGTTCTCTCACACTCGATTGGAATGATTTTGTTAACTGGTTCCGTGCTCTCATAGGCAAATAGTTAAACAATTTCAGCTTTAAGATTTCCTGACTAGATTGAACTTTCTCTAATCTTACAAAGGGCTTACCAAAATGACACTTATTTCTAGTGTCATAACTGTTAACATCCAGGGTTTAAGCTGCGGTCGCATTTTGCGACACCCACCACAAAAATGCGAGAATATAAGGACAGTCTGTCGCTAATTTGCTACAAAGATTTTTCTACAATTTATAACAAGTAGGGTCCTACCCCGAGAATCACAAGTTTTCAAATTTTAAGTTTTCTGTCATAAAATGATGTCTAAACGTATTATTTCCATCAAAGTAAACTAAGTTACAGCTTCATAGTTAACCTCAATCTATAGTGTCAACTGTACGCAACAGCAACTATAGCTCCTAGAAAGGGATTGATGAAAACAGAACAGCTGAGTCTACGGCTATATACTCCCACTCGGTGATCACAAGCACACCAGTCTAATACTGAATTCCAAAATTGCAGCCTCGGAAGTAGCTAGCGGTTCCTGGTGCCTAGACTTGCAAACATTGTTTTCTGTTTCGATATCTGCCGGAGAACCATAGTTCCGCCCGGCAAGTTGGGAATTAAATTTGCCGTACCATTCTTTAATAAATGGGAAAATGTAAGATGAATTGAAGATATTAATTTGAAATTAAAACTATTCTTATGCATCTTTTTATCACCAAACCATACAATCATTTAAAGTAAGTTAACAAAAACAATTATTAGTCGCGAAACTAGACACCAAGAGCGCTATTGCAGTTTCCTCTTTTCAGACACCACGCAGAAACCAGCAGAGTTTCGAGACAGGATCCCGATCCCAACAAGAGTCATGACCGATGACTCACTAACAGACGACAATACTTATTTGTGCGTATGTGCGTTACCTCTGAGTTGTTGCTAATGTTAACCTCTAAGTGCACGGCCACACGAGCGTTTTTTCGCGTAAATACTAGCTTGTTAATGCTGCTCATATTTCATGCGTATCTTCATGATGCGTTCGTGCTTGAAAATAAAACTCCCAGGTTGCCGTAGCCTAAAAACTAAGGGTACGGCCACACGAGCGTTTTTCACGCATCATAAAGGCAGTATGAAAATACGTGAGAACTATAAGCAGCACAAAATGTCACAGGCAGCGTGTTTTCCCACCGTAGCTCTCATATTGAAAATTTAATTATAAATTCAATTAGCATGAAAATAAGCTAGTATTAAATAGTAAATTTTACCACGTGAAAAAAACGCTCGTGTGGTGTAAACATTTAAAATGATTAACTTATGTATGCCATTGAAGGTCCAGAGAGAAGAATATTAACTTTGAAGCTGCTTTTGCAAAATAATGTTTAAAACCAAGAATTTAAGATTAGGCTGTATATTGTTGAGTAGGCCTACACCTACCTAGCCATGTTCATATGTTGATGTTGGCCGGAGACAATTGTGAGTTTATGTATAGGCTTAAGTACTTATGTAAATCTGTAACTTTATATGAACCTATTTTTACGTTTTAAAAATGAAATTAAAAGTCGTTTTGAACTTTTTAGTGCGTTTTTTTAGGAAAAAACAACAGCGTAAACTAAAATATTTTTATGGTGAAAGTATTGTTAACTGGTGACGAATTAGGCCTATACTATGCACTATAAAAATGCTACAACATTTTTCATTTTGCTACTAGTATCCAAGAGCTTGTAGCAATTTTGCTCCAAGAAAATTTTCCCCAGCTTAAACCCTGTGAACATCCTTTCTACAGACAATGCTGTCCTGTTCCTTTTTTTGCTGAAAACAAAAGAAGGTTTATAGAGACTAAAAACTGTCATTATGGATTCCCCTATGGTCTATTCCTGTCATTATGGTAAACCACCCAAATGCCATGATCCTACCAAATACCGTGATTTGCGTACGTTGTAGTCATGACCCTCCAAGCGTTAATCGTTGATTTTTCAACTGTTTAGATGGAATAGGATGGACTGTCAAGATGTGTATAGATGGAAGTGGAAGGATGTGGAGCCTTTTGAAAAGTGGTCTACAGGAGTCCCTAGGTCTGGCGTCCGATATCAATCTAATGACTCTCTTCTGCATATTCGGAATACCCCAATGGAGTCAGCGGAGTTTCCCCAGAAAATTACTCCATAGGAAATTAGTGAATGAAAGTAAGCAAAGTAGACTTGTCTTTGGACTTGAAGGTCAACTGTCTGGGATAGAGAAAGTAAGGCATAAAATGCTATACTTAACCTGGGAAGTAAAGTTGTTGATATGTTGCTGCCAAGAAAGAGTTGAGTCAATGTCTAAGCCCAAAAATTTGGTGGATTTTACTGAATTGAAGTGAGAAGGTAAGTATGAAGAGTCAGATTGAGGAGTCTTGCTGTGGTTGATATGAAAATTTATGAATTGTGTTTTTGAAGGTTTCAATTTTAACCCATTGACTGTACACCAAGAATCCATATCTTCTCTAGAGATTTTAAAAGGCTACCTTGATTGGGATTTGAGGCAAAAAGAGAGGTGTCATCCGCATACATGAGAACTTGGGCGTTAGAAGATATGGCAGGAAGGTCATTGCAGTACACCAGAAAAAGAAGAGGCCCCAGAATAGAGCCCTGGGGTACCCCTGCTTTCACTGCTCTATAGCTACTTCGAGCTCCGGCACCAACGACAACCCATTGCTGTCGCCCAGCAAGAAAAGATTGCAGCCCACCACGAGCGGTGCCCTCAACCCCATATTGCCTCAGTTTGGCAAGCATTATATCTATGTTCACTGAGTCGAAAGCCTTGGATAGGTCGCAAAAGGCACCAACGGTGAATTGCGACCCATCCACCGCGATTGCAACTCGATCCACTAACTCATAGATGGCATCCACTGTGCTCCTACCCCTGCGAAACCCAAACTGGAAACAGGACAGCAAGCCATTGGTTACAAAAAAGTCATAAAGTCTATTGAATACAATTTTTTTCAAAAACCTTGGAGAAGACTGACAACAGAGAGATGGGTCTCAAGTTGTCGAGTGTGTGCACCTTACTCTTCTTTGGAACTGCTTTAATAGTTGAGAATTTTAAAAGATCAGGGAAGGCACCGTGTTGGAGTGAGCAGTTAATGAGAAAGGTCAGAGGCTTTATTAGCCAGTGAGAACATTTTTTCAACAAGAAAGGTGAGATTTCGTCCCACCCAGCCGATTTTTTTGGTTCAAGAGCCTTAATTACCTGGTAAACCTCACTCTCTGTTGTCTGAGATATATTGTAGATATTGCCAAAATGATATGGTTTTAACAATATCATTTTGGTAAAAACTAATGCAGTCCAATGGCCACTTGAAGTGTTTGGGTGCATTTGTTAGCATTTAATGAAACTTCAAATACATTTTCACTTATAACCTTTGGAAATTCTCCCCGGTAAAGTGTTCCTTCATAATTAATAACATAGAAAAAGTAAATTCCATGCTAGTTTATTTTGCTCAAATACTCATCTCAGGAGATAAAGCATTTAATCGGGCAGAAATAGATCCATCCATGTATAAAATTTGATGAAATGATTTGATACCAGGTAAATTAGCTACATTTTCCCAAGGGTTTTCTGAATCAATTATATGTAATAATGTGATCTTCTCCAAAATAATGTGTATATTAATAGGGAATCATGTTTCTTTTTCTCAGCTTGTGGGAATCGTAGGACCGGGTATACCGTTAGAAAGGTAGTGTCTTGTAAATGAGCAGAATTTCATTATAATTCACATCGTCCCCCGGGGCTACACCCTACAGACTTTCTAAGTTTCAATGTTAATCTTATGGAAGAAGGGCAATTGCTTGAACCATCAGACAGCTGTTAGTGTTGTAATAATAAATGCTAACAAAACAGAGAGCAGTTGTTTCAGTCATAAAATATTTTAAACTACTTGGGTTCAGAGTTCAGTTCAACTGATTTTTTGTCGATTATCGATCAGGCGGTGATCTCTAATATATATCTTAAAAACTCATACCTACATTACCAGAAATACATTGTTCAGCAAAAATAAAAAATCAATGCTATATACCTAATTGAAAATATTGTATTTAAGGAATGGAATAATAATTTGGCCTATTGGAAAGAACGAACATATATAACTATGCGGAATTCCAAATTGCAGTAGCCTACAAAGGTTTTATCCAATGAAAAAATTAAAAGTACTAATAAACTTTATGACATTGAGACATAAAAGTAGCTAACAAATCCCTTTTTAGGGCATCCTAAAGCTATGTTCTGTTCTGTTGAGGCTCTTGCAAAAATCAAGCCACATCACCATTTTTGTAAGAATTTGCAATTTTGGTAAAAATTCTTGTTTAAACTCAATTTTCTATCCAAAATTAAATAAAATTTAATTTAAAAGTTTATCATAGTACCTTTCTACAGTAGTTCTCAATGATAAATAACTTAATGTAATTAAAATACAAAAGACTAGTTTAAGTTTTTACTTCATCCGAACATCAGAAACTTTGACCGCCAATGTAACAGAATATACACCAAAGTAAATATGATTAAGAGGTACTTAAATGTTTAATAAAATAAAATAAATTGCATTACATTGTGTTTAAAGTACTGTACCTTGATCCATTTACAAAAAAAATTAAATACATACGCAGAGGCGGTTTGGGAGCTCGCGCCTAGGTAGTCCGGGAATATCTCTAAGCGCGGGTTAACGTAGTCAGGAGTTAAAAATTGGGTTCGAGAGCTCGCGCGTAACTTCTTCTGCTCGAGTTTATCCTTGTTCGCGCGCAACTCTGGCTGATGGTTGAAGGGTAGGGAATCTGTGCCGGAAGGTTGGCAAAGGCGAGCCGGGACCCCGGCGCCCGGCTGTCTACAAGGCCGTCTCGCCCTTGAGACACCCCAAACCATGAAATTGGCTATACGGTGAGAGGGGTGGGGTGGGGAGGCTTACAACAATATATAAAAAACTATATTGTTACTTGAACTCTACAATAATTTATTGTATTATTTGTTACATGAATCTGTATTGAAAGAAATCAAACACTCTCGCAACAGTTGTTGATCTAGTTCTTATAAAATTGCTATTGCCGCTGTGCCGGTGTTAATGGTCGAATACTTGGTATAATAAAATTATCTGGCATTATATATAAAGCCTCACAATATGTTTATGCGCTATAGACACTGACAACGCATAAGGACAAAACCGCTCTACATATAAATACTTGATATAAAATGTTTTTGTGTTATACATAACTAAGGGGCAAACGTAATTCTGGTATAACTTAAGCAGCAAAAATACAACTAAAGATTTAGAAAAACTTTACGTCGAGTAAATGGCCCCCACGCAGTTCACATTCGTTATCAGTAGAATGTAGTTGTTTTGGCGTCTTCCCGCACCTGTCGAAGCAAAACATTGTCTTGCATTTAGGAAGGGCTTGTGATTCAGTTGAGGATAACATTTGTGATGATTTTTTGGGCGTTTTAGAAGTTTATTGAATTAGGATATTCTGTATAATTTGAATTCAACCCACATTTATCTATTTTATATTCATATAATTTTATTTAACGGATTACATACCTAAAAAATAAACTACGTAAAATATTACCTTCTTTGCTGGCTTTAAGATTTTTGGGAATTACATGTTTAATTAGAGTACAGGAAAATCAAAAAAAAAAAAAATAAAATAAAAATCAAAACAACTTGAGTTTTGAGAAAATATTAATTTGTGGAAGGTTTTAAGTTTTGTCCGTCACTCCACTCCAATTGTTTGACCTGTAATGGCCATCAAGGGCCAAGTTATTCCAAGTTATCTATACGTGTGCCTACCTACAAATCCTGTTTTTATTTTCACAGGTTTATGGATAATACGTTGTGTTGTAACTTTAAACTTTATGAATATTGTTTAATGTTTATTCTTGATTAATTTGCAACAAGTTTTTCATGAATTCAATCACTAAACTGGACAAATCCGCCAAAAATTAAATAGCATTTATCGTTTACCATATTAATTTACCGTATAAGCAATAACTTTATATTCGGAATACCTTTTTGTTGGAATTCATATTTTTTGGAATTTCATAGTAGGCTACAGTAGCTTGAATAGCCTATAGTATTAAACGTAATTACGGACAAAAATTAATATGAAATAAAAGTAAAAATATTAATTTATGACCGTTAGTATGTTTTAGAAAATAATGTTTCAAATAAATGTGTTATTATTACCCAATCAAAATTTAAAATATTCATTTGTGGGAGTTATTGATTTTCCTCCGTCGCTCCACTACAATTGTTTGTATATACAAATAATGTAAAGAATAAAAAAAAAAAACAAAAATATTATCTACTTTGTTAGCATTAATATTTTGTCATAGTTAGCTATAGTATTGAACGTAAATCGCATACAAAAAGAAAGACATAATAAGAACAATAAATATGAATTTTAAGATGTACCTAAATATGTTTTAGAATGTCACGGTTAACTTAAATATAGGCCTAGTATTATTATCAATTCAGTGATAATAGCAAGCATGAAATACGTAATAATTAAGTTACGCTCCAGTTAGACCTGCCCCCAGGCAGGTCTAAGTTGCCGCCCAAAATCGCTCCTTTCATACTCGTGGAGTCCCATTATGCCGATTCCCATTATATCGACAAGCGCAAAATCTTCCCATTATTCCTACACATGAAATCGTCCCATTACGTCGACAACGTCGGCATAATGGGACGATTCGATGTTGGTGTCGATATAATGGGAAAAATAAACTTTGGTGTCCCATTATGTCGATTCCCATTGTTCCTACAAACGCAAAATCGTCCCATTATTCCTACACAACGAAATCGTCTCATTATGTCGACAAAGTTTAACCGTCCCATTATTCCTACATAGGCGGGAAAAGCCAAAGTTTGAAAATTCCCATTATGTCGACAGAACCGATCCCAAAAGAACAGTTCCCAAAAGAGTCGTTCAATTCAGATCGTTCCCGGCCATGCGCAGAGTTGATGCGCAGTCGAACGACACAACCTGTTTCCCTCTCTTTCTACTCCAGCACCGTCCTCGCCTTCTTTGCAAACCACGCAACCCCATGCTGATGTGTGTGTAACAGCGACCACAGAATTAAATAGACTGCCTATCCCATAATTGTCGTATGAAAGTAGGCCATCTTAGCTGAGTACAGAAACGTAGAGCGACGCTGGAAAGGCGAGAAATTATAAATGTGCTCTTATCAATTACACCGCAGTTTAAATACCTTAAAATGTTCGAAATTCTTTGAAATTTTACACACTTATATCTTAATAGTGTGTGACGCTAATGGTGTGGTTTTAATTCGAAAATAAAAACTGCTTGACACTTAAAAAACTAAATAAATTCCAATCTTTTTTGTACATTTTAATGAGTGACATAAAAAAGTTACATTGCGAGGAAAATTTTTGTTTTAAGGTCAGGTGCGTTATGTAAGCAAGAGAAATGTAGCCAAAAAGTTATTTTTTTCAAAAAGTATTTGTTGAAAAAATTAGCTATTGTAGTTTTTATCATAAGACAGGTAGAACACGAGCTTCGTGACGCGGTAATGCGGCCTCTCGGCTCCGCGGCGGCCCGCTACAAACAGGGGAATTTAACGTGGTTAGCTTAGCTTCTTGATTTGATTTTCAAAAGATCTCATGATTACATGTTTACAAAAGTAGGTCTTGCATGTTTGTATCTACTAACTACATTTACTTGTAATTAGAATTATAAATTGTTGGCCAGATAATTTGAAAAACAAACAACAATCATAATCAGTACTGTACATCTATTTATTTTACATCAATTCAAATTTACAAATCAATAAATAAAACTATGTTTTAATAACATTACTGACTGCTTTGCTACTAGTAAATGTTTAAGTGAAAACATCATCTAAGCAATACCAAAAAGGTTAAAAGAACAAATAAAGACAATAAACCACAATAAATAGTTTGATAAAATATGAGTTTACCATAGGGACATATTTCAAAATACAAAGACAGTTTAAATAAGCAAAATATAGACATATAAATGACAAAGTACAAATAATAAAGTAAGAAGAATAAAATGACGAACGTCTGCAATAAGTTTCTTATTGTTTTACTGTCCCTTAAAATGTGATTGCTGTTTTAGTTAGGAGGTTTCTGATATTTTGTTTGTGTACTGCGTCATTGTAAATTTTAGTGTAATGATGTATTCTGATTGTGAAAATCTTTTGCATATTATTAGTTTGGTAAGCAAGACGAAATGGTTTTCAAAAAGATCTTGATCTAAAATGTCACTGTGAAAAAGGTTAAGGCCAATACAATAGTTTAAAACTTTAGTCACCATCACGTCTACGACATTTTTAACTACATAACTTTGTTTGGAGGCCTACGGTAGCACTGTAAAAGCATGTGGCATATATTACTATAAGACAGTTAATAGTTTATGCCTACTGAAGTAAGACGAGATCAAAACCGATAAAAACTACATTTACTATAATACTTTTAGTATTCATACAGGCCTACTTACTACCTTCATAACGGCACACTTGCATAAAAAAGGTATCAATAATTAATAAACCCGAGTGGCTTTAAAAGAATTTTACTAAGACAAAGATTAACATGGATGGGAAATTCAAACCTTTAATTTCCTTAATAATCCTGGGGTGTGTTGTTCTATCACTGGCCTAATTTGTAATAAAAACCTATCAGAAGTATAGAATTCTTTCCAACATTTTTTAAAGGACAGAGACATTAGTAGGATAAGAATTTCGTTTTGTAGGATAGTTCAAGTAAAGCTATTTAAAAGCAAAAAACAGGGATATATTTCTTGATGCCGCATGGGAATCTTACCCGTGAACACACTATATCACAACAAACTAGCATTGAAACTTCTCCTAGTCTGATGTGAAATCAAACTTACCTATGGTAGGTGATACCTCCAGCCCGACCTTTGTTGAAGCACCCATATGCCACACAATTTGTTGGCATGTCGCAAGAGTTAAAAGCTGTGAACAACCTGCCAAGGGTTCTGGCTAGGTTGTTATATACATGAAGGAATGTTATATACATGTTAAATTCAATTCATAAAATTTGATATTCCTACATAAAATATGGTTGCATTTCATTACTGTAGGCACCCAATTAGGTTAAAAATATAATAATTTAAGTAAACCTCATTATATGAATGTATTAATAAAGTATTCTTTTAAATTTGGTATGAAGGTGTAAGACCAGGTTTGTTTTCATGAGTTCGAGAACCAGCAATGTCGGGCTATGGGAACGGGGTTTTAAGGGGTTTCAAAGGGGTCAAAAATGGGGTTTTCGCATTTTTGAACCTAAATTTTTAAAATTTATCAATTGTAACTATAATTATTTAAAAGAGCTTAAAAAACAAACAATTTAGTATTTTGAATCTTTAAAATAGCTTAACTGGTTGTAGAGAAAATTCAAATCAAGTTTCCCATGTTATTCTTATGGGTAAATCTTTAAAAAGTTATATATCGCTTATTTATCAACATATCTTAATAAAAATTTTCATGAACCTTTACTAGGTGTTGAGTAATTAACATTAGATCAAAACTCACATGGCAGCAAACCTACATGCTAAGTCCCATGGTATTTTCATGGAAAATAAGTGTATAATGGGAGCAAGAGAGATGGAGATAATAAGGTATCTGTCCTAATCAGCTGATAAGCTGTCTTCTGCATATTTATCAAATTTGAAATGTTTATATTTTGTTGTTTGTAAACTTCGGGATATAGTAATAACGGAAAACGTGATTTTCAACTGTGACATTATGATTGTACACAGTGAATATAATAAATCATGACAGGTAGTTATATCGTATGGCTCATTTAGCCAGTCACCAAGTGTTAAGAATGAAAAAAAAAAAAAATACTCAAGACAGAGTACTTGAGTCAGCCTATGTAAAAACTAAACACTAAAATTTAAATCAAAACTCTATAGAGCTAAATCCAGAGCTAAATCCAATGTAGCCTTTAAATGCCTATTCGTCTTTTGCGCCTCCATTTCGCAACAACAGCAATCAAAAGAAACAGTTCATCTTTAACGGTTGCCATCTTTAACCTCAATAATAATATTTTGATAAATAATCAATATCGTGGACGCGTGGCGTGGCGCCACTGAAGTTAGGCTTCCTCTTCCCGCTAGCAGACGAAGTCGCATGTCACGTGCAGCGTGAACAAAACTAATTTATAATATTAACCAATTGTGCCTTTATAGGTAAAGCGGTCTATCCACCGAGAGTAATTTCAAATACAAACCCTCACTTTAAATAATTTTTAGCGAATTTCCCTATAGGGAATACGCTATTACGGTAGTAGCCATGGTAAGACCTAAGCCCGGGACCACTTTACTTTTTCATTTTGAGGTCCCCAGAAGCCAAAAACACCATTCGTTCATTTTCATATATATGTATATCTATATCTATCTATCTATCTATCTATATATCTATATATATATGTGTCCGTGGTACTGATAACTTTTGAAGGAAACCTCCGATTTTGATGAAATTTGGTATGAGGGTGTCAGACCAGGTCTATTTTCATGAGTTCGCGAACCAGCATTGTCGGGTTATGGGAACGGGGTTTTATGGGGTTTCAAAAGGGTAAAAAATGGGTTTTTGGCATTTTTTGACCTCAATTTTCAAAATTCATCAATTTTAACTGAAACCATTTGAAAGATCTTAAAAAAACAAACAATTTGGTATTTTGAATTTTTATCTTAGCATAACTGGTTACGGGGAAAATCCAAAAATGTGTTTTCCATGTTATTCTTATGGGAAATCAAGAAAACCTTATATCTTGCTTATTTATTGACATAACTTAATCAAATTTGGTATGTACATTATCTACATAAGGCTTAACTTATAATTGCTTACAAAACCCATATGGCGGCAAACCTACATACTCACCCCCATGGGGTTTATGGGGAAAATTAAAAATTGCCAGAGCTTGATACAATTTTGTGTTTACATTCACCAATTATTGATTAACTTAGATTTTCTAACAACACCCCATGGCAGCAAACCTACATACTCGATCCTATGGTGTTTTTATGGGGAAAGTAAATAATCTGAAATTCCATTGGAAATTCGCTGAGTATGCAGGTCTGCTGCGACGGGGGTATTTTTAGTTTTACACGGTTTTTAAGAAAACTTTACAATTTGATCTTGTACGCGTAATTTTAGCAGTTTAGGGAATATTTGCGGTTGAAATTTAGATTTTCCTCACTAGAATAACACGGAACAAATTTACAATTTCTCTCTGAGCATTTTAGGTTAAGCAAAAATGTCTCGGCACAAAAATGTCTTAGACTCTTTTAAATGCGTTTCTAACAACATTTTTCAGTTTGGTCCAAAATGTTTTTTATTAAATTAATAACATGACGGAGATTAATGAACATGTATTAAAATGTTTAGTAAAACTAATCACGTGATAATTGATGTTTTATGGTGGTACGTTATTTTAAATGAGGTTCTTAGACATTTACATGTTTGTTGGTAAGTTATGTCATATGTAAAATGTTCAGATTTTACTGATGTTTTTAAGATGTTCAACATGATTTTAAGATGTTCAATTTAACTCCGTGAAAACATTGCTTCTGCATTAAAATCAATGCAAATTAAGGCCGTTTTAACAGCAAAGTCAATGTTTGCACGGAGTAAAATCGCAATAACTCCGTTATTTGCTGTTAGATCCTTACAAACTTGGTACCATTGGTTAGATAATTACATTTGTCAACTTTTTTGTGTCTTGTAAAATGTTTATAAAATTTACAGATTTTGAGATATTTGAGTTTAAAAATTCGAAATGGCCGCCATTTTGAAAATATACAGTGGAAAAAATAATTTTTTTCCTGAAAATGTACATTGGTATGATAAAGATTCATACCAAATATGATTTTAATAGAACCATCCGTTACAAAAATAAAAATTACCAAGTGAAAAAAAACAAAATAGCGGCTGTGTGAGTAACTAAAGACTTCCGGACAATTTAAATATGATATTTCTATATATTTCTAACCCAGGAACAATGCCCTGAAATATTGGTAGGGAGTTCTGAAACACCCTGTATATCTTTGATTTGCCATATAAAATGTTACAGAACGAAAGGAAAGAATAAATATTTTTGGTATCACAATACATCCTACTACTTGCCGTACTACAAGTAACATTTTTTACATTCCTTAGAATCTCCAGTTTGGACTATTTTCAATTGAAATCTAACAACATAGAGGACAAATATATTGTTAACACATAAAATACTTACATAAAAATCGCTAAAATTTAGTATGTCTACGCTTACAATAATAAGAAAGGATAGTTTCTATTTATTTCACTTTTAATTATAATAATAAACAATACAAATTAAGGTTGTATTATATCAAGCATCATTTATAAATTTTTGTTATTCCTTATTTAACCAACGACATGTTAAACCCTAAAGTTTTACATAACACAAGTCGAAATCATAGTTACAACGGCATGAACAATACATACTACATGAAATATTTTACAAAAAAAAAAAGAAAAACTGTACAGTCATCACCTTTGCAGTGTCAAATAAATACAACGTATACTTTCACTGAAGCAGTGCTTAATACTTACAAACAAAAAAGCCAATGACACAAAAAAGGCATGATACTACATTCAATACGTTACGTTACTGTTTAGGATTAGTATCAGAAGGCGTGAAGGCGTTCGCAGCAAGAGCGATCAGAGTGAGCTCTAGCGGCGGAACGCGAAACTGAGAACCGTTCTATGAGTCGTTCTTCTGAGCCGTTCTGAACAAAGAACCGATCTGTAGGAATAATGGGACGATTTCAAATGTCGGTATAATGAGCGATTTTAGTGTGTAGGAATAATGGGACGGTTTAACGTGTCGACACAATGAGACGATTTCGTCTCATTGTGTCGACAACTGAAATGTCGATATAGTGGGACGATCTGAAGAAATTTTCGATATAATGAGACGATTTGAACTTTTCATTTTCCCGCCACTTTGTCGACATAATGAGACGATTTCATGTGTAGGTATAATGGGACGATTTTGCCCTTGTAGGAACAATGGGAATCGACATAATGGGACCTCGCCTTCATACTCGAGTTTATCTTATTTGCGCTACAACTCGCACTCTCAAACCCACAAAGATTATCTTTTACGCCCGGGTTACCTAAACTATGTCTCTCGAACCCGAATAGTTCGGCCGCAGTTTATCCCTCCCATATTTAGCTCGCAGTTATCTTTACGCCGCGGCACGCGTAAACCCAAGCTACCGAACCCAATTTTGAAGCTGACGCGCAAAATCCGGTTATAACCGGTATTTACGCCCGGGATTAAGCTAAATGCGAGCTCTCAAACTGCCTCTTAGAGTCCTGATAATATCATTGTAATCATACATTTACTTTTGTGTCCCCTACTTAAAGTTACGTACGGGACAATTTTAAAATTTCAATTACATTTTGGAATGAGGTAATAAATTTATTTTTGACTACATACAGAGTTAGATATAGGCACCTCATGTTTAGATTATGAATCAATTATTGATATTAATTATATGGTGTACAAAAATTAAACTTAATCACGTTTCATGTTGCGTACGGGATAAACAACTTTTAACAATCAAAATTCATGTATTATAATAACTTTTACTTACCTACAACTGAATGTCTGCAAATATGAAGTCAACTATTATGACTATTAAATAAAACTCATTCTAACTTTTTAATTCAGGTGTAAAGTAGGAAAATGTAGCCTTGAACTTACAGTTTTTACTATAAGTAGAAATCAACTGATAATGTGACTCGTTTGATTGAAGGTATTGCAAAATAGAAGAGTACAAAAAATTCCATTCAACTTTTCTTAGCTATTTAGATGTTTATGGAACAGAAAATAGACAGTTTACCATGAAATTATTAATTAAAATTTTTAAATGATTCAATTCAATTCAATTCAAACTTTCTTTATTCATCATCAGTATATACAAAATATACAAGAATGGTGTCAAATATTAAATTATCTTTATTCCTAATTAGGCTAAAACATAATGTGATGTTGACAGGCTTATGTTACTCATTTCATCAAAGCTCATCCAGTGAATATAAAGCCTTGTTGATGAGAAACATTTTTAGTTTTTTCCTAAATGCAGATTGACTGTCAGAGGACTTTATATCTTGTGGGAGTTTATTATAAAATTTGGAACCTGCATATGTTGGTTTTTTTTATATAATTCCAATCTATGAGAATTTAGGGCAATTTCCCCACAGGTCCTTGTGTTGTAATTATGATTATCACCAACAAATTTCAAGTTGTCAAATTTGTTTTGCAGTGATAAAATAGTTTCAAAAATATAAAGACCATATACAGTCATTATTTTCAGTGATGAAAAATGTTCTTTTACTGAGGTTCTCGGTTTTAGATTTAAAATGACTCTTATTGCTTTCTTTTGTAATTTTAAAATGGTATCCAGATTGTTAATAGATGTAGCCCCATAGAGAGATATACCAAACGAAATAATAGAATGAATATATGCAAAGTAGACTGTCTTTAAAGAGTCAATGTCAAAAAACTTTTTTAGTCTTGACAAGGCAAAAATGCCGGATGATATTTTAGAGATCACTTTTTCAGAATGTAGATTCCAAGAGAGGTGTTTATCCATTTCTAATCCCAAAAATTTGATGTAATCTACTTCAGTTATATTTTGTTTGTTAATTTTGATTGTTGGAGCAATGGTGTTATTTGATTTGAGAGTCTTGAAATTAATGAATTTTGTCTTTTTTGGATTGAGTAACAACTGCTTTTCATTGAAATATTTTGTCAATAAAAGTAAGTCTGATTGAGATTTTAACTCTAATTCATTTTGTGAAGATCCAGATATTTTAAGGTTGGCGTCATCTGCATATAGGTATAATTGACTACTGGTGGATAATTTTGGAAAATTTCCGGTGTAACAAATGTACAGTAAGGGTCCAAGGATAGAGCCCTGCGGCACTCCATGTTTTACTGTTCTAATTTTAGATGGTTGAGATATTTTAAATTTATTTTTACTGTAGTAAACTACTTCTACATATTGCTTTCTATCAAATAAGTAAGTTTGTAACCAATTAAGTGCGTTTTTTCGAATACCAAGGTCAAATAGAATTGATATAAGCGTTTTGTGATTCAATGAGTCAAATGCTTTAGTAATGTCCATAAAAACAGCTACTACTTTTTGTTTACTATTTAAAGAGTCAATAATTGATTCAGTGAGTTCTGTGGCCGCTGTTAAAACTGATCGTCCTTGCCTGAATCCATGTTGGCAGTTCTCTAAAAGATTGTGATTTTCAAGATACTCGACTAATTGATTATACATTGCCTTTTCAAATACTTTAGATATTGCTGGAAGAAGGGCTATTGGACGGTAATTTTTTATATCACTTCTTTCCCCATTTTTGAAAAGTGGTTTTAATTTTGAGACTTTTAGTTTTTCAGGAAATACCCCAGATGTAAAAGATGAATTAATTATGTGAGCTAAAGGTTTTGATAATACAAAGTTACATTTTTTTAGAAGTGCCACAGGAAACTCATCATAACCAGCACTAAATGAATTTTTCAAATTACTTATAATGCTACTTACTTCTTTCTCATCAACATGCTTAAGTCTAAAAGTAAAACAAGGAGTGTTTTCTAGGTTTACAGGTTTACAATTGTCTTCCAAGCTTATATTGGGAATGACATTACTATCAACTAAATCAGTAAAATAGTCATTGAAAGCATTGCTTATTACTTTTTGATCAGATGTTACATGATTATCCACATTTAAAATAATACTTTGGATTTTTAAGCTAGTTTTTCCAGCTTCGGAATTAATAATATCCCAAGTGGTTTTGTTTATGTTTGAAGATTTATTTATTTTGGATTTGTAATGCTGTTTTTTTAGGACATTAATTTTCTTTCTAAAGTTTTTGTTAAGTTTTCTTACTTGTTCGTACATGTGTTTACTTTTTGTTTCTCTGGCAACATTACTTAAATCAATGATTTGTTGTTTTTCACATTTAATTTCCTTTGAAAACCATTTCTTACCAGAGTATTAGCAGATAGTTCCCTGTTTCTTCCCATATGATGACAGGCCCATATGATGAATTTAAAGTTTAGGCCTAGCCTATTGGTGTTTTTTCGTAAATGCCGAAAACATTTAAGTTATTAAAAAGGCATCACGGACTTAAGCAGTGAAACAATACAGCTTTCCAAAATCCATGATTAAATCACGGACTTTGGAAACACATATTGACTTTTAATTTGGACTGAACAATGTTTCTTTAAAAAAAAAATATTAAAGTTTGGAACTAATACATTTTTAACACTAAAAAATTATATACTAAAGTCCGTTTCTAGATAAATCAATGTTTCTGGTTGGTAAAGCATACGTAAAATTGTTATGCTTTTATCACGGACTTTAGTAGAAGAGGAAGAATACAGCTTTCCTTACTCCGTGAAACCAAGGATTTTGTTAACGACGTATTGACTTTGTATTTGGGTTGAACAATATTAATATTTATCATATTTTTTTTAGATATTTTTTTAGATATTTTATTTGAAACACCGACACACTCTGTGGTGCGTATTTTAAGGTGAGTATGACTGAAGGGGTGAGTGTGATGATTGTAATCGATCAGATGAGGTGTAGCTTTGTTACTGACAAATATCAGCTGTTTCATTTGTCAGGATCATTAATTAATAGCCCAATGACCAAATGCAGCTTGGTCCAGTATCGAACCATCAAAAAGCACTAACTTTTCTTAGAATCGAACCGGCAACCTTTAGATTCAAAGGCTAGCTCTTTAACCACTCAGCTACCCAGCCAGTCTACGTAAATATACATAGACATATTTTTAAGTTACTATATTTAAGTTGCTATATTTTAAACATTCCAAAATCATCTATATAGTTCGTTTTTAGGCAAAACAGTTCTATCTGGTTGGTAAAGCATATTTATATCGCCATCAGGGTCTTCCTCTATGGATGAGATGTTGGTAACATGATGAGTTGTGAAATCAGCAGACAGCTGTTGTCCTTTCTATCTTGAGTCGTATTTTAAGGTTAAGAAATGACTTCTCATTACTTATCAAGTAATATTACGATGTTTTTCAGTAATTTTATGGATGTCATTAACATTTATTGCCTCTGAAATAAAAAGTCACAGATTTTTGCAGCACAATCACGGACATTGCTCGCGTGAATCACGGAGTTATGTCAGAATGGCAAAACAATGAAACAGCATTATTGAAGGCGATAGTAAAATTAGTTTCATAATGTTACAAACAAAAACCATAGATTTGTTCAGAATTTAATAACAAAAAAATAAGTAGTATGCTATAAGTTTTTTAAGTATTATTTATTTTTTCGTGTACAGAAAAAGAGATGGGCTTCCCTTAAGATCACGGCATTTAGTCAGTTTACGTTACTAAAATAATTTTTCTAATGCAAATAAAGCTTTGTAGTAATGGCAAATATATAGTTAAACATGATCTTGCTTTAAATAAAATTATTGAATGAAAATAAATGTATATAAAAAACAATATTTTCCCTCGCTCATTGTCTCCATGCCTTAGAGTCTAAGTTCTCAGTTGACAAAAGCCATACAAATTTACAAAAAATGACTATATGTAAAATGCCCATTATTTTGTTAAAACAGTTATATTTCGAAGTCACGTAAGGTGAGGTGGGGTAATTATGGGACAGCAAAAAAGTGGGGCAAATTTTTTTTTATGATATTGTATTATTTATATATATATATATATATATATATATATATATATATATATACTATTATGACTAGAACAATATCATATCAGTATCAGTGAAATTTTTTTTTAACTCTACATTTTTGCTGCTGAAAACTTTTTTTTTTTTGTTGTGAAAACTTTCTCTGTCTACGACTGTATAATTTTTGAATATCTATATTTTTTGTATGATGAGATAGACAATTTCTTTAGCAACAAAATGGTGTTCAAACTTGAGTCCTACCATTAATAGGGCATGTAATATTCAATAAAAGGCTAGAGGGGTAATTATGGGACACTTTTTTTGTAATTTAGGAACAGATTCAGTTACTCAATTTTAATTATTTCAATGTCTTATTTCTTTTAGGCTTTAAGTTGATGAATGATAAGTTATATAAATATAAACTTACAATGGTGGGACACTATTAAAAAAAAGAACCAAAATATTCCAAGGTGGTGCTTGAAAAAGCCGTTAACGAGGTCGAAATAGAAAAAAAAGTTATTAGAACTGTAGCTGATGAATATAAAAGATGTAAGAGCATTTTAAGTAGACCACCTTTAATTATCATGAATAATCCTGCAATATTTCAACTCATTTATAACTAAACCTTGATCCGAACTGAACCCGGAAAATGACAATGTTTTAGAAAAAATCAGCCTTTAGATTAATTTTCTAGAAAGTGACTTTTTTTTAAGATTTTACTTTAAAGAATTTATCTAGTTGGTAGGTTTTTTCATTACCTTACATTTTTCATAATTTCGACTTTACTTGAAAACTGTGTATTTTCCAATTGGTCAAACAGCATTTTTTTCAAAATTTTTTTTTCCTTACCAAAAATTGTACTGTCTCAGAATTTCCCAGTGCCTTCTATTCAATTAAGAGTATGCTCTGTCCAACTATTTCCCTCTCTTTTGCCTATCTTTAATAACTATAGAGATATATGACTGTCCTTGTATTGCCCTATACCAGTCCCATAATTGCCCCAAACCCCAGGGTAAATATGGGACAGTGTTTTTGATTTTTTTTAGAAAAAAGTACAAGAGATAACATCATAAACTAAACAGGACCTGTCTCCTAGCCATACCTGTACACACATAAAAAGATTTTTTGTTTGAGCCTAACACACCTAGAAGTAAAAGAAAAATCAATTGTTTTGATTTTTGCCCCAGAATTAACCCACCTAACCCTAATAATATTATTGAAATCAGATTGATTTAAGAATAATTCCCCATTATTTCCGTGTCTCTACAAGACCAATAAAAGTGTAGTGATGTTTTGAATTTGTCGCCAAATCGGTGTGGACCGTTTCGTTTCTCCCGTTCCTGTCAGTGTCAGAGGCGCTCGGCCGAAGTTACATGAAACACGTGTTGTGGACAGCAGCATCGTAATCGTCATATCTAGGAAGTTATTAACACATTTCAGTTAAGAAATCGTGCGTACATTAATTGCTGTTTCCCTCGCTCACTCCTCATAACTCATTTATAATGGTAACAGCAAATCTAGCAATGGTAGTTTTAGAAATGATTATGAAGCTGGTATAACATCAAACAACAGGTTGTGCAATACACCCGGTATAGTCGGGTCAAAAACTAAAGACCTTCGACATTTTCTCTTCGCTCACGTTCCCCCCCCCCGCTCACGGATGGGTCGTGAATAAAGGGAATCCCTGTGCTATTATCATTGTAATACGACATTTTATTATTACTTTATCTTACCTTCGCTCACGGCAATTCCCCCTCGCTCACGGCGATTCCCCCTCGCTCACGGCGATTCCCCCTTGCTCACGGCGTTTTCCCCCTCGCTCACTCCCTCACAATCATATTTTCAATGTTAAAAAATATTAAATAAAAAAAAATAATTTAGAAATTTGATTTCTGCTACTTATCTCTGGCTCTTCTCTTACTTGGTCCAGGATTTGTCCTTCAACATACACATCCATAGCTGCTGCACCCACCTCACTCCACTTCTTATGTACAGATCCACTTTCTACCAATCACTGAACAACCGTGTAAACACTTGCGTACTGGTAACACGCCTACCAGGGTAGCGTAAAGCATACTCCCTTTGAGCGGCACTAGCATTCCCATTGCAGAAACCATGCACAAAATGCATTTTCGCATATTCCTGATATGAAAACGTCATCTTCATACCATTAACAAAGAAAAAATGACCAAAATCCACTAGAAATATTTTATCAACTGGTTCTGTCAATTGTATCTTATCTTATGATAAGGTAGGCTACCACTATCCGATACTGGAAAATACCATTCAGATATCTTAGCATGACAATTTAAACACACTTTTCTTTGACCCCAAGCATTTAATATTTGAAGATAATCTTATTGAATTGTTTATCTCACTGCTAGATAAATTAGTGCTGTGATATGTTCTAGGTTAAATTTCGAAAATCCGTCGTTTCTATTTAATAACATTTCAGTTAAACCTTGGTTTTGTAGCAGCTGGCTATTCTCTAATAAATTTCTTCAAAAAATTTCTTTAGGCTTTTTTTGCATTGTTTTTAGAAAATAAAAACTTATGAGTTAGGCCTATAATCGATTTTATTAATCGTTCTGAAACTTCAGGCTCACCAAAAGATATCCATTCTTACTTAAAATTTAATGGAGAATACAATGGTAGTGTCTAAGTTTAAAAAATGCATCAAGAAAATAGAGAAAATTAATGTTTTTGAGAAAACGAACAGGTTTTTATAAAAAAATAAAAATATATATTCTCTTGTAGATTGTGTGAAATAGAATTTTTTAAATTGTGGATTTGAGTCGCATTTGTGTTGCTCTTACATCCAAAAGAAGTGAAACGCTACCGTATTTCCAGACCACCCTGTATATAAGTCTGTGTATCCGTGTACACGATAACTTTTGAGTTATTATTTGTAATATAACATTATAACTGATGTGTAGAATAACTCGCTAAACAGAACATAAACATGAAATTTAATTAGTTTATAAAAGGTTAAATTACCTGGGTAGTCCGCCGATTGATCCAACTTGTCCTCACTTTGGATGACACGTTTCGGTAGGTTAAACTGCCATCTTCATTCAGATCACGAGAACTTTAAACTCTTGCCTATAGTAAGTGTGTCAAAAGTCTAAAAGAATTGTACATAAAATCACGAACACTTAGACATTTACACAAGAACAGACATAGCGGAACGGAGTAGGCCTACTGTTTAACACGAGCACGGACAGGACGGGTGGAAGGTGCACCGCGGTCGGTCTTGGGTCGAGACTCGACTGAGGAAGACAATTATTTGCTTATAATTGTCTTCCTCAGTCGAGTCTCGACCCCCGACCGACCGCGGTGCACCTTCCACCCGTCCGTGCTGTAAATTCTGCAATAAAGAAAAAGTAGTTTTCAGTGCACAATAGGCCTATGCCTAATTATTCTTTGTTGATAGTTTGAATATTTAGCAGCCAACAATAGTTATGTTCATACGTTTTGTTACATACATCAGTAACTCATCAATCGTGTACCGCCATTAGAAATGGGTGTTTTCAAAAAGCCTGGAATCTTCAGGTTACAGTGTCATCATTTACCTTTCTGTTCCAGTCTGAAACCGATCGATCCTGAAACGACCCAGTAAATGCTACATACCATTAAAAAATCCATGTAAACACTCTGAGGCCGGAAACATGTGTTGAAATATCAACAATAAGTACTTGGAGGGTTAAACTTTATGCTACCAAAATATCATGCTGTAAAAGTTATTTGTAATTAATCCTAACTAACTATTAAAAATAGGCTACTTTTAGTATTAAAGTTATTATTTCAGACCGAGTTGTCAATAAAGAACCTAAGCAAATCATTTAACTGATAATTTCTTTTTAAGGGGCTGGTGAGTCTGGTAAAAGTACGATTGTGAAGCAGATGAAAATCATTCACGAGACAGGATACTCAAAGGAAGAATGTGAACAGTACAGACCTGTCGTATATAGCAACACCATCCAGAGTCTTATGGCCATCATCAGAGCCATGGGCCAGTTGAGAATTGACTTTGCAGACCCAAGTAAAGCTGTAAGTAATCAAATTTTATTTACAAATTTAATTTTGAATAAAAATATATACCACACCTATTACTTAATAGCTTGATTTTAGAGATGTATCAGTACCACTACTACAAAGCCACGACCAGTACTGGTACCTGACCGAAACCGGTTCTCGGTACTGTTACCATCAGTACCAAAATTAAAAGTACTCATGGTTTGAGATAAAGATATTAATTTGCCACTTATGTTGCATTTGGCAAAATTATCATTTTTCTGGTCTATTTTCAGATGACTCCAAACATGCGATGACATATTTGGCTCTGTCAGTCCTTAAAACAAAGAAAAGCCAATATTATAACACTTCAGCTTTTGCATACAAAGTAAACTAGTCTAATTCGCTTTCACTAATTTATTCACAATACTTCAAAATCGTTGCACTAATCCTAAAAACTGAGCGGCTAAAAGTTAAAATGTAAAACAACACCCACATGAACATCCTCACTCCTCTAATATAACCAAATGTTGAGTTACCATCGTATCTGGCGCAGCAGTGTTGCTTATTTCACCTTTTTATGGTTTATCAGTGAGATAACCTTCAGCAAAGTATTAGTTATTCTTTGCCTAATGTGATATCATTACTGCAAATTTACATATCAATGCCTAAAAATTTTTCTCGGTTACAAATAGCGGCTATTTACTACTGATATAGGAATTGTGATAGCAGTTTTGTAATCGATAAAGGTAATTTTTCAAGTATAGATTGGGATCTGGGACCCTGACATTTGGCAACACTGCTGCTTGTTTGCTGTTTAACAAAACCTATTTTTGATAAGTTTCTTCTCATAAATAAAAGCAAATCAAAAACTGTTTAAATATTGTAATTGAAAACAAATTTGTATTTGTGTATTTATGAAGCAAACAAATTTTAACTTTGGAATTTCAGGAGAGAAAAGATTAGTGGTGCTATTAATAAGAACAATTTTGTTTTGGGATCCGGTTAAACTTTTATTTGATTCTTCGGCAGAAAAAGATTTCTGATTTCTGGTTTCGGCACTAGCTTGATTCTTTCGTCTGCTGCACTTGAACTCGCACAGTACGATCAGTACTACGATCAGTAGTTGTCTTATTCTAATGTCTTCATCTCTGCTGATGAGGCTGTCAACTGTCAACTCATTGGTAATAAATAAATTGAGTAGACATCCTAATATAAGACAATTGGGTAGTGACATTGGTTGTTGTGGGTGCGCTCCCTTGCTCTGAGAGCCGATGAGTGCCGCTCTCCACCACGTAGGACTCGTGGCAAAGAGCGAGGTACTGTGCGACAGCACCGAGACGGAAAGGCGCCGGAATTTCCTCTGAGGCACAATGCAAATAAATTTGTTTCTATTTATAGTTTAGGTAATGGCTCAGACTTTTCATCATTAGTTCTCAGTATCCAAAAACCAGTGGTACTGAAAGTTAACTTAAGGTAACGACAAATCTTCATTTATTAGGTTTCTGTACGGTACACGTTTTGTTGTGTGGACTTTTCAAGCCTCCTGGCCCATTCTCTGGACATGATAGGGCTAAAACAATTTTTTTTAATCCCTCCCAGGATTGGTTGATATAACACTGAAGTTGCTGTTGCATTACGGATGGACTTCACTAACATATTTAAGCGGACGGCATGGAATTGAAAATGAAAAATATGTTTTTTCCATCAAACTTATCATCGCTTAAGAAACAAAATCGCCTGAGTGTCATTTTTCGCAAAATTTAGATTTTTGAATCTCTATGGAAACATATTCATTTTATACCTCCTTGCGACGTAGTTTAGTGAAAATCCAACAGAATTCACTGCTATCGTATTTCTTCTAACACCGCCTATCTCCCTGACTAAAAAAAACACCGCCAATGTCTACCTCCACCAGTTCTGTTCTAGCATGGTAGTGAACAAGAGACAGATGTCATTCTGCATAAGGTGAAACTTATTTAGCGTTTTGATTGATTTCCATTGATTTTTAAAAGATCATAGATAGTGTTGGTTATTGTCTTGGTTATAAAACAAACATTTAAAGAGTCAAATTAATAGCTTGTAAGTGTTTATTGGTGATAGGCGGAGTTATATCGTACTCTTAACGTAATACAACAACACCGCCTATATCTCTAGTGAGTTTTTTGGCTCTCCTGAAAAGTTTTCATTCTGTCACTTAGGCGGTGTTGTTTCTTGAGCGATGTTATATTGTAATAAATTGACTGAACCTAGAAGTCCAGATTTTTGTCTTTAGCAAGCTGTTTATGGGTGGCGTATGCACACAAACCTCCTTGTCACCTTTGGAGTACAATAAATTTAGGCCTACATCAATAATTCTTTCTTTCTTTAATTTTTTTAACTACTGTAATTTATTATAATTTATATGTATACCTTGTAGGTCTTCAGTATTTCAATAACAACGAGGAGCTGTATAATGTGGTGTTTAGTTTGCAGATGTCGATCATTGTATGAAAAATAAATGAGTAGCGATATTTTGAAGATTTTTATTTTGAAAAAAGAAAGTGATGATGGAAGCTTTTAAAACGTACCATTGCATACGGTTCAATGAGAGTGATTTATAAAAAGTGCACTGTCATCATGCTTGCTTGTTTAAAAAAATGTTTTAAGATTTTGTATTATTCACTGAGTAAGTTGATCCACATCAGTATTTTATAACCAAAATGCTCTTCTCCTCTACAAAATCCGTCTACAATTTTGCAGGATGCCGCACGTCAGTTTTTCACCCTTGCCAGTGCTGCCGAGGAGGGAGAGTTGACTCCAGAACTGGTCATGTTGATGAAGAAGCTTTGGCAAGATCCTGGTGTCGAACTGTGCTTCTCTCGGTCAAGAGAATACCAGCTCAACGACTCGGCTGCTTATTACCTCAACGCTTTGGACAGAATCGCTCAGCCTAACTACATTCCCACCCAGCAAGATGTGCTACGAACTCGAGTCAAAACTACTGGAATCATTGAAACTCATTTTACTTTCAAAGGACTTCATTTCAAGTAAGTATTTTGTTAAATGTGTACTTCTAAAGCATAAAATAAAGAAAATGATCCTTAAAAGTTTTTAATAAGGTTTCTTTAAAATGTATGTTTTTAAGAAAATTATGTCTTTCTTTAAGAACATATTGCAGTATACTGTCCTTCATCCGTACTAATGTCGCAGGTGGCCGGTTATTGTGTAGAAAAATCCGGAAAGAACACAGTTGGCCATGAATCAGCATTTCCGTCCTTGTAGTCTTGTAATTATTTCAATTCTATTTTTAATAAAGTTGCATGTGCTCACTGAAATAGTTGTATTGCTTTTTGACAACTTTCAGATAAAATATAAGGCCAGTAGGCTATCTTAGTTGGATAAACGTTTAATATTTGTATATTTTCTTGCAATGACTAACTGGTCTATTTAAAAAGCATTTAAATATGTAAAAGGCAGAAAATATGGCTCAGCCTGATTTTACATGGTAACCTTAAGTTGTTCGAAAAACTGACAACCTAAAACCAGTGCCAGTGAAAAACCGAACTGATAAAATTTGCAACCGCCCCATCACTAGTATATAATGATTAATTGCTATTTCAAGCAGTGTAAATTGGTTTTTATTTCTTGAAATAATTTGTAAATAACCTATAATAACAATTCTGGTTTTTTCAGATCTACGTAGTGAAAATTATTAGAAATGGGTAAATGTAAATTTAAACCTGCTTGGTTGGAAAAGGTTGATAGTAACGGACACAAAATGAGGGGAGTGGGGTTGACTTTTTTCTATTTTTTCTAGGGATGGGTCGATTTAACTTTTTATTAATTTTGATTCTGATCCCGATTCTTCCAAATTGATTCCCGATTCTCGATTCTGATTCCATTGATTCCTAACAGTAAATAGGTTAACAAAGTTACTTAACATAATAAATTGTAAAGTCTAAATTATATTTAATTACAAAACAAGAAATACACCCTCAGCGCCACGAAAGAAAAAAAATACATATACAGAACTGTCTTTCAAACAGTTTGCCAAAACCTGACGTAGTTGAAAACAATTTAAAAACTATAAGAGGCCTATGGCATAAAAACTTTAAAATAAACTTGTAATTGGATTACAGAACAACGAGTAAGTTAACTCCATTTCATTTTTATATTGAAATTAAACAAACTAAATTATTAGATCTATTTAGAAAAAAATAATGTATTACGATTACTTGGGGTTGGCAGCACTAAGCTGTCCTGTGAAGGAGGAGTGTATTGTAGTGAGTTATAAATTACTTTTTTAAAGTAGTAAACAATGAGTGTTGGAATTATTGTTGTGTTGTTTTCTCAAACTGGACAATCGACAATCGCTCCCCGGCATCAGGATACGTTGCGGAAGGTGTCGTATGTATTATATCTGAACTCTTAGATAAGGAAGTTTTGTGCAGCAGCGTGTTTGATAACGGTGCGCAACCGCTGCCGCGCACCGCCTGTCCAGTTGTCGCTGCCGCTGGGAACATTTCCCGGCCTACACAACCCTGCCGCCACGTCGGCACCGCGGCCGCCGAGCCGCCCCCGTATACACGCCAGCTACACGGCGCACGGAATTTATCGGCCACTGCTCTGCCCCTTCACATCCACCGATGCAATCTTGCATCACTTCTGTGCATTGCTTGCGGTCAATGAACTTCAGGCAATAAGGAATTGCCGGTAACAGTACAATTTGGTGTTTTTAATTATTTAATCATTCCAAGTAACTGTGTGAATTTTTATTTCTTCAGTATGGTTGATTTGGAGTCGTATTTATTTGACTGTACCAATTTCAATGAAGCCGATGAACGCCTTGTATCTGCTTTTTGCCAAAATTTAAGCTTTTTGGTTGCAAACTGTTCTTTGGAAATAAGTACAAACATTGTAAATAATGCAGCTCCGGTTATTGTTAATTTAATGCAGTATGTGGAGAACTTGACAGTCTCAAAAATGAACTTCTGGAAACAAGAGAAGAGTTGCTTGAGGTTCATCAACGGAGGGAGAAGGACAAGACTGCGCACCGCGAGGAAATGGATATGTCCATCAATGAAAATGACTGTTTGCTAGAAGAAAAGAGCAATTTAGAAAATAAGGTAAAAGACTTGACAAGTAGGTTAGATAGTTTAAAAACGTTAGAATTAGAACTAAGAAATGTCAAAGATAAACATGACGAATTGGTATATGATTATGAAAGAGTACAAGAAAGTAACCTTAAGCTTATTATTGAAAATGACAGGGCAAATAAGTTACTTAAAAAAAGTGAAACCTCAATGAACAAACTATTGTATCAAAGTAGCTTGAAGTTGCCTGCCAAGGAAACTACATTGTCCAAGATAAATGATCAAAATATGTGGTTGGAAGATGATAGTCTTAATATTCATTTTTCATTGTTAAACTCTGAAACTGCCTCTTATAGAAATGATGTTTTGTTTGTTGACGCCTCAATGACTCAATTGTTAAAACTGCACAGTAGATATCAGGCTAATCGTTTGTTGGATGATGTATCATTTAATAGTAAGAGATTTGTATTTTTTTGCCTCAACGATTGTGTTGACGGTTCAAAACAAAATGGTGGTTCCCACTGGAGCCTTCTTTTTCTAGATAACAATGATCAAATAGCAGTTCATTTTGATTCAATACAAGGCAGGAATCAGAGTCAAGCTGCTATGCTGCTTGCCAACCTCGGGTTGGACGGTGTTCGGCTGACGGTAGGCCGCGCGGCTCAGCAGACCGCGGGCCATGAATGCGGCATCCATGTTATTGTAAATGCACGACTTCTTCTAAGTCAACTTTGTCCAGAGTTTGTAACTCCAACTTATGTACAAATGGAGGATTTAGTAAGACCCGAAACTGTTGTTGTTGGTAATATTGAACCAGATTTGTCAGTCGAGGTTGAAGATGTTAGTAATAAGGAAATAAACTGGAATGTTGTCAATGTTAAACACTGTGGTAAGCAATCTCAACTTAATTGCAAGAAAACACCTGACATTGTTTGTCAGAACAAGTATTCCGTTTTGAGTAATGACCAAACTCAAACATTTCCCTTTCAAATAATGATTTTCAAAATGCTGCTTGTAGTTTGAATGAAACTATTAGTTCTTCCACTCTTAAGGTGAACAGGTCAATTGGTAAAAGTTATTCTGAGGTTGGAAAAAAGAGAACAGCTAGAAATCGTGCTAGAAATAAGAAAACTGATGTCAGTAGTTCTAGTAATATTAAGTTTGGTAAGAAAACTGATGTCAGTAGTTCTAGAAATATTAAGTCTGGTACTAAGTCAAACAATGTTTCTAAGGAAAATCAAACTGTCAGATCCTTTGGCTTGGAGAGCGTTTCTAATCCTAAAACCGAGAATCAGCCTACATATCTATTAATTGGGGACTCTATGATTCGACATGCAGGGAAATTTCGTGAAAAATATGGGTGTATATTAAATGTTAACCCTGGGGCAAAAATTAAGGACGTAAGGGTAAATTGATGAGTTTTGTGAACCTCCAGCCGAAATTTATTCATTTTAATGTTGGGACTAATGATCTTCCAATGTATTACAAGGGTGGTCCTGGGTACAACGGGGGGTCTGGGAAGCGTGAGGCGCTCCACAGCATGGCAGACTTACTCTACACAACTAGATCAAAGTTCCCTCAAAGCACAATTTTGGTAAATACTGTGCTTCCGAGGGCTGACATTAGTTATAGATCGCTGGCTCTTTTCAATGAGCAGCTTGAACTAATGTGTGGCAACTTCGGTGTTACTTTTGTGCAGACCAGTCTGTGTGTAAGTAAACACCATCTTGGTCGGGACGGAAGGCATCTCAATAAATGGGGGATTTCACGATTTGGATTGAAACTTCAAGATGTGATGATGAAACTCATCAAAAATATTGTCGTTTCTCCGTCATCTGTGGCCAACACTTCAGCCGTAACAGACTTTGTGCCACCTGTAAACGACGAACCGGCAACACCTGGTCCTGTTGGTGGGGTGGGTGAGTCTGCGTCAAAAAACGGAGTGGTAGAGCCAAACAATCCTTCAGAGTAGCCCATTTAAATATGAACTCATTATCGACGGGGCTTGAGGAAATGTTTTCTGTTGTGAAAGATCTGGACTTGGACCTGCTAGGAGTGACAGAAACTTGGTTAACTGACCAGAAATGTTCTGATGAAGTGAAATTGCCTGGTTACTCACTTATACGAAGAGATCGTAATGGCCTAAATGGGCTTATGAGAGGTGGAGGGGTGGCAATATACATTAAAAATAACATTTCTTTTGTGATGCAAGAAATTAATGTAGAAAATCTTGAGAATATTTGTGGTGTGATTAAAATAAAGGGTGAAACTTTCTTTGTCTGCATTGCATATCGGCATGAAACCTTATCATACACTTGCCTTGAACCATTTCTTTCAGCTTGTTTTTATGATATGTCACAGTTTGCAGAGAATATTATTGTAATGGGAGATCTAAACATCAACCTCTTGGACCATTCTCTAGCTTAAACACGGTTTTTAAACAAACAGTTAAGAGCCCTTGATGCAATACAACTGGTCAGAGAGCCAACACGTGTCACAAAAACCTCATCCACGTTGATCGATCATATTATTGTGAATAAAAGCCTAAAGACAACTTGTTGTGATGTAGTAGATATGTCTTCAATTTATGACCACAGAGGGATAAGAATTTCTGACCACAAGCTAACATACTGCGATATAACAGTGGAAAAGCCCAGAACCCCAGCTAAGTTCGTTATTTACAGAGATTTTTCCAGATTTAAAATTGATAGCGTTATTGACAGTGTATCCGACATACAATGGGAAGAAGTGAATGATATTTCAGATGTTGATAACATTCTTTCTTTTCTTAACTCGGCAATTTTAAGAGTGTTCAACAAACATGCCCCAGTAGTGAGGAAAAGGGTGACTAAAAATAAAGCTCCTTGGAGAAGTCAAGAGATTAAAGATCTTACAAAACAAAAAAACTATTGGAAGAGAAAAATGTTAGAAACTAGATCAGAAAATTACAAAATGTATTATTGCAATGCTAGAAACACTCTGAATTATGCAATACGAGCAGCTAAACAAAAATATTTTCAAACAGAACTGGCTGGTTGTAAAGATTCGGCTGATTTTTGGGGGAAGATTAAGGCTAGTGGAATAAAGTCATCACAGTTTGAAGACATCCCTAGTTTTTTAAGGAACCCTGAAGAAATAAATAAATATTTTGTCAATATGGCCACTGGTAATTCAATAGATTATGAATGCTTAAAATTTTATTTGAACAATGAGTCAGATTTTGTTCAGAGCCAGTTTAGATTCAGACTAGTTTCTGTCAAAGAAGTAAAAGATGCAATAAATAGTATCAAAAGCGGAGCAGTCGGCACTGATGGAATAACCATTTTCATGATTAAAATGATAGGCCCATTCTGTATTGATGCGATCACCCACCTTATGAACAGTTCCTTGGCGACTGGTGTCTTTCCTGAGGCTTGGAAGGAAGCCATTGTTATTCCATTGCCAAAGGTTAAAACTCCATCTACAGTTGCTGAACTTCGCCCTATTTCTGTGTTGCCGGCCTTGTCTAAGGTCCTTGAAAAGTTAGTGGCCACCCGATTTGTAGAGTTCCTTGAGAGAGAGCATATTGTACCTCCTTATCAGTCGGGCTTCCGTAAGGGGTATAGTACAGCAACTGCCCTACTCCGTGTTTGCGATGATTTGTTGGACGCCAAGGCACAGCGAAAATCATCCATCTTGGCGTTGCTGGACTTCTCTCGAGCTTTTGACTCTATTAATCACAGTCTGTTATTGGCTATAATGAAGTATTGTGGAATAGGGCCTGATGCAGTTGCTTGGTTTTCATCGTATTTAAGTGGCAGAAAACAGAAGACCAAAGTTGGTACTGACTTTTCACCCTCTATCAGTACATTATTAGGTGTTCCACAAGGCAGCTGTCTTGGACCCATTTTATTCACATTATTTGCTGCCACTATGGGTAACTCTATCAAGCACTGTAAGATATACTCATATGCTGACGATGCTCAGTTGAGTATTTCTTATTCGACTCTTCAGGCGAACCAAGCTGTTCAGCACTTGAATGTTGATCTGGATACCATTCACAAGTGGTCAGTAAATCATGGGGTGAAACTCAATATCGAGAAATGCGCCTTGCTAAACTTTCTTGGCAGCAATTATTCACCTCAGCCACCAAATAATACGGTATGTGTTGGCGGTACAGGACTACGGAAGTTGGACTCTGCGAAAATACTCGGTATCACTTTTGACTCCAATCTGAACTTTTCCGACCATGTGAGTTCAGTGTGCAAAAAAGCTATGTCTCGTCTGAGAGTCCTGTACAGACATAGACATCTATTCCCCCAAGCCACGAAGCTCCAACTTATTCAGGCCTTAGTGCTCTCTGCCTTTGAATACTGTCTTCCTGTTTATGGCAATGTCGTAAGTGCAGGGGTAATGGAAAGAATGCAGAGAGTGCAGAATATGTGTGTCAGATTTGTTTGTGGCCTGAGAAAATTTGATCATGTGTCTGGTGCAAGACACAGTTTAGGATTGTTACCTATGTCTGATGTCTGCACCCTTCGTACATCTACGACTGTCCACAAAATACTTATTTCTGGCAAGCCTGAGTACTTAAGAGAGAGGCTGAAAACTCGCTCTGAGGTACGATCCCGCTGTACGAGATAGGATGCTGTGTTGGAGCTGCCTCGCGTACGTCTGGAGGTTGATAGGAGGCGATTCTCTTATTTTGCCCCCAAACTATATAATGGAATGCTCCCTGCCTTAAGGGGTGACAAAAACGGTCATGTGCCATTTAAAAAGCGTGTCCACAAAATTCTGTTGAATCCCCAGGGTGTCTACTGATACTGGAATTACTATAAATACTGGAATTATACTGGAATTTTATTTCCATACTGGAAATACTGGAATTATACTGGAATTTCAAAATAGATACTGGAATAATTGAATTTTATTAAAATCCGGAAATTGTTGTTTTTAAAATATATAAAATATAGATTTTGTCATGTGATCTGTACATTCCGATGCAAAAATGTTTCACATGTTATTATTGTTGTTCAAGTATGTTTGCAAACCAAAATCAGAAAACTTGTAGTTCTGCTCAAATAATTAATCAAGCAATCAATAAATCTAAAAATTTGTGTAGAAATTAAGCTTAGAAAATGTTGGATTTTGTACTAAAATTTGGTTTTCTTTCTTAAATTTCATTCATATGAGTATTTTACTTCTTGTACTATTTTGATTCCACCAATTTTTAGCAGGTGTTTAAATAAGTTAAATAAGTTAATTATAAGAGTAACTTATTTTACGTTTTTACTATTTGATTCCATCAATATTTTGCAGTTAACTGTACTTTTTTATTATTTTTTGTACGATATCGAAAAAAATACAGTAGTGCGGTATAGAGGACTATAAGAGGAGTTTAAATGGACTGGTAAAAAAATTAAATATTAAAAAGTGTTATCACAGGAAAGTACTTATTAATCACAATCATAAGTATCTATATATTAATAGGCAGGCATGTTAATTTTCCTCCCTTTTTCTCGGCTTGTGTGTATTGTAAGAGAAATCCACGCGTACTGTTAGAAAGGTTCATCCTGTAGATGAACAGAATACCATTGTAATTCACATAAGCCTCCAGGGGTACGCCCTACAGGTTTTCAAAGTTTCAATGTTAATCTTATGGAAGAAGGGTAATATTTATTTAATAAATTAGAGTCCAAACCAGGTGATTTTTTTTTATAGAATTTTGACCAGTGGGGATCTCTTAATACAAAGATCCATGTTAAATTTGTTTATATGCATAAAATTTAGTTATTGTTACTCCATATTCAGATTAGTAGTTCACGAGTGATACTGGAATTTTTTGAAAAAAGGTACTGGAAATATACTGGAATTTCAAAATGAGATATCAGTAGACACCCTGATCCCCATTTATTAAATTAAGATTTTTTTTTTTAGTTATGCCATGTAATGTGTTATTTTGTTAGTTTTTAATATCTTATTATTATTGTTTGACCTGAGTTGTGTTGAAAATCAACTGTTGTTGAAAACCGCTTTAAATAAAGACGATATTTATCTATTTATTTATTTATTTATTTATACTTTGCATACCGGTTACCTGGTGTTGAATAATCAATGCTATAGTATTCTTCCTTTTTTTTTTTGTAGGGACAGGAATTTTGAGTAAGATAATTATATTTTGTTTTGATAATATTGTTTGTTTGAATTCCCATGGCAAGTTTTAATAATACTAACATACCCACAGGGCTTGTAACAGGTTATTTTTTTTTGCTATTTTTTTTTCTCTGGGTCATGTTTTGTTATTTTTTTAGAATTTGGTTATTTTTGTTATTTTTTGGGGATTTTGGCTATTTTCTAGGGAAATTAGATTTTTATTGATCGATTTGCAAGAAGCTCGTAAAATTTAAATAAATGTTTAAAAAGGAAAAAAATAAAAAAAGTAAAAGATAGATCGGGGAGGATTTAAAAAATTTTTTAATGTTTTTATTATTATTATTGCTTTAGTAGATGATCACTTACCAAGTTAAAAATCATCCTAGGCCTACATCATTTTTATTGCCTTCATATTTTTAATATCCCGATAAAACACTGGGTTTTGGAACTTTTAGCGACATTTTGGGTTTATTCAAGGTTATTTTTTCTATCATTTTGGTTGTTTTTTTTTTTAATTTTTATTAACCTCAAGAACTGTTACAAGCCCTGTACCCATGTTATGCAAAATAAAAATGTATAATTTAATGATAACAAATATGATTCATAAAAAATAATAATTAAAACAAATAATCATACATAATAGAGTAAAATAATAGTAGACTAGTTAGCGTAAAATAATTGTATATGTCAATGATGTAATATTATATTTCTTTATTGTAAACACATTATAAAATTAATTAACATATTTTTGTAGTCATACAACTTTGATTGGTTTTTCTATCAATTTGTGAACATTAGACGATAAATAAGCCATCATTGGTTTTTCTACAACAATTAGTTCAGGAGATATTGGAGTTCTTATATGGACATTGCTAGTGATCGCGATTGGCGCAGCCGCGGTGGCCGCATCAATGCTATCACGGCTTTAGCTAAAATCATCGGAATCGACTTTGGGTGGTCGATTCAGATTCTGAGCGTAAGAAGCGGCTGTATCGAGAATCGACGTTTGAAATCGACCCATCCCTAAATTTTTCCATTTTTCATTATTAATATTTCTTTAGTAGATAATCACTTACCTAATTCAAAATCATCCTATATCATTTTTATTGCCTATGTATTTTTAATACCCTAATGAAATGTAGGTTTTTGGAATATTTAGAGACAGTGTGGGTTAATTTTTTATCATTTTGGTTACTTATTTATTTATTTTAACCTCAAGAACTGTTACAAGCCCTGAACAAGAAATAAAACTACATTTCAAATAAATAACATTTTATTCGCCTAATGTAAGTGAACAATATCTCTTTAAAAGCAATGAAAAATTTAACATTAAAACCTGTAAATTTGTAATTGGAATTAAAAAGTGTTATATTTTGATGTGTTTAGTTAAAAATTGTCTGCAATTCTTAAATCAGAACTTACAATAAGTTAAGTTTCAAAGTTAGTTTCAAGAGTTGTAGCAAATGCTATTTGCATAGCCTAGGCCATACTATTTGCAGTATTGGCACTTTGGCAGATTCTAACTGTACCCACCCCACTGACGCCACACTGACGACAAGACACCAATTCTCAATCAACTTTCTCTAGAATGTGGTTTTGAAAAATTTAACTTGACTTAAATTTTACCAACAATGTATTAATTTTTTTTTTTTTTTTTTTTTTTTTTTTTTGTAAAAAGAAAATTAGTTACTTTGTTAAAGTATCGGCTGAATACCAATTATTTTCATCGTTCCTATAAAACGTCGTTGACCGCCCAATTAACTTTACAGTCTAACATATTGGTAACTTCGAGACAGTCATGATACACTATCACTACCACTTTACAACCCAGAACTAGAGGTTTTGAGACAGCCGGTGGCTTGGAGCACTAGTGCGAATTTACTAGCGTTTGTAGCTGCTGGCCTCCAAATTGACACCAAAACCACAACCTGTGTTGGTATAATGCTGATAAAATCCATATAAGAGTTAAAAATAAATTGTTAGCACCTTAATTAATTGATCATTATTTTTATCAGCCTATTCAAAACCTTTGACAAGTTAAAATTCTCTTTTGATATTATCTATTACTACTTTAAGGCTAGGTTATTAATAAATTAGGTAACTTTATAATCATATTGTGTTTAATCATGAATAATTATTAAATTTTGCTTGTTGTTATGTGTTTGGTTTCTAAATGCTATTTTGAACAATTTCATATTTTCTACCGTCAATTAGTTGATCACCACTCAATCAGAGAACATTAAAGTTCCTGCCGATAGTGGGAACTCCAGCCACGCAAGTTTTATCTACTAGAGTGCTGCGAGTTCAACTCAAACCATGTAGCTTCAATACGAGTATCGCGACTGTATAGATTACACTGTGGGTTATATGGTTTGAACCTGAATTTGTGTTGTCTGTCGGAAGTAGTTTATATGTTAGCTATCTTAAAAAATATATGGTTTGGTTTTAAAGTAAGAAAAGATGATTGTTTTGTCTTTTTTATCATAAAACCCTGTCTTTCATCTGTCTTAATAGATTTGTAAATACTAGTTTATTCAACACAATATTTGGTTCCAGAATGTTTGATGTCGGAGGTCAACGATCGGAGAGGAAGAAGTGGATCCACTGTTTTGAAGGTGTTACGGCCATCATATTTTGTGTAGCCCTCTCAGGTAAGTAACGGTTGTCATCAATAGGCCTATATATATATTGAGCTGTTTCTTCTTAACATATTATCTTTATTTTGATATTGTATTATTATTATTTTATTTGTTTTAGTCAAACAAATCTGTTATATTTTGTATTTCCTAAATTTATATTGAAAATTTGTTCATATCTTGCTAGAGCGTAATATGAACATAATTAGGTTTTTACCACTCTTTCAAGAATTTTTCTGAACACACTTAGCAAAGAAATTGAATGAAAATTAGATTATGTTCTCTATGTCATTAGATTTGTAGAGAGTTATTACCTTAGCTATGAAGAATAATAAATGTCTCTTCAGGGGCCCTAGGAAATTGAAGAAATTTTTTCCTGGTTGTGAAAATAATAGTTGTTTGCGGAAAAGCTTAGAAAATTACCATAATGAAAAAAAAAAAATAGGAAAAAACAACATTCACTTATGAAATCCGGTCAACTGGTAAATCCAGCTAATCAAGAATATGCAACTTTCAAAATTCAAAAATAAATAACAAGTCTATGTCCGGAATTATTGATAGTGCCGTCTTTGCCGTCTCATGTATGTGATCTAAAAAATACTGCATCATGAATTAGCTTGGATTTTAACCCAATATTAAGAGGAAGATCAGATGGAAACTGGTGAAGGTTGGAGAAATTAGAGATAAAGGCATTATCAGAATCCAACTTGGCTGTGAAGTTAAACCTGAAGAAAATTTGTTTGTTATATCAAAAACTTGAAATGTTGCAGGGTATGACTTGGTGCTTGCTGAAGATGAAGAAATGAACAGAATGATTGAGTCGATGAAGCTCTTTGATTCAATATGTAACAGCAAGTGGTTTGTCGAGACATCAATAATTCTCTTCCTCAACAAAAAAGACCTTTTTGAGGAAAAGATAACGAAGAGTCCATTAACTATTTGTTTTCCGGAGTACACAGGTAACTAATACTTTTATTTTATTTTTGGAAATTATTGGGGTTGGATACAATTTTAAGATGTTGATTAAATAATGAAAAATAATCAATTATTGAAGAAATAGCGATTTTACCCTCAATTTGAGTGGGTGCAATCATGGTAAAATCACTGGTTGATTGAGGTTAAGGTTGTATTGAGGAACCACATATTTACTAAATAAATTACTAATGGATACATGCATTCGTTGATGCATATGTTGATCACAGTACAGTAGAACGTCAATAATCCAGATTAAATGGGACCAGATCCCATCCATGTTATAAAATTATGCGGATTAATAAAATAACCTTAAAAAGTGACCAGTAGGCCCTATGAAATATTTAAGTGAAAACTATTTAAAATGATATATTTTCTATACAGTAAAAAGTCCAAAGGTGAGATGAATTCAAATAAATTTTAATGATCAGGTACTATCTTGTACCGTATATTTATAGCAACATGTGTACAATAAAAAGATCAGACACTACTGCATTTGAGCTTTAAAGAAAAGAGTAATGGGCTTTTGAACTGCGTAGTGGTTTATTTTGCTGTCAAGTCCTTTGTAACCGTAACTAACTTTACAGTAACTGTCAACTAATGTATGTACGGAAGACTGTTCAGGGTCAGTAGACTGACGTGACTGGCGGGATGGTTTCCACGTAGCAGGCTAGAGCTGGTTGTTTAACCTTGAACACATCCCCTCTCCCTTCTTCGACCACTATCCTACTCCCTGCTGTGCGCCATCAATGTATACAGAACCGAATAAGTAGGGACATCCCATGTTAAAAAATTTTAGTTTTGCCCCCGAAAACCAGAGGAAAATAAAGCGCTGATGATAGGATTACTTCTCCTTACTGTCACGGGAAGCGCTCTTTCTACCTCTCAAATGTCAAAATGAGCATATTTGTTTACAAAAAATCAAAACAATAACAAATCTCTGTAAAGTTATTCTAGTCATCTGTTTCCATTAAACCAATCAGCATAATCCTTACCATCTTGGTGGTGCTATCTGTGTTTCAGGGGCGGCGTTCTCACTTTCCCATTAGGATGTCCCTACTTATTAGGTTCTGTATACATTGGCGCCATTCTGCATTAACCCTCTTCAGTAAAGAGCATAATGCAATGTCAGACAGTATGCAATGTTTTATTTCTTGCTAGATATAAATCTGGATAATTGACGTTCCAGATTTTTGACATCCAAATTATCTATGTTCTACTATAGCCTATACTTCAAGATGTAATTTATAGTTTTGTTATTGAATATGCAAAATTTAGATCTTTTATTCGACTGTCAGCAGGAAAGTAAGTAACTCATAGGTTCCAGGTAGATAAAAGTGATTAAATAATGTTTTGCTCATATGTTACAGTCCCAAAAGTCTCCGGTGTAGTGAACATTTTATTTGATATCTTGCAGTCAAAAGTCAAAGTGCTCAGAATTCTCAGGTTTTATTAAAAATAATATTATTAGTTTTCTCACAGATCACAGTCTCTTATGACCCAGGCTCATTTTAATAATAAAAACAAGCTTGCTTACAAGTTGATTAAAAAACTAACTATAATTATTTAAAGCTGTGGTATATTTAAGTGATTATTATTATTTATTTATTTCATTACATTAGTATGTTGATTTTATTGCTGTCATCAGTATACATGCAAGCCACCTGAGTCACTCCTTGCTCTGACTGTACCTTCAAAAGGGAGGTTGCGTCATTGCTCGTATGGTTGACACCAGGGGTCTGCGGTACAACAATTTTCAGGTCGGTACGGTACAGTTTTTGTGTACCTTGGTTCTCGGTACAAAATCGGTACGGTACGCGTTATCAATATAAGCCTAGAGGTATTAATAAATGTCGGCAAATGAAGTGTTAGTAACACTCCAAATACCTTAGTACCCCATTTACCATATTTTGCTAGGTTACAGCTTTAATAGGAAAAATATCATAATCACTTAAGTGTAAGTCCTTGTAACAGGGTGTCCGGCGACCGGGAATATCGGGAAAACCGGGATTTATACGGGAATTTTACGCGACCGGGAATGATGCGGGATTTATGCGGGAAATTTTCTATTATGACGCAAATATGCGGGATTTTGACAAGCGCGATTTTTTCGTGGACAAGATCCTCCCGATCGCCGATTTAGACGCTCGTGGCCGCCGACCGGAGACGCTCGCGATCGTCGACCAACATGCTCCCGATCGCCGATTTAGACGCTCGTGGCCGCCGACCGGAGACGCTTGCGATCGCCGACCAACATGCTCCCGATCGCCGATGTAGACGCTCGTGGCCGCCGACCGGAGACGCTCGCGATCGCCGACCAAGATGCTCCCGACCACCGATCTGATCAAGACGCTCGTGGCCGCCGACCGGAGACGCTTGCGATCGCCGACCAACATGCTCCCGATCGCCGATTTAGACGCTCGTGGCCGCCGACCGGAGACGCTCGCGATCGCCGACCAAGATGCTCCCGACCGCCGATGTAGACGCACGCGACCGCCAACCAAGATTCTCCCGACCGCCGATCTGATCAAGACGCTCGTGGCTGCCGACCGGAGAAGCTCGCGACCGTCGATCTAGACGCTTGCGACCGACGACCGAGATGCTCCCGACCGCTTATGTAGACGCTCGCGGCTGCCGACCGGAGACGCTCCCGACCGCTGATGTAGACGGGTCAATAAACAAAACAATGACCCCGGAAAAAAGCCCCGGGAAAAATTGACAAAACCTCGGGAAATATACGGGAAATATGCGGGAATTTCCTCAAGCTCAATCGCCGGACACCCTGTGTAATCTACTTCACACCTGTTCATGTATGCTGGTGATATCAGTTTAGTGCTTAGTAGTAAAAATGAACATGAAGTGAGGAGCAGCATCACAACAATAATTGAAAACATAGATTTATTTTTGGCTGATAAAAAACTTGCAAACATAAATAGAGATTTTAAAAAAAAAAGCCTATATCCTACATGCTGTATCAGTCTTTTTTTCAATCCGTCGCCTAAATATGTAAAAAAAAACCAACTAAGTTTTCACGTAATGAAAAAAAAATTCAAAGCGGAACTCAAAAACTATTTTTAGCAGGCGTTCGTAGCCGCAGTAGGCTAGGCCTATTGTAAAAGTGGCAGATGCCATCATTGGAGTGGTATCGCCAGTGTTAGAATCACTCATGATTACAATTAATTATTTATTTACAACTAAACTATTTGTGCTTCACATTTGGTTATATTCAAATCCTAAACTTATTTCATAAAACTTCCAGGGCAACTATCATTAAAAAAAGACGCGATTTATTAGTAGGCGTGGGCCTGACTAGAGACAGAGCAAGCAAATCAAGCATAATAAACAAAATCAACCCAACAAGAACAGGCAGAGTACAATGAGGAAGTAAACACCACAGAATACGTTTATGCAACATCTAAACCTCTGGAAGATATAACAATGTATATATAACAATGTAAAATATAATTATTTCAAAAACATTGTCCATATTTTAAAAGCCAATCTGGTGTTGGCTAAACAATGCAACGGCTGCATTTGAATAGCACGGCAAAGTAGAGTGGCGGGAGGTCGAGGTCACATGATGGAGGGGAAGCTTGGTAGGGGTACGTGTCCTCCGGGCCCCGCCGGTCACTTCAGACGTCGTTGAACGCTGGTGTTGAGAACTAGCCCGCTCCTCGACCACGGCCTCACCGGCAAAGCAAACATTCAGCCAACGATCTTGGGATGTTGTCTACAGTACGGTAAGCTAATGAAATCCTCCGATTATAAACGTTACAATTTAATTATTTTAGTTTATTCCGAATTAATCAACTTAGTTTATTTCGAAGTAATTAAAATATATCTTGACTCACGTGTCCTCTTTCAATCTCTAATTACTGGCCCCAGAACCCCCTTTTACTCTGATTTTCAGGCGTTTTCATTTTAAGTAATAATCGTCAGTAATTTAGTCTATATTTTATTCGATTTATATTCCCCAGCGTGATCGTTTTAGTTACATTTATTTCCTTAGCTTTATTTTGTAGGATAGGTCGTCCCAGATTTATATTTTGAATTTAATTTATCTTCGAGAAGAAGTTTTAAGTTAATTAAATTTGTTTTAGTTATTTCTTACCGATTTAATTTGGTGAGGGAACCAAGTAAACTACCCGTTGCGACAAGCCGGGTCGGTGACTTGCACTTTTGTTATCACAGTCGGGAAAACTAGACGTTGCCAAAAGGTTTTAGTGTATTTTAATGATTTTCAATAGTAAATCGTTGTTCGTAATTTTGCTTATAAATCGGCCTCCGATCCTCAAATTAATTATTCGTCTACCTGGGTAAAGAACCAATAGGTAATTAAATTAATCAACTTTATTATTTGGTCAAATTATTTTATTAGAACGTCTCATGGGTGAAAAACCAACGTAGTAAATTTAATAATATATTACGGCATTCGTCGTTCAATTGTTGTTAATAATAGATTAAGTATTTACGTCGAGAACCCTGGAATTAACCCTGCTTTTGTACTGAGCGAATCCTGGCAAAACTTTTTTTTATTTTTATTTTGGCGTACAAATTAAAAATTAACTACGCAAATACTCTTGTGACCCGAAAGTACGTCACAAAAAATTGATAAATTTAGAATTTTTCTAATTCTCTCTGATCGATATAAATTCATATGAACAAACAGCTTTTGGATGGTCTTACTCTGTGCACAAAGCGATCGTGCATTATTTCCTGAATGCATTCAGCTTATCCGGGTCACTTTACAGGTCAGGACATATCTTTTCAATTGGCATTTGATACAGTTCTGGTCACTTCTTATCAAACAACTTTCTTTATTGACGCTAGAGTCTCTGGCGGTGAGCATTCATAACACTGTAGTTTGTTGTGGTTGTCACCAAAAAAGATCTAATGTACTTGATCAGTCGCTATGAGCTCTGTTGCCAACGAGAACATTATTGTCTAAATGGTATTGGACCTCGAATTGTAAACTATATTCCCATACATGGTCTCCGGAGTTGGTGAACGCAACATCGTTAGTTAACTTTTGTAATCTTGTTGCTGAGCGATGAGAACAAGCCACTCTTTTTATGCGTTAATCCATTAAAACAAAGAGATAACGACAAAATATTAATTAATTCCGTTTTTCTAAAGTCAAATATAAGTAGTAGATACATTAATATTTTTGACCTTTGCAATCTGTACCGAACCGGATTTGTACTGATGCCTTTGACCGTACCAAACCGATGACGGTATTTTGCGTTGTACCGTACCTGTACCGAATTTTCGGTGCACCGCATACCCCTAGTTGACACCTGGGACTTGTGAGCAAACTTGTTTTTATTAAAAATAACGAACCTGGAACATAAAAGATTTTGTCCTGTGAGTAAACTAACAAACCTGGGACTACCCACCCACTCAAAGCTTCCTCATAATGCAGTGAGTTCAGAGGGAAGCTAACCTTATGAATGTATGTGTCCCAGGTTCCAACACTTATGAGGAGGCTGCTGCTTACATTCAAATGAAATTTGAGAATCTCAACAAGAGGAAAGATCAGAAAGAGATTTACACACATTTCACATGTGCAACAGACACAAACAACATTCAGTTTGTGTTTGACGCAGTCACAGATGTCATCATAAAGAACAATCTGAAGGATTGTGGCTTGTTTTGAAGGAAACAAGATGGCTTTCCACACCAACTGCTTTGCCTTTTGCCGCCAAGATCTCATCCATGAATTCCAGTTTGTCGATAAGAAGTCCAAGCGAATCTCTCTGATATTGTACATGTTAGGTTGTATTAGAAGCCAGTTTTAATCCCTTACTCATATTCGTTGCCTGGCAACTGCTAATCCGTACATCTAAATTATAATTTAGGTCTCTTTATTTTACCATCCTTTATTTTCCATTATTATAAGCAAATTAATTTTATTATTTTTATTATATATTTTGTACAGAGATTTAATTATTACTATTATATTGTTTAAAATGTTATAGCACATTTGACTTGCCAATTTTTTGTAAAAAGATTAATATTCTACAGACTTCATTAGGCAGTTTATTTACATAATGATTTTAAATGTTATTAAAATATTCTTTTAAGTTGCTATTAATAAGAAAACTGAAAAATTATGTGACATTGAGGCAAATTTGACTCAAGGCCTCCTCATTTTCTTATCCATAGTAACTATTTTCACAAACTTATACCATGGCTTATTTTTTAAATATATGCATTTTAGTTTGTATATTTTACAAATTGTTATTTAAGTTGCTAAAAACTTGTGTTTAAAAATGTGTTTTTATAAAGGATTATTTACCATGATCATCCCTTTGCAAAGACAAATAAGCATTTTTTTATGATTATTTTTATATATTTTTTATTATAAATCATATAATGTTCTGATTTGTAAAATTTAGGGGTAAATATAAGGGTGAAAAAAGGAATAAAATATATTTTGGACAATTAAAAGATGACCGCAGGTAAGCAACAAACTCATGAGTGATCCTTTTGAGTCTCTATTCTTATACAGTAGAGAGTCGATTATCCTAACAGTCAATTATCTGAACCCCCTGAACGGTTAACTCATTCAGTACACAGTATTAAAATGAACCCAGTGTAAAACGGCAAACAAAGCTCAAGCATCTACAAATATAAAAAAATGTGTACCCACCTACATCTCTTTATAATTGTTCTTAACCTTCTTTTAGATCATAACCAAGTACTTTTTGTTGAAAAGGAGTAAATGAGATGAGTATGAAACAGCTCCGCTAATAACCTTGACTGCTAAGAAGTTCCACAGTTTGTGAAAACTAACAATTTGATTGTAATTTTTCTTGTGGGTACCAAATATCTAAAAAAAAACTGATTTAAATTTTTGTTAAAATATTTTTAGTATGCCTCACTCAATTTATTCCCTCCCTGCCTCAGTTAGGTTTTGTAAGATTTGATTAGTGGTTTGAAATGGCAAATAAATTTTCTGTTTGATTATCCAAACCACCCCTGGTTCCGATTAGTTCGGGTAATTGAATCTCTACTGTAACTTTGAAAGAGCCTGCGTCCAAAATTTATTTTGTTGATGCAAATTGTTATTTCATATATTTGTTTGGCTTTCTGTAACAGTTTTGCAGCCTTGTTCCTTTTCCCAGATGAGTCCACAGGATATATCTTCAACGGAGCTTTACATATTACATTAATGATTTTTAGGTTTAATATAATATAATGCCTTTAAGATATTCCTTTATGTTAATCTTTCGAAAATAAGTTTTTTGTTTCATTCCAAAAATGTCTTTGTATGGCTGTAGGTCTACAATAGGGAATTAATTTTCAGCTATGTGAATTTATTGTCTTTCACTGTCATCAGTTCAATGGAGAATACATAAAAAACTTTTTTCGTTTATATCTCAATATTTGATAACAATGTCCTTGGTTTGGCATAGGTGATACTGTAGAGTCCTGTTACTATAAAAATTTGCCTAATCCAAACAAATTTAGTAAAAAAAAAAAAACTGATTTTGTTTTTTACTCTAAAACGGCGGGGGGGGGGGGGGGGGGGAGGTCCAAATCATCAATATTACATAGAATTTATGATTATTAGACCTTATTCTGTTGCTTTTTCGTCTGATTTTGTGTGGTTTGGTCGTACAATGCTCATCGGTATTTTCTGTTATTTAACTCTGCCCCCCCCCTGATCACAGGGTTGCCACAGACATTAAAAGTCAGGAAAAGTCAGGAATAGTCAGGATTTTTGGGTTTTGGTCAGGAAAAAGTTTGAAAAAATGCCGAAAGTCAGGAAAAATAGGGGAAAAGTGCCAAAAGTCAGGAAAATTTGCAGTGGCACAATCCAACCGTCTAGATTTTCGACCGCTCTCATAAATCAGAATTACTAAGTAGTTGGTAAAATTTATTAATTTTATACATTAATTACCTATCAATAATGTATATTTCTATTGTTTTTCATTTTTATAATGTTAGTTTTTACCTTATTATTGGAACACTTTGTTTTATTTTTAGCCAATTTCTCTACATGGAATATTAGCGAATTTCCCTATAGGGAATACACTATTACGATCATACTCATGTTAAGACCTAAGGCCGGGACCATATTACTTTTTTGTTTTGAGGTCCATAGGAGCCAAAAACACCATTTGCTCAACTTCATATATATATGTATATATATGTGTGTCTGTTTACACAATAAATTTTGAAAAACACCTTTTATTTCGATGAAATTTGGTAAGGTGTAAGACTGCGTTCTTCATGTTAAGGTCGAAAACCAGGTTCGGACAGTTGGAACAGGGTTTTATGTTGTTTCAAAAAGGTCAAATTAGGGGTTTTTGGTATTTTTTACCCTAAAATTTTTAAATCATCAATTTTCAAAGAGACCATTCAAAAGAACTTTAAAAGCTTTTCAATTTTATTTTTATGGAAAACCAATAAAACCTGGTATATTGCTTATTTTTTAACATTTCCCAATAAAAATCTCATAAAGCTTAATTAATGCTATATGTAAATAAAATTTTTTATTTTCTTTAGTTAATTAACTAAACCATTGGAAATTCGCTGAGTATTTCGCTGCGAAGGTTGTATTTCAATAAAAATAAAATAAATAATAATTAAATAAAAATAATAATAAAATTTTAGTGATGAGCAACTTTTGGGATGCAGGAGAGTGCATTAAAAAAATATTCCAAAGGAAATTCGCTAAAAACAAAAAACGAGTCTTTATTTGTAAACCCCCGCGGTACCAAAAAGTCAGGAAAAATCTCTCAGATTGGTCAGTAAAAGTCAGGAAAAGTCAGGAAAAATGGCCTAAAAAATTCTGTGGCAACCCTGGATCATTACTTGAGTTTCGGTATGTTTCGCTCTGTTTGAGTGAATGGTAGGAGTAACTGAGTCAATATCTTGCATTATTAATGAATTCCACGTATTTTTAAAAATTTTCTAAACTGAACGTGGTCCAGGAACATTAGTTTGGATTACTGGGACTCTACTGTTTCTAAGAAGTATGTCCTAAAACCAAGAGGCAATAAACAAATTTTGTTAAAATATTTTTTAGTATAACCTTGTTTTTAATTAAAAAATAATCTTTTATTGATTAGATCAACTCATAGTGTAAATAACTGGTTGTTTAAATGTAAATATATATTTTTAACAAATCAAAACCAGAAAATAGAAAACAGGTTGATGTGCCACTTACAATCAATTGCTCAAAAAGTTTGTGCCTTATATACATATTTTATATTATATCTGAATTTTTAATTGAAATAAAAGGTTTAACTTTTATTAAACAAGTGACTTAGGATGTTAGTCTAGGCGTGTGTGGGAATAGCACAATTTGATTTGGACTGTGAAATGTATTGAGGGATGTAGCTGTCTCACCTTTTATATAATGTTACATAAAACAAAATCAAAAGATACTTTTGCCCTGCTTTAATGCCTCTTTTGGGTTTTCTGTCTTCTCCAGTTTAGTATAGAGATTGCATACAAGGGCTGATTAGAAGCAAGTTCTGGTTAATAGTTATAACGGCACACCTTCTGAACAGACCTAATCGTATGGGCAAAGACGGCTTTAGTTTTTGCCTTTGACTTTACAGTTGACTCTTGGTTATCAAGGCTTGCACCAAACCAGAGAAATTTTAGTGATATGTGAATTTTACATTTCAATAATCAATCACTTCCATCAAGTGTTGTAGAACCACAAACAATACTTATTCGCCAAGTACTTCGTATTTATCTTGTTTCCAGCACTCTTTATCGTGAAATTATGTTTGCCTTAGATATAATCAGGATGGTTCATGCAGTTGAAGCACAATTGCTAACTACACTTCATTAACAATAAATTCCCTGGTTGTGGTGGGTCACTTCTGGAGCTCGTAAATGTCATTGAAGATCAATTCTGTTGTTTTTTCGTCTTGCGAGTGTGGAATTCAGTGGTACTATAGAAATGCTTCAAATTGTAAACGCACAATACCAGCATGTTGTGTTCACTGTATTAGTCCTTAAGTGTAGCTTTGTCACTGATAGCTTAAAACCTATTCTGACAAATATTGTGAGATTTAACAGTAATGGCAGGACTTGAATTTTTTTTGTTTTTTACTATGATTTTTCCCAATCCCAATTACTTCTGTACTATTTTCTTTTTATCATAAAAAAGTAACAGCATCCACAGTTGTCAGTAATGACAGAACTTGAATTTTTTTACTATGATTTTTCCCAATTACTTCTGTACTATTTTCTTTTTGTCATAAAAAAGTAACAGCATCCACAGTTGTCAGTTAAACAAATGTATCCTACTATAGTATTTTTTGCCATTTGCCTTGATGGACTGTTAAAGTCAGTTAACCATGAGTCTGCTGTATTGACTGAACATTCACTTAATAAGTTAGATGCTCTCGAGTCGCCAATACTACTTTTAATTTTAGTTATCATACTGCATATGTTTTAGCTTGAAGTTTTCTCTGTGATTATGATATTTTAATAATTCCTATGATGAGTACTGAGTATTGATCTAGGTCCTTAATTATAAATTTTATACAAGTTTTTAAATCAGTTTATCAGAGTGGTGATCAGAGTAGATTCATGAAAGTAAATAATGCTAAAGTAATGGTAATGCTATTTATTTACTGAGTTAATGTAACTTTAGCAAGCAGACTGTTTTGACTGATTTAGATAAAAGTGATTCATTTTATTCAGATAATACTGGATAGTTTATAATAGAATTTAAGATCGTTCAACGTATGACAGTAAAAAGTAAATTTAGTGATTTTCTGTGGGAGATATTCTATTTGCAAAAGAAAATGACAGTTTTCATTCAGAGTTACCGGTACGTAGGAAATCTTAAGTGTATGTTGATTGGCATTCCAAAAAGGTTTTGATTCAGCAAGTCCCTTGAGTCATCAAAGTAAATCCAGCATAAAGATGAAGATTTAAAAATTTGACACGTAATTTAATTGTTCTGGATTTCTTTTGAAAGTAAGTGAAATGCCAGAAAAGAACTAATTAGCTTATTTCCCCAAATATATTGTGTAACATAGTGGTGTTAACTTGAATTCATCAAGTGAGATAGCTGAATCATATTCCTTTAACTGATTTCATTGAACCGTTAAAAGCATCATGAATCAAAATCTGCCAAAACTCATGAACAATGCAACAAAAATACTCTGCCACATAATAAGGTTGTAGCATCACTTTTATCATTCAATATTGTGGTGCCGATATTTGGTGTGATTTATTAGTGTAAACTTATATTTGAATATTAACTGAGGTTCTATTTTAATGAACTGTTTTAAATTTACCACACGATAAAATTGTGGATTCTATTTCATAGCTGGTTTAAGCAATTTTGTTTTCAATCAGTGGTAGGAATTACGCGCTCGATTTGTAAATCACTATTTATTGTCATTTTGTACTTAAAATTGCCAATTAAAATCTTTCGGAAAAAATGAAAAGAAAAGATTAATCTTAGTCAGCGCACTCATGCAGTAGAAATCCTCAGAAGCTATCTTCCTCTAGAAATATTCACATCTGCCGTGCCCACATTCAGCCGATTTCCTGATACAAGCAATCAAAGACAACAAAAATTTGATAAATTCCTTGTGATTAAACCTTTAAATATGGTCATTGTATGATAAATGTTTGCTCATAGTTACTGTCAATGAACATCACATTTTGGAAACAGACAACACACTGCCAAAGACTATAAATATCAAGTCATTGCTCCATTCAAATGAGACTTTTGGCTACTTTGGGAGTAAATCATATAATTTCTTCCCTTTTTAGACCCATTCCGGGTATTATTCATTTTCACCACCTTCAGTTATCTGCTCTCGGATCCAGTCGTTGGAACAAAAGGATGGTTAAGAGGACTTCTACTGTATATGTAAATTATAGCAATATACATTAATGTCCCTGCATGTAAGGACAGTTAGTATCAAATGGTAGAGTTGTCTATTATTGGTTAAAATGTTTCACTTTCCTTTTGAATTTAACTAATCAACAGTAATATGAAACACATGATCACATTATTTTATTTAATACAGTAAAATACATCCTAAAAATATAGTACAAAAACGGGTTTTAACATTTATAAAACTATTCGATCATGAAACAGTTCGACTGACTTTATAATTTTTCTCTGAACTATTTAACTGCCAAGCAATTATTTTAAATGATATTTAATGACAAAGTAAACTTACTCATATACTAGATTGTGATATAATTGCCTATCATTCCTCATAACTATAAAACTAGTAAGTTATTTCCAAACTTTGGAATCGGTGCATTGCAGGTTTCTACTGTGTGCTCAAATTAGTGTAAACAAATCGGGAAAGGTTGCATAATCTTCATGTGAAAATTGTGATTAAAATAAAGGATTTTTGTATGTGTTAGCTTAGTTTTATTTTGTGCACCGATAAGACAATACTATACTCTTAGTTAAATTCTGTTGGATAAATTGTTAAATTTCTTTAGAAATGAATCAGAAACCTTGGACACAAGGGATTTGATCAAATACAAGTCACTTCTCGAGATTTTTATAAACATTACAACGAAATTTGGATCTTTAAATACCATTATGTGTACAAGATTATATATGCAAGTTATTCATAAGATGTTTTTTTATATCTGTAAAAAATATTGTGTATGCATTAAATCAAAATATTTAAGGGCTAACAGATATGCTTAAAATACTTTGTATTTAGCGGCACAAATCATCACTTATTTTGTATGCACAAGGAATTAGCCTTTTATGTAACCTTTAAGTTCTGTTTACAAGATTTAATTTTGGTGAAAACCATACTTAATGAAACATGGTTCACTCTCTCTGGGAGGTCTGGGAATCAAAAAAGAAGAGGGAAGTTGGAAAACACCCTTAAGTCAATTTTACAGTAAGAATTTTACTGTCAGGGGAAGTTTTAACAACATTGTAAACACTGAGTAATACCGTTTAGAAAATCAAAACTTGTTCACTTTTTCCTAAATCTGAAATTCTGTGTGTGATTAAAAGAGAAAACTAAACTATTACTCATTTTGTATTATATTAACAATGCCATTACAAAATGTGTGATTTATTTAGGTTCTCGTTTAATCTCAAAAGAATTAATGAAGAATTAAAGAAGCTGTCTTAAACTCTTTAATGCCTCCAGTGTAAGACTTCTTTTGGTCGTAGACTATATAAGTTTTTATCCAGTGGCTTTATTTTTATTCTTTATTTCTAGAGGTAAGCGGGTTGTGAAATTTAACTTTGAATCAGATAGTAGATTCTCTCTTAACCGACCTCTACGCGACCACACAATGGTCGGATGAAGAAAAGGTCGGTTAAACAAAATCATACGATAAATATGTGTTAAAATCATTGAACAAGTGAAAAATGTTAAAAACTGTTGAAACACAATCAATTGTTCCTACACAATCAATTAGTTAATAAAGTAAACACACAGCTAAGGTATCAAAAACTGTTATAACAAATTTAGAAAACACAGCACAATAAACAATGCTTACCGGAAAAACATTGAGAGCAACTGACTAAATTTGACTTGCTACGGAAACGTATGATCGACATGTTGAAACTTGAAAGTTATAGTTATCTTTACATCATTATCGCAGCATTGGCTCAAACAGCGGAAGTTTGTATATTCCTATAAAATGGTCGGTTTATCTGAGGTCGGATATTTTTCGGATATGAATATTCGCACGATCAGAGTTAATTTGTATATTAACTCAGAATTAAAATACAAATTAATTAAATATTGGATTCAACCTTGGCACTTTATTCTTAGGAATGCGTGACAAATTAATAATTTTTGGTTAATTTGATATGTAGGAAAAAAAAATAGCAAGCAAGTTGTATAAATTTTGTTATGAATGAAGTTGATTTGAATCGTCGGTATCATTTCAAATGTAGTTTTCGAGGGGGTTGAAAGGTTTTTATGCTTATATGTTCTATCGCAAAAAGTCGGATGTTTATCGGATAGTATTTGATGCCTGTTATACCTTCGGATCCGATATCCAAATTATATCCATTGTTCCGATGTCCACACACCTCTATTTATTACTAATTTGTGTTGTACAGTGAATAAAATTGGGCGTCTAGGAAAAAGTGTGAACCATGTTTAATTTTCTTTATATCTATTTGGTTATTTTTATAGAATTATAGTCATCGTAGGATATTGTACAGTTTAATAGTATGACAATATTTTTGTGATACAATTGAGAGTAATAACTGATTCAGTTTTAGTTGGTATAAAAATACAGTGATATGTGGTTAATTTGAAACTGAAGGGACTGCATGTAAACTTATACCCAACCATAACACCATGTAAGTTTACTTAATATCCTAAAGATATTCTTGAGCTAAAAACTATCCAGTGAAGTTTTCAATTATCCAATTTCACGTACATCATCTTTGCTCTCTTTATTGAAAAATTTTGTCAACAAAATAGTTTTGTAACTACCCAGAAATATGATAAATTATAAATTTTGTAAGATATTTTTATGGTTTTATAAATAAAATTAAGTAAAATATTTTGTTACTTCTAGTTTTAATACCCCCCTCCCAAGGCATAACACAGGGTGTCCACAGAAAATTTGTCATTGATTTCCCTGACTCACAGACTTTTCTTAAAATTATAATAATACACACACACACACACACACACACACACACACACACAAAGAAATATTTCTGCCCAGATAATTTAAATCACGGAAAATCCTAAAATATGTATTAACAGAATAGATTACAAAAAAAAAACTTTCATGGTATTTAAAACAAGTTTCTTGATTCAAATTTCTTGTATCTGGTATACTTGAAGAACTCAGTACAGGATACATTTTCTCATGATGTTGGCACCCAAGATGATTATATTGCCACAGGTGAATACTTTTAAACCTTGTTTCCTTGGTAGCGACAACCATGGTTGTCACAGAAATTGGCACCATTGTTCTTATGGGATAATAATAATTATCGTATGGCTTTTAGTGGAGGGAGATCAGCAATTAACTGATAGGTCTCCTCGCCTGAAATGCCTGCACTTTTTTGTTTTCTATGCAGGTGGACCAACGGCTTAACATGACTTCCGAACCACGGGAGCGGCCGAACGATCTTTTTGTCCCCCAGCTGGGATTTGAACCCGGGCCCGCTGGGTGATAACCCAGAGCTCTACCACTGAGCTACGGCCGCTGCCGTGGATGTACCCATAACAACAATGGTGCCAATTTCTGTGACAACCATGGGCGGAGTTTACCTCTGATTGCTGGGGGGGCCACCGGGGGTCAGTGATCAAGGACATTTAATACAAATATCCTCTATATTCAGATTGACACACAGCCGTCTTTAACTATAGGCCGCGGCGTTCGAAGTAAACACTTATGGTGGATAGAACAGTCTGATACAAGTATTTTGGGGGTACGATCAAGTCATGACACTCGGTCAGTTTTTATGGAACTCAGGAATGGGGAACTGCAATAGCGCTCCCGTTGTCTAGACTCCCAATAAGTGATTACGTGCATGGGCGCCGACTTTCAAAAATTATTGGGGGGGCCCGAAGGGATGAGGGGAAATTTGACAGGTCTCGTATTAACATTGTATTATTAACTAACTGGTGTACTTATTGCTCAACATTGAGCAATTTAATTTGGACTATCACATGGCATTGCTGAAAGTAATACATTTCGTTCTAAATCATATAGGTTTACAACCGACCAATTGTGACTATCGGCAATCATTCAAAACTACACTTTATCTACATCTGTACATTATTAGATGTATAAAAAATACTCAACCCTATCCTAATGTTATTCTAACGGAAAATTTTTAAATTTAAATGATCGATATAGCACTTTTATTCTCATAAGTTCAATTCTCATAAGTTTTTAAGGGAAACAATTACAGACCAAGCCCTTTCCAATTACTCCAGCAAAAACATGCATATAGTTTGAAAATGTAAGGGGAATTCCATTAAAAAATATAAATAAACATAGGGTAGGCTATTAAATAAGTATTGATAATACATAAATAAGTTCATATAAACTTTTTTGATTTGTTTAATAACAGTGTTTTATTTATTAAAAACAATAAACACGCTTGTGCTAATTATAACCCTACGTCATTCCATCAAAAATGAAATAACTTTGTTTAACTCTGTCTACCGAATGTCGTTTTGCCTTCTATAGGTTAACCTAAAAATTTATTTTTTTGAGTTTTAAGTTCAAAGGGTGGAGAATAAATTAAGTAATTAGATGATAGAACTCAAATTTTTGTCGGACAGACTTGTAGCAACAATCCATTGGAACAATTTTACTTATAAAACAAATTGACTAAAATTTTTATGCTTAGCAGAAAGCCAGATAGCCTATACCCTATCATCTATCTGAATAAAATTGTCAAACAGATAGCTATTTGGATTAGGAACAATTAACATTAGAAAAACTACGTTACTTATAGGTATCATTTATAAAACAATTAAAACCTCAACATGATTAATAAAGTATGACATTTATCTCCAATAATTGACCTCTTTTTCCAAGACCTGCAACCGACAAATTACTTATAAAAGTTCTTAGCCTGAGATAAACTTTCAGAACATTTTGAGCAAATAAAACTCCTTTTTATTTAGGTTTTATTTTTTAAGTTTTTTTCTCAGTTTTCTTTTAAAGGCCAGCCAACCTCTTTGAAGTTGGCAAAATGTCATTATTAAGTTGTCCTTACATTTAAAAAAAAAGGTCTAAAATTTTAACAATGTTTTTTTAAACCTTTCTAGGTGCATTTATTAAGTCAAAGCAGTTACATTATTCTAAGATATTTAAGGAACTTATGAATAAAATCATCAAGATAATAATAAAATATATAATTTAAGTACAATATGGACGATGGCACCATTGATTTTTAAAATAAATGTTATTGATTCTGTACAGTATCTATAGGTATTGAGATAACTTAAAATAAGTATAATCAATCTTGTATAGTATTAATTTTGCACACTCTTTGAATTGTATAGTAAACTTATAGTTAAAAACAATTAGCCGGAATAATCTGACATTCTCAACTTTCTTCACTCAACGGTCACGTTCATTCACAAATTTCGGTGGTAATTATAGGATTGAATTCGGTCCTCTGGTTGGAGCATCTCTATCTGGACAGGCGAGCTAAAGCTCATAAGAGAAATGGTGTTATTTTGGCCTCTACCGTGGTAGTCGAAAAGGAGCAAATTGCTTATAATTTTTAAAAAAGGTATCGGTTATCGAAGAGTAAACCCCGATCACACAGATTAGTGTGCGTGAACGCGATCAACATTTCCACGTCTAGCGCAAAGTCCTAGTCCAGGTTGCCGATTATGATTGTTGAATCAAAATAAATATTAGGCAGTGGGCTTATTCTTCTAGATGCCTACATCGAACTGAAGAAGATTCCTTGTCATGCAATATTGGTTTGAAAAAATAGTACTTTACGTTACAGCACTTTATACATTTCATTTGATGGCGTTGATAAGCAAGCCCGAAGTGAATTACCAAAACATAAAGACAGAGTTTCAAATTTCTGACCAACCAATGACAATCTGGTTGTAGAGAATTCCGGAGAAATAAAACTTGGAGTAAAGAAATTGAAAAATAAAACACTCGGACAGTTTACTCATTCTAGAACGATACGAAGGAAATACCGTACATCCATGAGGGATTCAACTATAGAATACTTACTTTAAAGAGGGTTTTAATTTACAGGGGTTGAATGATAGAATGGTGTCAGGGGAAATAGACTCGTTGTGGTCTATAATTGGTATATTGTGGTCTATCTATATGGGAAATAGACATGTTGGGGGGGCTCGAGCCCCTCGGGCCCCATGGAGTCGGCGCCAGTGATTACGTGTTTGAACTATTTTAATGATTTATTAACTAAAGGATTCCATATAGTAGATGCACGACATTTTGATAAAAATAAATCATATACAGATGAGTGTCTAGGTACGTCACCTAACTTCATGATATGGTTAATTGGGTCAAAATAAGCAAAAAAGATCATAAAGGTATATCCGAAAATGCATATTAACCTAGATGTCCGCCATATTGTTTTTCCACTTAATAACCATAATGTCCATAAAAAATACATTTTGTTTTACTATGTGTATTTTTTAAATAGCGGTCTACCGCTAGTCTTCCAGGCCGAACACTTATCAATCATGAGTAGGCCTACGGTGTATTGTGAAACTGAAGTTAAACTCTGCCGGTGTAGTAGCCTACTGATGAATAAAAGTTTCGTGACATAGGGATGTATAGAAAATTTGCTATAATTGCAAATCATGTTAATTTTACATCTTTACTAATTCAAAGTGTAAAGATACTCGTATAAAGTTATTTTTAAGATACATTTAAGCATTTAAGTAGTAGTATGACGCGGCGCCTACCCAATTGAGTTTGGCAGTCAGTTTTGCCAACTGTAGGGCCTAAGGTTATATTTTCCTTCGGCGATCTACGAAATATCACAATTTAGTATGCCAAAGTGTTTAATTTACATAATGTATTATTGTTTAACTTACTTTTCAGTAAAAAATGAACATAAGTAGAAAATGTAAATATAGAAAATAGTGTTATTTTTTAGAGTAAGTTAAAGTGAGATAAAACTTTTACCGTTAGCCGAATGAATAATTGTTTAGCTCCTAAACTTGGTTTTTTTTACATTAAAATTATGAAATTTTGGGGGGGCCCGGCCCCCCGAAACTCCGCCCATGGTGACAACCATGGTTGACGCTACCAAGGAAACAAGGTTTAAATAAGTGTTAAAACATCAACTTTTTACTCTTTGTTCCCTGCAAGTGTTACCAGCTCTGCAGGAAACAATAATTGTTTTCATTTGCATTGGTGATTTTGTCTTAACTGTAACCATGGTAAGGAGATAAAAAGTTTAAAAGGGTATACTTTATGAAAAAAAAGTTATTTCCAACTTAACTAGCATTTTACAGCTAATTACCTTGATTGTTAATTGTTAATTTGATAACAATTTAATGGTGTGTTATTAACATATAATTAAAATATAAAATAGATTAATATGGTGTCGTTACAATAAATATCCTACCTATAGCAACACTGCTTCATCCGCTCATTCAGTCAGCTGTGTAATGGTAAATATTATAACTTACCATGACTTCCGTTTTAGTTTTCACACTTTCAATTTAATTAATTTATTCCAATAGAAAATACAATACATTAGGATTACCAGTTAGAAATTGCTCATGGATGAGTCCCCAAAAAGACGACAAGTCTGTGTATGGGGACGAGTCTGTATTCAGTTCTGTCGATGCTATCTAATAGTAAAACACTGCACTTTCACTGAATCAAATTTACATAGAACAGAAATGAAAATATAACAAAAATGATGCCAAACTTAACCTACTTTTGACATTATTGCAAAAAAAGAGGAAAAAACATCATCAACTCGCCGTGAAACAAAAATTAATTACAGTGATAGAAGGGGAAAAATCTATAAACTGAACACTTAGTGATTTTGGGTTGCTGGACTGCAGACTACATTGCATGAGCTCAAGTGAGCAGATTAAGGTGCAAATCGGAAAGCACGAGAGCCTCCGCGCTATCAGCACCTATTTCCAGGAGCCATTTATTTTTTTCCCCGCTTGTAGACGGCGAGACTGCACCCCTCCATCTCTAAAATATTTGTTGGTAAGTTGCGATAAAGTGTGTGTGAAATATAGAAGGAACAAGATAATTCTAAACTGTGCTGTAGTCTTGGAAAAATGAAGGCAAAATGTTGACTATTCCTTGCATTGTAGTTATGCTGAATATTCGAAAATATACTTTTTTTAATTTTTTTAAATGTGTATTTAAAGAGTTTTGATGTATATCTGTCTTACACTAAGCACTTGAAAATCAAGAAAGAGTTGGTTAATAGGATATCTTTGTTTTTTATTTAGAAGTACTTAAATTATCGCTCGTAGGGTCACACAGCTAGCGGCTCCAAAAACGGCCTCCGTTGCCCCTCCCCATCCCAAGACTCCATAATACAAGATCGATTGCACAAATGCGTTGTAAACAGTCCTGCGATGGCCCACAGGAAGCACCCTACCGAGCTGCGAAAAGGCATATAGCATACTTCTAAGACTTGATGTATGTGTTCTTGTATTGAACGTGTGGAACACAGCACATTATCTGTTTATTTATATCCGGAACACAAAAAACAGTTATCCCACAGATCTTGAGAAGCAATTATGATTTTCCTCTACCGACCTTGGTTGGCACCAGCACTTCTTTATTAGAGAAAACTTGGATAATGCCCAGGGACTTTTTAACAGGCATGTATTTAAAATTTTTTGGGACTTCAGAATGTGCTATTACAGCTTGCTTAACCATGTCACTGAGCTTGAATGACTTGCATTAACTACCAAGTCAACTCACTAATTTCAAGAAATATTTTGGCATCAAGCCACAATTTTATCAAATCTATTCTATTCCGCAACTATTGTGCAGCTAAAAACTGATCAACAATTTAAAGAAATGGTAATAATAAAAAATTATTTAAAGCCCAAATGTGTGACAGTAAATGTAATTTTCATTCATAGGGGAGCGCCGGGTAGTACGGGCCAAGCGATGTTTCTCTATAATGCCAACAGGTACCACTGGTATAACGGTATTTGGTTATGTTCGTGGTATTATGTGGCTTTTAATTTACAGTTGTTTAGTTTCGTACCTGGAAATTATTGCTCCGACTAACTTTTGAGAGGTTCCTGTGCTGACTCCGACGGTGATAAAACTGTGTAACTTGGTGTATCACTGAAGTCCCGTTATTCCTGTCCATAATGCTGGGTACCAGTCATTAAGTGTAATGAGCGACCTTTTTACCACCATGGGGCTCTGTGCAAGCACGTAGCCCACGCCTCCAGCTTGGTTGATAGATGTTTCTTTTCAAATTTGTCAAAAAGTGTAACTTGATAATATAATGTTTATATCGTGAGAAGTTTGTCTGAATTTGAATAACCTTCCTTTGAATCCGCCATGTTTTTGTTTTCAATGTCAGTCGGGTAGTATGGGCCACTACCCCATGCAGGCAGTATGGGCCACGACAGTAATTGTTTTTAATTTTAAATTAACTTTCTTCAAATATCCAATAAATTAAAATTTTATTTGGTAAGGCCTTTCATATTCAAAGAATACATCATCAGACATAGGTCTGATGATGTATTCTTTGAATATGAAAGGCCTTACCAAATAAAATTTTAATTTATTGGATATTTGAAGAAAGTTAATTTAAAATTAATAACAGTTCCAATAAGAAGAGCTTATTAAAATGAAGTAATTGTTTTATTTTGAAGTTTATAGAATGTCGGAAGTTATCTACAAAGAAAAAGAAGGAAGCCGAAGGTTCTGTGGATTGGTTGGAGAAAGATATGATGCTTGCAGTGTTATTGTGCTATTAGTTTAACTACTTATTTATTTTGAGATATAGAGGAACAGCGGATAGTACAGGCTACTTGAGGAAATAATTATATATAATTTATACTTTTTGTTAAATATGGTGGAATTTCAAGCCTCAAAGGCTTTTACTTATTTAATTTCTAATTAAAAATATGTTATGACCCAAAAGGTTTTGTTTTTGCTTGATTTTTTGATCTGTTGTTTGTTGATCAACTTTTTTTGATCTCTGTGTTTTTTATGTATGGCCCATACTACCCGGCACTTTCTGATTTCTTAGAAATTAGACACTTATTTAGAAACCTCATAAAATTTTTTCTAACAATGGGATATATGTTTCAAAGCTATTAATATAAAGACTATATTGTAAATAAATGGATTTTAGTGGTTTTATCCTTTTTTAACAAAAAGTATAAGTTTTATAAATTTATTTCCTTGGGGCCCGTAATGAAGCATAAAAATTTTCTCAAATCTCAAATCCATCATATAGGGTGGATTTCCTGACTTTCCAGACTTTTTACATATTTCCCTGACCAGAATTTGTTTCACTGACTTTCCAGAATGTGGACACCCTGTAAAATGAAGTTGGTGTACTTTCTTTATCTCACAAAATTTGTAAAGTACACATTTTAGAGTCATAGTGCTCTAAAAATGGCTACTTTTAGAGACAACATTGCAGGGCAAAAGTGGTTCTTGAAAACCCTAAGGAGATGAAGAATCTGCTCATGTTGAGTTTACCAGTTGTTAGTTGGGACAATGTGGTAGCGATTATTATCGACTGTAATTTTGTCGCTTTATTGTATTAGCGGAGTTATGAGTTTGACTAGATGAGTGACACAGCAAGTAAATATAGAAATAATTTTTTTAATCCTTTCTAAACGTGAATCTCTTATTTTATCTACGACCATTTTGCAATAAGCATCCAAGGGATAATATATAGTTTGAGAGTACAAAGTTTAAAACAATTTGTAAAAATCTTAGTCTTTTTTGTATTTGTCAAATAAATTGAACAGTACGACGAAAAATATAGTTCATAACTCGCCTACGGCTCGATGGGGGCTCCGCCCCCATGCCCCCTTAGGGGTGTCCCTAAATTCATAAATTAATAAAAAATCAAGTATGAAATTGGTCAGTTCCACGGAAGAACTGAACAGCCAAGACAGTAACAAACCCGTCTAATACACACAATTCACAATTGATAGTTAAAAAACATTGAAAATCTCCTATGAATCGGTTTTAATAACTCTTCGTAGTTAAAATTTGTTAAAATATTTTGATTGTGATATAATGATTATTTATTCTGGGTGTTATGTTGAATTCCCTAAATTCACTCCCTAATTTGTTGCCCCAATTCCGTAATTTATGTAAAACTTAATGCAGTGCACTTGCTTGTTGAGGGTTCAACTTTAATGTGTTCGCTGAATTAGTTTGTAAATAAAAAAGTCGAGTATTAAACAGGTTAGCTTTACCAAAGAAGTGCACAGCCAAGACAGTAACAAAAGGCTAATACACAATTCTCACAATGAATAATAATTAAAGCTTTTAAATTCGTCAAAAATTGTTGCAATAATCAGTGAAAACAATAAAATAACATTAAAACAAAATAATATAAAATATGATAAACAAGATAGAAATCACAAAAGACTCCAAAGTTTTAAAAAGATTTCCTAAAATCAAAGGAGGAACTTACTAAAAGTATGTAAATTAGTAACACCAGCCCCGACAATAGCTGAATTCATATTTTTAATAGTCTCTTAAAAGGAGGTAAGGTCCCCAATTTCAAGTTTTCGGTAACTATTCTGGTTTACGAGATACCAAAGGTCTCTTGAGTTTATCATCCTGTAATAAATCTGTTTTGAGAGCTAATGTGTAGAGATACGGCAAAATGTTCTGAAAACTGTAAGCCATTAATAAAATATTTAGTCATATTCAGCAAATTTTTCGATAGGACCAATCGTTTTTTCAGTAGAGTGGAAAAACTGAAAACGCCATTGCACAAAAATTAGTCTGGTGATTTATATATGCAATCGTAGTTCATCCAATTCAGTACCGTAGTAATTCAAATCTATAAATGGCCTAACCGTTTAGCCGCTAGAGCTGAAATACTAAAATTACGATTTCTCTAGTTGGCCAAAAGCCACTACTTATTTATCACAAAACTGGGAAAAAGTGAAAAATGTATTTTGAGAGTAAACGGAAAGAGATACGGCAAAATATGTTAGAATCAAAATTGTAGATATTAAAAAGACCTATAAAAGTTGTCATTTAAACATTTTTGTAGGAAAAACCATTTGGTCGCTAAATCTAAATATAAATTTCACAAAAATTAGTTTGGAGGGTTAACGGTGTATGACTTGTATAATATAAGCTCCGCCCCCATGCCCCCTTAGGGGTGTCCCTAAATTCATAAATTAATAAAAATCAAGTATGAAATTGGTTAGTTCCATGGAAGAACTGAACAGCCAAGACAGTAACAAACCCGTCTAGATATTAAAAAGATCTATCGAAATAAACCTTAACACAATTTTTACGACCATCCGTTTAGTCACTAGAGCCCAAAAACCGAAAACGGCATTTCATTAAAAACGCTCTGGAGGCTTAACGGTGCGAGATACGATGAAAAGTCAAAAGACCGAAATTGTAGAAAATTAAATTCCCTATCGTAGTATTGTTCTCAGATTTTAGATATGACGAAGCGTTTGGCCGCTAGAGCCAAAAAAGTAAAATTACAATTTCGGAAATCCGCCATTTTGAATTTTTTTAGTAGGTTAAAACTAAAAATTTGCAAGTTTAAGATTTTACACTTAGCATTGACCATTCAGGCTAGACGTATGCCAAATTTCAAGTCTCTAGCTTTAATGGTTACGTCAGAAATTCGTATCCCATATAAGTGAGTGAGTGAGTGAGTCAGTTACACATGGGGCTGTATATATTATAGATGCAGGTCTTAAGTAGCTTTTCAAAACTTGGTAGTTTTATGACTTCGGCTTGTGCCTCAGTATTGAATCTTGACCCGGTACGAAAAGCTTCACTAACGAAACTAGTGATGAATGGGAAAGTAGTATATTTCCCTCAATTTGTTTTATTTGTTACTCATATGTCAGAACAATGTCTTGCGATTAGCACCGGCTGCCACTTATTAACACATTCACTACTGAAAATCCAGTACATATCACTGGCACTATGGCGGAATGCTGAAATACCAGTACTGCTCCCCTCCACAACATTGTCCGTGTAAGCTCAGCCACTGAAGAGGAACGTTGAATCTGTTTGCTACATGTTGTGCAAGATTTCCCTATCTTTTGATACACTTTGTATTCTGATAGGCCTTTTTCTCTTTCGGCATCAGTTTGTTTTCATTATACTTTTGTAAGTTGAGTTTCAGCCTATGTAACCCATATTTAAATGTTTTTACACCACATTTATATTAAACATCAAGTAATTAAAGAGTTTGAACTTTATGTGCAAATAGTTGACAAATGGTGACAGCGGCGGTCTGACGGCTCTAAAAGCCCTCGGATGAAAGCTGTTCGGTGCACCCCATAACTTAAAAAACACCTTAGCCCTCAATCCACTCCCCTCACCAACCCTAAATACCATGAATTAATCAAACCACTTAAGCGTATTTTCAAGCAATTTTAAAGCACAACCTTATTAATCCTATACTCTAATACGAGTAAGATATATATTTGTATGAACGTATATGTATTGCACATGAATCTAAAAAACGGACAGAACAATATTTTCCTCACCTTTTCCTAATAACTTGGTCTGGGATCAGAATAATACAAATAAATGTCTTCATGCAATGAAAAATCTCATTTCGTTCTTATCTTTAACTAGGGACAAAGCCCGTTGTGGTTAAATACAACGGTCTCTAGAAAAAATTTACCTATATGCTATTTCTGGTGAAATAAAAAAATTGTAGTATTTGTTTTCAATACTGAAATTCTATTTGAGAAAGAAAATTATTTTCTGTTGCATTTTGTATTGGTAATCTATATGTTTTATCTCCTATTATAAAAGAGCAATAGCAGTCCCAGTTACTTTTACTACTTCATCAATTATTTTGGTTCGTAGTTCAGCGTACCTAGATTGTGTTGAATGACATAGAAAAGATAAACTTCTAAACAAACAGTTTCCATCGCGATCTATATTATAAATGGTGAAATTATTCATTTTCAGAACAATTTAAAATTTATACTTGTAATTATTTAATTTAGTTAAGTTTTATATTAATTTAGTTAGATTTAATTTAATTTAGTTTTTCAAATATTAATTTATGATTGTAAAAATCACATACCGCTTAAAACCACACACTGCTTTAGCACATAAGGGGTCGTCCATAAATTACGTCATCTGAAAATAGGGGGGAGGGGTCCAGATTGAAAATGACGGTAGAGTGATGTGCAAGGGGGGGGGGGGTCGGCTTTGATATGACGTCATTTAATAAAAGATGTTTTAAATTATGTTTTATATAAAATTTTGGCAGTAAAACAATGATTGGTTGCACACAATTTAACTATTATGAAATAATTATCAAAGAAAATGCATTAGACTATTTTTAGGCGTTTTTTTATAGTTTATTTTCCAATGGGGAAAGTCATTTTCCCATGTATATTACATACATATATATGGGATATCATTTTACATATATAAAATGATATGTAAAATGATTTGCAGTTCTTATCAGTTCTCCAATGCGAGCGGACGCTCCTTATCTATACTCCAGTTCGTAGTGACTAACCTGAAAGGGCTTGTACTCGGCGCGATCCAACCGGTCTTTTATAATAGTTAAAAACTTTTTCTTGTTATACGTATTAAGATTTTATTTATTTTACAAGATGGATAAGTGCGGAAAGTGTGTGTCGGACATTGTGACCACTAAAGATGGCTTTAAATGTATGGATTGTTCTTTAAGTTTTCACGTGATGTGTTCAACGGAATTGGCTAAGAAGTATGGAACCAGGAACAAATCTAATTGGAGGTGTGACTCGTGTTTGGCTGAAAATTGTTCATCGGGTAGTCGGACTGGTGACGACAGTGGACAGGCGGCCGTTTTAAAAGCTATAGCTGCTTTTCGACAAGAAGTCAACGAAAAATGGACCCCTAAACTGAACAAACTGCAATAAGACCTTAATATTGTTACGTCTGACATCGGTCACCTGAGAAAACAGTTGGAGACAACTGTCGAAGAAACTCAGAAAACTAGCACCAGGGTTGAAGAGCTACAGGGTGAAAATAAGCGTCTCAATGAATTTGTATCAAAGCTACGTTCTGAGGTTGACGACCTCCAGCAACACACAAGAAAAAATAATATCATCATTTCCGGTGTTCCATACTCTAGACAAGAAAACCTGTCAATAATACTTGATACCATCGCCAAAATAATCAACGTCCAACTACACTGGTATGATATTTCGGCAGCTCATCGGCTCCAGCAGCGTGAAACCGGAGGTTAGCCTCCTGCAATTGTGGTGTCTTTTGTTTCAAGAAAAGTTAAAACTGACTGGATGTTGGCCAGGAAATCAATGGAAACCTTGACCGCCAAAAACCTAAATGAGAGGTACCCAGAGCACATTATCTACTTTAACGAACATCTAACTGCCCAGAACCAGGAAATACTAAAAAAAGGCAGAGAATTCGTTAAACAGAATAAATTGGCTTTCGCCTGGGTAAACGACGGGCATATTCTCGTCAAGAAGACTCGGATGGGGAGGACTTCGCGGGTGCGGAGCCTGGAGGATCTGCAGCTAATCGTCAACCGACCGCCCCCGACATCGGACAACAACACCGCCCCCGACCATGCCGCCGCCGCCACCCCAGCACCAGTGACGCAGAGGACACCGCCAGCATGATTTGGTTCGTCAAAGACAATAAATCACTGTTGTACCAAGTAAATATTTAATATTAGTTCACTTTATTATTATTTTTGGGATCTAAGGATTTTTTCTTTGCATATTATAAATTAGAATTTATACCGTACATAATTCCCATTCAACAATAAATACAATAAAAAACATTAAAATATCACACTAAAGTAAATAGTTTGGTTAGATAATTTTTGAATGTTTCATTTTTTTCATTTTCAGACGAAAACCCATAAAAACACGCAATAAATAAAATTAGGCAAACTTTAAATTTCTACTTAATAGTCTATTAAAGGTTTCATTCTATATGCAGTTAAGTTCAATCACTATTTAACATACTGTACCAACACATTAAGTTAGCTGATCCTATGTTCAATGATCTGTTAAAATTTTCATTGGTGTCTGGTAGATGACAAATTAAAATTATTTATATCGGCCTATCTAGTCTGAAATTTAAAAGTGAACAGAAAAAGTATCATGGTTTTTTGTTATTTTTCTGACTAAAACATATTTTCTTCTTTTTTTTCTAAAGAAGTTATACTTAAAAAATAACAATAATCACTATTATGTATAAATAAAGATAGATATGTTTATTTACGTACTTTTTTATCTTTATTTATTTACTTTTTTTATTTTTATTAGAGTAAGATTATTTTTATTCTCATTCTTCATGTCTGAACTGACGCTAAAATAGATCAGGGACACTTTATTTCCTCTATCTAAAATTGTTATTGTATAAATATATTTTTTTTTCATTTCAAATGAAAATTGAAATATTTGGTTGTTTAAAGGTAAAACTATTTTTAATTATTTATAATATTGTATAATTATTTGTTTTATATTTAAATGTCTTTGCTAATAATCCAAAAGACGACAACAAAAGAATTTCGTTATTTTATATAGTTAATTTTTTTAGTAATAAGAACTGTTTGTTTAAGGAATTTTTAATATTTTTTAAAATATATATGCCGTGATGGATAAATTTACACTAATTAGTATTCAGATTCGATTCTAGTTTCAAATGCAATTATTAAAAAGTATAAATCAAGTTGAACTCCATGTAAGCTAAAATGGATTAATTATTTGGACTAGTAAAAATGATTATCAGGATTGTTGTTATTTTATTCTTTATACTTATTTATCGAAATTTTTTCTGAATGTACCTCATATATGGAACTGTTATATTAAATCTGAAACTATTGCAGTAAAAGTAACAACTGTGTATTACAATGTGTCTTTATATCTTCAAAATTAACTATTACCTATTACTTATTGTGCCGAGTGCAAACCCGTAATTTACAGACAAAGCATAAATGGATGAGGAAGATGTCATTCTTAATAGGTGTTATGAATGTACGGGTGACAATGTAAAAAATATTTTTTATCGTAATAATGAAGGTTTATTTACCTTCAGAATTATACAACAGAATATTCGCAGCCACAGTAAAAATTTTGATGAGTTTTTAGTATTTTTAGAGAGTACAAATATTAAATTTCACTGTATTATTTTAACAGAAGCATGGTTAAATGATGATTATGTGCCCGGAAGCATAAATGGTTACAATACTTTTAAATCTAGTAACAGTTTAAATCAGAGCGATGGAATTGTTGTCTATATAGATAACTCGTTATCAGTGTCCTGTAATCAGCTGCTCCTGGGCGGTGTGGCCACGGCACTGTCATTGACCTTTGCCTGGGCCGGTATGTCATGCCAACTTTTAACGATTTATAGAAGCCCAAACTCCAATATTATTCAATTTATTGAGGGATTACAAAATTATTTTAGGCCAAATATAAATTCCCCGAACTTATGTATTATTGCGGGAGATATAAACTGCAACATTTTAGGTGTCAAGAATAACTCGCCTGAAGAGAGGTACCTTGACACTCTGTATGATCTAGGATTCATGCAATGCATCGATAAAATCACTCGTCCGTCAAGTAGGAGCTGCATTGACCATTTTTTTTTGTAAAGTTAAAAAATCGGATTGAAATATTTTCAGCCGTTGTACAAGTAAATATCACTGATCATTTTTCTACAGCTTTCCAAATGATGGTGCAGAAAAATAACCCAAATAAAACACAAATTGACAATACATATACGGTTACTAATTGGGCTAAATTAAGAGAAAATCTCGTTGTTCAAAACTGGGATATTGTTCTAAATGATAATAATTTAAATTCAAGTGTGGAAAACTTTATTAAAATCATTCAATACTTAATTGAAAATAACTCCGAGCAAAAAGTGTACAATGCAAAATATTTTAAAATCAAACCATGGATCTCTCAGGGGTTAATTGTATCACTAAGAAAACGCGATAAATTAAGTAAACAGCTGAAGCGTGAACCTTTTAACACCGTTTTACGTAACAGGTATGTTGTTGTTGTTATTCGTGGATAAGGAGACCCCGGCCGAACCGTTGAGCACGTCTGCCTCAAAATGGGCATTTTGCGCAAGCCCCCGGAAGGATGGGATATTGAAGGAAGAGAAAGGGTGAGACAAGGGACTGTCCACTCATGTTCCAGTTAGGGGTTTCTATGCCCGTCGCATTCCTCACCCCCTGCTGCCTTGAACATATGTTCCAGCTAGAGGTTTCCATGCCCATAGCATTTCTCCTCACCCCCTGCTGTCTACATAAGTTCCAGCTAGGGTTTTACATGCAGTTCGCATTAACCCCCCACTATCTTGAACATGAATGGATTATGAAGGAAGGGAAATTGTCATAGTGGACAGCCAAAAGACTTACCACAGTGTTATGACAACTTCGTTTGCTGTACCCAATGTCAACTTCGCAACTAGTATAAACCAGTTTTAAAGTTGTCCTGGGACGTAACAGGTATATTCGATACAGAAACTTTTTGCACTCTTTAATTAAACGAGCTAAATTTAACTTCTATAAAAACAAATTAAACGAAGCTGCAGGGGATAGTAAAAAATTCTGGAAAGTGGTCAATGACGTGTCAGGGCGTCCCAGTACTAAGGTGAGGTTTCCAGTAGAGGCCTTTCACCAGGGTGATGACGCTGCCACCCCAGTTCAGGTTAAAGAAATTGCACAACAATTTAACAAATATTTTTCTTTGGTTGGTTCAAACCTTGCCAGCAACATTCATCCCAGAGGTGTTCCGGAGGTTGAAGACGCCGACCACTCTGTGGATTCCATGTTCGAGATGCGGCCAGTCAGTCATCAACAGTTGGTAGATGTAGTTAGAAGTATAAGGGGGGGCTCTGCGCCTGGAGATGACAATATACCTTCGAGGTTCATAAAACAAAACGTTGATATTTTATTTTTACCTCTAACTCATATTGTTAATCTCAGTATTCGAAACGGAGAATTTCCAGATAAATTAAAAACTGCTAAAGTTATTCCTATTTTTAAATCTGGACAAAGTAATTTAATGACAAATTTTAGACCAATCTCTCTTTTAACCTGCATTGATAAGATCCTTGAGAAATGTATCAAAATTCAACTAACATCGTATCTTGAGCAAGCATCAATTTTGTCCAATTCTCAGTATGGTTTTAGGAGTGGTAAAAATACATCCGATGCTTTGTTTGATTTGACAAAATTGATATCCAAAAAAGTCGGACAAAAAAATTATGTTATGATTACCTTCTTGGATCTTGCCAAAGCTTTTGACTCTGTTGACCGTAAAAAACTATTAAAAAAACTTGAAGCTTGTGGAGTAAAAGATTTGTCCTTGAATTGGTTTATTAGTTATTTTGATAATCGAAAACAATTTGTTTCTTTAAATGGAATCAGTAATGATACTGCTGCAGTGGACTATGGTGTTGTTCAGGGCAGCACTCTTGGTCCTTTGCTCTTTCTTATCTATATTAATAACATCGCTAAAATCACATTATCAGGTAAATTATTCCTTTTTGCTGACGACACAGCGCTTGTCTCTACGGGTTGCTCGTGGGATGAGGTGTATGCTGAGGCTTCCTCGGACCTTGCAAAACTAAAGACTTGGTTTGACCACAATACATTAACTGTAAATATCGACAAAACTAAATACATGCCTATCGTCCTAAGACCTGATCATGATCCTGGTCCAAGGGAGCTGCGGCTGCACTCCTGCGGCGACCCGCGGGCGGCTGTCTGTGGCTGTGGAATTATTGAACGTGTGGAGCAGTATAAGTATTTTGGTGTAATCATAGATCAGAGACTGTGTTGGTCTCCACACGTTCAGTATTTAAAACAAAGATTGAGGAAACTCATCTACGCATTTAGACAGCTCAGACAGGTCCTGCCCTTGGATCGCTGTAGGACTGCTTACTTCGCCTACGTGCAGTCTGTGCTGGGATATGGGATCCTGTGGGGGGCGGCCTCTTCCTCCACACTTGAACCCTTTAACGTTACTCAAAGGACCATCATGAAAGCTATTCTGAATAAAAATTTGAGATATCCTACAACTCTTCTGTATGATGAATTTCCCGTCCTAAATACCAGGCAACTTTACATCAAGTCTCTTCTTCTATATATTAAAGCTAACAGAAATAGTATTTTTACTGAAGTAAATCACAATTATCCAACAAGAAGCAGACAAAATACAGGCTTCCAAGTTCCTAGATTAATTCATAGAATTTTTTTAACAACCTCGTTTTATATATCGAACACATTCTTTATCGAAACATTTCTCCTGAAATTGCTGCGGCTGAGGGTGATAGCGTCACTGCATACAAGAGGAAGGTGACCGATTGGCTTATCCGTCTGGGGGCGGAGGGTTCAGAGGCACTGATAAAATCACATTACTTCTAAGGTTAATATTATAGTCGATTTCCATAGTATGTTCATTATTATTATTTTATTTATGTTTGTTTATTTATTTATTATTTATTTTCTTGCGTTTTATACTTGCTGCTGGTTGTGAATGTTCTGTTCATTTAATACCTTTGTACATTATTAAATACCTACATAGTTTTTTACACAACGTCAAAGTTTATTTATTATTTATTCTTAATACTGTATATTCCTAAAATTAGCTCTGATGTATTATTAAGTAAATAACAATATATATACACATTTTTAGTTTTTATATCATGTATTTAACTTTAGAAAAATGTATTTTTATTTTATCAATACAAACATCATGTGTATAGTTAAGCAGTGAAGAGACTGACTGGACTCATTTCCACTCACAGACCAATAGTCTATGTGGAAATAAATTCCTTTAATTTATATTATGTGTACACTGTACTGATTTCTTGTGGAATAAATATATTTGAATTTGATAATATGTAAATTCACATTTGATTGGTCAATGTTTTTAGTATATCAGGTAGTGTTCATCGTCATCTTGAAAATATCCGATTTGAATAGTTCTTTGCAACAAACTACCGCCAAAATCGGTTTCAAAAGTTTAAAATTTATATTCTCAATAAATAAATAAATAAAGAATAGAACTTAAGTGGCTTTGAGGAAAAAAGCATTATTTTTACTTAAAACGGAGGTTTGTCAAAAATGACGTCATTTTTCTGAGAGGGGGAGGGGTCAAACAAATTATGATGGTAGGATGATTTTAGGGGAGGAGGATCCAAAAATTGCCAAAAAGCGATGACGTAATTTATGGACGGCCCCTTAACTTTATTTAAATGCCAACAAAACGTAAGGAACTCACAACCACAAATCCCAAATGTAAACAACAAAATGTACACAAAGAAAAGTCAAGGACACAACAATGCATCAATCAGCTGATAAATTAATAACATGTGTTCCATGTGATCAGACACAGTTTAAAGGAAGAAAATGTTTATCTTTTTAATTTTTTCACCATAACCCCTAAGAAAAACATCAAACTTTTACATTTTTGAGTAAATATACATAGATGAAGCTTACCGACAACACATAAAAGATTATTAAAATCGGTCCAGTACTCTAGATTTAGCTGTACAAAGTTTAATAAAAATATCTCTACCACAGTATTTTACAACGCAGACAAATTGGTAGTAGATGTGGTTTTTTGTAAATAACTTTTTAACGATGAGGAAATCGACTAAAGTGGATGGTGATTTTCTGAAAGAGAATTAAATTTCCTAAAAATTACCATTGAGCATTTCTTGGATAACCACAATAAAGGCAGCCAAAAATTGACTTCAAATGAAAAAATCTTAAAAACCTTTTTCCAATGTATTTCTTATGGAAAACATGTTTTTTATTTTTTCATTATAAATACTAAAAAACATCAAACTTTCATATTTTTTGGCAAATCTACAGGATAAGATCTTTCCAACGACATCTTAAAAATTAAAATCGGTCCAGTGGAACTCCAGATTCGATTGCCCCAAGATTTAAAAAACTGAATTTTCAATGCAAATAAATTGGTAGTAGCTTTGGTTTTATGTAAATAAGTTATAAACGGTGAGGAAATCGACCAAAGTGGATGGTGATTTTCTGAAAGAGAATTAAATTTCCTACAAATTACTATTGAACATTTCTTGAATAACCGCAATAAAAGCAGCCAAAAATTGCATTTAAATTAAAAACATGTTTCTTTATTTTTTTCACCATATATACTAAAAACATCAAACTTTCATATTTTTTGGCAAATCTACAGGATAAGAGCTTTCCAACATCTTAAAAATTAAAATCGGTCCAGTGGAACTCCAGATTTGATTGCCCAAAGATTTCTCTTAACTCAGTATTTTTGAAACGCAAACAAAACTGGTAGTAGCTTTGGTTTTTTGTAAATAACTTTTGAATGGTGAGGAAATCGACCAAAGTGGATGGAGATTTTCTGAAAAAGAATTAAATTTCCTACAAATTACCATTGAGAATTTCTTGAATAACCGCAATAAAGGCAGCCAAAAATTGCCTTCAAATGAAAAAATCGTAAAAACCTGTTTCCAATGTATTTCTTATGGGAAACATGTTTTTTATTATTTCACCATAAATACTAAACAAACATCAAATTTTCATATTTTTTGGCAAATCTACAGGATGAGAGCTTTCCAACGACATCTTAAAAATTAAAATCGGTCCAGTGGAACTCCAGAATCAATTCTGCCAAGATTTTCAAAACTGAATTATTATAAGAATAGATACAAAATTTTAACATTGGCCTTATGGAGTTAATAATCAAACCAAAGAAATAATGAAACAGCTGACTCAACTGTCAAAGTGCAGACCACGTGTTGCAGTATAAACATCCAGTATAAACGTGTGCAGTAATTACTAAATCATTAAATGGCACTGTAGTATAGTAAAAATAATCATAATTTTTTAAGTAGTAAATAATACTGTTGATTATGAATGTTTATATAAATAAAAGTTATGTAAAACTTAAACAACTTATCTGCAATTTGTAGAATTGCAATCGAATTTAAAAATAAAAGAATTAGTAACAATTAATTACGAAATCAGCTGCTAAACAAATAATTAGAATCCACTTGTTAGACATTTAATATGTGTGGTTCAACAAATATACGATATTAAAGTAGTCTGAATGGCTAGTGAGCGAAGTAAACGGGCTCGACTTAAAAAAAAGCCTTATTGCATTTGGCATTTTAGCTCACCATCTGTAACTGCTATTACTATAAACAAGTTTTTAAGTTTATACCGAGCAGATGCTCAGCCCCCAGAGTTTAAATTACTAACCCAACAAGGTTTTTAATAATTCTAAGTTACTGTCTGTCACTATGTCAATTATTTCGTTTGTATTCAAGTTTTAAAATAAGTCCCTTTCTACATTCATTAAAATCAGATCTGCCATAAGAAAGATCCTGGTTCACATTGGCCCACAATCTATTTTTGGCAATTTCCTATGTATGAAAAACCCTTTCATAGCTCACTTGAATGTTTTTAAGTTTTACAACATAGCCTATTTATAAGCTTGGGATAGGTTTATGAAAAAGGCAGATTGAGAAAAATCATACACAACGTTTAACTAGATTGCACATGACAAGCTTCTAAAACATCTTTCACTCCCTGATCATTGCGGAATTATTACTTCCTCTTCAAGGTCATTGAACTCGTATTCGTCTTGATTATTTCCTCTTCATCTAGTGTTTCCTTTCAGTATCTTTGTTGTGGTGTGTGACGGAGGTTGGAGGGGAAGTGTGATATAGAGGTCGGCTTAACTGTTTAAGCTTGACAAGTAAAAAGCTTTTTTTCAATTTTACAGAGCTATGAAATTGTGCCCCATTTTTTATTTTGTCAAATCTTTTTGGGTCTAGCCATAGGAACTGTAAATTTTCATTAGGACTAAAACCGATCTTCTACACTATCTAAATGATTTGAAATATTAGTTTGGCCATTTACAGAAGATTTGTCCTTTGCATTTTTCCCAGCCATAATATTTTTAATGAAATTTCTTCTTTCAACCAAATTAAATTCTATTTGTATTCCTTTGCCCTCAAAATAACTTTGTGTTTTTCGGCGTAACATTTGCTTTATCATATACAAATTCGAAACTTTCATCAATTTGTTTGTTGGTAATTCCTTATCAAATTCCACGCCATTGAGTAGTCAATGTCTTTTGTTTGTAAGTTCTTTGAAACAGAGGATGTGACAAAAACATAGCAGCTAAGTAAAATATGAAAATAATTTCGAACTTGCTTCAGTGGCTAATCAAAGATCTAGCCATAAACTTAGTTTTAGCGTCAAAACTTAAACGGGATATTTCCAATGGCACATTCAACTAATTAGTGAATATGCGATCAAGGACTTCTTTAGTTGTAATTAAAATTTAAATTGTTCAGTTCAAACTATGTATAGTATCAGTTTTGGAAGCTAAGTCTACCTACTACCTCGTATATCATTTCAAGTAGGCTACTTTTAAAATAGAACATTGTTGTGTCCTCTGATGCGATGTACATAATCATAATTTTAAAGTGAAAGCCAAATAGACACAATGACCAAAATGGAGTATGACTACTTTTTTTAACATATTACATTAATGGACATAAAGTGTAGCCTGTTAATGGCTATAAGCAACAAAACATTCAGGTATTATAAATTTTAATTGTTTCAAGTTTTTTGATAAAAATAATTTATTTTATTTTTCAAAAGCATTGTTGTATCCGAATTTTGTTTGGAATATTTAACACCTTTGTGGACTCCAGCCAACAAAAAAAAAAAAGAAAATAAACATGCTTGCCTATTAATAACACTTTTTAATATTAAATTTATATATGTATGTATAATTTACTGCAAAAAATTAATGAAACAGAATAATACTACAGTACACTCTCGTTCATCGGAACTAATGTGGCGGACGGCCGGTTCGGATGTCAGAAAATTCCGATGAAGCGGAGTCCGTCGTGAGTCATCATTTCCGCCCGTACGGTGGACCTATGGTGATTGTATTCACTTTTGTTTTTAAGACAACACAAAAGGATTTAAGATATTATGAAAATAAGGCACTCAAACTTTGAACATAGTAACAATGAACCTATAGGAATAAAAACAACGCAGCAAATAAAGATCCAAAATCTTTATTCTCATATTCCATATTCATATTCTACCCATATTCTAGCAGTCAACTGACTTCCACAGGTGCAGTCGCGACGCGAGACAGACTGAATGACAGTTTGGGAAGCGGTCGAAACGGATGTTCACTTTCTGCCCCCTTCCTCTTACTATTTTTGTGCGAATACTCCACGGCCTCGTAAATTACATCGATGGGTAGAGATTATGGAAAACGCCTGATGACGTTTGATGCAAAATGTGATACTTCACTGTTTTGCGGATAGAACGAATGGAAATTGAAGGCGCTAAAATGGAAAAATTATTTATTTCGTAAGAAAAAAAATTAATGATATCCAGATTTTCAGTTCCGATGAAGCGGAGTTCCGATGTCGCAGAGTCCGATGAACGAGAGTGTACATAGTAAAATGAATACCCTCATCATAAATAAAATTTAAGAAAGAAAACAAAAGTTTAGTACAAAATCTAACATTTTCTAAGCTCAAGCTTTACACAAATGTTTATATTTCTTTATTGGGTTATGGGTTGTTCCAAAAATGTACTTTGACCCAAGTAGTCCTGTAGTCCAAGTAGCGTAATATTCAAAGTCGTCCTATGTATAGAATATAGAATAGTTCTGAAAACTAGGCGGTCTGGAGACCTCCGTCACCACCTGGAGCTAAAAAAAATTGATGCGACTGACAATGCAAACCGGGTAAATGAAGGAATGTTTGTTAACCTACCTGTTAGAGCAATACTTGTAAACTGTTATCCTGTTAAGGGAAAAATAAAAGTACTTCATGGTTCAAAACTTGTAGGTTTCACAAACTAGGTCAGCCTTTGTTCCACATGAGGGGAGTTTGCGTAAAGCTACTGTGATAATAATTAGCCTAATGATAAAAATAAGCTGCAAAGGTATTGCGTCTAGACCAAATGCAAAGTTTCTATACACAATGTCAATCGGCTTCTAGCCAAGGGTTCGGAAACAAGGTGGCTGTATTTTAGGCAGTCAGGTGTAGAGGGAAGTAAAAAATAGAACAAGATCTAATAAAGAAATAACAATTTTATTATAAATACAAATTTTCACCAGTGCGCGAACATTTTATTGGTATGAGATGTCATTACCTTTAACAAACAATAGGTACATAACCTTTCCATCTTGGTAAAACATATAAAAAGGAATGAAAAATAAAACTTACCAGCAAGTTAAGCAATTACCAGCATTACATTGCAACAAAATTATTAGAAAAGATATGAAATTACCCTGAGTATTAAGGGCGAACATTTGTTATATCAAATAATTCATATTGTAAATTTCTTTAAGAACTTGTAACTTTTACAAATTTATGCCTTAGTAAAAATGCCAAACATATAACCAATGCACAAATGCACAATGGTATGCTCAACAAAATTATACAAAAAAATAGGCATGGGTATTTGCAATTTTGAGATACTGGTACATAAAAAAATCTCAAAATACTGACAGAACATTTTCATAATTTGCTCACTACCATTAAACTTTTAATAATTTGAACTTCTTATTTGCTCAAATTCATGTATAGAATGTCTTGGTTTTGGCAATGGTAGTAATTTTCTATCAGGTTATCTTAACGTTATTTTAGATAAACTAAGAAAAATTCACTTCACTGTCTTTAACAACGATTCACTGTTTTTATAAAAAATGAACCGTTAAATGCACTGATTAGAAAAAATGAATTTTCAGCTGGTGAAACACCCAGCCGCATTTTAAACACTGCTAAAAACAATGTGGGGTGATCCACATAAAACAAACAATATAACAAAATTTTAACATATCACTGAACCTAAATTATTGTCCATCATAGTACTTCGCTTTTCCTGTACGAAGTTTCTCCATTGTTTCGTCCCAAGCTGAAAAAAATGAAAATGTCTTATAAAACTGTCATGGAAATATATAAAAAGTATAATAAACACTTGGATAGAGGGAAGGTAATATTTTTCTCATTTCACTGTCACTGATAATTTATAGCCTCTAACTATTAAATACATAAAAAGTATGATAAACATTTGGATAGAGGGAAGGTAATATTGTTATCATCTCACTGTTACTGATAACCTCTAGACTCTTAAATACATAAATGCCCCCATCGCATCAGACCTGCGTACTCAGCGAATTTTCAATGGAATTTTGGTGTATTAACTATTTCCCCATAAAATCCATGGGGATGAGAGTATGTAGGTTTGCCGCCATGTGGATTTTGTTGGTAAATATAAGTTAACCCTACCTAATGAGTGTACATATAAAATTTTATCAGGTTATGGTGTTATCTTTATTTTCCCCATAAACCCCATAGAGGTGCCGCCATATGGGTTTTGTAAGCAAATATAAATTAAACGGTTCCTAATGAATGTACCAAATTTTATGAAGATATAATCAAGATAGAAGGTTTTGTTGATTTCCCTTAAAAATAACATGGAAAACATCGTTTTTGGATTTACTCCATAACCATTTAAGCTAGGTTTTTTAAGTTCTTTTTAATGGTTTAAGTTAAATTGTTGAATTTTATAAATAAAAATTTAAAAAAATCTAAAAACCCATTTTTTACTCTTTTGAAACCTTATAAAACCCCGTTCCCATGGTCCGATCATTCTGGTTCATGAACTCATTCAAGTAGATGCTGTCTAACACCCCTATACCAAATTTCATCAAAATCGGAGGTTCCGTTCAAAAGTTATTGTGTTCACGGACACATATGTATATGCAAATATATCAATATGAACGAATGGTGTTTTTGGCTTCTAGGGACCTCAAAACGAAAAAGTATCATGGTCCTGGGCTTAGGTCTTACCGTGACTACTACCGTAATAGCGTATTCCCTATAGGGAAATTCGCTAAAAGTATAATAAACACTTGGATAGACGGAAATTAATATTTTTCTTATTTCACTATCACTGATAAATTGTAACCTTTAACTCTTAAATACATAAAAAGTAAGATAAACATTCGGATAGAGGGAAAGTAATATTTTTATCATATCACTGTAACTAATAATTTATAACCTCTAGACTCTTAAATACATAAAAAGTATAATAAATACTTGGATAGAGGGAAGGTAAGGTAATATTTTTTTATCATCTGTCACTGATAATTTATAACCTCTAGAGTATTAGATCCCCAATAGAGAGGTAAATTCCATGGGGGGGGGGGGGGGGGGGGAGACTAGAAACTTACTTTAAAAAAATTCTTGCTAAAGAACTTAATCTTCTAAATTTAAAAGTCAATACACCTATATACAATTTAATTTTTTACTTGGAGCCAAATAAATTTTATTTTAATTTAGAGCAAACAACACAGTAAAAGAAAAATCTACAAAATCCAAAAGATAAATTTGATAACAAAAGTATATTGAGCTTTATCAAATTAACTGTAACAACTGCAACAAAAAGTAAACTCACTTAAAACCAAATTTAACTGACAAAAAACCATGTTCTGGAATATAAACGAATTGGGACAGGTCTAAAAACATGTTTACCACAGATAAAATTGAATTACCAGTTTTTTGGATACATTCTTTAGCAACTTATCTCTGTAAGTTGTGGGCTACGCTGTGAACTATGATTCAAAATCAAAATGAGCGCTTCAAGTTCTGAGTGCCGCCGGCTCCGCCACCTCTATTGACACAATGCACTAGCAATAGCTTCATAATAAAATTTATGGCAAAATTTACGTGTTTTTCAAGGGTTTCAAAATTTCTGACTTATTCACAGTTTACACCGTTGGGTGGAAACACTGTCATATTACGTTCTGTATCCAGAAGCAAAGCAAGCGTTTCATTTCAGCGGTGCATCAACTTGACACATACTCTATCGGAACACTATGGAACTACTATTGATTTTACCTAGACACAGCAAGATATTCATTACATTGGCATCGGTTAGTTGGTTTTCACTACTTAACTTAAAATGGAATTTTTGGCAGGGTTTTCATTTCAACTCTTTAAGTAAGGTTTAAGTTTATTCTTAAAATGTATCACATTTACACAGATAAATTGGGTAGAATATCCCTCGATACACTGAATGACAAACTGAGCCTTCCATTTCTGAATCAAACAGTTCTCTATCCATTCAACCTCTTCTATGTTCTTCCGTCCAGGTGATTTTTCAAACAATATTGTTGAACTATGGTAGACCAATGAGAGCGATACATACAGAATGCCAAGGAATGGACCCGAAGGTATGCAATGGACAGTTTACTGTTCAGTACAAACATCATTTGAGTAAAAAAATATATTATCTCTTAGCATTAGAAACTGCTTGCAATGACACGATGCATTTTATATTATACAGTGGTTGTAACAAATCAAAAAAAATTTTATTAAAATATTTATTGAAGCTACCGCTACCTGGGATGACAATAATAGACAAATAAGCAGAGGTTGTGATAGACAAGTTTTATCACAACACCTTGGTCAAAGTTGTGGGGTTACAAAATTCTAGTGGGTTTCACAATATTAGGCCACCAATTGTTATGTACTCATAAGGCTCGACAAGATTCATATTGTCTTTTAGCCTATTAAAAATGTAGGTCTCAAAAGTAATGTTTAGTGATTCATGTAAAATAAATTAAAAAGTCTGGGAACGGCATATCAATAATATAGCTAGAGGTATAAAACGCTGAGAATTGAGTCCAAATAGATTTTTAACCTTACAACTGAGTGCCTAAGTCTGATGTGGGTCCGCCCATGAGGAGAAAGTAGATCTAAAATGCAAGCTGGGTTGATATATACATCAAATTAAAGGTGTCACTTGGGCTTACAAATTACAGTGGAACCTCGATATATCAAACCTGTAGGGAAATGTTAAAACTTCGTAAAATCAAGGTCTTAGAGAACTTTGCTTCGGGTATTATTGAGTTTTGTTGTATCAAGGTTATTTTTTAACAACTTCAATATACTGAGGTTCACGACCACCTCATAATACCGTTACTTATTTCCAATAGGCCTAGCAATTGAGGATTAACACTATAACCAAAACAAAACCCCAGTCTGTGAGACCACAGGGAAATTTTCATCTTATTGGCAATACAAGTCCATTGATGCGGGCGAGCGACCAATAGTCAAGACTTTTTGTTTAGTTTGAGGGAGGCGTTTGACCTTGACCTGACGCGGTCTCACAGGCTGAGGGTTTTTTTTTTGTGCTATACATTAGTTTTCTTACACTTTTCATTTTAGATTTATGTGGACAAGTAATTGGTATTATGAAGTGAATCTTATACTAGCTTAAAGTGATACATTATACATAATCGATTTCATTGATTGATAACTGAGCACAATTTCACTGAGACACTGAAATTGTTAAATCTTTCTGTCTAGTCTAAGTACTTAATAGAAGAATAGAAAGATTATTAGTATAATACACACCGGTACTTCTGTATTAATACATAGTATAGGCTGTCTAAGTTTGTGTTGATTACTAGTTGTACCTTTCTCTTTCAATATACTGAGGAACAACCCATGAGGTGCGGTAAAAGAACACCTAATTGCAAATATTGTTGCAGTGTATGAATATTGCAGTGTAAAAAGTGAACAGTGAAATGATGCCTTAAATTCCTTAATAACTAGGGATGGACGGGACACAAATTGTCAAGAAAACTTTTGGGAGCAAAAGTGTCTCAATCATCGGGTGGGATTTTTATTTACTTGGGAATCGCAAACAATTAATGTTTATCTCCCTTGCTAATAATGAGGAAAACGTGCCACAAATTCCGAGGTAAACGCGGCATAAATTCCTTCAACGCGGGAGACAATATATTTATTGTTCATTCGATAAAGGGTTGCAGTAATTTATTCAAGAGGGATATTTTTACTCCTACAACAGATTGCTAGTTTCTTAACCAATTGTTGTACAAAGCAAAATGATGGTTTTTTTTCTAACTCTCACAAATTAAATGAAATGTCAACCAAAGTTGTGTGACATTCTGTTCAAGACAAAAGTAGAAAATATTGTTTAGTAAATCAATCTTTAATACAATTACCGTTTAATAATGTTAAAAGCATCTTGTTAAATTTAATACAATTTTATAGTTAAAACTTCAAACCCCATTAATTTGTTTTTATAAGAATAAGTTTATTAGATTTTAAAGTTTATAACTCTAAATTTACCATGCTTTTTTTACTTTTTTTTCATCGTAGCATACATTTTTTTATTTTTTTCGGATGTGGCAAAAAATTATTTAATGAATACCAACAATAAAAATATTTAGGCCTAATAATTTATATATTCTCAGTTCAATTTTGAATATAAACTGCAAGTAAAAACCTGTCTAAGTAAAACCAATGAATAAAAAAAAGTTTATTCATGGTTTATGCAACCAGAATCATATTAATCAAATATTACAGGTTAGGCCTACTAACCTTGATTAACCGTCACAATTCACATCAAACCACTTTTCTTGGCGACCCCGGTTTTGACCTTAAAAGGCCATTTTCAAACCAATGTAGATGTCAAACAATCACTTCATTGAAGGTCGTTTTAATTTTGACGACCTTTGGTTTGAAAATGGCCTTTTAAGGTCGAAACCCGGGTCACCAAGAAAAGTGGTTCGACGTGAAACATGACGGTTAATTAAGGTTAGTAACGTGTTAAAAAAAAAGTAATAGACAAAACATTTTTTTGGATTAGGCCTGTAAATGGCACTGGTTGGATAAACAACTCCACTCCTGAAAGTTAATAATAATACTAATTTCAATTTGTTTTTATTTCTTTGTTCTTTTAGCGAATTTTCCAATAGGGAAATTATGCAATTACTCATGGTAAAGCCTAGGACCGGGACCATAATATTTTTTGTTTTGAGGTCCTCAGAAGCCAAAAGCCCCATTTGTTCAATTTCATAAATATGTAGACCAGGTTAGTTTTCATGAGTTTGCTAAATAGCATGATTGTATTAGATTTAATGTTGTTTTAAAAGGGTCAAAAATGGGTTTTTGGCATTTTTCAAATCAATTTTTTAAATTCAATAATTTTAAATGAAACCATGTTAAAAGAGCTTGAAAAAAACAAACAATTTAGTATTTTGAATTTTTAAATTAGCGTAATTGGTTACAGAGAAAGTCCATAAATGTATTTCCCATATTATTCTTATGGGAAATCAACCAAACCCAGTATTTTGTTTCTTCAAAACTTGATCAAATTTGGTGTGTACATTTCTAGACAGGGTTTACTAATGCTTGCTTGCTTTTAACAATCATATGGCAAAAAATAAATAAATAAATAAATAAATAAAAAAATAAAAAAAAATAAAAAAAAAAACATAATCACACCTATGGGATTTATGGGGAAGATTAAAAAGTATCAGATCTTGATACAATTTTGTGTTTACCTTCACCAATTAGGGATTAACCTACATTCTAATACAATACCCCATGGCAGCAAAACCGGATATTCATTCCGATAGTATTTTTATGGACAAAAGTAAAAAAAAAATCTGAAATTCCATCGTAAATTCACTGAGTACACAGATCTGTTGCAACGGAGTGTATTTTATTTAGTTAAAAAATATTTATGTAATAGGATTTTTTTCTTTCAAATTTTCAATAACAATTTAATTTATATTTTTTTACATTATTTTTATTGTAGTTCTTATTACCATACCTTTACTTTCAATCTTATTCAAGAAAATCTGTGTAAAATCTAACATGGTAATTTTTTTTCAATATATGTATTTTGTTTAGCGATTTTAAAGTTCTTTGGCAAAAAGAAAATTATATTTTCTCCTCGTCTCTTTGTATTCTGAAAATATCAAAGTTATTAAAATTAAATCTTTACTACAAAACATGTTTATTCCAACTATGCAGTAATGTATTTTTAAAGAATTTACAGTTATAAAGTTCTTGATTAATTAAAATTATTTTGTTTTTATACAACTATCAGATAAAAGTCTAAACAGATATTTCTCGATGGCTGCGATCCCGACCCGTCCCAAACTAAAAAAGCTTTCCTGTTCATCTCTATAAATAACTTATATACGGAGACAATGGTACTTACCGGCGCTCAAATACTGAACCAAATGCCTGTCCTGCATGAGGCTGTAACACCCTTGGTCTCTGACGGGAGCCGGGGGAGGACTCGAACGCACTACAGTGGGAGCCGGATCGACAGCGGCTACAGTCTCATTGCACTGGCAGTCTTCACTTTCTAATAACTCGTAATTTACATCAAATCCAAAACTGATTTCAGGGCCGAGCGAATTCGATGGCTCATGCATTAAGATCACAGGAGGTCTTTTGGAAATGGGTCCCGATGGTTTGTCGCACACTGAGTCCGTGGGGAGAGATCGTGGACCGCCTCCACTCTCTCTTGATATCACAGGTTCGTCAATTCTGGAAGTCACTCTGTCCGTCGGCATGCTCTCTCTAATACTACTGTGTGAACGTTTCACGGATTCTGTACAAAGATCGGGTTTCTCTATTAGGGGCGGGTAGTCTTCTGTAGTGAGAATTGGAGACTTATCACAATTAGTATCAGTCATTGCGTCCTTTTTAAAGGTCGCCGGTAAAGGTAACATATCGTTAGGGGTAGTTGTTGATGTTCTTTCAGAGGATTCTGAAAAAGAAGTGTTCATTGAACGATAAATATTGTTCTGACTTCCGTCGGGGGGCGAGGACACTGTGCGGGCGATGTCTGCGTAGGAGGCTTGCGGAGTCGATCCGCCCGACACAGAGTTCTGGCCGGTCACACCTTGGCCCCGGCTGGTGGTGGTCGCGGGGAGCGAGTGAACACTATCTAGGTCACTACAGTCACTTCTGTCTGACTGAGGCATAGACGATGATTCAGACATCCTGCGAGAGACAATTGCCTGGTCTCTTCGAAGCGGGCGGCCTACGCCAGTCTCTCGGCTGCTATAGTAGTCTTGTTTTGGGTCGCCTCGACCACTGCAACCAGTGCGCCGCTTCTTCTTTTTCTTCTTAGTTGTGACAACAAGGAAATCCAAATCCTATATTGAAAACACATAATTAACAATGGTTATTAATGTTACATTTGAACAAATTCCTAACAAAATGTGTACATATGCCTTGGCATTTGCTTTATTAATCAGTTTTATCACTCACAAACAGATATGTTTAATATGTTTAACACTATCGGGACAGAGACCCAAACATTTGGATCTCCGACAGCCTCGGTACTGCTGCATTTTGGGCGCGTAATACACAGGATGTCTTGGTGCGGAGTCACGGGCGCGGCCGAGGATTCGTCTGGGTTCGGTGTAGGGACGTGACTATCTTCAGTTGCTACCTCACACCCAACGAGGCCGTCCAGGACTTTCGCGACAAGATAGATAGCCTAGAGGAGTGCGTTCTCGGCACCACCGGGCATGTCGTCGTTGGTGGCGATTTCAACGCCAGGGCCGTCGAGTGGGGAATGCCCTCTACCAGCTCCCGGGGGAAATACATCCTGGATTTCATCGCCAGGGCCGGTCTTGTCGTCCTCAACCAGGGCGACACACCTACTTTTCGGCGCCCCGGGCAGAGAGGCACGATCCCTGACGTCACCTTTGCGTCTGAGTCGCTCCTTCCGAGGATCTCTGGCTGGAGGGTTGTCGAGGACTACACGGGTAGCGACCACCAATACATCGTGTTTGACCTGCATGATCAGGCAAATCGTCGAGTTTCCGCATCTCGGGAAGGGCCACGCCGGTGGAACACCAACAAACTGGACGTGGTCAAGTTCACCGAAGTCATCTCTCGGGGAGCGCAGGGGAATCCTGGTGAGGCTGGAGCCGAGGCACTAGTAACATCCACGATGGAACTTATCGTCTCGGCCTGCGACCAGTCTATGCCGCGAAGGAAACCCCGACGCGACAAACAACCCGTTTACTGGTGGACTGAAGAGATTGCGGAACTCAGGAGAACATGTTTAAGAACTAGACGAGCCGCCACTAGAGCGAGAATTCCCGCAGACAGAGTTCGTAAGTCGGAGGCCTATAAAGCTGCGAGAAAATCTCTCCGCCAGGCGATCAACAGGAGCAAGGCGAATAGCTGGAGGAGACTTCGTGACGACGTTGATTCCGACCCGTGGGGCCTGGGTTACAAACTTGTAACACAGAAACTCGGCGCCCGCTCTCCACCTTCCATCATGGAGGGCGCCACCATGGGGAGGATCGTCGCTGCGTTGTTTCCTGAACATCCACAGCGACCGCCGGTTGACTTCGGACGGGTAGAGGACGTTCCACTTTTCACTTTCGAGGAGCTGGAAACCTCCGTTCTCTCCCTGAAGAGCAACAAGGCTCCTGGCCCGGATGGGATTCCCAGTGAGGCTTTAAAGAAAGTATTTTTAATCAACGCTGACTTGTTGTTGAGAATGTACAATGCCTGTTTGGTAGAAGGGGTGTTTCCGGCTCCCTGGAAAACAGCCAGGCTTGTACTGATCAGCAAGGGCAAAGGTGATCCCGAGCTGCCGTCGTCCCACAGGCCTCTCTGCATGTTGGACACGGCTGGGAAGCTGTTCGAGAAGCTGATCCGTTCCCGCCTGACTTCTGCCGTGGAAGCTGCCGGGGACTTATGCCCCCGTCAGTACGGCTTCAGAAAGGGACGGTCAACGATCGACGCTGTCACCGAAGTTCAGAGAGCTGTGGAGAGAGCCGAGAGCCACAACCATTTCTCCCGCCGAGTAGTGCTTCTTGTTACGCTTGATGTCAAGAATGCCTTCAACTCGGCGAGGTGGGTCGATATGTTGGATGCGCTTCGCAACACCTTTCGTATTCCTGCATATCTGTTGCGGCTCGTCGAGGATTATCTACGCTCTCGAAGCCTGATTTATGACACGAGGGACGGAACGCGGACGATGGAAGTCACTTCTGGTGCCGCACAAGGTTCAATACTCGGCCCGGATCTCTGGAACGTTGCCTATGACAGCCTCCTGAGGTCCGAGATGCCTGAGGAAACCACTTTGGTTGGGTACGCCGATGACGTCGCAGCTCTCATTGCTGCACGCAACGTTGAGCTGGCCCAACTGAAGTTGAACCGAGTTATGCGGGTGGTCAACAACTGGATGTCCGATCACGGTCTCTCACTTGCTCTCAGTAAGACGGAGATCGTGATTCTTACGAAGAAGAGGATCGACACCGTCGTCCCGTTTCGAGTGGGAAGGGAGGTGGTCACATCAACTCGTGCCGCCAAATACCTCGGGGTTATGGTGGACACCAAGTTAAGCTGGAGGGATCAGATCTTCCGTACAGCGGACAAGGCCGCTAAGGTAGTGACTTACCTTAGTAGGCTGATGGCCAATGTCGGGGGTCCCCGATCCAGCAGAAGACGTCTGTTGATGTCCGCGGTCCAGTCCGTGCTTCTTTACGGGGCAGAGGTGTGGGCAGGCGCTCTAGATAAGGAGTGCTACAGGTTGCGACTCGCCCGGGTTCAGCGTCAAGCTGCGCTCCGGGTGTGTTCCGCCTACCGGACAGTGTCCGAGCCTGCCGTCCTGGTGATCGCCGGAGTCATCCCTGTCAAGCTCTTGGCAGGGGAGAGGAAAGCGATTTATCAGAGACAAGGCGAGATCGGCAAGGACACGGCAAGAACAGAAGAGCGCTCCCGAACCTACCAGCAGTGGCAACACAGCTGGGAGCACGACACCCGAGGACGATGGACTGCGCGACTTATCAAGCAGGTCCAACCATGGGTGGAACGGCGGCATGGGGAGGTGGACTACTACCTGACCCAATTTTTGACAGGTCACGGCTATTTTCGGTCGTACCTGAACCGTATGGGAAAGACCGGTTCACCGGACTGCATTTATTGCCCGGGTGTTCCCGACGATGCGGAACACACATTCTTCCGCTGTCCCCGTTGGGAAGGGCCCCGCCTGGAGGCCACACAAATCTTTGGTGCATTTTCGGTGGACTCGGTCTGCCAAAAGATTTTGGAGAATGAGGGCAACTGGGATTGTTTGTCACAGTTCGTCCGGGGCATCCTCCTGGAAAAGAAAACCGATCTGGACCGTGAAGTGGCCCAGATCCCTTGATCGAGCGGCTGGATAAGGAGCGAGCCCCACGGGCGTAAGCCAAATTTAGGCCTAGCCTGACGTAATGTGACAAACAATTCCAGGTTAGATTCCTAAAGAGTAGAGGAGGTTTTTTAGTGGGTAAACTCGTTTTTAGGGGAGCCCCACACTACAGGCTGGCCACCTGTGTGCGTAATGCATTTTTCCGCCTCTCCCTCAAAAAAAAAAAAAAAAAAAAAAAAAAAAAAAAAAAAAAAAAAAAAAAATATGTTTAACACTATTTTCACAATGCGATATTTATATTACGTTTGAAAAAAAGAATTCTTAGAAAACTCCCATGGCATAATTATGAATCCCATTTTGACATTTTCACTGTATGTCTGAGCACACTCCAGTATATATACACATACAGGTGTCAGAAAAAAATGTTTCAGGGTTTTGGGGAATGAATACTCGTACAAAAATAAAGATAAATGTTCATATAAACATCGTATGTCAAAACATGCTTTGTTAAGCCTCTGGCCACCATTTTGTTTTTAAAATTTATTAAATTTAGTTTCGTAACGGATTATTGGATTAAGTTTATATTTGGCATGAACCTTTATTACAGCAATGCTCATTTTAAGGAGAAATAAATTCAGATGAGTATTTTTAAAATGATGGCCATTATAACACATTAAACCCTATGCCCGAGTATAGCTCGAGGTGCTGCGAATGCCGTTCGGAACGAAACCTGAGTAATAGGTCAGGCAAAGACTATATTTAAAAAAATTAATTTTTTAATTTTATGTTCTTATTTCTAAAAATGTGTGTATATATATGTTTGTGTATATGTACATATACATATTCATGTAAATGTATATGTACTAGTATATGTATATTATATAATATATATGAATATATGCTGATATTTTTTTTTATTTATTTGATGCTAGGCTACATATTCAATAAAAATTCAATTGAAGGTATTCCAGCGATTTATTATATAACAGATATATATATAAAGTAATAGATACTATTTTCTTTTCCTTAATGCTCTACTATTAGTATATAGGTAAAAATAAATAAAAATGAATTGGGTTAATTTGATATGAACACTTACATATAAATAGCTATTTTATCTATTTTTAGAATTTATGTTATATTTTATTAAAAAAAATATTGCCCTGTAACGCATTATATTTTCTTAATATTTTTTATTTCACCTTTAACATGATGTATAGTTTATGGTGTTTTTTTAAAATAAAAAAGTAATACTTTTTGAATTTATACAAAAACACCCAGTACTCTAGCATATAAGCAATGTTAAGCGCCCAGGGTTCAATGTGTTAAATTTTAAAACTCAAATACCTCAAAACTGGTCAATTACATGAACATTTTAGAAGAGACAAAAAAGTTGACAAATGACATGATCTAACCAATGATACCAAGTTTGTAGGGGTGTGACAAAAAACAGAGTTACAGTAGACTCCCTCTTAACAGGCCACCTTTTAAACCGGTCATTTTTTATATAATCATCGCTTTCACCGGCCGTATTTCGCCGGAAACATAGTTTTCTTATCTACTGTATCATTCAACTCAATGTGATATCATATTGATGTTCTCAAATAAATTAAAATGTAATGAAATAAAATTACCTTATCCAATCACTGGTTATCAAAAGACAACATGTTTCGTTCCTTAGAACATCTTCAGGTCTATAGTATGCAACTACCACATAATCCAATTTATTATTACATTGTGGTTTGTCAAATGATTCAATAAAAGGTTGTCCCAGTCACTAAAACTAAAAGTTGTCATAGTGATAAAATTAGTAAAACAGAATAAAACTGATTAAAATTGTACTTGGGCTGGCCAGCACCTCACTCTTATCACAAACTAGATAAAACTGATTCATTGAAGGTGTTGTCTTCTTCTTCTTATTATTTTCTCCAATGCTGTCTATGTTGATGTTCTTCTTACTTCCACTTTAGATTTCTTTGCATTTTTGTTTGTCTATGTATGTATCAAATATAATATTTGATTTGAAAGAAGTTTGATCGTTGAGGATGTTGTTGGGATCAGTCTTTTTTGCTTTGTAGTTGGTGAATTCTTCTTTTACATCAAGTTTAAAGCTTTTTGGTAAAATCTCAATTATTTCCATGTTTTTCTCGATTGATGTATAGCTGTGGCGTTCTGATACTAAATGTTCTGCATACGAGGATTGTTGATGGTGAAGTCTCTTAGGTATGTGTTCTTTAAATCTTTGGTTGAAGGATCTTCCAGTTTGACCCATGTAATATTTTGGACAGTCGTCACATTTAATTTTGTAGATGCCTGATTTTTCATAGTTGTTAGTTGTGGCTCGTTTGGTATGGAAAAACTTTTGTAAGGTGTTGTTGACCAAATGAGCAACTGTTGTGTCATTTAGTTACATTAAAGTTTGATTTTGAAATATATCGAAAACCAACAACCACAGACCACACAATTCATAAGACATCTAATCATCCTTGGTCACACAAAATCGCAGCTTAGAACTCCATGGTCCATAGATTACTAACATATCCCTTGAGCCCAGAAGCATACAATAAGGAGTATTTCACTATTAAGCATATTGCAAGAGTAAACGGATACAGACCACAAATGATAGACTCCATGATAAAAAAGCAAAAACAAAATCAAAACAAAAACAAAGAAAAACCTGAGAAAAAATATATAAAAATACAGTACTATGGAAAAATTAACAATGCTGTCACCAAAATCTTCAAACGAAATGACACAACAGTTGCTCATTCGGTCAACAACACCTTAGAAAAGTTTTTCCATACCAAACGAGCCACCACTAACAACTATGAAAAATCAGGCATCTACAAAATTAAATGTGACGACTGTCCAAAATATTACATCGGTCAAACTGGAAGATCCTTCAACCAAAGATTTAAAGAACACATACCTAAGAGACTTCACCATCAACAATCCTCGTATGCAGAACATTTAGTATCAGAACGCCACAGCTATACATCAATCGAGAAAAACATGGAAATAATTGAGATTTTACCAAAAAGCTTTAAACTTGATGTAAAAGAAGAATTCACCATCTACAAAGCAAAAAAGACTGATCCCAACAACATCCTCAACGATCAAACTTCTTTCAAATCAAATATTATATTTGATACATACATAGACAAACAAAAATGCAAAGAAATCTAAAGTGAAAGTAAGAAGAACATCAACATAGACAGCATTGGAGAAAATAATAATAATAAGAAGAAGAAGAAGAAGAAGACAACACCTTCAATGAATCAGTTTTATCTAGTTTGTGATAAGAGTGAGGTGCTGGCCAGCCCAAGTACAATTTTAATCCGTTTCATTCTGTTTTACTAATTTTATCACTATGACAACTTTTAGTTTTAGTGACTGGGACAACCTTTTATTGAATCATTTGACAAACCACAATGTAATAATACATTGGATTATGTGGTAGTTGCATACTATAGACCTGAAGATGTTCTAAGGAACGAAACATGTTGTCTTTTGATAACCAGTGATTGGATAAGGTAATTTTATTTCATTATAATATATTCCAATCCAGGGTCACTATGAATACTAAATTAAAATGATCTGTCCTGGACAGAAGTGAATGCCAACTGAAATCAAGGTATTTAGTCCTACTATCCAGTAGTCTACAATAAAGAAAGGAATTATTATTAGTTTAGGTTAGTCGTGGATTTCATGTGTGTCCGATGTTAGCTCTACCGGTAAATCATATACAGTGATGTATTTAAAGATTTTTCAAGTCAAAATTGTATTTAGGCCATATAAAATTTTATATTGTCATATTAAAATGTACATTGGTTTAACCGGCGAATTCATTATCCGGCCGTGGCCTGGTCCCGGGGTGGCCGGTTAAGAGGGAGTCTACTGTATTATGATTCGTCTATTACAATTACCTTAATTTGCATTAATTGTCATGCAAAATCAATGTTTTGCAACTCCACTATTTGTTGTCAGATCCTTACAAACTTGGTATCATTGGTTAGATATTAAATTTTGAACACTTGTCTGTGGTAAAATAACAGCGCTTGTAACAGCTCTTGAGGTTAAAAAAAACCCTTGAATAACCCAAAAATGTCGCTAAAAATACAAACAAACAAAAAACTGTTTTATCGGGGTATTAAAAATATGTAGGTGATAAAAATGATTAAGGATTTTGAACTAGGTAAGTGATCATCTACTAAAGCAATAATAAAACTAATAAAATGAAAAAAAACTCCTCTCTATCCTCCTCTTATTTTTCTATTTTTTAAACATTTACTTAGTTTTTATGGGCTTCATCAAAATTGATCAATAAAAAATTAATTTCCTTAAAAAATAAAAAATATTACCAATATACCCAAAAAATATAAAAAAAACCAAAACCAAATTCTAAAAAAATCAAAGAGTAAAAAAAATCACAAAAAGAGAAAAAATTACCTGTTACACGCCCTGTGATAATATTTGGACCTACCGATTTTGAAATATTTAAACTTAAAATGGCCACCATTTAAAAAAATACACATCCAAAAGCGACTATTTGTATATTAAGAGCGTAAAGTACGGCGTTGGCACTCGAGAATGGCAATGACTATTTGCCCTCGTAATACACACAAGATGTTTCCTACCAACAACATAATTGCAAGAGATTAAATGTTTCATTGTATATAAAATGTCCATTGAATTATTCTTCATTTGTTTGTTTGGGAACACACTGTTAACTATCAAACATAACCTCTAACTAAAAAAGAAGCAATTACTAAACAACAACAATGACCAACAGCTGTGGCCTGGTTTGTAATATTAGCTGACTTTGAATTGCTTTTTGATTTAGCATGCGGTACAGAACATTGCCTTTCTAGAGCTGAAAAGAAACGGAAACAAGAAATGAACTATTTTGCGTAGGGTTTACAGAAGTGTTGTGGCAATGTGATTATTTACATGCAGTGATAGGAAAAAAAAAATTCCTGAAAATTATCATTGCTGTAATAAACGTTCAAGCCAAATAGGATCTTAACACAATGATCAGCTATGCAAATAAAAATTACTAAGTGTAAAAAACAAAATGGGGGATAGTGGCTTAGTGAAGGATTTTAGACATGTGTTTCTTTCTTTTTGTTTAAGTAATCATCTTCCAAAATCCTGAAACATTTTTTCTGACACCATGTATAATTGTATATTCAATGATTCTCCAGTCATTTTGTATATTTTAATTTTTAGTCCAACCACCATGAAAATTACACACCAGTTGTATCTGAACTATTTTTTTTTTTTTTTTTTTGTAGTCTATTACATCTTACATCTGAATACATAACATAGCCACATTACCATTCATTGTATTGCAATCTTTAACCAGAAAATGAGATTTTTCTTACTGCCATTCGGTACATTTTCATTAGGGCTACTTCGAAGAAATTTACCATAACTTGAGGTACCATGAAAAAATCCAAAACTTACGATACTATTAAAAAAGTATTATTCTACAAGATAGGATGTTTGAATTCATAACCATACTTAAGATTAGTGAATTAAGTTGAAAACTCTTGAAAGTCTAAAACCACATAAAGTGGTACTGATAAGTCTAGACACGAGTCAATTTTATCATTATTTTGGTTGAAGTTGAAAACTCAGCAAATTCTATTTTAACTAAAAAAATGTATATTGATATCACTGAATTTACAATCTGATAGGGGTTGACCAACGAGGAGTCAGTAGAGTCAAAATAAGCATAGGTTGATACGTGCATTAAATTAAAGGTCTCACTTGGTAGAGTACCTATGTCATTTAAGTTAGGTTGGTAATGTTCTTGATTGCTTAAGCTTAAGAGCACCGACTAGGTCACATTGGTTTTTACAAACAAACCTTTGTTTTCACACCACTGTTACAATACCAAAGACATTTAATCATTTCAACTTAAAGGTGTAAATATTCTGATAACAACAATAAAAGTTGGTTCATTAGCAAAAGTATGGAATTACATGGTGCTGACATTTTGGAGGGCAAGTCATTTATCAAGACAAGGAAAAAGAAGATTTATCAAAAAGAGTAAAGGTATGAGATCCCTGGTTTACACCTATCTTTATCAATGTCATTTCAGGAAGGCTCTTGGTGTAGAGAGAACAAGTGTATAGGCTGTCCTTCGAGATTGAAAGAATAGCACATACAATGGTCCCTCAAAACAGAACTACGGGTGACAGTGCGACATTGTCGCAGGAAGATGGCAAGGGCTGCAGAAAGCTCAGCCTGCCCAACAGGTTGTTTTTGTAAATATTGATTTCAGAAAATTCTACAGAATAGTTTATAAAATAATTTTTTACAGAAAATATTTCTGTAGGAAGTCAACAAAATTACTTTCTCCATTACTTTTAAATGGAAAAATTCTCCATTTCTGCAAACAGTATAACACTACAACGTCATTAACGAAAGCTGCCACGTCAATATTAAGTGCATCGATAGAAAGAAACAAAGCATAGAATAACTGAATTACCAAAGCGATTCAATAATATAAATGATTCAATATAAAAGTATGCGTATTTGAACCCGATTTGAAGTGTTTGAAAACAAATATTGATATACGATCATTGGCAGAATATTATGTACTCGACTTGAATGCGCCGATGAGCAAAGTGCTACTGCGCATCGTCTGCTGCTACCGGCATCTGTCGGTCAGCACAGCTGTTATCTGTAAATGTAATTCAGTCTTGTGAGTTGAGTAAGCTAACCTAACCTCAATTTTGTTTGTTTTAATACTGGACTGAGCTATAGTTTCAAGCTGTCAGTTTTAGTTGAAAGTTAATGTTAATGTTTGTTTTATCTGTTTTGGTTTTTTATTTGTAAATACACTAGTCACACACTACATGTAAAAGTGACTAGTTATTCCTAGGACATGAATTGTAAACATTTTTTGTAACATTTAATGGAGGAATAAATCATTATTTCATTATTTCATGTGTAATTGCTTCATAATTAATTAGTGTTTTAGAGTTAGTAGTTATTTTGAAATAAGATGTAGAGATGTGTTTTAGAGTTTGTAGTAATTTAGGCTCTAAATAGTGAGAATTCAATTTTTTGTTTATTGAATTATTATTAATTATATGCTTTAAATATTGTTACAATTGTATTTCTAATTAACTATTTTCACACAATGTTCTAAGAGTTTTATGCATAGAACTCTACATATACACCTGGAATGCTAACATCATCATCAAAACCCCCAACCTGGTGGAAAGAGGGCATTCTAGAACGACCAAATTACTGATTCTGGCAGTGCACGCGCTGTCATTCACACGTTTTTTTCTCGCACATTTAAATTGAACCTTATGTATTCTTAATCTGCATATGCTGATTCCAACAGTATAAAAATATTTGGTATATTGAATATTATGAAAGTACAACTAATATTAAAACAAATTATTTTGAAAACGTGACATGAAAAATTTTCAAAGCGAGAGAGTTTTTTATTTTTGGGCTAGGAAAAAACTTTTGGCGCAAAGTTTCAGATTATGAGAAGATCTAAAAAGTTTAAATTTAACTTTTCTTCGTAACATTTTTAGTTTGTCTAATAATCGAGCACAAAGCAGTAGTTAAGGGTTTTCCTTTCGCTGCAGCATCAGTGGCTATGCAACACCGTGCTTTGCTGCTGTATTGCTAAACAAACCGTTTAATCGGGTGCGTTAATTACTATCTGACATGTTTATTTAACGGAAATAGCTAAATTAATAATAAATTTGTATTGAGGGTAAGTAATAAAAACACTCTACATTGTAAGAACGAGTTTATAAAACGATTTGGATATGAATCCGGAAATCGAAAATAAAGACGCCATTCTCCTCAGCAACCCGCCACACACGTTTTCACAATTCCTCCGAGAAAACCGTTCACTTTATAAAGAAATGTTAAATGTAAAGATTAAAATTCATTTCATTATCTACAACTTTGTCGCTCTAAGTTTTCTCCTGACCAACAAATAAAAAAAGTTTACGCTTAGTAAATTTTTCCTGTTCTAGTTGTGTATTGATGTACGATTTTTGATCATGGGGTTTTCTAATTAAATTTAATGGCTAAGATATTTATATCATCATCAGAAAATCTTTTGTTTTAAAACCATATATGTTTCGATGAATTTGGGAATTTAGCAACCAGTATAGAAGCGTGCAAGTGAGCGTGCGCACAAAAGCTTTAGATGCACATTTGGTGTTTTTGCCTGCCCTCCAGAACACGGGTTGCGGTTTTTAGTACGAGTTTTGCCTTGGGTGAGCGTTCCAGGTGTATATATAGATTTCTATGGTTTTATGTCAGTAGGCTATATTGAGCTCTAGGCCTAAGTAAAAAAGAATATGAAAAAATAATATTATTAATGTTATTTTAATTATTATTACTGTAACATGATTGAAATGTTAAGTAACTAGTGTATCATTAAATTTACTTAAAGTATATGACAAATCTTATTTATTTCAAATATTCATTAAAATTATCATACTCGCGGTTCATATTACATGCAACTTAACCGCGTATGGCTGCAGAAAAGTTTTGGAATTTTCAAAGTCCGTTGCAGAAAGTTTAAAAACGTTCTGCATTGAGGCAATAGTCTAAAATGACAACATTTCAATTTGAAACATGAAAGTAATGTTTTTTATACAGCATTATTTATTCTTTGTTCAAGGCTTCTACTTAACCGACCTTACAACGATTTACCGTAGTTCTATATAAGTTTAAACCTACATTGAACAGTTCCATTAACCATCACCCTGAGGACCAGGACTGTGCCAGCTTAAAAACTGAATGGAAGGATAACAGAAATTTAGTTATAAACTTGCGCTGTAAGTGGGTTCATAAGGTTTTCAAGAAAATTTAACTTGTGCAAATTGATAATTATTATACATATTTATAATAACTTAAGGTCATAAACATTGTGATCACAATGGCCCATGCACTTTCCGCACAGTGTTATTTAAGTCTTATACAAAGAATAAAAATGCACATTTTTGCAGTGACGGATAACAAAGGGTGACAATAAGAGTGGCTGTTAATCGAGTTTCTACTGAATTTAATATTCGTGTAACAGTAGAATTGTACTGAATGTTATATCTTATAAGAAAGTAGTGCTTTGTATATTGGTGTTATGTCTTTCTCATTTTAAAGTTAATAACCATTTTTGTTCAAATATAATATAATCTTATAACACAGTCTCAACCAGTTTATTTTAATATTGGTACTATCTCCCTCGGTAATCCTATAATCTGACAACATTCTGGTCGAATTCCTGTTGAATTAAACAGAAAGTACTGTTAACATAAACACTGTTACCTGGAGAGGTTCTGGGGTTGTTCTTTCTCGTCTCTGATCCGCTGTGTCATGGGCACTAGTGGTAGTATCTGCATCTGCCTCCCATGATCTTTTCTTCCCTATTTCTGCATCATCTAAAGTGACTTGCTTTTTTGCCAAAGGATGGCTTGATCCATTCACTCTTTCACATGAGCTCTCTTCAGTCAAATCTTCCATCTTCGTCTTAGATATTTCTTCGAGGCTACAGAAGAAATTTAATAATTCATGATTCAATAAATAGGCTAGTTTACTAATACAAAATTATACATAAAACCCAAGTTTGATAATGTTTTCAAGACATTAAGCTTTTTAATTAAGATTTAGAGGCATCCTGCAAATTGTTAGATAATCTCGATATAAATGGTTCCTGTTCTTGTGCAAGCTCAGTCATAGACAGGAATTTTGGTGTTTTTTTACCACGTGTCCAGTGCCGGATTCCAGATTTTTGGCAATCCATATCTACATCAATTACTTTTTTTCATTTTTGATGTAAATACAGTATTTTGAATCGCCAACTTAGCTTAACTCATTATAGAGGAAATCAAAAAGTACATATTTTCCAGGGGTCATTCTTATGAGGAAAACTAATAAAATGTTCTGTTCGTTCATTAGAAGACATTTTGGTATGTAATATAGTTCTAATGGAGATTCCCTGAGTACGCAGACCTGCACCAGAGTTTATTAGGAACACTTTAGGATTGTTTTACTGATCATTTTCATCATCTGATGTGTTATATGGAAACTGACATTCTCCTGTGTATTATTAATACAAATCAAGTAAATGGAAATGCCAATACCTGTTACACCTCTGGAGCTTGTCCTTCCGTCGCTTGATAGTACGAGGCTCTTCCTCCCTTGCCCGAACCTTGACACTATTGCGGGCTCCGTTGGCTTGGTTGGTCCGAGCCTTGCTGGTCTTGTTGGAGTCCAACGAGGGACTCTCAATATATTCCATGAGCGTGTCGATATCTGCTCCACCTCGGAAGCCCTCGATTTCATCAGATAGAATCACATTGCGGTTATTCTTAGTCTGCAGGCACAACAGAATAATATTACATGAATTAATACGTTTTAAAGTACAGGGTGTGATTGAAGTGCTGGAATGAATGTTGATATTGAATTTAGTATGAGTCTGCAGGCCAGCTTTTTTCCAGTTCGGTTTAGGTTATGAAAGAAAGTTTGACACGCACTCCTTTCACACACACTGACTTTTATCGGCCGACTAAAAAGTCAAAGGTAGAAGGTGAAGATGAGGAGGAATTAAAGCTGCTCATAGATTTACTTTGCCGTAGCTATGAATACGAACTAGGAATGGTCAGGTCCCAAAATTTCAGGAAAATGTTCGTGAGCAAAATGGTCCCGATCATCGGGCGGGATTTACGTTCTGCAGTGATTTATTCAAGAGGGGTGTTTTTTGCTCCTAGTACCAATTGCTACTTTCTGAACCAATTGACATAGAAAACTAAGAGATGGCTCATTGGATTCGTCTAATTCTCACAAATTAAATAAAACGTCAAAGTTGTCTGACTTTCCATTCAAGTATAAGTTCCATTAAAAACTAAAGTACAAAGTAGAAAAGAATTGTTATCAAATCATTTTTTAATAAAATTAATGTTTTACAATGTTAAAAACATCTTGTTATAATTTAATATAATTTTTGTATAAAAACTTTACAAACTCTCATTCAATTTTGAGGTTCATAACTTTAAATTTACATTGCTTTTTATTAATTTTTTCATCATACATTTCTTGATTTTTTTCTGATATAACAAAAAATAATTAAATGAATACATAGAAATAAGAATACAAATATTTAGGTCTAAGAGTCTCTAAGTAAGAACCTGTCTCAGTAACACATGCAAAACATTTCTTGGTTGTAAATGATATTGGTTTTTTGAACAACTTGATTTCTGGATGTTAATATTTATTTATTTCAATTTAAATTTGTTGTTTTTTGCCCTTTTTTATTTGAGCATGCCTCAGGCCTATTTATGTATATACATACAGTTTAGTTTTCTTTAACATTTTTCCGATAGTTTCATCTATATTTTTTATGTACAAAATTTTTATCTTCATTATTTGTACCAAACATTTAATATTTTATTCAACCAAACTTGTATAAAATTTGAGATGAACAACATTTTTTCATTATATGGATATTGTTTAGTGATTTGATTAAAATTTCTTGTGACAAGAAAATTTATATTTTCCCTGATCTCACTGTATATTGCAAATATAAAAATAGATATTTTAAATCTTTTCAACAAAAGGACGTTCATTGTAACTTAAACAAAAACAAGTGGAACAATTTGGAAACAGAACCAGTTGGTATTTAACATTAATTTGTCTTTACACGACACTCAGATAAACATCCAAACGAATATTTCCTTGTAGCTTTGAGACAACAGGGTGTCTACTGTGAAATAAATACAAAAATATGTGATTTTTTATGGCTTTTTAGGGTGAAAAATGTTGAAAATAAGTGACTTTAGCTTGGTCAATGTAGAAAATTATAGGGAATAATTGCGAAAGTTGCAAAACTTTTGCTCACAATCGCATATTTTCACAATTTATACAAAATATCAATGACTTTTTGGCATTTTAAGGAAAATTAAGGGATTTTTTGGTGACTTCTGTGACCACTAACTAAAATCCGCGACTTTAGGTGACTTCAGTGACCAGTAGAAACCCTGGACAAGCAATCCCATTCCAAATATGACCGGGGAAAAATAATTCCATTCCCGTCCCGTCCTGAACCAAAAAAGCATTCTCGTCCACCCCTAGTATGAACTAACTAGGATGAACCTTTTTCTTTGTATTCATTCTCTTCATAATATTTATTTATACTGGTGAAAACTTCCACCCTAGCGTTTTCATTAGATCTCTGAGTTTTAAAGTACTCCAAGATCTTCACCCAAAAATACATAGGTAATCTTAAAAACATATAAGAACAATATTGGTACCACACAGTTATTTACAAGTATTTGTTCTCTGTAAAAACCAATAAATTGATACTTGGATTTTGCCCAAAACACAGACCATAGGAACAAAAAATTCAGCATTTGGAAATCTTTTTTGAATTTTATTTTTACAATTTGTAATTACTGAATTTGTAAATTATGTTTTTTGTTCTACTCACAGAAGGGCTATTCAAAAAGTTATTCTAAATAAAAATAATAATAGTCTATTCTGGGAAAATAATTAATAAAAATAAAAACCGTTTAACTGAATATTTTGGTACGTAAGAAATTAGGGTAAAAAATATGTACGTATAACGTATTCAAACAAATTTACATTTATTTTGAATCAATAAAAGATTAATGAGACGCCAAGGATGAAAGAAATATTCCAAACAGAAAGAATCGGTCAATAGTTACTAGTGATGGATTTAAGCAGACATATTAAATCTATCACTTAGTATCATCTTACGATTTTCTCTACACTAACTTTTGTAAATTTTGTTATTTGATTAGATGAAGGGAACTTAGGTCTGGGTCCATAACAATCAACTTAAATTACCAAAAACGTTTAATGAGTTTGATTGATGTAAGACTTTGTTATACTAAATAAGGACATGAAAGAAGTTCACAAAAAATAAGTGCAGGTCTTGTGTGGACCTTATTTTAAAAAAAATCACAATCAAAACTCACTTGTGAAATTCATATTTACATAGTTTAAGGGCTTGTGACAGTTCATGAGGTTAAAAAATAACAAAAAGTAACCTTGAATAAACCCAAAATGTCGCTAAAAATAAATAAAAGGCGATTTATCAGGATATTAAAAATATGTAGGGAATAAAAATGATGTTGGATGATTTTGACTTTTGAACTAGGTAAGTAATCATCTACTTAAGTAATAATAGTAATAAAAATAAAAAAAATAAAAAATAGAAAAAGTCCTCCCCATCCTCCTCTTACTTTTTTCCTTTTTTTTTTTTTAAACATTTACAGTACACTCTCGTTCATTGGAACTAATGTGGCGGACGGCCGGTTTGGATGTAAAAAAATTCCGATGAAGCAGAATCCATCGTGAGTCATCATTTCTGCCCGTACGGTGACCTATCGTGATTGTATTCACTCTTGTTTTTAAGATAACACAAGAGATTTTATGCAAATAAGGCACTCAAACTTTGAACATGGTAACAATGAACCTATAGGAATAAAAACAACGCAGGAAATGAAGATCCAAAATCTTTATTCTCATATTCCATTCATATTCCAGCAGACAACTGACTTCCACGTAACACAGGTGCAGTCGCAACGCGAGTCAGACTGAATGACAGTTTGGGAAGCGGTCGAAGCAAAGCGGATGTTCACTTCCTGCCCCCCTTCCTCTCTCTATTTTTGTGCGAATACTCCACGGCCTCGTAAACCACATCGATGGATACAGATTATGGAAAACGCCTGATGACGTTTGATGCAAAACGTGATACTTCACTGTTGTGCGGATAGAACGAATGGAAATTGAAGGCGCTAAAACGGAAAATTATGTATTTCGTAAGAAAAAAAATTAACAATATCCAGATTTTCAGTTCCGATGAAGCGGAGGCCCGATGTCGCCGAGTTCGAAGAACGAGAGTGTACTGTATTTAGTTTTTACGAGCTTCATCAAAATCGATAAATAAAAACCTAATTGCCCTAAAGTATAAGAGCAACCAAGTACAAAAAGTAACAAAAAATAACCTGTAATAAGCCTTGCAGTTTAAGGTGAAGGATTTGTTTATTTAAGTTTAAATAAACCTATAGCAAGATGTTACAACTGAATGGGCAAAATCATTGTTACCTTTACTCTTCTTTGCTTTTTGCGATCAATGCAGTTTGAGTCCATTCGGACACAAGCCAAAGCGTTACCATTCTCATCCACTGGCTTTGCCTGAAAACATTTCATATTGGGTAAACTGAATGATAAAACTGAGCATTTGCTAGGTAGTTAAATATTTGTTACAACTTGATGTGCATACACCGTCACAAAACTGGAGCAACCACTAGGTCTAGCCACAAAAATTCAAGCATTTATTTGGACTTAACATTAAAACTGCAATACAGTTAACTTCGTAAGTTAACAGTAGTAAGCGAGGAATTTTTTTATTGTAAGGTCAGGAAAAAACTTCCAGTGAATGAATTGTAGCGAAGATTCTGAATTTTATTTTGCATTAAAAATATCTTCTGTAGGACAAGCCGATTTTTTGTAATCTTATCTTTAGTGAGCGCTTCTATGAATCGGCGGAAGCGTCGCGTCGTCTCGTAGCACATTTTAATAAAACAGTAGACACCTGATTGAATTCAGTGAGTGACGAGTTTGTTTGTTATTTGTCATCAATTGTTATATTTACTGTACTATTTCTTGTGACATGTGTCAAGTGATATTATAATATATTTATTATACTATTTGTTGTAATATAAAGTGGAATGCCTACATATTGTGTAGCTTATAATTGCAAAAATCGAATTACTAAGGCATCCAGCTTATTTGCACACAAGTAGGCCTAAGTACAGCAATTTTATTTAATCCATTGTTTATAATGTGTTCTATAGTATAAAGGCTACAATTCATTATAGCAATTATAGGTATTCAATAGTTGACTTATGTCCTATGGAAAAATCAGACATAATATTTATAACTAGTTAGTGTATTACACTTAAAGGGTATTTTTTATAAAACGTACTCTGTAATATGGCACTATAAAAACGAAATTCTAAATTTGGCTTAATATTTTTCATTAGTTTTAGCTTTCTACATTGCTAATTGAAAATATCTATATATGGTAGGCGTCATGAAAATGCGAGCCTGAATTTAAAACAGTGTTGCCGATTTGTGCCGACTCATCCAGCTGTTAGCATATGTTATTAATTACTGCAAATGTAGGAAAATATGAAAAGAAAATCAAACCGACAACATCGCTACATAAGAATAATGTTAATCAGCTTCCAGCTGTTTAAATTTCCAAGCTTGCAATTTCGTGGCGCCCGGTATAGTAGACTATAAAATGGTATACATCGAATTACGTCATTAAAACTTATACAGTTGACATTCATTCCGTCTTAAAATAAAGGTCGACTTATCATATGTACATTTCAGCTTGAGAATACTGTATTTGTTTTTACCATAATGAATTTTGTCATATAAAATGAAAGGTTTATAACACTTTAGACAATAAAATTTGACGTAGACTTAGACTATATTGAAGTGTATAAAATAATTTTTTATTGCATTTTTTACTCATTTTAATTTTTAGACAACATTATTAACTCAAAACTATGTAGCTATTTACACATTTATTTTTAATTTAGGAAAGAAAATTTTATCAGTTAATTGAGTTGAACCAAAATAAAACAATTAGGCCTATACATATAGAAAAAAAGTTAAAAAGATCCTCGAAGGGTGCATGTACAAAACAAAGTTCCTAAGATGTAATTCCAAACAAATATGCAACAGTTAATCTTATTAAAATTACAGATTCCTTGCATATCCTGAGCTAAAAAATTCATAGTACAGGCCCTTGTTCATTTCAAATACATGTTCAAAACTCATGCAATCAATCGTGAGTTTGGTGAATGCCTTGAGTTAAGACTGATAAAATCAATCGGTTCTGTCTTTTTTTAATATTGTTTGCTTCTCATATACCAAAGATAAAAATCTGTCTATGAATAAATCAAAGTAAGGTATTAGACAGAAACTAAGCAAATTTGTTTTATTTAAGAATGTGTAGTTTTCGTTCAGCAAAAAACTTCTTTTGTTTGATTTACTTATAAATAAATCATATTTACTAAATATATGTGCGTCAGTTATTGCTCCATACATCCATTCAGCCAAAAAATTTTGGTTTTGGTCATTTCAATCATGTTTAAATGGAGCCGAAAGCACTAAAAACGCTGTGTGCCCGTTGAATTCAATGATCCAAAGCGCACGGTCGTACTGACCTTGGGTGGGGGTAGCGGCGAGCCGCTGGACCGTTTTCTTTGCACTCAGTCAGCGTTCCATGTTTATAGTTCTATGTAACCACTACCCACCGACTCACCGATAATCAGCAAGGTAAACTAAATCGGCAAGAAAAATGACCTACCAGAACCTAGGTCCCACAAAATCTTTAATAGACAATATTTATTTGATCATTAAATACATGAAGGTACAATAGATCAAGTCATGTTATAACATAGATATAGGCCTATATTAATATTAGTCATGAAGTTAAAATTTTATTTCAAACAAGTTATGTTCAAAACCCTCTTTAAAATCATACATAGGGTTCAACAATAACCAGTCTTTAACAGACTTCTTAAACTTTATGTTAGAAACATAGTGAGCTTCTGGAGAGAGCTTATTAAAGAGAACTATACCAATCTCCTTGTGACATTTTTGTGTGAATCTCGACCTATTAAAGTTTCTATGAATATTTTGCCTGTTCCTAGTACCATAATTATGTACATCAGTGTTCAATGGTATCATCATTAACTTTAGATACCAGTAGTAAATATGATTTTTGCATGAATTTGTCCATTTACAAAAAGTTAAAGTAGAAGAAAGCAAGTTTTAATTTTTAGTCACATACCTTGCTATCTGCTGAGTTTCCAAATGCAATTCTCGTGTTAGGATCTGAAATAATAAAATTGAATGTTGAAAATAGTTGCAAAAATGAAAGTGTGTTTTTTCAGAGTAAGAAAGTCACAGTTAGTATGCATATTATGAATTCATGGAACTCTACGACTACTATGGATTATTCTAAATTTCTAAAACCAATACCTTACTGGGAAATTGTAATTCCAAAGTTAATTTTAACAAATTTCAACAAAATAAGTGTATGGTTTTAAATATTAACTCTCATTCCAGCAAATTTTTTTCTGACCTCCATCTCAACTGCATTCAGAAAGAACTTTGGAATTTTTTTGAACTTACAAAACAATAATTAATTTTAACAATTGGTTACTGAACAACAACATCTTAAAAAAACCTATAAATAACACCTTTATAAAACACTTATTAATGCAAACACTTACTTGGGATCTTACAACAAAACTGAGAAGAGAGGCCAAGATAATTTAGTAAGAAGAAATATTCTATCTTTATATATAACTTATCTTATTTTTTTTTTTTACAAAAACTAAATAATTAAAATTAGTCATCTGCATCTTTTGAAACATAAGTCCAACAATATAGAGCAGGGTTTTTACGATATGCCAATTTCCTACTTTCTCCAACCATTGAAGAAACTCCCCAAACCAAAGTTTGACACCCGTCTTGGCATTTCTGCTTTTACATGTGGTGCCCAGAAATCATAACAAAATTAGCTTTATCTCTTTGTGTTCCCTGACTTTCCCTTGCAGAATTTTCAATTCCCTGACCGTAGAAACCCTGTAGAGGAACATTTCATCTTGTTTAGTTACAACAATTTCTATCCATATTTGCTATTCATTCAGTGCTTAGGAATAAGGAATGGGGTAATTCAACAGGATGTTAACAATACAAATGTCAAACTAATTCTTAAAAATAAGTGTATAATTTTTTTAATTTATACACAACTACATTGGCTTACAATTAAAACTTATAACTAACTTGAGGAATTTGATGGGACGGGTTCAGGTTGAGGGAGTGGTTGAGGGAGGGTTTGTTCTTGGGATGGAGCCGCCGCCGCTGCACCCTCTGCATCATCCTTCGCCATCTTTTCGGCTTCCGAGAGCTCCTCCACTAGTAACACACAGCAAATTATATACGGATACGGACCATGAGCCGACTCCGATAAATCCTACTCACCACACTTAATGAGCAATTGTAAATATTAAATCATGTTCACCAAAATAATCAAGTTAAAATTAAACTATAATTTTTCACAACATATTGCATATAGACAGGATGTCCCACATCTCTTGATAAAATGTTACCAGGTTATAAACAAGGTAAAACCAAAATTCAACACAACACATGCACATAACAGTAACTCCAATAGTTGGAGATGTATTCAATATCGAGAAGGTTGTCGAAAGTAAAGTAAATTGATAAAGATATATAAGGTTTAGATAGCCAATCATTTCACCTTACAGTACACTCTCGTTCATCCGTCTCGGCAACATTCAACTGATGATCTAATTTTTTTATCTTAAAAAAATTACTTTTTTGTTGAGTTGCTCCGATATGTTATCCCCACAGAAGATGAATGTATCGCATTTAGCATTGCCAGGCGCTTCTTTATAATCTGTCACTCAATGTGATTCAAGAGGCAATACAAGTATTCACACAAGAATAGGAGAGGAACAGGATATAAATATCCACTTCCCAAATGTTAGTCTCGCGACTGAACCTGCACAACATGGAATGACCATAATTTGAATTTTTTACTTGTTACTAGTAGGCTATATTGTTTTTTAATATACAAAATTTACTGATTAACTCATTTTTTGTACTGTTCAGTGAATGGTATGTTAAAGTACGTACAGTGTGTTTGATATGATTTGGTATAGATGAAATGTTTTATTTCTTACAATTTTTATATTCTTATAAGTTTACGAATTCAAACTACTTGTACTGGTATACTAATTTCTAGTATACTAGTCTAATTTTTTTAACAATGATAAGATCTCTTGACTTAGCTCATTAATAATATTGAATATGACCATGATTGGTTGCGACAACTAAAATGGTGACTCACACCCGATTCCACTTTATAAAATCTTTTTGAAATCTGAACTGTCCCCGTCCACCAAATAAGTTCGGATGAACAAGAGTACACTGTACTATTGGTTTATTAACACCATAGACATGCTTAAGTAGCAGATACATAGCAAGCTTAAAATATAGCAGTCAAAGGAAAAATACTATTGAGTGTATGGAGTACAGTAAACTCCTCTAATCCGACATGCTTGATAATCCGGCACCAACTCCAGAAAAATTTTACTAATAGGTATAAAAATAATAATGAGTGTTCAAGTTTGTTTGAGATCGGGAGTCGTTAGGGGACAACACTGTGCCATACAAAGGCACTTTGGAATGCGTGGAGGTGAGACGGGACGAATTCGGGTTGTATTCATCTAACATCGAATGATTCATATAATTCACTTTCATAATCATGTACGGTATTTTTAATTACTTCATGTTTTGCAATGTTTTTATACTGTAGGTAGAAAAGCTGTTTGGAAAATAAAATTTTTACACATTTTTATGTTATTTTTCTTGAATTCACATTTACCTGACATTCATCCTTCAATCCGGAATATTTTGTAATTCGGCATGTGTCAAGTCCCAGACATGCCGGATTACAGGAAGTTTACTGTAATGCTATTGACTTCTCTATCAACTAGTAAGAGTCATATCTCTAGATTGAAATAAAATAAATGAGTTATTTTGTAATAAGTGTTATTGCATGATTATACCCAAACTGACGAGAAAGCTTTTCAAAAGACTTAATTTAGGAAAACAGTAAAAGCTTGGGCTTTATAGAATAGATGTATAATTTATTAACTTACACCGCGTTTTCACTATATTAAGCATCATTTGAAGTTGCGTGATGATTTCTGCATTTGGATGATTTGCTGGTATGCTAGGTTGAGAAGAGGTTGAGGGGAAACTTAACTCATCTTGAGGCTCAACCGCTGATAAACAAAACAAACAACTTATGTATGTATTAAAGTCTTCACTCAAAAACATTAAAAAAATTGACTACACATATGTCTTTTGGGGATTTTTCATATAAAAAATTTAAATTACTGGAACAGATAAGTAAAATTTATTTGTAGAGTGTTATACATATATCATATGTAATAAGAAAGAGGTCCAGTTTCAAAATTATGGATTCTGTAACGTTTAAGTGGAACTGGATTTACGCCCATTCAAGACTGTTTTTGTGGCAAACTGTATTAAAAATACGTTGTTTTGTACAATTGTCATTTCATGACTTCACCAAAACCACATAAAGCATGCTTTGAATGACATCCCATCACAGAGACCAACTGCACATGCACCACTGAGAGACAAGTGTTTGTGCTCACCACTCCGTCACTGGTCGACTGACTAGTGACAGCTCCTGACTAATCTTTCAATTGCGTTTGTGGTACAGCACCAGTTTCATTTAAACACAGAGTACCATATCAGTGATAAACCAAACAACAAAAAAGTTCTAAGAAGAAGCTAACTAAATTAACATAGTAAAGATATAAGTTGAGGCCAGAAATAAGAACCACATTGAAAAAGTTTAGTTTAACTGCTGTATTTTTCCATGACAGCTTCCCAATTTAGAACAACTATTTATTATACAGTAGAGTCCCACTAATCTAATAAATCTGCCAATTCCAAACCCGTTCCGTCGGGTAAATATTTCTACCACATTTTTCATTTTTCCCAAGCACCAATGGTCAATTTTCCAAAAACATTTTCCATGGCTAAATTAGTAGCCCTTTATCTAGTCTTAGGACTTTCTCCATTGTCCAGTCTTTTTTAAACTTTGAGTTCCTCTTTTAGTATGCGGTACATTACGAATGACAAAATTTAATTTAACATGTTAATGTTGATCAGTTGTCAGGTAGTGTGTAGAGTGTGTTTACATCAAATAAATGAGAGATTAGGGGGTGGGCGAGTAGAGGGTTTCCAATTTGAATTCAGTTGAGTATCAAGGCTATACTTAGGTACTGAGTCAAGTAGTTGTGTAAAAAAAGTTTTAAGTTGAGTAAAACCATTAATAAGCTGTTATTCAGAACAATTATCTGCATTACTACAATTGTATAGTTGTCAATGAGAACACTGGAAGATAACATTAATTTTGGACAAAATAATAAAAACTACTTAAATTATTGAATAAATAAATGTAAAAAAATGTGTAAGTTTTCCTCTAAAACTATATTGCACGAATAAATTTCTGAACATGAGGTGAAGATGAAAGTAGCCATCTTGAGTATGGCTTTTGTTAGGTAGTGTCAAGTTGGCGACAGTGGGAGGGACGATGACTTCATCGAATTTTGAGTATTTGATACTACTCGACTCGAGTTCAAATAGGACCACCAACCCAAACCACCACTCGAGACTTGCGTACTTGCCTACCCCTACAACAAATAATTTATTTATTGAGTCAACACTCACAAAATAATAATAAATCATGGCCCACAGTCCATAAATCCCCCAAAACTAAACTCGATTCTGATCTCCTCCACGACACTTTGTCAATGTACAACTCAAAGCGCGATGACCCAACGGTCACTCAAATTTGGATTTGAATAAGGAGCAAGGAGGAGAAGGAGAAGGACAGGAATAGGATAGGGTGTTTATTTTCATAACATTGTCTGCCCTCCGATTTATGGGTTACCGTGCAAGGTAATCCATAATCATGTTTAAATGGAGCCGAAAGCACTAAAAACGCAGTGTGCAAGTTGAATTCAATGATCCGAAGCGCATGGTCGTACTGACCTTGGGTGGGGGTAGCGGTTCTAACATCAGTGAAAATGACTCGGAGGTAAAATTCAAAACGAGGGGTATATTGTTACCGAGTTATCCAAGTTGTCTACCTTCCCCTCCAAGTTATGGGTTACCCGGTTATTGTTACCGAGTTATCAAAGTTGTCTACCTTCCCCTTTCGGTTATTACTGCACCTGTTCATAATTTCTGCCCCAGTTACAATGTTTCTACATTTAAAAATTTTCATTAAAATAATAAGAAAGCAAAGGTGAATAAAATATTTTAATTAATTGATACAATTTGTTGCGTTAAATTTTGTGTAATTTACACATTAATCAACAAAAATATCTGCGTAATCCGAAAATTTGCTAAACTGAACAGGGTCAAGCGCCAGTTGGTTCTGATTGGCGGGACTCAACTGTAGAATAAACTACTTAACACCCCCTGCAATATTTTATTATTTGCTTTTGTTTGAATTACAAATTTACTCACGTTGGTCATCATTATCATCCTCCCCAGTACCAAAAATAAAGGGAGGCATTTTAGGAAGAGGTTGGGGTTGGAAGACTTTGGTTGGGTCGGACGTGGAGGCGGCAGGAACCGCTAGGTGAGGACAGGTCTGGAGAACCTCAGATCGAGGACTCAGGGTCTCATCAGACTTGGTCCGAAGAGCTTTATTTCTCTCTGGTGAAATAAACAAACAATTGCTTTCATATTAACACGTGGGGGTAGACAATGCATTTCAGTTTGATTCTTCTTCGCGAGTGAATAACATAGGGGCATGGGTAATATTCTTGGGATTATTACCTATAAGGGTCGTTATCAAATTAATGGCCAATTTGAGAAAGATAAAAAAATAAAAAAAAATTAAAAAACAAGTTATTTATTAGTAGTTCAAAGTAAATGAACTACAGCATAAAACCTTGCACATATCAGAGCATGAAAATTACATTTAAGACTGATTTTCCTGATTTCATTTCAGGAATACACAAAGAATTTTCCCCTCGCTCACGTTTTTTTTCTTGATAAAAAAGTGATAAAAGAATGGTATTGTCAAAAGCTATAAGCTGAATGTTAAAGGTAAATGTAATTACTAACACCTACATAAGTTAAAACGAGTTTAAATTGATTGTGTTCTTTAGACTGGAAAATGTGAATTATTTTCATTTTAATCTCAAAAAAGTCACTTAAACTTTCCATATTTTGATAGATTATTTATTATTTTTATTTACAAATATAATAAAATGATAATAAAGTGTATAAACTTTCAATTAATATAAATATTTTAATTATTTTCTTTCATTTGATATTTTTTAATATAGAAAAAGTGATCGTGAGAGAGTGAGCGAGGGGAAAAAACGCCGTGAGCGAGGGGAAATCGTCGTGAGCGAAGGGAACTAATAAATGAAAAAGTAATAAGTAAATAAGTTGTATCAATTAATAATGCAAGGTGAAGTAATAATAAAATGTGTTATTACAATGATAATTTCAAAGGGATTCCCCTTATTCACGACTCATCCGTGAGCGAGGGGAACGTGAGCGAAGGGAAAATGTTGAAGGTCTTTAGTTTATGAACCGACTATACCGGCAGTATTGTGCAACCCGTTGTTTGAGGTTATACCGGCTTCAAAATCAATTCTAAAACTACCATTGCTAGTTTTGCTGTTATAATTATAAATGAGTTATGAGGAGTGAGCGAGGGGAACAGCAATTAATGTACGCACGATTTCTTAGCTGAAATGTTTTAATAACGACCTAAATATGACGATTACGATGCTGCCGTCCACAACACGTCTTCCACGTAACTTCGGCCAAGCGTTACTGACAGGAACGGGAGAAATGAAACAGTCCGCGGCGATTTGGCGGCAAATTCAAAACATCGCTACACTTTTATTTGTCTTGTAGACACATATTGTTTTTAATTACACATTTATTTTCATTCAATAATTTTATTTAAAGCAAGATCATGTTTAATAATATACTTTAAGTAGAGTTGTACTTTGGTAGAGTTTTTCAGTACCAATGCCGATTTCCATTCATATAACACAAGACATAAGGATTGTTTAAGAGTTCAACAGTATAGGTATAGCAGCTCACAGAAAAATTGGTTTTATGTTTCTTCTAAACTCTATAATTCATTGCCGTCTGTAATAAAATCATTGCCTTACTCCAAGTTTAAAGATAAAATTAAAAATGTACTCATTGACGAGTGTCTTTATAAAGTTGATGATTTTTTCAATATTTATTGGGAGAGTTACCATTAGTATTAGGGCCTAGTTTATATCGAGTTGTTGATTTTGTTTCTATACTGTTGTTGGTTACCTATCAAATTCACATTATTTTATATTTCATTGTTTTAGTCATTTTATATATTTTATATTGTATTCTGTGTATTTTAGCATTATGTTAGATCAGTTTCAATTTTGACATGTAGTATTTAAAAGCTTATATTTGTATTTGACACTTTGTACTCTGTGACGCTTGTCCATGCACTTTAATTGTGTTCTATGACAATAAAGAATCTTGAATCTCGAATCTTACTATTTTTACAAAGCTTTATTTGCATGAGAAAAATTATTTTAGTAATTTTTTTCCTGCAGAGACTCAAATTGGCCATTAATTTGATAATGACCCATAAACATCCAGTGCAATGCACACACAGGATTAATTATTAAAAAAATAAAATTTTCTGAGATATCCATCTAATTGTTAACAATCAAATTGCTTGGAACAAGTTAAACAAATTATAGTTTTGGTGTATTTTTTTCTATGAACCATCAATTCAATCTGTAAGAAATATTTTGATGGCCTGTTATTTTTGGTCCGATTTACCACTTATGATCCCGATTGAACCAAGAGATAGCTTTGAATTTTTGTGCATACTGACCTTTGTTTACATTTAAGACTGGGGTATTTTGTTAACAATAGATCAGTGATCAGTGAGTCCCAAACAGTGTGCGGCAACTGCCAAGAGATGTCCCATGGGACAAGAGAAAATAAGTAAAATAAAACTAAGAAAAATTAAATAAAAGAATAAACAGTAGCAAACAATAAAATGCCTAGCAACATCAGCAGATGACTAAGGCCAGGACTGACAGGCCTTAGTTAATAATAATATAAACTATTAGACCTAAATATTTTTATTGTTATTTCTATGTATTCATTTAACTATTTTTTGCTGTATCAGAAAAATAATTAAAAAGTGTATGATGAATCAATAAAAACAATGTAAATTTAAAGCTATGGACCTCAAAATGTAATAAACATATTTGTTTTGTTTCATTAAAAATATATATTCGATGGGGTTTGAAGTTTTTAGTTTAAAAAATTATATTAAATTGTAATAAGATGCTTTGAACGTTATAAAACAATAATTGCATTAAAGAATGATTTACTTAACAATACTTTTTTATAGTAATGGGTCAGTTCAAAAATTTATCACTTCGGCTTTGGTTTGGTTTTTCACTGGCACCGGTGGTCGGTTGTTCGGTTTATATTAGATAGCCTTGTAAACATGATAAAACTCAAGGTTACCATCTAAAATCAGGCTGAGCCCTATTTTCTACCTTTTACACATTTTTGCTTTTTGAATAGACCAGTTAGGTCATTGCAAGAAAATATTTAATATTTATCCGATATAATACTGGTCTTATATTTTATATGGAACTAGTCAAAAAGCAATACAACCATTTTAGTGAGATAATTTGTAATTTTAAACAAAAACTAAAAGATAAAAAGTTTCGTCCAATGTATTTTTGTAGGTGGGGGGATAGAATAAAATCCAAATAAATTAAAATACCCCCCCGTTGCAGCAGACTTGCGTACTCACACTCGGCGAATTTCCAAAGAAATTTAAGATTGTTTCCCATAATAGCCATGGGAATGAGTAGATAGGTTTGCTGCCATGGGATGTTGTTAGAAAATGTTTGTTGTTAGGAAAAGTAATGGTTATGTAAGGTAAATATCAAATTGTATCAATATTCGTCACTTTTTTAATTTTCCCCATAAAACCATGGGGGCGAGTGTGTAGGTTTGCCGCCATATGGGTGTTGTAAGCAAATATCAGATAAACTCTACCTATTGAATGTATATACAAAATTTTACCAAGTTATATAGATAAATAAGCGAGATATAGGGTTTTATTGATTTCCCATAAGATTAACATGGGAAACCTATTTTTAGATTTTCTCTAGAATCTGTCAAGCTTAGTTAAAAAATCAAAATACTAAATTGTTTGTTTTTTAGCTCTTCTAAATGATTTTAGTTAAAATTATTGAATTTTGAAAATTGAGGTACAAAAATGCTAAAAACCCATTTTTGATGCTTTCGAAACCACATAAAAGCCTGTTCCCAAAACCCGACGATGCTGGTTCGCGAACTCATGGAAATAGACCTGGTCTAACACCTTCATACCAAATTTCATCAAAATTAAAGGTCCCCTTCAAAAGTTAGTAGTACTACGGACAGGTTACAGGTTATTTATTAAGTCCCGGGTTCTAACCATTTGTACTAGGGTGATTAAAGTTAGAGAGGAACTTTTAAATCTTAATTTCAAACCTTGGGTGGCAGACGCAAATCATAACTGCTCACTTTGTAATATGCAAGAAATAGAAAATATTTCTCATATTGTTGTGAGATGTCCTGTTTTAGCTAACATCAGAAATAATTATTTCAATAAAATTAATTTGTCGGAAATTGAGTTGTATGAATATTTAAATGGGAGGGATAGGCGCAGGCTGGGCTTTTATGCGAGGGAAAATTTTAACAGAAGAATTTAATTTTTGAAAATTTTTATTAAAATGGGATATAATTTTAAAGTAAATTAAAAAAAGAAAAACCAGCCAGATTTGTTTGGTAATTGGTTTTTAGCTTATGATGGGCTCCTTAAAAACCGTAATTGAATACTGCTATTGGTTCATGAATACTGCTGTTTTTAGTTTAAAAGGTATTGCCATTGGTAATTAATTTTAATGATTTTGTTCTCGAATTTAATAAATTTCTAGGTAAGTGTGTCAACCAAGCCGACAGTCCAAGTGACTATGGCTTTATGTGCGAATCGGACTCTTAAGTTGGATAAATATTTATTTGTTTTTAATTGTAATAGAAGTGTATATGTATTTATGGACGAATAAAGCACTTTTTCTTCTTCTATTAAGGCCCGGGACAGCTAAATATTTTTTTTTAACCAGTAAAGATAGATGAACCAAACTGGAAACACAGCTACTGGACATTAAAAAAAAATATTTTTAGCCTTACTCAGTGAGTCTACTCCTCAGAGGGACGGCCCTCCAGGAATCAGATGAAATTCTTAAATGTAAGCGTAGGTCAACATCACATCAAATTAAAGATCGTAATTAGTAGAATTCGCAAACCCGACCTTAAAAGGACTACCGAGTCAAATATGGCAAGTGATCAAACTTTGCATTAAAATCTTATTGCCGAAAACAAAAAATGCAATATCTCCCAATACACTGGACCTTTTGAGGTCGGGTTTGTGGCAAATTGTTCAGAATACAAAGCCCTTTAAAATTATGGATGGTATGACGTAGGCAAATGAAGTTTTTTATAAAACTTCCATGAGGGAAACTGCATTGGCCTACGTCATGTGGTACATCATTTTAAAGGGCTTTACATTCTGAGCAATTTTCCATAAACCCGACCTCAAAAGGTCCAGTGTTCGGGAGCAGGAGTTATTGCATTTTTTGTTTTTGGCAAAATGATTTTAATGCAAAGTTTGATCGCCTGCCATTTTTGACAATTCGCAAACCCGACCTTAAAAGGACTACCGAGTCAAATATGGCAAGTGATCAAACTTTGCATTAAAATCTTATTGCCGAAAACAAAAAATGCAATATCTCCCAATACACTGGACCTTTTGAGGTCGGGTTTGTGGCAAATTGTTCAGAATACAAAGCCCTTTAAAATTATGGATGGTATGACGTAAGCAAATGAAGTTTTTCCTAAAACTTCCATGAGGGAAACTGCATTGGCCTACGTCATGTGGTACATCATTTTAAAGGGCTTTACATTCTGAGCAATTTTCCATAAACCCGACCTCAAAAGGTCCAGTGTTCGGGAGCAGGAGTTATTGCATTTTTTGTTTTTGGCAAAATGATTTTAATGCAAAGTTTGATCGCCTGCCATTTTTGACAATTCGCAAACCCGACCTTAAAAGGACTACCGAGTCAAATATGGCAAGTGATCAAACTTTGCATTAAAATCTTATTGCCGAAAACAAAAAATGCAATATCTCCCAATACACTGGACCTTTTGAGGTCGGGTTTGTGGCAAATTGTTCAAAATACAAAGCCCTTTAAAATTATGGATGGTATGACGTAAGCAAATGAAGTTTTTCCTAAAACTTCCATGAGGGAAACTGCATTGGCCTACGTCATGTGGTACATCATTTTAAAGGGCTTTACATTCTGAGCAATTTTCCATAAACCCGACCTCAAAAGGTCCAGTGTTCGGGAGCAGGAGTTATTGCATTTTTTGTTTTTGGCAAAATGATTTTAATGCAAAGTTTGATCGCCTGCCAATTTTGACAATTCGCAAACCCGACCTTAAAAGGACTACCGAGTCAAATATGGCAAGTGATCAAACTTTGCATTAAAATCTTATTGCCGAAAACAAAAAATGCAATATCTCCCAATACACTGGACCTTTTGAGGTCGGGTTTGTGGCAAATTGTTCAAAATACAAAGCCCTTTAAAATTATGGATGGTATGACGTAAGCAAATGAAGTTTTTCCTAAAACTTCCATGAGGGAAACTGCATTGGCCTACGTCATGTGGTACATCATTTTAAAGGGCTTTACATTCTGAGCAATTTGCCATAAACCCGACCTCAAAAGGTCCAGTGTTCGGGAGCAGGAGTTATTGCATTTTTTGTTTTTGGCAAAATGATTTCAATGCAAAGTTTGATCGCCTGCCATTTTTGACTCGGTAGCCCTTTTAAGACCGGCTTTGCGGCATTGAATTCCACTAGTTAGGACCTTTAATTTGAGGTGCATAATGACTTATGCTTACATTTAAGAATTTCATCTGGCTCCTGGAAGGCCGTCCCCCTGAGGAGGTAACGACTTACTGAGTATGGCTAAAAATAGTTTTTTTTTTTTTATGTCCAGTAGCTGTGTTTCTAGATTGGTTCATCTATCTTTACTAGTTTAAAAAATATTTAGCTAACCAAGGATTTAATAAACACGATGTATATGAAAATGAACGAATGGTGTTTTTTGGTTTCTGAGGGCCACAAAATGAAAAAGTAACATGGTCCCGGGCTTCGGTCTTACCATTGGGTTGCTACCGTAATAGCGCATTTCCTATAGGGAAATTTGCTAAAAAGTTTAGAAACACCCTCTAATTATGGCATAATGTTATTCCATGTCTCTTTTTAGGAATTACAGTACACTCTCGTTCATCGGAACTAATGTGGCGGACGGTCGGTTCGGATGTCAAAAAATTCCGATGAAGCGGAGGCCGTCGTGAGTCATCATTTCCGCCCGTACGGTGACCTATCGTGATTGTATTCACTCTTGTTTTTAAGGCAACACTAGATGACTAGAGATTTTATGAAAATAAGGCACTCAAACTTTGAACATGGTAACGAATGGACCTATAGGAATAAAAACAATGCAGGAAATAAAGATCCAAAATCGTTATTCTCATATTCCATATTTATATTCCACTCATATTCCAGCAGTCAACTGACTTCCACGTAACACAGGTGCAGTCGCGACGCGAGACAGACTGAATGACAGTTTGGGAAGCGGTCGAAACGGATGTTCACTTCCCGCCCCCTTCCTCTTTCTATTTTTTGTGTGAATACTCCACGGCCTCGTAAATCACATCGAAACGTACAGATTATGAAAAACGCCTGATGACGTGAGACGCAAAATGTGATACTTCACTGTTGTGCGGATAAAACGAATGAAAATTGAAGGCGCTAAAACGGAAAAATTATTTATTTCGTAAGAAAAAAAAAAAAAAATAATAATATCCAGCTTTTCAGTTCCGATGAAGCGGAGTTCCGATGTCGCCGAGTCCGATGAACGAGAGTGTACTGTACCCACTATTATGTGTAATAGAAAAAAATGTATTTTGATCAGATAATTTTTTGTTTAAATTCTTTAACACAGTAAAATAATAAATTGATTTCTATAATTGAACCACGAACATTTATTAAAAATAAGGACAATTGAATTTTTATATCAATATTGAAAACAACATTAATAGTAACCTTAATTCGTCTATACAGGTTGAACTAAAGGTTGACAACCTTGATTAAAGTTTTATTCAATCAAATGAGATGGAAAAAATGAGCTATTATTTGTTTTTGTACAATTTGATCAAAAACCAAATATAATGAACTAGGGAACTGATAAGGATATAGATAAGTGATCGCTGGCTGGATGCCAAACAATTAATAGAGCTCTTATCGGCAGGTATTCCACATTCGCCGCACATTCCATCTATCGTCTCATATTACAATTATGTTGTTATCTTCCTAGAACCGTGGACATCCTTTCGTTTATAATTAATTTCTGTTTAACTTTGTACCTTCCATTAGTAAAAAAAATAATAAACCAAAATACAATATGTGTTATCAATTCGTCAAAAACCGATAAAACCGACACTAACAACCGACCCATCCCTACTTGTTTACTTTGCCCTTGAATGGAAAGTAACACAACTTTGGTTGCTGTTTTATTTAATTTGTGAGTATTTGATGAATTAAATGAGCCATCGCTTAATTTTCTCGGACAATTGGTTCAGAAAGTAGCCATTGGTACAACAAGCAAAAAACACCCCTCTTGAATAAATTACTGCCGAATATCTGAATATTTTTTTGTGCCGTATTTTCCTTGTTAGCGAGATCACCGGCTGCAATCTTCTTTTGTTCAGTATTTCCCGTCCCGATAAATTCCCGAGGGAAAAAAATCTCGCCCAATAATCGGGACATTTTTGCTCCCAAAAACTAATTATTTGTTACTCCTTAATCTGTCTGCAATCATCAGTTTGTGGTATAAATAGACCTTTATGTTATTAAGTCTTGGTTCCTTCACGGTTGATGAAAACAGGTAAAAACTTAAAAAAAGACATAGTTAAAATAGTGCATTTGGCTCAGTTTTTTAAGATAGCTCATTCTGATAAACACAGTGAAAATGTCAGTGTTGCAAACAACCTGCTCAAAAATGTATACCTCCTGGGGGCAGGCAGTACAACCTCAACCTCAAAAAGCAATTCAAATTCGACTGTGTGGAAGTATCTTTTTTAGGTTGGGTGTGCCATGAGCTAAAGAAGATTGGGACTCACTGCAATAAATAGTTACTAAATGTTTCAGTATCTTTGACATACAAACGGATACTCACTCAAAATTACTCTCTTAGACTTGACAGGGGAAGTGGGTGGAGTTGTCGTCTGGGAGGAGATACCAGAGGTGGAGGGCAAAGGATCGGCAGGAGCTACGGCTAAACAGGGAAGACTTAAGTTGAATAACATTTTACAACTTAGAAAAACAACTGCTTACACTATGTTCACTGTAAAAAAACCAACCAATCAATCAAACATATAATTAGTATAACAAACCAAGCCCACAACCATGTAATTTGCTGAAACCAACCGACCAAACAACCCGGGAAAAATTTAAAACATGTACACCAACTTACTTCGTGAAGTAAATGCTACCTTCCATCCACGGTAGTTGAAAGACGATATAAAACGAGGCTGAGGTATATATGGTTCTGGTTCGGTCACTAACAAACAAATCAAAGAATATTGTAGACACGCTTAAAACTGGTTAAAAAAGGTTTGAATAGAATTTGTTATAATATTTTGAAATACATAAATTTGTATGCTTTTATTTTATGATAAACATAATTATTATAACCAATGCCAACTGGACTCAAATGGCAAATCTGGACAATGATGAAGGTTTAGCCATAGTTATGCATTGTAGGTGTATATTGAAAAACTCGTGGGCCCAGTTATTTCAGGGTGTCTACTGAAATCTGTTTTAGAATTCCAGTATATTTCCAGTATTTTTTCAAAAAATTCTAGCACCACTCGCGGACAATTAATCCAAACATGGAGTAACAATAACATTTTATTCATATATAAATAAATTTAATATAGGTTTTTGTATAAACGTGAAACACTTATGATTTTGAGTCCCAACAATAAATTTGTTTAATATATTTTAAGAGGGCCTCCCAACTACCTCTATAATAGCTCTCAATTGCCCCCACTTTATTTTTCATTTATTTAAAACAAAAAACAATAATAATAATAATAAAAGGACAATTCACAACAAAAGTTAATGAAATAGATAATTACTTTAAAGTATAAAAAAAGAGATATGAATACAATGTAAGAAAGAAATTTAAAGTTTTAGTAAAAGAGCAAACATTTTCTAGGCTCCATCTTTACACAAATGTTTACATTTCTTGATTAACTATTTGAAAAGAACTACAAGTTTTCTGATTTTGGTTTGCAAACATACTTAAAGAGCAAGAATGACTAGTTAAAACATGTTTACGTTGGTATGTAAGGATCAAATAAATAACAAAATCTATATTTCATGCACTTAAGATTTTTTACGGATTTATTAAAAAATGTCAGTATCTATTTTGAAATTTGAGTATAACTCCGGTATTTCCAGGATGGAAATAAAATTCCAGTTAAATGCCAGTATTTCAAGTATTGCCAGTATCAGTAGACACCATGTATTTAGACTTTCAAATCACCACACACACATCACAAGTAAACAAGTAATTGAGGATGGATTCTCGGGACACATAATGAACAAACTTATTTGCCCAATAGCCAAAGTAATGACATTTTTCAGATTGTGAGCAAACTGATAATGCTCACAATGGGAGGTGGGGTGTCACTTAAGTGCCTCATATATGTTGAGTGTTCTTTTGAGCTTACGCCAAAGACCCGACACTTCGGGGGTTCAAGGCAAGCTCTGAGGTGTTTCATTTAACTTATACAGGGTTGCCAGCAAATGGCCTCAGAAAAATTTAAGCATCTTTCCTAGTACTCCTGGCAAAAATAGTCTAAATTCAAGGCTCCTGCTAATCAAATACAGTTAAGATTCAATTTGTAAGGATTCAAAAAGTAAGGATGTTTACAAAATTGTTAAATGGTTTTTGTTTTATCAATTATTATAGACATTTACACAGTGTGCGTATGAATAAAACTAAAATGTAGTAAATGCACCTCTTTTTATTAATTAATCCACGATGTAAATCCTACTCGGTTAGTAATGAGAATCGCGCATTAAATATATATGTATATATATATATATATATTATTCTAAACTATAAAATAAGTTAGAATGAATTGAAAAACTTGCCCAATACTTGTCAACTAGTTACTGAAAATTCAACCTGATAAGGATCCGTTATCTAAAGCCGACGGCGTAGCTTATTGTTGTGGAAGGATCAAGGATCGAGGCTTGGGAATGATGTAATCAGAACGGAGGGAAGGGTGAGAGATACAGTAATTTGAAATTGAAACCCTTCACAATACTTATTTGTTGGTCAGAGTCTCGATAATTGCCTTTAATCAAACATCACTTATTATACTGATCTACTAAATATTGGGTTTGAATGACGATACGATAACAAGGAGTATGGTTCATATATGATACACAAAGAATTGTTATGAAAAAATCAATAATTTTTTTTGCGAATCACGTAAACAACACACTTTTTATAGTCCAAAACTTAGGAAAAATATTTCATTTTAGTGCATGACACCAATCTTTTTTTAATAAAATCGATAGCTTTTATTATTTAATATTTGGTAATTTTGTTAAACTAACAAAATGAGTATTATTTGATTATTGTCTGTATTATTGTCCGCCATGAATCATGAGAATGATTCTGTCATTCTCTCTTTGGGCCTGATGATGATCGGTGTGTCCGGTCGAAATCGATTGCCATTATCCATCTTTTGATATATTTACCGTCTGTATTCTTTGCAGTATAAGTGTAAATATATTTTTGAGTGTTGTAGACGTTTGTTTTTCATTTCTGATTATTTGATTAGAGGACATTTTTATGCTCTAAAAAGAGGACATGTCCAGGGAAAGAAGACGTATGGTAACCCTAAAACTGATATTTTTTTACCTAATATCAGGTAAAAATTCACTCTTATAATACTTTTTATACTCTTCAGGTTCCTGTTTGAAGACAATATAATTTCTCAGTTTTAAATTTTTTTAAACAACAATCAAACACTAAACTCTCTCTCTCTCTCTCTCTCTCTCTCTCCCCCCCCCCCCCCTCTCCCGGTCAACGCAGCGATGGTTATTGGAAATAATCGGCTGCTAGGCATCTGTGTGCGCATGCGTGAAATGAGTAATGTAAAAATAGCAATTCCCTGATAATTTTGCAATTTTCGTGTGTTAATCTTGCAATGCTAATATGTCGCAGTAGCAGTGTAACTCTGGGTTTGTTATTAATCTATTGTAGATTTGGGCAGAAAACTGTTTGAAATTCTTTTAATTAATCATTAATTGATTTGGGTATATTCTTACTATATACCCAATTCAATTGCTTATTTTATTATTTTTGAGCTGGTTTTGTTTAACTTGTCTAACATATGTAAGTCAATAAATCTATTTAGAAGCCCTTCTATTCATTTCCTGCCCTTGCCTGGGGGGAGATCGGGAGATGGATGGGGGACGGGAAGGTGGTCTTAGTTGGCGTTAAGCTGCTTGCCTTGTTTATATTTCGGTTTAACCGTGGTTTTCAGTAATCCGTGACCGCCCTCCCCATGTTTACCCATGGATAATTGAGGTTCTACTGTATTTGGATATTTCATTCAAATGCAGAAAAATGCACTTTCCTCAGAACATGTACCAGTAGTGAAGTTAATACAGAACTTTTACGTCCGAAGAACGACAGACGACAGGACAATCGTAACACACGGCACACACACACACACACTATTCGTGAGCACGTGTGGTGGCGCATGCGCAAACTGAATGGTAGCAGGAATCAAGGCCACGCTCCCAAGTGAACTGTTTGTTCGTGAGCCAACAACTGATTTATTCCTTACTACTGGCAATTTCATGTTTGATGGCAATCTATGCTTGGTCCTTCACAATCGTACTGCTAAGTCGCCAAGAGATTGGAAAATAATTACAATACAAAGCGTAATGCAAAAACTTGAGTTATTTTAACTTTACAGACTTTTTTTAATTCAAGGAGGTGTCAGAAAATTCACGCATAATTCATGGGTTTTCTCGGTGTGTATAATTCAAGCATAATCCCAGATTTTTTCCGGAATTCCCGGATGCTGGCAACCCTGTTATAAACCTACCTTGAGGACAAAAGTGATCGTCAATTGCCCACATCAAAAGTTATAAGTAGTGATGGTTGGTTACAAACATTATTGTTTCGGATTTTCACTGCCATCAGTTGTAGTTTTTTCTGGTTATTTTACATATTATCTTTAAAACAAATCGAAAATACCATCTAAAATCTGCATCGAATCACATTTCAAAACATTTAGTTGTTTTCCTGGAACCTTGAATATGTTCATTTTAAAAAATTCAATTCTGTTTATCTCCACGTTGATATAAAACAATACCGTAAAGTAAATCAGAAATGTTTATCTGTTTTTGATTGTTTCATTTTGTCAAACAGCCTAGTACACTAAAATACCGACCAATTCCTTATATTTAGAAAAGACAGATTTTCACGATTTTAAATAGAAATCACATGCTCATTCCCGAATTGTGAAATTTCTAGCTTGTTCCTGGTTTTCACGGTTTCCTGGTTGAGTGGCCACCCCGTTAAAAATGTATTGTCGAATTCCTAGAACTGTGGACTTCGGCTCCTTTTAAGTGATTTCAGTTTACATTTCATTCGTCAAAAACTGATAGACCAAAAAAGACATCTGTTATCAATTCATGGTCAGAGAAAACAGACAACTGACTCATTCCTAGTTATGAGAAATCTCAATCAGAATAATCTTCAATGACATAACATCAAGCAATACCATAACATGAAAATTTATTGAATAAACAGTAAAACATGTTAAACCCCCTACAACAGTATCTTTGCAGAAAAAATGTGACCGCTGCAAAAAGTTCTACCTTGGCAGGAAAATTGGACATGACAAAAAGTATAGAAGGGGCTCGGATCAGGCAAAAGGTTCGGCAGCAACCGAAAGCTTGGCAGAGGTGGAATTGCATGTGAGAAAAAGTTCGACAAGACAGAAACCCCAATAGTGGTAAAAAAACTCAAACGTGTTAAGAAATTTGCTGTGTCCGAAAGCTCTGATGTGACAAATCATTCGGTTGCAGAAGAAAGCTCAAAAACGTTTTTGTTTGGGAACAGATATTGAATTCAAACACTTATCCACACCACTTCCAATGAATTTCTCTTCGGACAATGTCCAAAGTCTCTTTCCACTGCATAGATTGAAGCGGACACAACGGGTAGTAGGTATATATATGTACTGTCCTTTGTGTCAGTTGCTCAGAATTATATTAATATTGAATGAAAATAATAAGTGCAATACTCGTACTGAATTGAAACAATTAAAAAAGACTAAATTTAGAAAAAACGGTATTTCAAGAATATGATTTTTAAAGATTACAGTTTTTTTTTTTTTTTTTTTTTTTTTTTTTAATTTTAGGTCAAATTAAAACATATAGGTATGTTTGATAGTTTCTTCTAAAATTTAAAAGAAAATTTTCCACACTATCTGGATAATCCTGCATCAAAGTTACTCATAATTAAATCTTTTGGTTGTATGACAAGACAAGAAGCTTTGGGATTGATATAGGAAGTCCAAGATTTGTTGAGGATTTACAAGGGTCTCCTTGGGCAATAGTTATATCCAGTGCTAGGGTTAATTTTTATTGGCTTCAAAATTTTAATTGCAAAGTCCTGATTAAAATCTAAGAAATGAATAATTGGTTCATATTAGTTGGAAAATTTTGAAAGTTTCCATAACACACTTGTAGGGTACGCAAAATGTTAATAAACAAAAGTTCAAGATAAAAAAGACCATTCAGCAAAAGCTATTACGAAATTCCTTTCTAAACTAGGTATAAGAAATATTTCCAGACAGTCAACTGTCATTTAATGTCACATGAAAAGTGTAAATATTATGTAAACAACATAAGACAAATTTAAAAAGTTCCTGAAAAAAAATAAATATTTGCAAAAATTGAAATTATCAGCAAACACGCAATGCACATAGTAATGTAAAATATACTAGAAAGGCAAGATGAAAAATGACATTTTAGTGAATACCGGAGAGTACTTACTTTGGTGTTCAGTGATTTTTGTGGTGCAAGGAGGCTTAAGTACCTCATTATTTTCTACTGGAATGGGCAGCTGAGTACTGGAGTGAGCTTTTGCCGCCATTCGAGCAATCTTTCGGGCTAAGGAAAAAAAGAACATTTATTTATTAACTTAAAAATATACTAATTAATTTGAATAAATTGATAAGAAACATTTCTTAAACAGATTGTAGTCTACACTGTCAACTTAGTACAGGGTATCTTTAATGTCCGTCACCAAACTTCATGATATGGCTAATTGGGTCAAAAAAGCAAGAAAAAAATCATATGAAGGTATGTCCTAATATGCACTCAGACATCTGTCATTTTGTGTTTTCCACTTGACAGTTTTTATTTAGGTGACGGATTGATCTAGGAACGTCATATTTGGCACGGACCTTTATAATACTAATGACCATGTGCACAGTAAAAAATATTTTTTTCGTCCAACTAATTTTTTTTTTTTTTTGGCATAAAGACATATTCAATATTGGCATATATTGGCATATTCATATTCTCGAATTTTATTTTCCTTGTAACACGAGTAAAAAAAAACTATTTATGAGCTAAAAACATTTTTTACAAAAAATGAATTATTTTGAATGAAATAATAGAATAACGTTAAAACATTATGTTTTGAACTTTGATTTGAAAAAGTTGCACCCTAGCCTACCATTTAATTTAGCTCTGGAAGGGGTAACAAGTTTCAGGACAAATAGAACTATTTGAAACATTGAAATTATCAACAAACACACAATGCACATAGTAATGTAAAATATACTAGAAATTCAAGATTAAAAATTATGTTTCGATGAATACCAGGTAAATTGTGTTTGTAATGTTGTGCACTTGGTGATTTTTGGGATGCAAGAAGGCTTAGGTACTTTATTATTTTCAACTGAAGTGGGCAGTAGTGTACTGGAGTGAGCTGACATTCAAGCAGTCTTTGGGGCTAAATTTAAAATGACCAGTATAAATTAATAACTTTAAAATATACAAATTCATTTTAATAAATTGAAATAAAAGACTGTTCTTAAGATTTATTGTAGCTCACACTTTTAACTGATGTATGTAAAAACACTTCCGTTGCTAAAAATTTATAAGAACACCTTGAAAAAATACAAGGAAGTGTTTTAATCATGAATTGAGCTGTTATAAAAAAAACCACTCATTAAAGAAAAAAGCTTTGAAAAATTATAAAATTTATAAGGATACTATATTTTTTTATAAGCCATTAAACTTTAAATAACTTTTTGATTAGCATTATACCTGCTGGTAATGATATTCAGATTGAAATAATAAAACGTCTTCCAACACTACTCGATATATTTACAGTTATACCGTAATTGTTTACGACGGAAAATATATATAAAAGATCTCATAATGGCGATTGATTTTGACCAGTCAAATTGGTCATCATCAGGCCCAATCCGAACCGTCTTGTAAACAATTACAGTATAAGTGTTATATCGAGTAGTGTTGGAAGACGTTTTATTATTTCAACCTGAAATTAAACTTTAGTCAAAGCAAATTATTATAAAACTTTTAAACTGAATGTGATCATTACTAATTACTGATTTATATAATAAAAAAGCAAATTAGCAAATATAAGGTTTAATACCAGCTTTTGTCATAATCCCAGGAGTGGGTGTTCACTCTACCTGACCAGTATGGAACACAACTCAACAATGAGTCATGAATTCTGGTGCAACTATCGTTAAACCCCCCACCATGCCCTGTCCAGTACCAGTATGAAACTGTGGTAGTGAGAAACCTCACCCCAATATCATATGACAGGGACGGGTATTTTGAGCTTCTACAAACATAGAAGTTTATCAGCATTAAAATTAATATGATAAACAGTATTACCAACCAACGGTCTTCATTCTCAAACACGATTTAGCTACTCTGCTCCTGAATTTCATTGGATAATATATACTTTATCAAATATCAGTATGAAATATAGACTTAAACCATTTAACCTTCATCAACGTCACATACCCACAACAGTTTATAGGGTAAATGAAATTCGCGACTTATACCAATAACACTTTTCTGAAAATTCCCGACCAAAAACCCAGCATCACTAAGTGTTCTCCAAAATAATTATTAGGCTTAACATTTACAAAATAATGTCAAAGGTTCTGTACAGTGGAAAGTTCTTGTTCATTGGAACAAATGAGGGCGGACGGCCAGTTCGGATGTAAAAAAATTCCGATGAACCAGAGTCCATAGTGAGTATTAGTTTTCACCATTTCTAAGACCAATTTATGGTTGTATTCACTATTTTTGGTATTATCACACAAGAGATTTTCTTAAAATAAGATACTGAAACTATGAGACATGATAACAATCAACTGATAGTAATAAAAAACAACATAGGAAATAAAGTTCAGCACACTGTCCCCACTCAATATTCCATAGCAATATTTTCGCTGGCTCACCGGCATCGATGCTTTTAATAGCTTTAAGTTTATCCTCGATAAACACAAAATCCATTTTAGCTTTTCACTCATTTTTCAAAATTTTTCCATTTTTCAAAAATGGGGGATGATGTTGTTCGCGTCCACAGCATTCCATTAAAGCATTCCATTAAAGCATTCCATTATTTGTTTAGCACCAGGTGGTGCTAAACAAACAACAACTTTGGCAGCTGAACTATCACGCACGTGATCTCTCAGTTATGCCAGCTGCCAGACAAAATGCCAATGGCCCTTCCCAGGGCCAATTAAAAAATTTAGGCTATGTTAGCTCTATAAAGAGAGATCTAATTTTTATTTTACGGTTTATCTTTTCACATATACTGACTCAGGTGCTCTGCACCGCAGAATTTATTTTCCTGTTCTTAAAATCTGGTGGCTGGCTAAATTAGCCATACGATATATATACAGGGTGTCTCACGTAAGGTGTCTCAAATCGATTACAGATCAACAGTGTGTCCTACAATCTTGAAATAAAATCATTTCCCACTAAATTGACCCCAAGGAATAATTTAAAAATATTTTTAACGTTGTATAAATACAGGGTGTCCCAAAAACTGGGGGTCACAGGTTCGAATCTCGGAAATTTCAAATACAAACATATGTCATATTATACATCATTAAAAAGGTCTATTTAATAAAAACATTTTGGTGAAAACAGAATTTAGTTATTTTTATTCGTTTCAAAATGGCGTCCATTTTTGTAGCAAAAATCAAAATTTACGGAATACCCTGTAATTCTTTTATTATTTGTCATAAATGACTTCTGATTCAAAATACTTATTTGAAATAAGCTAAGCTTTACAATGATATGTCACAAGACAAAATTTATAAAAAAACTAAAATTTCATATTTTTAAAAATTTTTACATAAACAAAACTCAAAAATTTTAAATACAAACACATGTCTTTTTGTACATCATAATAAAGCTCTCGTTAAACTGAACAACTTTGTAATTTACACTAATGCCGTATCTCTTTTTGTTTTGTAGTAATAATGTAAAAATGTTATTTCCCCATATGATTTGCATGTTAATTAATCAGGACATGATAGTATGGCAGTCCTTCTTCCATTGTTGCCATACCATTAAATTAACATGCAAGTTAAATGGGAAAATGACATTTTTACGTTATTACTACAAAACCAAAAGAGATACGGCATTAGTGTAAGTTACAAAGTTGTTCAGTTTAACGATAGCTTTAATATGATGTACAAAAAGACATGTGTTTGTATTTAAAATTTTTAAGTTTTGTTTATGTAAAAATTTTCAAAAATATGAAATTTTTGAAATTTTAGTTTTTTTTTATAAATTTTGTCTTGTTACATATCATTGTAAAGCTTAGCTTATTTCAAATAAGTATTTTGAATCAGAAGTCATTTATGACAAATAATAAAAGAATTACAGAATACTCCGTAAATTTTGATTTTTGCTAAAAAAATGGACGCCATTTTGAAACGAATAAAGATAACTAAATTCTGTTTTCACCAAAATGTTTGTATTAAAGAGCCCTATCTAATGATGTATAATTTGACATATGTTTGTATTTGAAATTTCCGAGATTCGAACCTGTGACCCCCAGTTTTTGGGACACCCTGTATTTATACAACGTTAAAAATATTTTTAAATTATTCCTTGGGGTCAATTTAGTGGGAAATGATTTTATTTCAAGATTGTAGGACAAACTGTTGATCTGTAATCGATTTGAGACACCTTACGTGAGACACCCTGTATATATATATATATATATATATATATATATATATATATATATTATTTTTTTCAAAACAGTTAATTGAAATTCCACAGAGGTGTACTCGTGAGATAGACAGACAGTTTAGGAAGCGGATGTTGACTTTCTCCCTCTTCCTATTTCTGTGCGAAGACGGCCTTCGAGGAATGTAGATTATTAAAAGCGTCCGGAAACAACTGATGCAAAATGTGATACATTACTGTATTGCGGGTATAACAAATTGTATATTGAAGGCACTATAACGTAAAATTATTTTTGGTAAGATAAAAATGTTAATAATATTCCGATCATCACTACCGATGAAGCGGAGTTCAGATGTCACAGAGTTGGATGCATGAGAGTGTATTGTATTTCTATTATGAAATTAGTTTTTCCAGACCAAAAACCTAAATTTCCGACTTTTTCAAAACTTTTACCAACCTCACAAAATTCCCGACTTTTTCGCAACTTCCCGGCTGGTAGACACCCTAAATATACCACATCAACAACCTCATGATATTAATCAATTCATATACAATGCCTTATTAATTAATGTGAGGATGTCATCAAGAAAAAGTTATAAACATTTCGCTTCAACCAGTTTCTTAATGTAATTGTAATTAAATACCTTTCCAAACTAGCATGGAATCCTTAAAGCAGAACATTTAGTCTGTCTACTAGTTTGCAAATTCTAAAATCATTCTGCTAGCCAATCATGGTTTAAGACATGGGTAGCATTAAAAAAGGTTGGATAAAAAATTTTTAAAACTTAAAAAAGCGATATTTATGAATTTGTTAAATACATTTACTATCTTAATAAAACTGCTAGTTTAAAGTAAATTTTACCGATGTAATTTATTAAATGAATGTAGCTTAAATAAAACTAAACTTGCGCAAACCTTATTAGAAAATTTAAATTTCCTAAAAGTTCTGAGCAAAGAAACCTTTTAGGAATCAGTTTTCCTATAACTGGATATTAAATTTTCAATTTTTTGCATGAATTTTTCCTATTCCATATACTTTTTTAATAAATTAAGGATTGACCTGATGATGTGACTGTGACTGTCATCACAAAACTAGTAGCCATACAAACAACAAAAATATATTAAGCAGGTAAAAGATCATTCAACAAATATTTTGAAATGTTATGATTTTATTTCGGGTATTACAATACCATGTTGTACATATTTGTGTTGTTATGTTACTAATACTCAGGGGTGCAGATTTTTTGTGATTTCCCTTTGCTTAGTTATTATTAAAGTTAAAATCAGCATCAAGATTTTATTTTAATTATGATAGATCTATCTTAATAATAGTAGGTTACAATACCTTTCCGTCTTCATTCCATGTGATTTGTCTAGATGACTTGTTTCGGGACTGGTATCCCATTATCAAATCTGTCGCCAAGAGTTAAAAGTTGAAAAATACTGTCATTTTTTGTCAATTAAAAAAATACATAACATTTAACACACAACACAGAAACAACGAACGAATAAAAAGAAAAATTTAAAATGCGATTACACGTGAGGCCAGCCAAAGACAAATCTAGACCGCGCGGCGGCGTCACATGTGTGATCGCAGTTTAAATGTTTCTTTTTGTTCGTTCGTTGTGTCCGTGTTGTGTGTTATGTATTTTTTAAATTGACAAAAAATTACAGTGTTTTTTAGCTTTAAACTCTTGACGACAGATTTGATAATGGGATACCAGTCCCGAAACTAGTCATCTAGACAAACCACATGGATTGAAGAGGGAAAGGTATTGGAACCTACTATTAAGTCTTTCATCAATCCAGGGGGCAAGTATGAATAAAGATAGATATAAATTAAGTACTGGTAAGTAGTTTTGTTTTTATTTTAATTACTTGTGTTTTAATATAATAAACTAAAATTTAAAAAAAATTATCATTTCACTGACCCATTGTAAGTTGTTGAGTTTTAAGGCAGTCATATATGTCACATTTCTTGGGTGTAATCTTTGAACCATAACAGTGCGATTAAGGGAAGTTTTAGGAGTCAATGTATTTTCTGCACCCCCGTTAGTACTTTGATCTATAAGTTTTTCTACAACAAAATACAAAAGCTGGCGATCAACATCAGTGCTAATCGCATCTCATCATTTTACAATAATATTCAAAAACAATTTAACCGGCCAATTGGCCTTAGTTTATGGCAGTTGATCGGCTGTTGGAAACGGTATCCAATTGACGTAACTGCCTATTGAAAAGTGTATTTAATGTACCTGATGATCTATAGTCATCGTTCCAAAAATAGTGAACAATACCTGTTGTTAAAACACAGTTCATTAAACAGGAGATGTTTGTTTTCTTGTAAATGTGGGTTCTATAAGCAGGAGCGAAATGAAATATTGAAATAGGCATTTCGTTTACTGGTTCGTTTATCAAACTTTTGTACCGTATCCGACCGAATCACTATTGACATTTGCTATTTCTGTGCAAAAACAATGCGCAGTTTTTCTCCCTTGACAGATGTACTGACATCGAGCGACTTTTAATGCTTTGTTTATTTTTAGCACCGCAATCCCCAGTTTACAAATTTTACATTTTTCACAGATAATAATTTTCGAGTTATAAAAGTTTTTGGTATGTTTAATCTTTAGGCGACAATATTAAACTACGGCCTGTTGCCAGAATTATTAAAAAACAGTATGTCAGTTGCAGGATAATAATAAATGAATTTAAAGTTATGACATTTCTTACAGTTTTTGGCTCCCTCCTGCACTTCGGCCGGAGGGGGGACAGTGGGAGGGGTTTGGAGGTGCAATGGCATCCCTGTAGTTGGTGCGGCAGCCAACAGATCATCGACATTCGATCTTATAGATGATTCTATCATACAGAACGCAATTTTTTTAAATTCATAGCAATATTAAAATACCCCTTGTTGCAGCAGACCTGCCTACTCAGCGAATTTCCAAAGGAATTTGAGATTTTGTATTTTCCCCATAAACACCATGGGAATGAGTAAGTAGGTTTGTGCCAAGGGATGTTGTTAGAAAATGTTGGTTGTTACTTAATGTAATGGCTATGTAACATAAATATCATATTGTCTCAATGTTTTGCACTTTTTAATTTTCCCCATAAACCCCATGTGGTTGAGTATGTAGGTTTGCCGCCGTAGGTGATTTAAGCAAATATCAGTTAAACCCTAATTAGTGAATATACATACCAAATTTCATTCACAATTTCACATTACATTCGCATGTATGAAAAAAAAGCATTAAGGTTTGGGAGTTGAACATATTTAATGCAGATCTCGGATGATAGGAACCACAATAAATTGAACAAGATAAAGCAAAATAACACTTTAATGGATACTATAATAAGAAGGAAAATCTATTGGATGTTTCGGCCCCCAGGTACTGACAATAGAGTTAACCATGTTTATATTTAATGGCACCATTGATTTGTGTGGTAAATTATTTTGATTTGTTTTAAAGCAAGTTCGTATTTAAAAAATAAATCTACCAAGTAATTTCAAAGTAATTTCTAATTGCATGGTTTTCTCAATTCATAAAAAAACAACTGACTTTTCTTGCATTTTAAGGAAAAATAAGTGATTTTTGGTGACTTCTGTGACCACTAGCTAAAATAAGTGACTTTCTTTGTCTTTTTTTGACTTCAGTGACCAGTAGACACCCTGTTTGTGGATTACCCCCCCAGCCTCCTAACCATTAGGTTCAAAAGAAATAAGTAATAAAAAGGTGTTAAAAATCATCTAATTTAAGATTTACATAAAAATGAAGGGTTCGTGCTTATAATTTTTAAATCGGCCACCATATTGATAATATGGCAGAGAAAAAAAATTAAAACCAGTTAATTACTTTCAATTCCTCTTAAAAATCTTTTAATAAAGCAACTTCATTTCATAAAAAATTTTGTTTTCTAAAAATATAAATTTTAAAAATTGACCCGTTGCACTCAAAGTGTGTTTATTTAAGAGTGAGTACTGTTTCCGTTGTGTATAAATATTTTACTGTGTTAGAAAATTTGTGCATTTTAATCAGTTTAATTATCATGAGGCAATAAAAATTCAAACTGGCTCCTTTAAGGTTAAAAAAATACACCTTCTGCAGCTTACAGAGTGCCCACCTAACAATCTACTACAAGTACATCCCTGGACATAGCAGGTAAGAGTAATTAATAACGTTAGTGAAACTGAAAAAGATTGATGTGTCATAAGGATTGGGAAACTAAAATATTTACCACGTAAAAAAACTAAATTTTGGATTTGGGAAAGGAGAGAACCTAAATCGATTGCAGATATTTTTTTTTTTTTTTTTTTTTTAAAAAGAGGTTGGCGGACCTCTTTTTGCCTTACTTTGCCCCGTCCACATAGACTATTGATCTGTGCGTGGATCGTATTAGACAAAGTAAGGGGGTGAGCCGCTACTACAAGGTGAAAGGTACTGATAAAAATTCACTGGCAGAACGCGGATTCGAACCCACGACATCGCTGCCATGGTCCCGAAGTCCGGCGCGCTAACCACTACGCCACCGACTCACCCAACTGTAAGACTGTAAGACAAAGTTTAATTTCAATCACTGAATAAAATAAGTTAATAAAGACAAATAATTTTAAGAAATAAATCATAATTTTTAAATTTTTTCAGTGTAGTTTATTAAAATGTTGTATACAGTAATTTAGCCTGTTGAACATTTTTTCCAGAAGTAGAAAAACAGGAAAGTAATCAATAGCATTTTGATGTTGATCAATACCAACTACCCTTACTGTGATGCATTTCAACAATGCTCAACATGTTTTCTTTCAAGCAACACAACAGACGACAGTCTTGCGCTTGCGCATATGTCTGCGGATTCCATGGTGGATTATAAGTTAAGATTTGTTAAATTATATGCTATTGCTAAACTACTTATTCAACTCATACAAAAAAATATTATTAATTTTTTTTTTAATATGCAATTAAGAATTGCAAATCACATTGCCTATAACCTTGTAGTTCATATCTTCATTTGTGGGATCAATTCATCGTAAAGTAAGCTTTAAGACTGAGTTCCCTGACTTTACCTGACCATCAGGCTGTTTCCCTGACTTCCCCTGACCGTAGAAACCCTGTGTTAATACTAGAAATACAGACTATAATACAATTTCAGAAGACTGCAAGACAAATAAAAGTTTTGAAGAGGACTGGCTTAATGCAAATAACCTACTATTAAATAACATTAAGACAATCACTGTTATATTTAGTCTCAGAGAAATTCCTAATATGAAAAAAAGAAGACCTTTAACCAAAATGTTTAGGTCTAACTTTTGATTCCACATTAAACTAGCCAATGAGGTAAAACATAAACTCAGCTCAAGCATATTTGCAATAAAACGTTTATGTAGTGAATTAGAACAGGTGTCCCTTATACAGGCATATTATGGACTTTTCCATTGCCATTTGAGCTACGGTTTAATTGCTTGGGGTTCATCTTCTCATTCAAATGAAGTATTTATTATACAAAAGAAGGTCATCAGAATCTTGGCAGGAGTAAACAAATATCTTGTAGAGAACTTTTTAAAGCTTTTTACATTTTAACTTTATTTTCTTTATTCATTCTGCTTTACCTCAGAGAAAATCAAATAGACTATAGAAAAGATCTGCACAGTCACAACACCAGATCATGTGGAAATATTAATTTGCCTCAGGTTAGACTGTTTAAGACTGATAAAAGCCCCATGTTAATGGCTATTAGGTTATATATATAATAAGTTACCATTAGATATAGACTGCTTAGTAATAACATGGTGTATTGAATTTTTTGGAAATGAAATTGGAGGTTTTTTCCTGGATTTTATCAAGTTTTTTTTCTGAATTTTTCCTAGTTTTTGCGTAATATTGTGACTTTTTTCTTTGACCAATTTTAAGGCAAACTCTAACAGGTTTTTCCACTACTTGCGACAAAATTTGTTTTCAAACTTTTCTTTCTCAATGTTAGTTGGACTAAACATAGTTCTCATTTTCGATCTTTGACTTTAGCCCTTAAGTACTCACGTACTTTTTTTGTGACAACTACTAACTCAGGGGTCCGTTGTAGCCCCATTTATAAATATTTATGTTTTTAAGTAGAAATATTATTGTTAAGAAAATGGAACTTGACTTCAGACATGTTTTTGGTAGTATTTAGTAAAATTTGACCTTTTCACTTCCTTTAAGTTGTTCCAAAAAATTCCATATGTACTTTTTTTTTAAATAAAACTAACACTATATAAAAAAATTTAAAATAAATAATAAAATTTCTGGGAATAACTCATTATCTATCTTCTTAATTCGATAAGGGTTTTGTCCGTTACCAATCCCTTTTTCTCTTGACCAACTGAACAGATTTTAAAAATTAAAGTGTCATTTTAAAGTTTACGATCTTAAGCTATGAAGATGAAACACTAGTACTAGTTGGAGATCCCCTCTTGGTACCTCAATGCACCATTTATACACCATACACTGTGGCAATTGCCAGCAAATTACCTGGCCAACTCCAGGACGTTGAAATTTGAAGGTACTAAGCTGTACAAGAGTATATAAAAAAATATTATAGCTAGAAACAGTGGCGGATCCAAGAGGGGGGGGGGGGGGGGGGGCACGGGCCCATGACATGGCATGGGGCCCAGACAGACAAAAAATGCACTATATAAAATTTCAATTTAGATTTAAATTTTTCCTACTGGTTTTAATTTTGATGTAGTTTGGTAATTACTCCTCGCATTTGGTCACAGTTGAATTTTAAGAACGTTATTGTTTCTAAAATTTACATAAAAAGGGAGTGATAATATTCTAAATTCCCTGAAAGAGTTTTGACATGATTCACGATGGTCTAATTTTCCTATATTCTTATTGCTTTTTCCTGTAGCACAATCTTTGAAATTCTTTTTCGGCGCACTGATCCCAAAACATAATTCCATATAGTATAGGGGGGTAAATTAGGCCATAATACGCCATTTTTGATATTTTTCAGTGCAAAATTTTTATAATTGTCTTAGGAGGTAAACATCAGAAGAAACTAGAGCAAGTATTGTCAATTTGGAAAGTCCAACTTAGGCCTGAGTCTAAATGTAAACCAAGAAATTTAATTGTAGAAACTTCCTCAATTAAGTCATCTATCATAATTATTGGTGAGTTTTTATATCTCTCAACTTGACAGCAATTAAATTTGATGTACGAGGTACATTCGGAAAGTAAGTTCCGTTTCCATTATTCTCCGCGACAACGCTGTGATGGCAGTTCCGCGCATGCGCGGTAGTTACTCTGTGTCAAGCAGAACGAAATGACGCCATTCGGAGCTCGCTGTCAGTTGTGTGTACTTCGTAGCGCTTGTTTGTAATGGCTGAGTTGATTAGAAATCCCGCCGCTTGCGAAATTCGATCGGTGATTCGTTTTCTTAAAAAAAAGTCATGTGCACAGTGTTCTGGGACAGGAAAGGCATTTTGTTGATTGATTTTTTGCCGCGAGGTCAAACAATCAATAAAGATGTTTATTGCGAAAAGCTCAAGAAACTGCGCCGCGCAATACAGAACAAGCGCCGAGGAATGCTGACAAAAGGCGGGGTTTTCATTCACGATAATGCTCGACCACACACTGCCCATGTGACAAAATCACTCCTTCAGGGCTTTAGCTGGGACGTGTTTGACCATCCGCCGTACAGCCCCGACCTCGCTCCTAGCGACTTTCATTATTTGTTTCTCCATCTGAAGTCTTTCCTTGGCGGTCAGCGGTTAACGAAGAGCTGAAAGAACGTGTTACATCATGGTTGACTACACAGGCGGCAAAATTATACGAAGAGGGTATACAAAAACTTGTGCCACGCTATGACAAATGCCTGGAAAATCACGGGAGGTATGTCGAAAAATAATGTAAGAGTTGTAGATTTGAATGCAATAATTTTTTTTGCTGTATCTGTACTTGTTCTTTTTTTATTTAAAAACGGAACTTACTTTCCGAATGTACCTCGTAGTTTGTCTTATGACAGTTAATCTTTAAATTTTGCTTTAAAAAATATTAAAGATTAAACACAAGAACGTAGTGTTGAGTACACATAAGAATTTAGATCTTTATAAGTGCATACTTCCATTTCATTTTTCGGTTTTTCATTAATGCAGAGGGTAGTATCATCTTCATATTGAATTATTTTTGAAAATTGGATAGAGCACAGACAGTTGTTAGTATAAATTAGGATGAACAGAATACCAAGTATTGAACCTTGAGAAACTCCACATGTAATTTTTAATTTATTGGACATTTTGTTTGAAATCTCTACTTGAATATAATGTATATTTTTTAAAGTCATATAGGCCCTATAACACATTACTCGATGCGACACCCGAAAGTTGTTTGTAAAATACAAGTCAACAACAGCAAAAATATTCTTAATTTTTGTCTACTGCCACTGAGAAACCCTCGATAAAAAAGACGAGAACCAACTATGATAAGTCAACCGGTGTAACAGTGAAATTTTTTCTTGTGATTCAGCTGGTACTTCAACCAAGGCAGACGATGCATCATGAGTTAAATCCTCATCGCCAACACCGTCATCATCGTATTTTTATTATTCCGATCGAGAAATTTAGGATTTCACTCAGTCCAAATCCAGAAGCTCTTAGAAATAGTAATCAGTGGGTGATCTATAGGATGAAAATTAGTCTTCTTAAAATAATAATAAACATAAAAACGATTTTCCACTAAAAAATATTTTGTTCACTGAATTTTATAACTGTTTATTTTTTAACAATATTTTATCCTAAAAAAATCGCAATAGGCCTAAATATTTATGTATACCTATCAATAAGTTAGAATCACATTGAATTATAATTTTTTAAAGTTATAAAGTTAAGTGAGGCTTATTATTGTGTTTGATTAATTAAATTTATAAATAGTGAATGAATAGTTAAAAACTAGTATATTGGCGAGTTAAATTTAAGCAACCTTAGAAAAATAAATGATTTATCCCTAATGTAAATATTGAGCAGTATGAAAACTAGATTATTCACATTATTTATATGATTTTAAATAAAATGGATTATTTACTCATTTTCAACCATACGCGGAAAACCACATCCAAATAATCCACGGAAATTCTAAAGTGCTGCAGAAAGATTGATATGTTTTGTGCCTTTTTATTGTGCTTTTGGGGATCCTCTACAAAAAATTTCATGTTGTGAATTGAGACCCCCCCCCCAAAACTATTTCCTGGATCCGCCCCTGGCTAGAAACAGAAAAATTTACGATCTCAGGGTCTGTGAACACCTAGCTTGAGGACTTAAGGGTATGTTTAATGCCCATAGGCTTCAATTTTTTCCATGGTCTTAAATTTCTTTGGTTAACCTTATGATATTTAAGCAAAATATTAATATAAAATAAAGAGATTATCATCTTGTAAGGAATTAAGAAATAGACAATAGATCCCACTAATCCAGTAGATATACTAATTTTAAACTACAAACTTTTATAAAGTCGATACTTGGAGTGCAATACCATCACTGCTAATGAATCGAGTGGGGTGGACATATGTGTAGCAGGGTGGTATTCTCGCCTTCAAACTATAAAACTTAAATGGTAGCTAGTGTCCTCCATCAGCGTTTGTGAGCGTCTTCGGTTGGGTGATAAGTGCATCTTTCGTCTGCGGTCGCGAGCATTTCCGATCCGGCGGTCGCGATCGTCTCCGGTCGGCGGCCACGAGCATCTAGATCGGCAGTCGGGAGCGTCTAGAACGACGGTCGCAAGCGTCTCCGTGATTACTGTTCACGATTTTTTTTAACTGCTCATACATAAAAACTTAATATAAAAAATATACCGTATATCTGCCTATATGATAGGGTACTGAATCTTTATTGTAAATGTAATTCATATAATTTTAATACAGGCTATTATAATTAATTTGGGTATTATAAAATAGCACAAAAACGAATGGTAAGAATAAGGAAAAGTTATATATCGTTTTCAGTGCAAATATGTCAACCCAGTAGACGGTTTGTGAAACCATTACTGTAAAGTGTACTGCTATATTGTATTGCTTTGTACGTGATTTGGAGAAAATAAAACACTGTTTCTATTCTATTCAATTCAATTCAGTACATCAACTATTTTTGAGTTTTTTTTTATCTGTACACATACTGGGTGTCCCAGACCACCTGTACACCCCTTTTAAAATCTACAAAATTAATTATTTACAAAAACAAATTGTACCATTATAGGTAAACCGGTTGCGCTCTATCCATTGATGATAATTTCAATGTACAGGGTCTACCAGAAGTAACCTATCCAGACCGGAAGTCATTAAATTTAAATACGAAGCCCGACTTTTTATTGTATTTTTAGATTCTAGACATAATTTTAAGACTACTTTACAATTTAATGTGTATCCCTAATCCTAACGGTTTGGGAGATAATGGAGGTCGATGTTTGATTTTTCCCATAGGAATAACATGGAGCAGATTGTCATATCCATTAACACTGAAAATTTTACCTTTAACATAACTGACCAAACATAAAAATATCTTATAACCTGATTTTAGATAATATTTCATTAAAAAATACAGATTTTCACATAAATACTTTTAGTTTTCTACACATATTAAATAATTTCCACCATATTAACAAATTCATGGAAAAATCAAATAATTTATGACAAAACCAATCATTTATGATGCTAAAGTGTTTAAAAGAAGAAGCTAAGGCATTTTTATGTTAGGCCTTTTTAGTTTAATGGGAAATTTATTTACAGAGATAATGGATGTGAAATTTAGCTCCATGTTATTCTTATGGGAAAAAATCAAACTTCGACCTCCATTATCTCTCAAACCATTAGGATTAGGGACACACATTACATTGTAAAGTAGTCTTAAAATAATGTCTATAATCCAAAAATACCATAAAAAAGGGGGATGGTATTTAAAATTAATGACTTCCAGTCTGGATAGGTTACTTCTGGTACATCTTGTAGGCTACATTGAAATTATCATCAACGGATAGAGCACAACCAGTTTACCTATAATGGCACAATTTGTTTTTGTGAATAATCAATTTTGTAGATTTGAAAAGGGGTGTACGGGTGGTCTGAGACACCCAGTATACATTTTTGAGCATTACGTTAAACTGAAATAATTCCATGTTAAACCATGTCAGTCATTTTTTTTTAATTTAACTTGATAAAATCTTCACTGTATAGAATCTTAAGAAATCATGATAGCTGGCAAAAAACGTCTTTTTTTAAACAAGCAAAATACATATGTTACAGGTTTTTAGACATACCTTTCTCCTTTACTTCTTTTCTCACACTATAAGGTGGATTGGTATGCGAAGGAAGAGTGGGCACTTGAGGCTGAGGAGATGGTTCATCCTTCGGGAAATCAGTCTTCAAATCTAAAAAAATACAGCAAATTAATAATACCTTTTAAATTTAGTAAATATTGACGTGAATTGCTTACCCAAGTTAACTGGCTAAAGCCTGAATCAGTTTTGCCTCAGTTTCACAACTCCAGTCACTCCAACTGTACACGGCATATATACATTCGTAATTATCAGAGTTGGGCCTATAAAACCAAATCTCAATTTGCTTTCCACATCAACACAAAAAATTTTTAACTAAAACAAGAAGATATAACTGATGAAAGGGAACCCCTTATTGCTTCCTTTCAATACAAGAGAACCCTCAATGTATTGAGGGATTATTGGATGATTACTGTATCACTACTAGTGATGAGTCACTTGCAATATTTATCGGTTCCGTTTCAATTAGGTTTTTCTGCCCTTGTGTTGTATCCCACAAAAATATACAAGGGCTAGAAATAAAATCCTTTAGTGCTACCAGCATTGCCAAACAGTACAGCCAAGAGAATGTAAATTCCGTGGCGGCTCGCCCATAAGGACTCCCGGACGCCGCCCCTACTAATGAATTGATTAAAAATAAAAATAAATAAACTAACAAAAATATTATTAAGAGAATATTTAACAGAATGGCAATTGTATAGGTCATAAGTTGAAGATAGAAAGAGATCGTACCAAAATAAATCTAAAATCGACGACGATTGTGTCTCTAATTCTATCTCGGCCGGCTCGGGCCGGAGCAACGGACGCCACGGCGTCCTATAGCGCTCTTGTAAAATCAAATGGAGACTCGCATTCGCTCACTCACACAGGCACACCCAACGGCTGCTAATGCAACGCTCTGCCCGGCGCCCTAGGCTGCACGCGCCACTGCTCCAGCCACTGCTACTAACCGAGCAGTGCCAAAAATGTGACTGTCAGTTCCCTCACGATGCAGTCGTCCGTCTGGGTTCTGTTGTGTGCAATGTTGTACGTGTTGGTGTGCGTTGAGTTGAAATATATGTGTTGAATTATATAGATTTGTGAGGAAATAAAAATGGGTGAAAGTGAAATGGGTGACGTTGGAGATTAGCAACATTTACACCAGGTAAAAACATTGAATATTAGAATTACTTTGAAGAACCTGGGGCTTCTAAGGCCCAATTTAGTTATTAAACAAATGCAAAGTTGAACCAAAGTAAAAATAGCTTTAATCAAAAGTGTTTTAGAAATTTATACAATTAGGCCAATTGGCTCTGGCTTGCTGTGGCTGTAAAATTAAAAACTTGTTTTTCTGTAACACTTGCTTGATTATAGGGATTCAGGATGGTGCCTTAACTGTTGGTGGTATTTCAGAGATTAAACATTTGAACTAAAAAGTTAAAATACATAAAACGAGTGACAAACACATCAAGGCGTGTATAGAATTTGATGGAATTACTTGGAAAGATCAACATTAGATTTGCGACATTAAATAAAACTATAGGCCTACAAAATGTCTTGAGAGATGCAGATTTTTTATTTTTATTTATTTTTTATTTATTTATTTTTTGTTGGATTTCGGTAAGCAAAATCATTGACTATGTATTCAGAGTCAATGGCAAAATAATCCCACATTGTGATGTATCCTTTACAGTTAGTAAAACAATTGATTGTATTAATGCTTTCAAGTACAATAAGAAATTTAAATATGAAGTACAAAAAACCAGAAACTCCCCTGAACTGGATTAGTCCAGTGTGTGAACAATAGCGTACATGAACCCGGACATAAACATGGTTTGAAGACCGGAAATATATTGTTGCAAAGGAAGTGTGTGACATCTTAACATCCGGGGTAGCGGACCGCTTTCAATTCTTAGAACACACCTTTCCGCAGCAAAACTATTTCAGTCTGATTCGTTTCCTCATTTCAAACAAATGTCACGAAAAAGAAGTAGGCCTAAGCATTAAACGGATTCATATCAAATGAATAAAATTGATGGAAAACAACTGCTTGTTTTAAGTAAAATTTATTGACCTAAAAAGTCATCTCTGTTGTACATAACTGATACTCTGCAGTACAACAGATTATCACTTATGTACAACAGAGATGACTTTTTGTCAGCAATTGTGATTATAAATTTTTAGGCTATATTGCAATTTAATTCAACTTTGTGATCGAATTATACCTGTTTGATGGAGTAACTATTATTTATTGACATAAGAGATAACCGTTTTTGCTGAAGCAGACATTACTTATCTTCACTGGCGTAAATATAAATAAAATAATGATAAGAGCCCCCCCCCCAGCGTCCCTAACCACCGGCCGCCACTGAAATAAAATCATTGGTTAGATAATTTCATTCTTCAACTTTTTGCTGTTTATAACAGTTTGAAAACGTTTAGTGATTTTAAGATATTTAGTTTAAAATTTTTTAATGGCTGCTATTTTGAAAATACACATCAGAAAAAATAATTACTATTGGCGTGATAAAGGTTCAAGTCAAATATGAACTTAATAAAACCATTTGTTAAAACTATTAAGCTTAAACAACAAAATGGCGGCTATGGGCTTAATAAAGCATTTTAGGAAAAAAAAATTTCCTATGATATTTTTTGTGCATTTTGATAAAAGCAATCATCACACTGAGATTTGGAAGAGATTTTAGAAATACCCTGTATAAATATTAAATATTTATACAACTATAATACTGGGTTTATATTTTACCTGAAATTGGTCAAAAAGCAATACAACCATTTCAATGGGCAAAATTGCAATTTAATTTAAACAAAAACTAATAGAAAAAATACTTTAATATTGTATTTTTATAAGAATTTATAAAATATCTGGAAGGATAGAATACAGGGTTCTTAAGCCGCGTTTACACTGGAGTTGCAGACACGTGTTGGCAACAAAAAGTTGCCGATTTTTGTTGCGTAGATGTAAACAGCTCTAATTTTGTCTGCAACATTTCAAGTTGCAGACAGATTTGGCGTGTTGGCAACTAAATTTTTGTTTTCCACTGAGAGTCGGTAAAGATCAAAGGATTGCAACAAATGTTGGCAACAAGTGTTGTCGACAAATGTTGCAGTGACAAATTAACGGTGCAACAAAAGTTGCAGACATCCCCTCAGCCCCCCGCTCCACCTGCCAGTACCACGTGACTGTCCTGGCGCTGGTGATGCCGCAATCAGTATCGCTCACTAGGCAGATACAGTTCAAAGTGTCGTTTGTACGCCGCGCCGTGTGCCAGTGCACTTGAGTTGTTATTGTGTGTATGTATTGAGACGGTCCATAGTTGTAGTTAATATGGTTTTGTCTAGGGATCAAATTGTAGGCCTATCATCAATTGAGCTATATCAAGAAATGCCCGTTTTGTGGAACCCAACGTTGCCTGAATACAAACATTGTACTTTTTGATATTTTAAAAAGGTAGCTTAAACTAGTATAGGAATCTCCACTTGCAAAAAAACGCAATGTCACTGCGAGTTTTTCTTTAACTGGTATAGCTGCTCTCCAATTGGTCTCTCTTTTTACAATCTTTAGGTCCTAATCATTACTAAGTATTCAAAATCACTGCTGTCCATCCTTAAAGAATTCTTCAGACTTCCGTCCGTTCTCAGTTCACCTGTCAACGGGTCACTGTCATCGTATTTAAAATATTTCAACAAAACACTTCCACTGTAAACGCATCTTGCTCTTAATAAAGGCCTTACCCAATACCTACGGGGTGCACGTTGTTTTGCCAATATCAAACAGCATGCTGCTGCTATAACAGCATCCTCTACGCCAACACTCGCCATCTTGACTGACTGGACGAGTGTCACTTTCTGTTGCCGATAAAAGTTGCAGTGGAACAATTGACAATGAAATTTGTATGCAACAAAAAGTCGGCAACAAAAAGTCGACAACAAAATGTTGCAGACAAAAAATTGCAAACAAAAGTCTGCAACTCCAGTGTAAACGCGGCTTTACAAACATATATTGACAAAATTCAAGGATTTTTCAAGGATTTTTTAAGGACCTTCCATGTTTTTTAAGGACCACAAGAAGTAACTATATTTACATCGATTGATAGGATTACACATTGGTTACAGTTTTGTTGTTTAAAAAAAGAATAGTAAGTCTATTCAGAATGGATAACACTGGGCATTGGGCCTTACACAAGTTTAAAATTCGATGCTCAACAATTAGCATAAATAGTTAAATTGAGAGTCAAATGGAAATGTATGAGTGATTAATAATAATGTCAAAGTTATGGTTCACAGTTCATAACGAGGTGACCAATTTTTGATCATTATTGCTCAGGAACTAATTAATTATCCACAAACTAATTAGTTATTTAACCGTAAAACTAAGAAACGTGTAATGGCTTACAGTTAGCACACTTCGATATATCAATCACCCTATAACTTATACACAGTGTATATATTTAATACTAAGTACGAACGACTGGAGCTTTAAGCTTCTGGGGACCTCAAAATGAAAAAGCAACATGGTCCCCGGTTTGGGTCTTGCCATGGCTATTACCGGAGCCTAATAGCTTATTTCCTGTAGGAAAATGCACTAAAACAGGCCTCTCACTCAAATTTGAAAACAGAAATCATGGTTTTTTGCCAGCTTTCTTGCCCAAAATTAATGAAATTCCTTGGCCAGAACACTAACTTACTTTTATTCTTTTTTTGTTTTTTCTCTCTGGCAGGAGGAGTTGTAGGTGAAGGAAGAGTGGGCACTTGAGGCTGTGGAAGTGGTTCATGTTCACTGGTTTCATCTGCAGGATACAAGGATTCCTCTGGGCTCTCTTGGATAGGGGCAAGGGTATATTTCAGGAATTCATCCTTCAAAGCTAAAAAATATGGCATACGGTAATGATTTTTTTTAATGAAGCATTCAGAAAAAATGAGTAGCATTGATTTTACATTCAGTAAAAATGAATATACAATTTTCTAGAACTTTGATCAGGAATCTTTCCAATTTTCATACGAGTATCAGTACTGATTCTACAATTTCCTTGACAGTTTTTAAAAACAAATGTAGTATTTTTGATGGCAAAAAAAGCTCAAATCTGATTAAGAGAGTGTCAAGTATATAGAATCTCATTAGTGTTTTTTCCAACTCTTTATTGAATTTAAGGTATAGTAAAATGTAATTCAATGGGTTTTTCAAGGTACACCGGTTCAACCAGAAAATTCATTGTCTGGCCGTGATCTGGTTCACGGGTAGCCAGATCAAAATTTACAGATCAATAATGAAGCACAAATAGATAAATTTACGTTGTAGTATAAAAAGAATTGCTTGAATTCCAAACAGGTTCTTGAACAAAAATCAAACATTAAAAATGTTTCAGGCATACTTCACTATCTGTGATTCTGAAATAAATTTACTCACGATTAACACTCTCAGGAGCTTCAGGAGCGAGGGTGGAAAGGGATGGGGAGGCTTGGCTCTCTTGGGCTTGGGGGGGAGTCTCTGTTGGTTGGGTGGCATCGGAGTTATCTGCATGGGATCCACTCGCTTTGGGCCTCCCTGATGAAATTTCATATATTCGGAATCAACCAAGACTTAAATCTTATAAATCACTGTGGTAATAAACACTACTCCAATCACAAATGCTTTTAACAAACATTGGAGGTCATGGATTATGACAAACCATGAAACAAAAGGTATAAACCTAGCATATGGTAGTTTATTTCATACAAGAATAGCAGAGGGAACACCTTCACTTTGATTATCTATGTAATGTTTCTGTTCAACAAAACATAAAATCTGATAGAGGCCTCAATTTTTCCCCTAAATAGGGTTTTCAAGGTCAAGATAGGTTTGGGTCAGGATAGGGTTTTGAGTTAAGATAGGTTAGTTAGTTCAGGCCAGGAATGTCAGTAACTTATTAGTTATTTCTGCTAAGGGAGATCAATTGTGGATCACGGCACTGGCGCCGACTCCATGGGGCCCGAGGGGCTCGAGCCCCCCCAGACCAAATGAAGTCAAGTTAAAATTTACATTCGGCTGCCGTGACTTAGTATACAAGTAAAGAGTTTTGTAAAACTGGTATTTTTGTAAATCATAATACCACTTTGTACTTCAATACATTTTATCATAGAAAATGAAATAGTATAACCCCTGTAAATTTAAGCCCCCTTTTAAGTACAATAATTGAAATACATGGATATTACGATATTTCCTTTGTATTGTTCGAAAATGAGTAAGCTGCCCGAGCGTTTTTTCTTATTCAATTTCTCCATTCCAAGTTTTGTTTTCACGGAATTCTATTAGTCCAGATTATCACTGGTTGGCAGAAATTTGAAACTTTATCCTGCTGTTTCCGGGGCTTCACTTCGGGCTTGCTTATCAATGCAACAAAATGTGACAAATAGTAAATGACATAACGTAATATAATGCCATAACGTTAAAGTACTCTTTTTTTAGAGTTGTAAATCGCTTGGCAAGGGCTTTTTAGTTCAATGCAAGGAATCTATAAGAATAAGCCTACTGCCTACGATTCGACAATCGTATTCGGACACCTGATTTTGTCCTCATGTAAAAATAGGTAGCGTTCACACTCACTAATTGGTGTAATCAGGGTTTACTCATCGATTACCGATACCGTTTTAAAGGCGATTTTTTACACGCGATTCACTCCTTCACGACTACCACGGTGGTCCAAAAATACCACCGTTTCTCTTATAGGATTTAGCTCACCTATCCAGATGGAGATGCACCAACTACTGGACCGAATTCCGATCCTGATTACCACCGATTATTGCTAGCGAACGTGGCCGTTGAGTCAAGAAGGTTAAGAAAGTCAAACTAATACAGTTAATTAATTGTTTTTAACTAAACAACATTATATAAAATTTTAAGAGCATGCAAAATGAAGACTACAAGATATAAGCCTACTTTAAGTTCTCTCATTGTCTATAAATACTGTACAAAATCAAACAACTTTATGTACAAAATCAATATTTCCATCGTTCATGTTTTATGTCAATATTTTCTTTTTTTCTTCATTATTTTATTTATAAGTTCAGTACCTTTAAATATGTCAGAAATAATGTAACTGCGTTAACTTAATAAATGAGCTAGAGTTGTTTATAGAAAAATTTTGTTAAATATTAGACTTTTTATTTTAATACTGTAAGGAAAACTTCATACATAGCATACTATAGGCCTACCAAATCAAGAAAATAATCAAATTAAACTGATTTCCAAAATTCTCAAAAATTTCTGAAAGGTTATCTTTGGCTTAAGAAGTTTAGAAGTAATTTTTCGGCGGATCTTTAAAAAAAAGTCAACTGGGGACAGATTTCGTATTTTATTTATCATGTTGAGGTTTTAATTGTTTTGAAAATGATATTTATAAGAACAGTAGTTTTCGTTTTTCTAATGTAACTGGGCGTTATCCTGTTTTGTAGTAAGTTTTTATATATTGAAATAAATAAATTGTACCAAAAACCTTTCCGTTTGACGATTTTATTCAGCCATGTGATAGTTGTAGCATTGACTATGCACACTAGTGTACATAGTCAATGGTTGTAGGTTGTCTGGCTTTTTGCTAAGCATAACACTTTGAGTCAATATCTTTAAAAAAAACTGTTTTTATTGGACAAGTCTTCCAGACACCAATTTCAGTTTTATTCATCTAATTACTTAATTTATTGTCTACGCTTAAAACTTACAACCCAATACCCAAAGCATAATTTTTGAGGTTAACCTAGAAGGCAAAACCATTGACTATGTACACTAAAACTACATTCGGTGGACAGAGTTACAAATGAAAAGTATTTGATTTTGGATGGAATGACGTAGGCCCTACTAGGGTTATTATTAACAAACAAGGGTTCATTGTTTTCAATACATAAAACACTGTTATAAAATAAGTTTTAATAAGTTTATATGAACTTAAAATTATATATTATTAATTATTAAGAAAATTTTAATGGGAGAATCATCAAATTTCTCCTAATTTCATCGAGCCCCCCCAATAATTTTTGAAAGTCGGCGCCCATGGATCACGGTAGTGTGGCAATGTGCCGTCAGCGAGTGTATGTACAAGACAGATAATATAGGAGGGACACAAATACCAATTAGAACACTCATACGACAGATACCGGGTGTCCCATAATAGTCCCCCCCCTGGTTAATTTTTAAACGGCTGTATATTTTTAAACGAACTTTGATACACGTTACTAGGGTAATGTAAATTACTTTTTGGTAGTATTTTGAAATTCACCCCCCCCCCCCCCCCACCCACAAATAGGGGTTGCTGGGGGTAACTCAAAAAATTTAAATATGAACCCCCAATTTTTATGTTGTTGGATTTTACACGTGTTTTTGAGACTCTTTTATTCATTGACATTTTTCTCTAAACTTAACGGTTTGGGAGCTACAGCCAATGGAAGGTCATTTTTCGTCCCATAAGAATAACATGGGGCAAACTTTAATTGCCTATATCTCCTGAACCATTTAGTCAAATAAAAAATATTTAAGTATAAAAATGTCTTTAAATTATGTTTTATTAAACTGTCTCTTTGCATGTAGATTTGAATAGGCCTATAGCAATTAAATATTAGGCTAATATTTTTATTTTAGCGAATTTCCCATAGGGAATAAGCTATTACCGTAGGTCTCATGGTAAGACCTAAGCCCGGGACCATGTTACTTTTTTGTTTTGAGGTGCCCAGAGACCAAAAATAATAGTCATTAAAATTTATATATATATATATATATATATATGTATATATATATATATGTATATATGTGTCCCTAGACACGATAACTCTCGTAAAAATGGTCCGATCGACACCAAATTTGGTAGAGATGTGTAATCCTACGTTTATTCGGATGAGTTCGAAAACCAGACGTATCAACCTACCGGAAGGGGTAGTTTTGGGGGGTGTTGTACCCCAAAAATGGGTTTTTTGCATTTTTCATATGGAAATTTAAAAAATTTTAAATTTTTATTTTGACCATTAGATTTAGAGCTCAAAAAAACACACAATTTAGTATTTTGAAGCTTTGCTCTATCTCCATTGGTTACCGAGATATTACAAAGTCTAAAGACAGTACATTGTCTTTTGGGGCTCCAATGTTAATCTTATGGAGAATAAGGATGTGTTAATATTTCACTTATTAACCAATATTTTTGGATTAAACTTGGTATTTAGCTTCATTTGGTTGAGATTCATCCATTTAAGGTAAAAAATCTTGGTTTTTATACTTATCATGGCAGCAAACCTGCATACTCTTTTCCCATGTTAATCATATGGAGAATAGGCAAACTCTTTTATTTATGGACAGATATTGATGAAACATACTATATGGCTTTATATGGCTGAAATAAATTTTTTCTATGCTAAAAACCTACTTTTAGTGTCCCCCATGGCAGCATACCTGCATACTCTTTCCCTATATTTATCTTAAGGAGAATAGACATTTATTTCCCTATTTATAAGGACGTGATGAAATTTTGTTTAGAAGTTTAGCTGGTCAAAATTAATATTACTAATTTGGAAATTCGCTGAGTACGCAGGTCTGCTGCGACGGGGGGTATTTATTTGTTGGTTTTAATGAGTGGGTGGACAGTCAATATATTCATTTATTAAAATAAATTGCTATGGCCATATTTATCATGCAATAATATTTCATATGTTCGAGCATTACAGCAGAGTTCTTCTAATCCGAAACCTGTTAAACTGAAAATCCACTGTCTTATCCCAAACATGTTTTGTCAGGAAAATACTCATTTTTTACAACTTGAACATTTTTTAAAACAGAACAACTCAAACATTTTTAGAAACAACTAACATTTTAAGAACAACTCAAAATAAAAGAAAAATATTTTTTGTAAAATACCGTCGAAGCAGGCCAGCGTACTCAGCGAATTTTCAATGGAATTTGAGACTATTTACTTTCTAAATAAAAACACTATAGGATCAAGTATATAGGTTTGCTGCCATGGGGTGTTAGAAAATCTAAGTTAATCACAATATTTGGTAAAGATGAACACGAAATTGTATCAAGATCTGGCAACGTGTTACTTTCCTATAAACCCCATGGGGGTGAGTATGTAGGTTTGCCACCATAAGTGTTTTGTAAGCTAGTATAAGTTAAACCATATCTAGATAATAAACATACCAAATTTGATTATGCCAATAAATAAGCAAGATACAGGGTTTTCTTGAGTTTCCATAAGAATAACATGGGAAACACTATTGGATTTTCCTCGTAACCAGTTACGCTAAGATAAAAATTCAAAATACAGTAGACTCCCTCTTAACTGGCCACCTCGGGACCAGGCCGCGGCCGGATAATGAATTGGCCGGTTAAACCGATGTTCATTTAAAAACTCCAACCTATAATTTTATAAGGCCTAAATATGATTATCAATTGAAAACAACTTTATAAACCTGTTTCACCCATGAAATCCACAACAAACCTAACAAATAATAATTTGTTTCTTTATTGTGGTATATTGGATAGTAGGTCCAAACGCATTGACTTCCGGTGGTATTCACTTCCGTTCAGGATGTTACATTTTAATTGGTTGGAGAACGCCAATATATAACGTTGAATTGAATGATACAGTGGATAAGAAAACTACATTTCCGGTGAAACATGGCTAGTTAAAGCAATGTTGATGTCAAAAATGGCCGGTTAAAAAGATGTAATTTTTGTGTCAGGGTAGGACGGTTAAAGCGGAGACCGGTTAAAAGGTGGCCGTTTGAGAGGGAGTCTACTGTGCCAAATCGTTTCTTTTTTCAAACTCTTTCAAACTCTCAAATGGTTTCAGTTAATATTGAGGACTTCAAAAAATTAGATAAAAAATGCCAAAAACCCATAAAACCCCATTCCCATACCCCGATCATGCTGTAGCGGGTCGGAAACCTGTAGGCCTATATAAATTGTGTACTAATCATGGCCTAATGAAATAAACAACATATTCACCCAGAACATAAGGCATCAAACCGATAGTAGCCTAATAGGAGCAACATACTGGGACATTTTTAAGGACATCTCAACTGATGAAAATTATAGGCTAGGCCATAGGCCTAACCTAATAAATAAGAGTAGGGCCTAAAGACAGAAAAAACATATATTAAATGGATGAAAAGCACAAATATTGAATACTCTCAGGAATTAATGATAAAACTTACCTGTAATAATTAAAACCAATTAAATAAATAAACGAAAATTAGAAAACGATAAATTCTGGTAGAACAGGGGACACATGTCAAAGGACACGCGTAATTAGCATCATAACTCGGAAAGTATCACTTAAAATCAAATTTAGCCAAGAATAAAATCTTATTATTTTAACACAATAAACAATAAAAAATGGGTTTTGTAAAGGAAAATAAAAATTTAATTAATTAAGATTGACATAACCTCAAGCTAATCAAAGAGATCAGAGAGGGGAAAACAATAAGTGCAGCCAACTGTATGGGAAAATTAAATTCCCAGAGACTTAAAAAAGGCAGGCACTCAGCAGGTTGTACGGGGAAAAAGGCACAATCGGTAAATTTAATGGGGAAAAATACTAAAGGTTGGTAAGTTTGTTTCCACTAAAAATAAAAGCAAAAAGAGATCGAAAAAATCTTCTTCTTTCTTCTGATCTCAACCATCCGAGCGATCGGATGGAGTTCACAATGGCTCTAAACATAATTTTTTAAATCTTGAATTATCTATTAGATCTCAGCAAGTTTATTAATAACAGTAAAGTGTTTGTTCCGCAAGTGACTTAATGAAAGTTTTAAAAGGTTTATTCGGGAAGAATTTGGAAAATAATCCGATGGTTAATGGATAGGATCAGATACCTCGTGGTCACAACCGTGAGGAGGCCAGCGTGGGATTAAGTACAAGTTTGTGATCGCTTAAGATTATAATTTCTACTGACAGGGCAACTAAAAAAAAAAACTTTTAATCTCTATTTAGTAGATCATGTAACCTTTGTGTTAACCCTTCCTTAAAATATTAAATAGGTCAGAATAGGATAATCTCTATGTTTCCCTTCCCCATAAATAAGTTAGTTTAAATTCAATTTGTAGTATAAAAATTTTTCATTGAATATATTTACATGCTTCAAATTCAAACGAGTCATTTTTTACTCATATGATGAGAGCACCCACGCCGCACCCAATTTAGAGCGACCCTGAGATATGAGTTTCATGAAGTAAAAATAGTGAGCAAGCCCCTAAGATTTATAAATTGAAAATTATATAAATTCAAAATTGTAAAAACAAGTAACAATTGGCGACCAACAACGTGGGGCTCTCATCTAAAAATGAGTGTTGACGGTGACTCTTTGGAATCTGGGTTCAGGGGCTTTGAAGGTGATTCCTCGAACTCTATTTGTGACGATTTAGAGTCCCTCAAACCTAATGAAGATGAAAACGCTGTAGATTCAAATATGAACAATGACACTAATGAGATTGATAGCAATCAGAAACACATAGACATAGTTGAACAAAACAAAGACACACCCACACCTACACAGACAAACAATGACATGCTTAACATACTATTACAACAATTTAATATTTTAAGACAGGACCTGAATGTCAAAATAGAGGACCTAAGTAACAAAATAGATCAGGGCATTAAAGAATTGAAACAAGAGCTAAATGATAGGGTAAATGAGATTAGAATAGACCTTAATAAGACTGACAGTAGAGTTGATTTGATTCAGAGTAAACTTCAGGAGACAGACTGCCGGGTAGATAATCTTGAAAAAACAGTAAACGTAAATGATGAGAAATGTGTTAAATTAATTAATGATAAAACTAGCGCGATCAACAATGAAGTCAAGAAAGTAGGGATCAAAGTAGGAGAGATAGAGGCTAGCCTAGAAGAAGTAAATAATGAGGTTAGGGAAACAAACATTAAGAATGTAGAAAGAGTAGACAGATGTGAAAAGTCAATCAATAGCTGCTCCTCAAAGCTAGATCAATTTAAAAATAGATATGACAATGAAGCCATAGTGATAGGTAATAGGCTAGAGTCACTCGAAAAAAGTAGGCCTATTGAGGAGATTGAATATATTGAGTCGATAATGCTGAATTATTTCTAAGTAAATTTGACAATCAGGTGAATGGGCTGCATCCCATGACATTTCTTAAGTATGCTAGGAAATTTGTAGATGTATCTGGGGAAAATTGGGAAGCCCAGCTTTTAAACATCATAAAGTTTCTCGAGGGTGAACCAAAGATCTGGGCGAGACAGCACTTGGACAAGTTTGTCAATTTTTCATTGTTCGAAAACGAATTTAAAAAGAGGTACTGGGGGGTAATCAGACAAAGACAGTTTGAACATGACCTAACTGGGAATGGTAACTTCGGTAACAGTGGGGTAGATTTAGTAACCTATGTCATGAACCAATACTCGATCAATAAGATGTTAGATAAGCCATTAAGTATTGAATTGTTTCTCAATTACATATGTAAACACCTACCTGAGAGTCTAGGCGCCGCTATCCAGTCGGCCATGTCAGTTAAAGAAATAAGTAGTGAAAGTGACATGGAGAATCTGTGTAAAAAAATCGGGATAGTAAGAGATAGGGAAAGCCTGCCTAACAATAGATTTATTAAATTTGAAAGGGACCAGTATAGGCCTAACTATAAGAGAGATGAACACAGGAATGAAAAAGACAAACCAAGGGAAATTAAAACTAATGTAGTAGAGGTAAGGGGAAATGATAGGGAAGAGAATCAAAATGAAATGGGAAGAGAAAGGGATAGAATTAGGGAAAATGACAAGAATGAACCTAAGAGATGGGTAGAGAATGGGAACAGAGGATGGAGTAATTTCAGGGGAAGGGGTAATTTTAGGGGAAGGGGTAATTTTTCTGGGAGAGTTTTTCCAAATGGGGACAGGAACGACTGACAAGGCAGCCCACATATTGGGGAGGAAACCGGGATTAAAAGTATTTATAAACCAATAGTAAGGGGATATGAATTACTGGGGGACTCCCAATCAGTTAGATATAGCAAATATATTCTAGGTAAAGAAGCCTCCTTAATATGTGGTAAATGGTGTATCGGGTTATCAATAGGTGGTCAGACAGTTACAGATTTAGCAAACTTAGTCTCAACAAATAAAGATAAAATTGATAAAAAAGTAATTGTATGGATAGGGACTAATGATTTATTACAAAAAAGACCTGTAGGATCAATTATTCTTGATTTTAAAGTTCTTATTGAAACACTTAAAGAAACATGTGAAAGGATAGTAGTGTTAACTTTGCCTCCAATCCCTAAACTTGCAATAAATGACGGTAAACATTATGATGAACTCGAAGTGTTGAACAGTTTTATTAGGAGCCTAAACAAAGATGATTTGATTGAAGTAATTGATATTAATAAAGAATTTTTGAACCAAGAAGATAAAACTGGTTGCAAGTTAGGATTGTTTGAAAAGGTTATACATAGTAGATATGGGAAACGCGAAGACCTAATTCATTTAAATTCAAAAGGTTTCGAAGTAGTAAGAGACTTGATTAATATAGCACTCGATGTGACTGATCCTATAATTGATAGTAATTGTGAAAACAAACAATGCAATTCGATCTTTTGTGAGAACAATTTAAGTGATGAACTAACCGATGAGAACAATTTCAATGATGGGATTTGTAAACCAATTAGCGTAGTGCTCCCTGAAATAGAAATAAAAATAGGGAAACTAAACAGCAAATGTATCATTAACACTGGATCACAGGCGACAGTGATATCAGAACAATTTCTAACGAATGTAAATAATAATGTAGACTATACTATTCCTGAACTTAAAATAGCTAACACGACGATAATGGGGATTACCGGAAATAGAAACAAAAGAGTTGAAAAACAAGTACAATTAGAAGTGGAAATGGGAAAATTGAAGGTACCTATTGATTGTTTAGTGGTAAAAGGGATTCAAGTTGATTTCTTGATTGGTTGCGACTTTTTACAAAGATATCAAGCAGTGGTAGACTTTAACGAAAAGAAATTAAACATAGTATATTTGAGCAAATATTATAGAATCAGCTTGAGACAAGGTAGTAGAGAGACCAGTGTTGGTAGTGTAAATATTGTAAGGGTTAACTTTATTAGTCAATGTGTAACGGGAACGGATGATGAGTTTGACAGTAGCCTAAAAGAAATTAAAGTATTACAGTTAACTGAATTAACTGAAAATAAAACAGCAATCAGCAAAGAGCAAAGTGTTGAAACGGGTGTAGATCAGCAGATAAAATCAAAAATAGAGGGGATTGAAAAAGAATGGGGGGTGGGGGGTGAGATTAAAATAAGCAAATTACATGAAGTTCTAACAAAAAATAAAAAAGTATTTTCTGACAGGCCGGGATGCATAAAAAATTATGTAGTAAAATTAAACTTGAAGGTAGACACACCGTACATAGGAAAATCATACCCAGTGCCTTTTCACAAGCGAAAAGCTGTGGAAGAGGAGCTAAACAAACTCAAAGAGATGGACATTATTGAAACCTCACACAGTAGTTATTCAAATCCATTAGTATGTGTAGTAAAAAAGGATCTGTCAATCAGAACCTGTTTAGACTCAAGGAAAATTAATACTTATTTACACCCTGATAGACAATCGACAGAAACAACCGAGGAAATTTTACAAAAATTTATGAATGTCAAATATTTCACTGCTCTAGACTTGACCATGGGTTTTCATCAAGTTCTGCTTGATGAAGAATCAAGGAAATATGTTGCATTCACGTTTGGCGGAAAAAATTATCAATACAAACGACTTCCTTTTGGGTTAAATGTCAGTACGGCACTATTCACTAAGGCGATGGATACTATTTTTGGTCCTGAATTTTCGGATTTTGTAACTTGCTATGTTGATGACATTTTAATTACCTCAGAAACTTTTGACCAACATATTAATCATCTTGACAAAGTTTTAAGTAGGTTAGCTGAATGTGGGGCGACAGTCAAATTAAAGAAAACAGAATTTTTGAAAAAGGAAGTTAAGTTTTTAGGGTACATTTTGAGTGACGAAGGAATCAAAATGGACCCTGAGAAAATAGAAAAAATTCAAAATTTTCCTGAACCAGACTGCCTTAAGAAATTACAAGCTTTCCTAGGGATGTGTAACTACTATCGTGCATTTCAAAAGAATTACTCAGATTTAACAACTAAATTTAATCATTTAATGAGTAGTAAAAAGCAATGGAAATGGGGAGACATGGAAAGGGAAGTTTTTAGAGAAATAAAAGAAAAGTTTTTAGAATCAGTAATCCTACATCATCCTAAATGGGATGAACCTTTCTATATAAATACAGACGCGTCTGATGTTAGTGTATCGGCAATTTTGTACCAAATTGATAATGAGGGGGAAGAGAAAGTAGTTAACTTTGCGAGTAGGTCACTAATTGAAGCAGAGAAAGGGTACTCAACTACAGAGAAAGAATTGTTAGCTGTAGTATTTGCATGTAAAAAATTCCGGTCATACATCATTGGGCATTTTAAAGTAATAGTGAAATCAGATCACCGGGCGTTATCATTTTTGAAAACCTGTAGACTTACTCATGGTAGACTATTAAGATGGAGTCTAGTTTTACAAGAGTACCATCTGGAAATTGACTATGTAAGAGGTAAAGATAATGTACCAGCTGATGTTCTATCTAGAGTGACAGATGAAGAGTTTGTAAGTAAAACTACAATGAATACAATCCAAGTACTTAAAGCAAATTTGAAACTAGGGGTGGAGGATAGGGAAATAAAAAAATTACTTAAGAATTTAGATAAACAACAAAAAGAAGATGATAGGTTAAGAAATATTGTTGAAAATCTAGAGTCAGAGGGGATGGGGAACATTAAAGAAAATTTTAAATTACACAAGGGAATTTTATTTCAAAAAAGTAGAAATAACCATAACCAGTTTAGAGTCTGTATACCGGATAATCTCGTAAAAAACTTAGTAGAAATGGCACATTTAAAGTATGGACATATGGGGGGTGGAAAAATATATTCATGTATGAAACAATTTTGTGTGTTTCCAAATATGGAAAAAAGAATTAAGAGTCAATTGAAATGTTGTCTGCTATGCCAAAAGGCTAAGCATATAAATGAAAAAGCTATTGGAAGCCTAAATCCGATCATTCCGGAAAGAATAAAGCAGTTGATAGCCGTTGATCTGATAGGTGAGCTGCCAACGGGAATTGGAGGAGTAAAGTATATCTTTGTACTAATAGATGTTTTTTCAAAATTTGTGAAAATGTACCCTATTAAAAGGGCAACAAGTAAAGTTCTATTAAATAAGATTTTTGAAAAATACATTCCAGAAGTAGGGCACATAGAGTCAATTCTAAGTGATCATGGCAGTCAGTTTACTAGTGACCTATGGTACACAAAATTAAGTGAAGCAGGTATTAAACCAGTTCACACATCAATATATCATCCACAATCAAACCCAACTGAGAGGATCAATAAAGAGATCAACAAAATGATTAGGATCTATTGTCATAAGAAACATACTAATTGGCCACATTCATTACTTTTCATTGAGGAATGCCTGAACAACTCGGTACATGGAGTAACTGAACATATACCATCAGAGGTTATGCTAGGTAGAGTAAATACTCATTTTTTGGAAAAGGTAATAGAGTTTCCTAACAAAAGGGAATTTAATGAAATAGAATGTGTCAGATTAGTCAGAGAAAAAATTCTTAACAAGGCTCAAAAGCGAAAAGAAAAATTTGATAAAAACATAAGACCAATTCAATTTAACATAGGTGACAAAGTATTAGTAAAAACTCATAATTTATCAAATAAGCTAGACAAAAAGATTAAGAAGTTTTTCCTATTATTCACAGGTCCTTTTGTAGTAACAGAAATAAAGATGGAGAATGCTTATGTAGTTAAAGAAATTAATTCTGAAAGAATAGTAGGGACTTACAATGTAACACAACTGAAAAGGTTTCATGAAGAAAGAAAAGGGGTAGAATAGGCCTTAAGAAATTTATGGGTTTTTCATTGTTAGATACTTGTTACTTTGCGCCCTTTAAGCAAAGCTAAACAGAGGTATAAGACCTTATGGGGAGTAAAAATATTTGCGAACCATAAGGAGGACGAAAAACCAAGAAATAATTTTATTACAAAAATAACAAAAAGTAAGTGTAAATTTTTAATAGGTCTCATGAATTTTAATTTTAAAGACAGTAATACTAAAAAAAAAAAAATTGTATATTTTTGAGGTAATTGGAAGAGGAAATTATAAATAATAAAATTATTTCTTTCAAATACCTGGACTTGACAATGTTAGTGTGAGCAGATGGATGGTGATGAATGGATTTTACCACAACAAATATCGATCCATCTTGGCGAGAGAGGACTGGAATGAATGATTATAATGAATATTTAGTTTTAAGGCAATCGGTTGTTCGAACCAAGTCTCGGCAACCAAAACAAACACAGAAATGATATTGAATTGTGACACACATGACCTACCGAACTGGTAAGGAGGCCTTGTGGCATGTGCATGGACATCATAGTTTGATGGCAATGCACATGTCGATGGGGTAACTCCATGTTCGAGTAGTTCAAGGTGGATCGGTTCCCCAATTAAAGGTGTTCTATGACCCTTCACAAAATTTTTCAAAAGCCTGAACACCAATGGACTACGCATTCCGCTAGTCACCAATTATGTAGAGTCAAAATTTCACCTCTGTCTAGGGTAGAGTGGGCAAGACATGTTAAACAAACTAGCCACTATTTAGGTTAAGAAGAAGAAGTTAAAAAAAAAAAATTACATTATATACATTATATTATTATTATACTACAAGGTATACATTAGTTATGGGGGATAACAAACAAACAGAATTTTAAGTAATGAAAGATGTGGAATAGGTTCTTGAGAGACAAATAGATAGGAAAGTGCATTGACACTTGTTGTAACAAGTGTTAAACATAAAAAATGAATGAGTAATGAATTTAGCTAAGTTATGTTAAAGACAAACACAATAATTACTCATTGGTAAAAAGAGTAATTAAATTAAATTGATTTTTACCGAAACAAAACAAAGAACAAAATGACTCATTTGAATTAAATGTGTTAGGAGGGTGTTAGAATAGGAATTTCTGAAAAGCATTTTCTTTTGTAAAAATTGTTTAAATACGTTTGAAATTGTAAAATAGGTATAGAAATTTAGAGGTAAGGTAGGGAGGTTGCCCAATAGTGCAGTGCAGTGTAAAATGAAGAACAGTGAAAATGTGGTGAGTGGTGTGAGCCTAAAAAAGGAAATGAGTAAGAAGATGATGACTTATGAGAATAAAGGTACGAGAAGTAAGCATTGGTACTGACCAAATAGACAGACAGTGGAGAAGAAGAGAGAAACAACCGACAGAGTATGAGGTAAACACTAGAAGGACTGACCAGGTTAGTGTGCTATCCTCTGAAAATTTCTTATTGCACCATTATTTTATACTACAAATAATTAGTAAAATCTTATCTTCTGAAAATTTGGATGAAAAGCAAATGGACTAAATTAATTAAACAATTGAACCTGCAAAAAAGTGAAATGTGTGTAAACCATGAACATTTATAGGAATGGATCTTAACTGTTGGTGTTATAGCAAGAAGTTCTATAATAAAAGTTCACAGCAGGTGGGACTTATATTAACTGAAATGAACTAATTAAGGAAAAAGGGAAAGTAAGACAGGGTTGAGTGAAGTTGAAACAGGGACAACAAATGGAATTAAAATGGCTCGCTACGCATGCATTGCGAATAGTGATTTGCATTGTAGGCTATAAAGTCACCACAAAACTGAATAAGTTTCACACTAATGTGCATCTGCAGTCAAAAACAATAGACTCTGAATGAAGAGAGAATAGTTACTAATAAGGAATTCTGATTGTGTAAAATTTAAGAAAAACTTGTGTTTAGATTTAAGGATTGATTTTTGTAATTTTTCTTGAAATTCGTGTTTTGAAATTGACTTGTATATTATGTAACTATGTTTAGATATAAGGAATTCTGATTTTGACATGTAAAAGGGATTAGAATAGGGAAACAATTTTAGAGCAGGGATAACGGTTGCCCTTAATAAACAATGAAGTAATAAATTTAATAAAGAATTACAATTTTATTTAAAGAGAAACTAATTTTTTTATAAGAGCTTTGGCTCAAGAATACTTTTGATAACAAAAATATTCATTAGCCAAAGGGGGGGTATTGTAGCGGGTCGGAAACCTGTAGGCCTATATAAATTGTGTACTAATCATGGCCTAATGAAATAAACAACATATTCACCCAGAACATAAGGCATCAAACCGATAGTAGCCTAATAGGAGCAACATACTGGGACATTTTTAAGGACATCTCAACTGATGAAAATTATAGGCTAGGCCATAGGCCTAACCTAATAAATAAGAGTAGGGCCTAAAGACAGAAAAAACATATATTAAATGGATGAAAAGCACAAATATTGAATACTCTCAGGAATTAATGATAAAACTTACCTGTAATAATTAAAACCAATTAAATAAATAAACGAAAATTAGAAAACGATAAATTCTGGTAGAACAGGGGACACATGTCAAAGGACACGCGTAATTAGCATCATAACTCGGAAAGTATCACTTAAAATCAAATTTAGCCAAGAATAAAATCTTATTATTTTAACACAATAAACAATAAAAAATGGGTTTTGTAAAGGAAAATAAAAATTTAATTAATTAAGATTGACATAACCTCAAGCTAATCAAAGAGATCAGAGAGGGGAAAACAATAAGTGCAGCCAACTGTATGGGAAAATTAAATTCCCAGAGACTTAAAAAAGGCAGGCACTCAGCAGGTTGTACGGGGAAAAAGGCACAATCGGTAAATTTAATGGGGAAAAATACTAAAGGTTGGTAAGTTTGTTTCCACTAAAAATAAAAGCAAAAAGAGATCGAAAAAATCTTCTTCTTTCTTCTGATCTCAACCATCCGAGCGATCGGATGGAGTTCACAATGGCTCTAAACATAATTTTTTAAATCTTGAATTATCTATTAGATCTCAGCAAGTTTATTAATAACAGTAAAGTGTTTGTTCCGCAAGTGACTTAATGAAAGTTTTAAAAGGTTTATTCGGGAAGAATTTGGAAAATAATCCGATGGTTAATGGATAGGATCAGATACCTCGTGGTCACAACCGTGAGGAGGCCAGCGTGGGATTAAGTACAAGTTTGTGATCGCTTAAGATTATAATTTCTACTGACAGGGCAACTAAAAAAAAAAACTTTTAATCTCTATTTAGTAGATCATGTAACCTTTGTGTTAACCCTTCCTTAAAATATTAAATAGGTCAGAATAGGATAATCTCTATGTTTCCCTTCCCCATAAATAAGTTAGTTTAAATTCAATTTGTAGTATAAAAATTTTTCATTGAATATATTTACATGCTTCAAATTCAAACGAGTCATTTTTTACTCATATGATGAGAGCACCCACGCCGCACCCAATTTAGAGCGACCCTGAGATATGAGTTTCATGAAGTAAAAATAGTGAGCAAGCCCCTAAGATTTATAAATTGAAAATTATATAAATTCAAAATTGTAAAAACAAGTAACAATTGGCGACCAACAACGTGGGGCTCTCATCTAAAAATGAGTGTTGACGGTGACTCTTTGGAATCTGGGTTCAGGGGCTTTGAAGGTGATTCCTCGAACTCTATTTGTGACGATTTAGAGTCCCTCAAACCTAATGAAGATGAAAACGCTGTAGATTCAAATATGAACAATGACACTAATGAGATTGATAGCAATCAGAAACACATAGACATAGTTGAACAAAACAAAGACACACCCACACCTACACAGACAAACAATGACATGCTTAACATACTATTACAACAATTTAATATTTTAAGACAGGACCTGAATGTCAAAATAGAGGACCTAAGTAACAAAATAGATCAGGGCATTAAAGAATTGAAACAAGAGCTAAATGATAGGGTAAATGAGATTAGAATAGACCTTAATAAGACTGACAGTAGAGTTGATTTGATTCAGAGTAAACTTCAGGAGACAGACTGCCGGGTAGATAATCTTGAAAAAACAGTAAACGTAAATGATGAGAAATGTGTTAAATTAATTAATGATAAAACTAGCGCGATCAACAATGAAGTCAAGAAAGTAGGGATCAAAGTAGGAGAGATAGAGGCTAGCCTAGAAGAAGTAAATAATGAGGTTAGGGAAACAAACATTAAGAATGTAGAAAGAGTAGACAGATGTGAAAAGTCAATCAATAGCTGCTCCTCAAAGCTAGATCAATTTAAAAATAGATATGACAATGAAGCCATAGTGATAGGTAATAGGCTAGAGTCACTCGAAAAAAGTAGGCCTATTGAGGAGATTGAATATATTGAGTCGATAATGCTGAATTATTTCTAAGTAAATTTGACAATCAGGTGAATGGGCTGCATCCCATGACATTTCTTAAGTATGCTAGGAAATTTGTAGATGTATCTGGGGAAAATTGGGAAGCCCAGCTTTTAAACATCATAAAGTTTCTCGAGGGTGAACCAAAGATCTGGGCGAGACAGCACTTGGACAAGTTTGTCAATTTTTCATTGTTCGAAAACGAATTTAAAAAGAGGTACTGGGGGGTAATCAGACAAAGACAGTTTGAACATGACCTAACTGGGAATGGTAACTTCGGTAACAGTGGGGTAGATTTAGTAACCTATGTCATGAACCAATACTCGATCAATAAGATGTTAGATAAGCCATTAAGTATTGAATTGTTTCTCAATTACATATGTAAACACCTACCTGAGAGTCTAGGCGCCGCTATCCAGTCGGCCATGTCAGTTAAAGAAATAAGTAGTGAAAGTGACATGGAGAATCTGTGTAAAAAAATCGGGATAGTAAGAGATAGGGAAAGCCTGCCTAACAATAGATTTATTAAATTTGAAAGGGACCAGTATAGGCCTAACTATAAGAGAGATGAACACAGGAATGAAAAAGACAAACCAAGGGAAATTAAAACTAATGTAGTAGAGGTAAGGGGAAATGATAGGGAAGAGAATCAAAATGAAATGGGAAGAGAAAGGGATAGAATTAGGGAAAATGACAAGAATGAACCTAAGAGATGGGTAGAGAATGGGAACAGAGGATGGAGTAATTTCAGGGGAAGGGGTAATTTTAGGGGAAGGGGTAATTTTTCTGGGAGAGTTTTTCCAAATGGGGACAGGAACGACTGACAAGGCAGCCCACATATTGGGGAGGAAACCGGGATTAAAAGTATTTATAAACCAATAGTAAGGGGATATGAATTACTGGGGGACTCCCAATCAGTTAGATATAGCAAATATATTCTAGGTAAAGAAGCCTCCTTAATATGTGGTAAATGGTGTATCGGGTTATCAATAGGTGGTCAGACAGTTACAGATTTAGCAAACTTAGTCTCAACAAATAAAGATAAAATTGATAAAAAAGTAATTGTATGGATAGGGACTAATGATTTATTACAAAAAAGACCTGTAGGATCAATTATTCTTGATTTTAAAGTTCTTATTGAAACACTTAAAGAAACATGTGAAAGGATAGTAGTGTTAACTTTGCCTCCAATCCCTAAACTTGCAATAAATGACGGTAAACATTATGATGAACTCGAAGTGTTGAACAGTTTTATTAGGAGCCTAAACAAAGATGATTTGATTGAAGTAATTGATATTAATAAAGAATTTTTGAACCAAGAAGATAAAACTGGTTGCAAGTTAGGATTGTTTGAAAAGGTTATACATAGTAGATATGGGAAACGCGAAGACCTAATTCATTTAAATTCAAAAGGTTTCGAAGTAGTAAGAGACTTGATTAATATAGCACTCGATGTGACTGATCCTATAATTGATAGTAATTGTGAAAACAAACAATGCAATTCGATCTTTTGTGAGAACAATTTAAGTGATGAACTAACCGATGAGAACAATTTCAATGATGGGATTTGTAAACCAATTAGCGTAGTGCTCCCTGAAATAGAAATAAAAATAGGGAAACTAAACAGCAAATGTATCATTAACACTGGATCACAGGCGACAGTGATATCAGAACAATTTCTAACGAATGTAAATAATAATGTAGACTATACTATTCCTGAACTTAAAATAGCTAACACGACGATAATGGGGATTACCGGAAATAGAAACAAAAGAGTTGAAAAACAAGTACAATTAGAAGTGGAAATGGGAAAATTGAAGGTACCTATTGATTGTTTAGTGGTAAAAGGGATTCAAGTTGATTTCTTGATTGGTTGCGACTTTTTACAAAGATATCAAGCAGTGGTAGACTTTAACGAAAAGAAATTAAACATAGTATATTTGAGCAAATATTATAGAATCAGCTTGAGACAAGGTAGTAGAGAGACCAGTGTTGGTAGTGTAAATATTGTAAGGGTTAACTTTATTAGTCAATGTGTAACGGGAACGGATGATGAGTTTGACAGTAGCCTAAAAGAAATTAAAGTATTACAGTTAACTGAATTAACTGAAAATAAAACAGCAATCAGCAAAGAGCAAAGTGTTGAAACGGGTGTAGATCAGCAGATAAAATCAAAAATAGAGGGGATTGAAAAAGAATGGGGGGTGGGGGGTGAGATTAAAATAAGCAAATTACATGAAGTTCTAACAAAAAATAAAAAAGTATTTTCTGACAGGCCGGGATGCATAAAAAATTATGTAGTAAAATTAAACTTGAAGGTAGACACACCGTACATAGGAAAATCATACCCAGTGCCTTTTCACAAGCGAAAAGCTGTGGAAGAGGAGCTAAACAAACTCAAAGAGATGGACATTATTGAAACCTCACACAGTAGTTATTCAAATCCATTAGTATGTGTAGTAAAAAAGGATCTGTCAATCAGAACCTGTTTAGACTCAAGGAAAATTAATACTTATTTACACCCTGATAGACAATCGACAGAAACAACCGAGGAAATTTTACAAAAATTTATGAATGTCAAATATTTCACTGCTCTAGACTTGACCATGGGTTTTCATCAAGTTCTGCTTGATGAAGAATCAAGGAAATATGTTGCATTCACGTTTGGCGGAAAAAATTATCAATACAAACGACTTCCTTTTGGGTTAAATGTCAGTACGGCACTATTCACTAAGGCGATGGATACTATTTTTGGTCCTGAATTTTCGGATTTTGTAACTTGCTATGTTGATGACATTTTAATTACCTCAGAAACTTTTGACCAACATATTAATCATCTTGACAAAGTTTTAAGTAGGTTAGCTGAATGTGGGGCGACAGTCAAATTAAAGAAAACAGAATTTTTGAAAAAGGAAGTTAAGTTTTTAGGGTACATTTTGAGTGACGAAGGAATCAAAATGGACCCTGAGAAAATAGAAAAAATTCAAAATTTTCCTGAACCAGACTGCCTTAAGAAATTACAAGCTTTCCTAGGGATGTGTAACTACTATCGTGCATTTCAAAAGAATTACTCAGATTTAACAACTAAATTTAATCATTTAATGAGTAGTAAAAAGCAATGGAAATGGGGAGACATGGAAAGGGAAGTTTTTAGAGAAATAAAAGAAAAGTTTTTAGAATCAGTAATCCTACATCATCCTAAATGGGATGAACCTTTCTATATAAATACAGACGCGTCTGATGTTAGTGTATCGGCAATTTTGTACCAAATTGATAATGAGGGGGAAGAGAAAGTAGTTAACTTTGCGAGTAGGTCACTAATTGAAGCAGAGAAAGGGTACTCAACTACAGAGAAAGAATTGTTAGCTGTAGTATTTGCATGTAAAAAATTCCGGTCATACATCATTGGGCATTTTAAAGTAATAGTGAAATCAGATCACCGGGCGTTATCATTTTTGAAAACCTGTAGACTTACTCATGGTAGACTATTAAGATGGAGTCTAGTTTTACAAGAGTACCATCTGGAAATTGACTATGTAAGAGGTAAAGATAATGTACCAGCTGATGTTCTATCTAGAGTGACAGATGAAGAGTTTGTAAGTAAAACTACAATGAATACAATCCAAGTACTTAAAGCAAATTTGAAACTAGGGGTGGAGGATAGGGAAATAAAAAAATTACTTAAGAATTTAGATAAACAACAAAAAGAAGATGATAGGTTAAGAAATATTGTTGAAAATCTAGAGTCAGAGGGGATGGGGAACATTAAAGAAAATTTTAAATTACACAAGGGAATTTTATTTCAAAAAAGTAGAAATAACCATAACCAGTTTAGAGTCTGTATACCGGATAATCTCGTAAAAAACTTAGTAGAAATGGCACATTTAAAGTATGGACATATGGGGGGTGGAAAAATATATTCATGTATGAAACAATTTTGTGTGTTTCCAAATATGGAAAAAAGAATTAAGAGTCAATTGAAATGTTGTCTGCTATGCCAAAAGGCTAAGCATATAAATGAAAAAGCTATTGGAAGCCTAAATCCGATCATTCCGGAAAGAATAAAGCAGTTGATAGCCGTTGATCTGATAGGTGAGCTGCCAACGGGAATTGGAGGAGTAAAGTATATCTTTGTACTAATAGATGTTTTTTCAAAATTTGTGAAAATGTACCCTATTAAAAGGGCAACAAGTAAAGTTCTATTAAATAAGATTTTTGAAAAATACATTCCAGAAGTAGGGCACATAGAGTCAATTCTAAGTGATCATGGCAGTCAGTTTACTAGTGACCTATGGTACACAAAATTAAGTGAAGCAGGTATTAAACCAGTTCACACATCAATATATCATCCACAATCAAACCCAACTGAGAGGATCAATAAAGAGATCAACAAAATGATTAGGATCTATTGTCATAAGAAACATACTAATTGGCCACATTCATTACTTTTCATTGAGGAATGCCTGAACAACTCGGTACATGGAGTAACTGAACATATACCATCAGAGGTTATGCTAGGTAGAGTAAATACTCATTTTTTGGAAAAGGTAATAGAGTTTCCTAACAAAAGGGAATTTAATGAAATAGAATGTGTCAGATTAGTCAGAGAAAAAATTCTTAACAAGGCTCAAAAGCGAAAAGAAAAATTTGATAAAAACATAAGACCAATTCAATTTAACATAGGTGACAAAGTATTAGTAAAAACTCATAATTTATCAAATAAGCTAGACAAAAAGATTAAGAAGTTTTTCCTATTATTCACAGGTCCTTTTGTAGTAACAGAAATAAAGATGGAGAATGCTTATGTAGTTAAAGAAATTAATTCTGAAAGAATAGTAGGGACTTACAATGTAACACAACTGAAAAGGTTTCATGAAGAAAGAAAAGGGGTAGAATAGGCCTTAAGAAATTTATGGGTTTTTCATTGTTAGATACTTGTTACTTTGCGCCCTTTAAGCAAAGCTAAACAGAGGTATAAGACCTTATGGGGAGTAAAAATATTTGCGAACCATAAGGAGGACGAAAAACCAAGAAATAATTTTATTACAAAAATAACAAAAAGTAAGTGTAAATTTTTAATAGGTCTCATGAATTTTAATTTTAAAGACAGTAATACTAAAAAAAAAAAATTGTATATTTTTGAGGTAATTGGAAGAGGAAATTATAAATAATAAAATTATTTCTTTCAAATACCTGGACTTGACAATGTTAGTGTGAGCAGATGGATGGTGATGAATGGATTTTACCACAACAAATATCGATCCATCTTGGCGAGAGAGGACTGGAATGAATGATTATAATGAATATTTAGTTTTAAGGCAATCGGTTGTTCGAACCAAGTCTCGGCAACCAAAACAAACACAGAAATGATATTGAATTGTGACACACATGACCTACCGAACTGGTAAGGAGGCCTTGTGGCATGTGCATGGACATCATAGTTTGATGGCAATGCACATGTCGATGGGGTAACTCCATGTTCGAGTAGTTCAAGGTGGATCGGTTCCCCAATTAAAGGTGTTCTATGACCCTTCACAAAATTTTTCAAAAGCCTGAACACCAATGGACTACGCATTCCGCTAGTCACCAATTATGTAGAGTCAAAATTTCACCTCTGTCTAGGGTAGAGTGGGCAAGACATGTTAAACAAACTAGCCACTATTTAGGTTAAGAAGAAGAAGTTAAAAAAAAAAAATTACATTATATACATTATATTATTATTATACTACAAGGTATACATTAGTTATGGGGGATAACAAACAAACAGAATTTTAAGTAATGAAAGATGTGGAATAGGTTCTTGAGAGACAAATAGATAGGAAAGTGCATTGACACTTGTTGTAACAAGTGTTAAACATAAAAAATGAATGAGTAATGAATTTAGCTAAGTTATGTTAAAGACAAACACAATAATTACTCATTGGTAAAAAGAGTAATTAAATTAAATTGATTTTTACCGAAACAAAACAAAGAACAAAATGACTCATTTGAATTAAATGTGTTAGGAGGGTGTTAGAATAGGAATTTCTGAAAAGCATTTTCTTTTGTAAAAATTGTTTAAATACGTTTGAAATTGTAAAATAGGTATAGAAATTTAGAGGTAAGGTAGGGAGGTTGCCCAATAGTGCAGTGCAGTGTAAAATGAAGAACAGTGAAAATGTGGTGAGTGGTGTGAGCCTAAAAAAGGAAATGAGTAAGAAGATGATGACTTATGAGAATAAAGGTACGAGAAGTAAGCATTGGTACTGACCAAATAGACAGACAGTGGAGAAGAAGAGAGAAACAACCGACAGAGTATGAGGTAAACACTAGAAGGACTGACCAGGTTAGTGTGCTATCCTCTGAAAATTTCTTATTGCACCATTATTTTATACTACAAATAATTAGTAAAATCTTATCTTCTGAAAATTTGGATGAAAAGCAAATGGACTAAATTAATTAAACAATTGAACCTGCAAAAAAGTGAAATGTGTGTAAACCATGAACATTTATAGGAATGGATCTTAACTGTTGGTGTTATAGCAAGAAGTTCTATAATAAAAGTTCACAGCAGGTGGGACTTATATTAACTGAAATGAACTAATTAAGGAAAAAGGGAAAGTAAGACAGGGTTGAGTGAAGTTGAAACAGGGACAACAAATGGAATTAAAATGGCTCGCTACGCATGCATTGCGAATAGTGATTTGCATTGTAGGCTATAAAGTCACCACAAAACTGAATAAGTTTCACACTAATGTGCATCTGCAGTCAAAAACAATAGACTCTGAATGAAGAGAGAATAGTTACTAATAAGGAATTCTGATTGTGTAAAATTTAAGAAAAACTTGTGTTTAGATTTAAGGATTGATTTTTGTAATTTTTCTTGAAATTCGTGTTTTGAAATTGACTTGTATATTATGTAACTATGTTTAGATATAAGGAATTCTGATTTTGACATGTAAAAGGGATTAGAATAGGGAAACAATTTTAGAGCAGGGATAACGGTTGCCCTTAATAAACAATGAAGTAATAAATTTAATAAAGAATTACAATTTTATTTAAAGAGAAACTAATTTTTTTATAAGAGCTTTGGCTCAAGAATACTTTTGATAACAAAAATATTCATTAGCCAAAGGGGGGGTATTGTAGCGGGTCGGAAACCTGTAGGCCTATATAAATTGTGTACTAATCATGGCCTAATGAAATAAACAACATATTCACCCAGAACATAAGGCATCAAACCGATAGTAGCCTAATAGGAGCAACATACTGGGACATTTTTAAGGACATCTCAACTGATGAAAATTATAGGCTAGGCCATAGGCCTAACCTAATAAATAAGAGTAGGGCCTAAAGACAGAAAAAACATATATTAAATGGATGAAAAGCACAAATATTGAATACTCTCAGGAATTAATGATAAAACTTACCTGTAATAATTAAAACCAATTAAATAAATAAACGAAAATTAGAAAACGATAAATTCTGGTAGAACAGGGGACACATGTCAAAGGACACGCGTAATTAGCATCATAACTCGGAAAGTATCACTTAAAATCAAATTTAGCCAAGAATAAAATCTTATTATTTTAACACAATAAACAATAAAAAATGGGTTTTGTAAAGGAAAATAAAAATTTAATTAATTAAGATTGACATAACCTCAAGCTAATCAAAGAGATCAGAGAGGGGAAAACAATAAGTGCAGCCAACTGTATGGGAAAATTAAATTCCCAGAGACTTAAAAAAGGCAGGCACTCAGCAGGTTGTACGGGGAAAAAGGCACAATCGGTAAATTTAATGGGGAAAAATACTAAAGGTTGGTAAGTTTGTTTCCACTAAAAATAAAAGCAAAAAGAGATCGAAAAAATCTTCTTCTTTCTTCTGATCTCAACCATCCGAGCGATCGGATGGAGTTCACAATGGCTCTAAACATAATTTTTTAAATCTTGAATTATCTATTAGATCTCAGCAAGTTTATTAATAACAGTAAAGTGTTTGTTCCGCAAGTGACTTAATGAAAGTTTTAAAAGGTTTATTCGGGAAGAATTTGGAAAATAATCCGATGGTTAATGGATAGGATCAGATACCTCGTGGTCACAACCGTGAGGAGGCCAGCGTGGGATTAAGTACAAGTTTGTGATCGCTTAAGATTATAATTTCTACTGACAGGGCAACTAAAAAAAAAAAACTTTTAATCTCTATTTAGTAGATCATGTAACCTTTGTGTTAACCCTTCCTTAAAATATTAAATAGGTCAGAATAGGATAATCTCTATGTTTCCCTTCCCCATAAATAAGTTAGTTTAAATTCAATTTGTAGTATAAAAATTTTTCATTGAATATATTTACATGCTTCAAATTCAAACGAGTCATTTTTTACTCATATGATGAGAGCACCCACGCCGCACCCAATTTAGAGCGACCCTGAGATATGAGTTTCATGAAGTAAAAATAGTGAGCAAGCCCCTAAGATTTATAAATTGAAAATTATATAAATTCAAAATTGTAAAAACAAGTAACAATGCTGGCAAGCAAGCTCATGAAAATAAACCTGGTCTAACAACTCCATACCAATTTTCATCAAAATCGGACATTCCTTTCAAAAGTTATCGGTGTATATGTGTGTGTGTGTGTGTGTGTGCGCGCGTGCGTGTTTTATATATATATATATATGGTGTTTTGGGCTTCTGTGGACCTCGAAACAAAAAAGTAACATGGTCCCAGTTTTAGGTCATACTATGGCTACTACCGTAATAGCATCCCCTATCGCTAAAACTAATATTTATTGTTCCGGTACATAAAAATTTAATTAGGTTGTATTTGATAATGTAGTCAAATATGTTGATTAACTATAAATTAATAGAGCTTAAACTAGCTTAAAACTTCAAAAACAAAATTAGAAGTAAACAAATATGAAATTAAATTTGTTGCAATCTGATGATGCAATGACTTACATTTGGACTTTAAGAAAGGAAGAGAGATTAACAGTGGCCATGAAAGTGGCCATGAAGGTGGCACCTCAACATGTCCATCGGGAAAAATCATCGAAGCGTTATTAATGCCTCAGTGAAAGTCCGCACCAGGTTGGTTTTGCAGTGTACTCCCACAGCGCCGCCTTACACCTCTTTCTGTCTATAATATATTCTTCTGTGGATCATCGTCAACCCTTAGAGTGGCCGCATTTACTATAGCTGCGTCAATGGTCAAGTCGGGTGCACTATTTCCCACTTTAAAATGACACGCGGGCACTCGTTCCTCAAGACAAGTTAAAATAAACATAACATACTGGGACAGTAATTTGTTACTTTCAATAAATAAATAACCGGTAAGTATTTTTTTTAGGTAATACAATGTGTACTAATGTATCTAATGTTTGTAATCGGTGCGTTAGATGACGTATGAAACTATAGCCCTAAGTTCGTTACAGTTTTTGTCCTACATCTGGAAATATATATAAAATAGCGGTTAAGAAAACACTTAGGCCTACAGCCTCCCATGAAGAAAAAATGAAACTGATTAATAGTAGAACAATATTAAGTTCAACAAACCAAAATAACTAAATTGAGTTCACTAAAGTTTTTTTAATGAGTAGACCTTTCAAAATATGTAAGTGTTTGAAATTCCCAAGATTCGAACCTGCGACAACCAGTTTTTGGACACGCTGCATATATGCAACGTTAAAACTGTTTAAAAATTATTCCTTGGAGGCAGTTTAGTGGGAAATAGTTTTTTTTTTTTTTTTTTTTTTTTTTTTTTTTAAGATTGTAGGACAAACTTTTGATCTTTAATCAATTAGACACCCGGTATGTTTATATTTTCAGATTACATATATTTTTTTATTTTGCAAACAAATTAATTTTAAAATTTTTAACAGTTATTAGTTCAAATCTGAATCTTTTGCTTGTATAAAACGATTAAATAAACCATCCATATGAGTTTTTAGGTAATAAGTTATGAAAAGAAAGGAAAATACTGTAGTGCGAAAACGGTGTCTTAAGAGCTGTACCAAAGTAGTTTTTTTTAATGTGCATTACATTGATACTGATTTGTTGTTTCAACATAAATTTTACCTAAAAGCTAATTTCAAGTCAGAATCAGTTTTTTTTCTTCATATGCATTCTTTGTGTAAACATAACTTCTATCACAGGGGGTACTGTTCAAGGAGAGAATAGTGATGGCGGGATAAGAGCGAGAGGGGTGATAAAAGTGGAAGGAGGAACCGGCATGACAGGTGCGGACTTTCATGGTGTCATGGCGGCCGCTCCCGGGACTGGTGCGGACTTTCATTGTTTTTTTAGGAACTGGTGTGGACTTCCGTGGTCCCGAACATAACAGGTAGGACAGGGAGGGATAGTCAATTTTGTTAACGCTGAGTTTTTCAAGGTCATTACAGTGGGCATTAGCACATAACCTTACATTAAGTTTTAGGTATCAGTATTGTTTTATTGGCAAAATATTTTTTATTTGTATATAATTTTTTGTATTGCCAAACGGGAAGGTTAACCAAGTGTTCTCAAAATAAAGCAACATGATTTTCTAATAATAGGTTACATAATTTACGCATTACTTAAGGTTCTACTTTCTTTGTAGGATTATCCGCCTTAGTTTACCAAACCAAACAGGGTCTGGACCCAGGACTCTACTGTATACTAAAAATATTACGACACCAAATTATCTATTGGAAAAAAAAAAAACAGAATACACAATTGGATAATTACGTCAGTAATTAATTGAACTTTCTAAAATAAAGTTTTATAATACTGGATGATAAGATAACATCTGTGCTGAGACTCTTTTTTTTAACGGTACTTACTTCTCTTCTTTTTTTGTTTTCTCTCAATAACAGTAAGTGGTCTGTCAGAAGGAAGAGTGGGCACTTGAGGCTGAGGAGATGGTTCATGTTCACTGGTTTCACCTGCAGGATTTGAGGATTCTCCTGGGCTCTCTTGGAAAGGGGTAGTAGGAGTAGGTTTCAGGAATTTAGCCTTTGAAGCTAGAAAATGTTTATATAGGTAATTAATTAAATGAGGAATTTAAAAATGCAGGTAAAGGTGAGCAGCGATAATAGATTGAAGAAGAGAGTACATTTATTAAATGATTTTACATAATCATGGCTTCACCAGCTTAGAGAAAAACTTTTGGTGAGGTGTGTTAGTAACAAAAGTATTGCTCATATAAAATTAAATTTTTATAAATTTTGTTTGTGGGTTTTATTTATGCCACCCTACCCTGAGTAAAATCCAAATTTTAAAACACAAATTTTTGTAACGTTAATAAAAATCATTGTAAAGTTGCCTTTAACTTTTTCAATTCTTCTTTGGTTCCAAATAAAACAGTTATCACACTTGCAGTATATCAATCACCCTATAAATTATAAACAGTAAGTATTATTACTAAGTATGAGTGACTAGGGTTTTTTGTTTCTAGGGACCTCAAAATGAAAAAGTAACATGGTCCCCAGTTTCGGTCTTGCCATGGCTATTGCCTTAGCCTAATAGCGTATTCCCTATAGGGAAATGCACAAAAACAGGGTCCCCACTCCAATTTCAAAATAAAAATCATGGTTCTTTCTTATTTTCCATGGCCCAAAAATCATTAAATTCAATGTCTAAAATTGAGTCACTTTGTGTAGAAAATAATAATTAAAAGCCAAAAATTTAGGCCTATATAGATTGAATAATGTAGAAAGCCAATACTGTAACAATGCAACAACGTCAATTGTTTGATCTCTTTTATGCATTTTTCGATTAACTATACCATATCATACAAACAACAAACCGCTCTAAAAGCGCCACGCCATGCGTTCATCGCTTGATGAAGTAAGGCTCTTTACACATCTAAGTGGCGCCCCTGCAGCGTGAAGGCACTAGCGTCAAGTGCAATCGCATCACTTGGCACAGGCCCGACCGGGACCCTAAAAACTAAATTACCATTCCCTAAATGTTGCATATTGGTAATATAATTTATAAATAATTGCTCCATGAATTATCAAATAAGGCTTGGCCAAAAATTAACTTACTTTTCTTCTTATCTTGTTTTTTCTCATTTGCAGGAGGAGTTGTAGGTGACGGAAGAATGGGCACTTGAGGCTGAGGAGATGGTTCATGTTCACTGGTTTGATCTGCAGGATATAAGAATTCCTCTGGGCTCTCTTGGATAGGGGCAAGGGCATGTCTCACAAATTCATCCCTCAAAGCTAAAAAATATGTCATGTTTTAAAATAAATTTGGCATTAATAATTGAAGATAAAAATGTGTAGCGCTGACAATACAATCAGTAAAAATCAATATACAAATAGTTGATTTTTGATCAGGAATCCCAACTTTCATCGAAATATCAGTACTGAATCTAAAAATTAATTGACAGGTTTTAAACATAAATGCAGTATTTTTATTAAGCTAAGAAATTAGCTCTAAATTGATTAAGAGGGAGTTTAATATGTATTATTTTTATATTATAGTATGGTTATAGATGTATTAGTAATGTAATAAGTTGAAAACAATATTGAATTTAATTTACAGGAAACTGTAGATATAAAGTATGTCAGTTTAACCAGCCAATTCATAATCCGGCCGCGGTCTAATCCCGGGATAGCCAGTTAAGAGGGAGTCTACTGTATTTAATTTGATACACTAATATCAATTTATTTTCATCCAATCTTAAAAATTTACTGTTATCTTAAGAATTTATTAACCGTAGTACATTTAGATTAGCTAGTAATAGATAAGACTTGGTTTACCTGTAATGGTTAAAAGTTTAACTTACGCCTTTTCTTATTCTTTTTTTTCTTAGCAGCATGAGGAGGTGGCGGAAGGATAGCAGGTTGGGAAAGGTGACCACTCACTCGGGAGGAAGACTCCCCATGACAAAGTCCCTTCTCACAAAGAGGACACTCATCTCCTTCACCTTCAATCCACCTGACTAAAATATTTCTTTTTATGACAAGTTGGTATTTGGATCGATAGAGTCATTGAATATCAAAATGATAATAGACTTCTCACAGACTAGCTGTAATTTAAACTGTTTTACTGACTCGCACGATCCAGTACAATGTGCATTGCAAGTAACAGATGAAAGACGAGGGGTAATTATACCACAATTTTTAATCCTACATGGAGAATTGGAAAATTAAATTGAGGATTCTATTTGTGTTACAATTATGTTTTTTGCAATCAACTGGACAACAAGCATTACATTACAACACTGATAGATGTGGCATGGCGTTAGAGAAGCTGGTCCAAATTTTGATATGAAACAAAATAATTACATTGGATGAGAAGTCTATCATGAAGTATAAATATGAGAGTAGGCTTAAGGTGTGTTTCATCTCAGAGTGCTCCGAGGTGAAACACAAACTTATTCATATAACAAGGAGTAGAAGAATTACGGTCAGTATAGAAATATACATGAAATTTGCTATTGCAGAATTATTCCCATATTTGTAGCCTTCTCTGTTATTATTCATGAAGAATTTATTACATAGGATATTTTTTAATCTATTCCTGCAAATTCATTACTGACAGGCTTACTGTATGAGTGGTACAACATTTTAAACCATGTGTCCTTTGCTTTAGGCAACGTAAATTGAAAATCAACATTTTAACAAGTAATTATTGAAAAAAGCGATATTTCAATACTCACTTTTAGGCCCTCTCCTTTTACGAGAGGATACAGAAGGCAAATCAGGCAACTGTAAGGACTGAGGTACTGAGACTTCACATTGTGAGGGTTGGGAAACTTCAGGTTTCAAGCGTTGGGAGTCTACTGGTTCCAAGGCTTGGGAGATTTCAGGTTCCAAAGGTTCCGAGACTTCAGGTTCCGAGGCTTGGGAGGCTTCAGGTTCCAAGGCTTGGGAGACTTCAGATTCTGAGGTTTGGGGGGTTTCAGGTTTCAAGGCTTGGGAGATTTGAGATTCTAAGGTTTGGGGGACTTCAGGTTTCAAAGCTTGGGAGACTTCGTGTTCCGAGGCTTGGGAGCCTTCATGTTCCGAGGCTTGGGAGGCTTCAGGTTCCAAGGCTTGGGAGACTTCAGATTCCAAGGCTTGGGAGACTTCAGATTCTGAGGTTTGAGGGGCTTCAGGTTCTAATGTTTGGCAGACTTCAGATTCTGAGGTTTGGGGGGTTTCAGGTTTCAAGGCTTGGGAGACTTGAGATTCTAAGTTTTGGGGGACTTCAGGTTTCAAAGCTTGGGAGACTTCGTGTTCCAAGGCTTGCGGGACTTCATATTCAGAGGTTTGAGGGGTTTCAGGTTCTAAAGCTTGGGAGATTTCAGGTTCCAAAGGTTCAGAGACTTCATGTTCCGAGGCTTGGGAGACTTCATATTCAGAGGTTTGGGGAGCTTCAGGTTCTAAGGCTTGGGAGGCTTCAGATTCCGAGGTTTGAGGGGCTTCAGGTTCTATGTTTTGGGAGACTTCAGGTTCCAAGGTTTTGGTTGCTTCAGGTTCCAAGGTTTGGGTTGCTTCAGGTTCCAAGGCTTGGGAGACTTCAGATTCTGAGGTTTGGGGGGTTTCAGGTTTCGAGGCTTGAGAGACTTGAGATTCTAAGGTTTGGGGGACTTCAGGTTTCGAAGCTTGGTAGACTTGAGATTCTAAGGTTTGGGGGACTTCAGGTTTCAAAGCTTGGGAGACTTTGGGTTCTGAGGCTTGGGAGACTTCAGGTTTTGAGGCATGGGAGACTTCAGGTTTCGAGCCTTGGGGGACTTCAGTCTCTTTAGGTTTAGGAGTGACAGGAGCTGCTGAAATGCATTAGGAGCTGTGTTAAATTCCTCTTCACATCCTCCAACAGGAGGAAAGAATAAAAAAAGGCATAGTATAATACTCGATAAAATAGATTTAAGCAAAATAAGTTAGCACTTTATATTAGTAATCCATTAAAAATAGAGACGTATTATAAATTATAAATTGCTGACATGATCTCAAAATATGTTGCATTAAGTACAAATTTAATTAAGACCAGTCAGAATCCCTACATAAAAGGAAGTTGCTTTATTTATTTTTTTTTACCACCCACAATTGACTCATTAGTTAACAATGATTTGAAGATGAGCATTTAGTCCTCCAAACTAGATAACCAGCTAACTAAAGCACACTGCAGGATAAATGGTATCACTGTCATTAAGCTCCTGGGACACATCAGTACTGGTAACACAGAAAACTAAAGAACCGCTTAATATTGTAAGGAAAACTGCAAAGGGTATTAAGAATTCAGAAAAAAACAATCAGAATTAATTATGGCTGGACTGGAATTTCGTGACGATGAGACCAATCACTATGACACAAGAATCCAAATCAACTATAGACTTCCGGCAACTCTGTCAGACTATGAGGAAAAAAATCTTCCTACATCGAAGTAAAACTCTTCAACCCTCTTCCACATGCAATGCAATAAAAAAATCAGAATTTTAAAGCTCTTATAGTGGCTACTGAAGAAAGAATTCTACTCTGTTGATGAATACCTGTAGAGACAAGGCCAACACCTCATTACTGATCAAGAAATAAAAATGAAACCATGGTTGAACTTAATTTCAATAAACAGTATTTTCTCTTTGTCTCGTCACACTGCTAATTTGGACATTTTGGAAGTTCTATACCTTTCATAGTTTTGTCAAATGATTTTCAAAAAACAAGATTCAAATTTAACCAGTAAATTGTCGCTTATTAAATAACACCGCTTAAGATAATTTTTTTTTTTTAAATTGACATTTGTATTTCTGTAGATAATGTACTGCCTTAGTGCTGCTATGACAACGTAGTTCGGCTTAAAACCTTCAGAATGCGTTGATATTCACTTTTTTCTAACACCGCCTATCTTATTAACACAAAACAAACTGCCTATTTCCTTCAGTCTGAGCATAGCTTCTACGGTGGAACCCGACATCCTCAGTGCCATACTCGAAATAGTGGTAAGTTAATAATATATTTTATATTTTTGGTTGGTTTTAAATAGCTTTATATCAAACATTAAAGAAATAATTTCTGGGAAGTTTTAGAGTGCTTAAATTAGGAGCAAAACTTGTAGACTATTTGGCAGAGTTAACACGATAGCTTCAACCAGTTCAATTATAGAGTTTTACTTTAAATTAACAATAAAAATGTACTTTCAGTATTAATTTTAAAAATTCTTGTAATCCTTATACCTCCCATGTCCCAATATAAAACATAGCAACACCTTCTGTGTCCAGGGATATTCTTAATATTTTGTTAATTCCTTACTTTATTTTGATAATGGTTTACAATAACCATAACAAAGAAGGAAATTATATAATGGTATTTTATATTAATAAAATTTTAATGAAGTCTTCTTTTCCCTCTGTCAAATCAGGGAAATGTTATATTGACAGTGTTGTTTCTGACGCGACCAAATTTAATCAAATAAAACATTTTGTGCGCTAAAAAATCTCAGGAGTAATTTAAAGCACGAGTTAAGTCGAAAATTTTTCAATTCATTGAATTTTCTGTTGCATTTAAAATGTCCACAACCAAAATTTCCATTTTTACCAACGTTCACAACTTATTATGTCCACTCCATCATGTCCATACATATCATGTTTTTTACAATTGATTTCCACACGACAAAACGTCCAAATACAAACATAATAAAACTGTACATTTAAATTTTACATCTTGTCAAAGTTGATATGTGAATTAAAAATTGATAGATCTGTAAGATTTGTTGTATACTTTAAATTGTTCCCTGTAAATTTCTGAATTCAATTAACATTTTCATTTATTTATTTTACAACGCTTACATAACAGGCCAAAGCCCAGTTAATTAAGAAACAAATACATAGTCCTACAAACCATAGTGGAATTTATCGTTTAACCGTAAGTCCATGTCACATCACACGCAGCAACAATCACTATATCTGAAGTTAGATCACTACACTATTAGAAAATTTACAATAGCCACTTAAATTGCTATATAAAGCTATCTTTAACTAGTTCTGAGGCATTTCTTACGAATTTCTTATTGGATGTATTATAAATATCTACATTATTTGAAACAATTTTATTATATAAACTAATCATTTTGTTTACTGGAGAATTCATTCCAGGATTGGTGTGAGGGAAGCGGGAGGTGAAAAGTAATTTTGACCGCGAGTTGTGTCGAGGAACAGTAAAGATTAAACAGGACAAGACAGGGTTTCTACAGAATCTCAATTATTGATTTCCCTGGCCCTTCTGAAACACTGCCCTGACCAAAATTTCCAACAACATAGCAGCATTTGTGCTTTATAATTTAAGTGTGTGGGCACAAAAACGTTTGATTTAAGCATGATGTTTGACTTAAATTTTACAAAAAATATTAAAATCTATTGACATAATTAAAAATTACAAAACCAAATTGATTTGATCTAAACTAGGAATTATAAAACATACTATGTGCTTGCGGTTTGCAACCTGTACTAGGCATACGCCTTGGGGTATGCAAAGGATTGGCTGGGTGTACGTCAGAATTATCGGTGATAAAAAATTTAAGTAAAGTCGATGATGATGGACAGAGCATTGTTTTAATTTATGTTAAAAAATACGAGAAAGCCACAACTAACAATTTGACTCAAAATACTGGTACAATAAAGAGAAATTGTTATTAATGAGAACGTACTAGTGAACTGTATTTTTATCGACGAGCACACTGAATGAGATGGAAATGAGTCCCTTGACCGTTTGGCAGAGAACATAAAGCGCATACAACAGTGTTGCCCAACCTTTTCGTGCCCGCGTACCACCTGAGGCTTTTCAATTTTTTGGCGTACCACCCAAACTCATACATACCCCCCCATCCCTCCACCACCCCCGGATTATAAATACAGCCGGAGAGAGCCTAGGTTATTGTTTTCTTTTTAATATATTTCATTATAGGCCCATAATTAGTAGTCTGAGAAAAAAATTAAACTCACATTTAAAAAAAATTAATTAAAAAGTTCTATTTTAATTAATAATAATAATAATAAAATAACATAAATTGGGATGAACATTTTTATTTTGAAGCAATACAAATTAAATATTACTGTGATTATTAATTAACATAATAGTATAAGTAGGCCTATATTATTATTCACTTTGGAACCAAAAATTACTAGCTACAATTTTCAGGCTTTATAAACAATGTTTCATAGGGTCTACAATACAATTGAAACAAATTGTTTCAAATACACATTTATAGTGAAAAAAGGTTATTTTGCATTTATATAAGAGTAACTAAAACAATAAAAATACAAAATTACCAAACTAATAAATAATATTAACATCAAAATAGGTTGTTAATGGGAAACTTGCTGTTATTTCATGGTCAGGAACTTATCCCTTTCAGTTGACTGATTAATAATCAGGACTAATTTTATACATGCACGCAACATAATGCATAATTATGCATTATGCATAATGCGTAATTGCATAATGGTCACGACACAAACTATTTTGAATTGACTTGATTTTGGCTTTACCGAACGAATACACACCAACTACCAACGAGGTTGGTTTAACCTCGTTGGAATACACAGAATGTATTCCATGTGACAAAATTCATAATCTCTGTGGATATGACCAAATTATTTTCCCTCGCTTTTCATTGTTTTATGCGGAACATGTCTTGTAACTTCAAATAGTACAAGGTAAATACAGAACTTAAAATAGGCCTTAATTAAATGTTCAGACAGGTACTGGACACAAAAAAATCATTTTTCATTAGTATAAATATGCTCGGAAAAGGGAGTCTTAACTTAAAATAATTGAATTTGTTAAGTTGGTGTGAAATTGCTTTAGTAAGGAAGAGGTAAAAGCTACCTATTGGAGTCTCTCAAATTATGTGTAAAAGCGTTGTAACTCAGAACTGAGCTAACCAAAACCACGGCTGTCGGTGTCACGTAGTTCAAAAGTGCTTTTTTTATTTTTCGTGTATTTAATTTTTTTTCTTCCTTTGTCTCTCGCGTACAAACCTGAAATGCTCTCGCGTACCACCGGTTGAGAAACACTGGCATACAACAAATTGCTATAGAACATTTCTTACATAGTTAGAAATTATTCGTCAGTTACATAGAAGAAAAAAAAAACTAATATTTCGCATCTAATGCAGTACCAAACAAATCCAGTGTGAGTACATCCCAGGATTTAGCAAGGTAAGAGTGATTAATAATATTGGTTTTCAAAAATCTAGAAACAGGAGATTGCAAATAGAAATGAAAATACTCATCGGTTTAGTGTACAAGTTTTGTATTAGGGGAAGGAAACCCAAATCTGCTGTATGTTAGACTTAGGGAATGAAAAACTAGGTTATGGGGTAGGAAAACTAACAATTTTAATGTTTCAAGTACTTGAAAAAAATTAATATATTTTTTCAAAAGGAAATAAACAGGGAGACTTATGAAGTGCCTTTTGATGTTGATATCAACCATGGACCCCTCATTGTAGTGCATTTGCAAAAACTGGAGTTTGATTTGTTGGCGGTACCTACTCATTTTGTTAACCCTCGGGACGTCGCGCTCCCAGTAGCAACGTCAGACGTCGCGTGCGCGGTCTTTTTGACTGCACTCATACTACACGTTATATCCGTTGGTTTAATTGCGTGATCTGTATATATTTTTAATATTTTGTTTTATTTGTTTTTTTTGGGGTACACTTGAGTCCCGCTAGTCCGAACACGGGTAATCCGAACGTCCGCCTAATCCGAACAAGCTCCGGACGCATTTTGCAAAACATTTTCATTGATGTAAAAATATAATTTACGTAATAAAAATAGAATTTTTTATGGAAAAAATAAGAATTGTGGTAAAGAAATGAAAACGAAATATTCCATTGAGGAATATACTGTACAAATATTTAGTTTATTGTGTTTTGACTAAATTTACACAACGTAAACAAAAGAATGTAAACAACAAAAAAATACAGTATACCCTGTAAAAAGTATTGCACACGTAGTAGATTAATGCAGTAACACATAAAAAGTAACATTAATTTATTTGTTATTGACCATAAAGTCCAACATCGTCTTTTGTTGAAGTTTAGTCAGTCAGTTTTTTGCCGCGTAGTTCCGCCATTTTCTTATAAACATCACATCTGCGGGCGTGACAGTACAGTCTCTACTGGCAGTGGATACAGTCCGTGGCGCTAGGCGCGAGCAGCGTTGCCAATTCGAGGGTAATTACCCTTTTAGAAGGTATTTTGGACTTTCGAGGGTAATGATTTTTTAGGATTGAAGGATAATTTTACTAAAACTGTCAAGTTTGACTAAAATGTGTGAATTTTTGGGAATGGGTCAAAATAAAAAGTAGATTTAATACAAGAGTGATTGATTTTACTTGAACAACAAATACCAATTGAACAGCTGATACACTTTTATTAATCAATCTTGTACACTAACAACTTAGATTGTTGGTAAAATTATTGATTTTCCGATATTTTGGTGTTTTTGAGGGTATTTGAGGGTAATTTTGTCAAGGATCTAGGGTAAGTTGATGAAAGGTGATTGGCAACCCTGGGCGCGAGCGAACACGACGAACAGTATCTTCACGCCATGCATACAGGCAGCACACGCTGCTTGGCCGCTCTGTGATCACATCCTAAAATTACGTGCATTGGGCCATTGTGCCGTCTGCTATGGGCTGTGCAATTGTTGGTTTTGAATAAATAAGGGTAAAAGCACTGTTTAAATTGGTTTTTGTGTATTATTCGCTAATATTACAACACGTAAACCCGTTTAAATTGCTTCATTCTCCCTTATTGAATTATTTCGGATAATCCGAACAATTAGCTGATCCGAACAGCGTTCGGTCCCAATTAGTTCGGATTAGCCGGACTCAAGTGTATTTTGTTTATTTACAAACCAATAAAACCTACAACAAAGAAGTAAAATAACTTTTTAGCAACTTGTACTACAACAGAACTGAAAAATATATGAATCTGAATCAATAAACGCAAAGAAAAATACAAGAAATATAGTTATGTGTTCTTAGAGTGTTTTTCTTAAATTAAATTAAATATTTATAACTTATAAAAAACATAATGAAGTAGTAGCATGAAAGTAGTAGCAAGAAGTAGCATAATAAAAAAGTAAATTATACAGAAATTCCTAATTTTTTTCACAGATTTTTATATTTTATGATATGTACATTGAAACTAAAACTTTTCCTAGATTAATGAGTCAGATTGATTAGAAGCCTTTATTTCATTTAGATTTCTTCGTCATCGCTGTTGGCAAATTCTTGTTGCCTTTCAATTCGATCATTCATAGTTTCTTCCTTTTCAACACTGTCTAGTAACCTATTAAGCCTTTCTACCTCCCGCTCGTCCATTGTGTACGTTATTTACTAAAACCAAATAATCTATAATAAAAACAATAGAAAATGAGTAGTTAAACAACACAAACACCAAGAGTCGCGTGCCCGGTTGAAAGCACCGCGGAAGAACAGAGCAGTCTCTGGCACAGCACAAGGGTGACTGATGCCCGCGTGGCGGCCGAGGCGGGTCGGTTAGGAGGTGGGAGGGAAATACCTGGCGCACCTAAGCTGTCTGACGGTCAGGGTAGCCACACGCATAAAAAAATTATCCCTGCGGTGCATTCGACCATCACGCGACTTCCCGAGGGTTAAAATTCTGTTAAATATCTCTCGAGGGGTATGAGATGCAAAAAAGATTGGGAACAGCTGCCTTAAACCAGAAGAAAATCATAATAAATTCATTTTATTAACCCTCCAGAGGTCGCTTGAAATTTAAAACGCCAGAATGGAAAACTTAATTTAACAAATGTAATTATTATATAACTATTATGGATATACAAAACATGTTTCACTTCTTTTAATTAAATCTTAATCTTTTTAATAACAGTTTTGTCAAATAGTATAAAAATATTTAAAAAAAACGTTTTGGAGTACAAATAAAAAAGCTTTGGTATAAAACTCAACTATCAGAATATATAAAAAATTACTATGAGGTTTTTCTGCATAAACCATAAATTAAATATTATAACAATGATATTACAGTCAATTCAAATAATTATACACGGGAAAATAAAAAGTTACTTAAAATAAAAACAAATCTAAAATGGCAACTGTAGCCTAAAAAATTACAAATAACCAAATAAAAAACGATCGCACACGAACTCTTCCTCCGGGTTAAAAAAAAAAAAAAAAAAAAAAACACACACAAGAACGCTCAAGGAGGAATCGTACAGCACCTCAGGACAGCGCTCGCCAAACTGACTTTGGTCGCTGAAAGCGGGATAAAGGAAGGTCAAATGCTGGGTGAGGAGGGGGCGACAGCTACACTAAAGTACAGTGCTGTCAACCCCAAGATAAATATTTCCCACAACAAAAAATATTGACCCGGAGGTTTCCTCCACTTAGCGTCCTCTCGAGCGTTAAACAAATTTTCCTATCAGATTATCAGTTAATTTTATCCCGACTTAATCATATCTCATTATTTAATCTTATAAAATTAAACAGTTTCTAAAATTAATGTCTTTTTTCAAAAGTAAATAAAGAGGAAGACTTATGAAAAGCTTTTTGATATTGATACCAACTACGGAACCCTTGACCCTCATTGTAGTGCGTAAAAACTGGAGTTTGATTTGTTAGCAGTACTCATTCTGTTAACACTCTGTTAAATATCTCTCAAGGAGTATGAGATGCAAAAAAGGTTGGCAACAGCTGCCTCACACTAGAAGAAAATTATAATAAATTAATTTGTTAAACAATGCCCTCTCAAAACAGGACACATGATCAAAAATAGTTTCCTGACGGCCATCATACAAATTTTACACGGTTATTCTCATCTAATACAGTTTAGTACACAAAAACTTTAGTTTACAAATGTAACAAGTTTCTACCAAACAACTTATTAAAGGGAATGAGTCATTGTAAAATAAGCTCTATGTCTGAGTTCCCTGACTTTCCCTGACCTTCCCTGACTTCCCGTGACTATAGAAACCCTACAAGAGCTCCATGTCATCCAAAGCAGCGCTCGCCAGCCGATGCAGATAACAAGCCATTTGCCACCTTTTGTCCAAAGAGTCCACCTCGAACACTCGCTGTAATTCTAGATATGGATCCAATGCTATGAAGAATAAGTATCTCAGAAATTTTTTCTCAACACATTCTTTAGCTGAAGCCTCATTTTTAAGATGAGTATTCTATATGATAGACCCAAATTCTAGCCTAGAAAGGACAAATGAAAAATATAGAAGTTTAACGGCACCAACACTCTTTAAGAAATTTCCTGTACGACGGATGAAACCCAGAGTATATGGATATTTGTGAGTGAAATGTTAGAAACACATATCAATACTTCTCACAAACATAAACATATGTTAATACACACAAATCATTTTTACCAAAATCATTCTAAAACCAAATATATACGATTTGTTATACTTTAAATTATTCACTGTAAATTCCTGAAGAGAAACCTGTACCCTAAATTCATAATGTTATTTCATCATTAACCAAATTATTAAAAAATACATATTAAAATTATTTAACTATTCAAACATTTTACATTCAGTCAACTTCCTCTAATCCAGCATGTCTGGGACTTGCCTCATGCCAGATTACAAAATGTTACGGATTACATAACATAAAAATATGTAGTAATTGTATTCTTCAAACACCTTTACTACCTAGAAGGAATACAACTCGTGTCTCCCCCCCCCCCCCCCCCAAGAAGATAAAATTGCTTTATCTGACTCAGTGTTGTCCCCTCGCGACTCCCGATCCCAAAGTAACTTGAACACTCATAATTATTTTTTATACCTAACAATACAAATTTTTCTGAAAGTCATGCCGGATTATCAAGCGTGCCAGATCATAGGATGCCAGATTAGAGGAAGTTTAATGTACAGGCATATTTTTTTATTGATATACCATACTTAACTTTACGATCAAACATTGTAGACGTTACAATGATTGGACATAAACACAAGTGTATGTAAGAAAGGCGGACAAAAAGTAGTAGCCATATAAGGGGTGGACCTTATGGACGTTTAGTCTGTGGGCATAAAAATAATTGACCTAATAGCAACCATTTATCAATTGTGGATACTCACTCTTCCTCCTTTTCCTACGGGGCGGAGTACTCATTCTCTGGTAGAAGGCGAGAGAAGAGTCTAGAGGTACAACATCAGTCTTTGCTGCAGCCGTGGACCGAGCTTGAATTGCCGAGGACGAGGTAGTGGCTTTCAAAGTGGGGTCGGGGAGAAGAGAGTCTTGAGGTACCTCATCAGTCTTGGCTGCAGCTGTGGACAGGGCATGCTGTGATGTTGTCGGGACAGTAACTGCTCGGGGGATCAGCCAATGACTGGCAGGGGGAGGGAGCCAATGACAGGGAGGGGAAGGAGGAATGTGTTTCGGTATTTTCTTGCGCAAATCTGGAAAAACGAAAGTAAATAATGTCAAATCCACTGGATGTAAAGTACATTTTATATTATTTAGTATCTGATAATTTGTGTTCAAGTTTATACTGGGTGGGAGAAGTCTGGAAACCATTGTTCAAAATATAATGGTAATTTTATTAGTAAAATGATTTATTCTTCTTCCCCTGTCAAATCAGGGAAATATTACATTTTCAGTATTGTAAGGATGGCAATTTTTTCATCTTTAATCTACAAAACTAAAACTTTGACAACCTTTTTGGGGTCTTAACGATTATTGATATCGATTAGTGATATTAAACCTCCAATAGTGGACGGAGTGCAAGAGGTCAGAAGAAAATCTTTAATGTAATCATAGGTCAAAATGTACATAAAATTACAGATCTTATTTTGAAGAGTATAATGCCGCAAAACCCGACTTCAAAAAGAGGACTGAACTCTCAAAATAGTAAGCAGTTGAACTTTACTTTAAAATCATATAAACAAAATTTTAAAATGCAATAACTTCCAACAATAATCAGGGTTTGTTTCTAATTGCTAAGAATTCAAAGTCCATCAAAATTATGTATGATGTGATCCAGGCCAATGAAGTTTACTCCAAGACTTCCATAGGGGAAGTACCTTAAAATGAATAGTTAGGCCTATGTAACATCATACAGCATTTTCAAAGTCTTTATGTTTTGAGAAACTTTCCACAAATATGATCCTAAAAGGTTTCAAATAGCAGGAGTCCTTGCATTTTTAAATTTCAGGAGAATGATTTTAATGAAAATTTTGATGCCTGCCATATTTAGTACGGTCATCCTTTTGAGGTCTGGTTTACAGCATTGTACCACAGATAAAACTACTGTACAATATACTAATGTCTAACTGAGGCAGTATTTTCGCTGCACGGGGTTGGTGGAAGATAGGTATTGTGAGGAGGAGAGAATGGCTCCCTTATTACTTACTGGGTTTCGCAAACATCAGCGCTGCTGCTCTATAGCAGTGGCTGACAAAATATTTCTCTCCTCAACTAATGGTTACCCACTACGATTTCCTACATCCATACACTCAGTAATCTTATCCGCACACAAAAAATGTGTAAACGAACTTCTGTAATAATATCGTATAGCTTTTAGTGAGGGGATCAGTTATTAACTGACAATTCTCCTCGCCTGAACTTTTTTTTCTATGTAGGTGAACCAACAGATTCACGAAAGCTGCCGAACGATCTTTTTTGTCTCTGAGCTGGGAGTTGAACTTGATGTTAAAACAGAGTTCAACTACTGAGCTACATTCCTGCCTGGAACTTCTTATGTAAATATAAACAACTTATCTTGGGTATCGTGCCACGAGGCACTGGAGAGAACATCATTATTAACGAGTATTTTTCTTAGGGGTGTCAATCCCGGGCCGAAATTCCGATCCCGGGATTTCGGGATTGGTTAACGTCAATCCCAGGATCCCGGGATTCATAGGAATATAGGCTATTTTGCTTTGTAATAGAATTTTTTACTCTAATTCACGATCAATTACACAACAATTGCTTACATCTTAAGTATCTTGACAATCTGGAAGATTACTCTTATTTATAGCATCTGGCTTATTTATAGCATCTGGTAGAATCATTCCACAACAGACAGCTTTTGTATTCGGAAATAAATGGTAATAGCCTTCCAAATATTTGAAATATTTCAAATATTTAATATATGAATATATGTAGTTTCGAATATTTAAATTAATTGCTGCCGTACCTACCACGCTTATGACTTTGAACCTACATTTATCGTTAGAAAGTCCACTCAACTTCCTTTTGACTATCTTTTTGATTATCCTTTTGACTATATTTCCTCAAACTAAAACTACAAATAAATCCACAGAAATGAATTTGGGTTGTGACACTCCATTGAGACCATTGTTAATTTTATGACATACCCTTCTTAAAATACTACAATCAACTATTTAATTGAAATTAATTATATAATCTAAGCAAAAAACGGCCATTTTAAAGCAACATTAACGTAATCATTCTTTAATATTACTGGTTTACATTAATTGTAGTAGTATAATACTACTTCAAGAGTCAATGCGTTTTATCGAAATTGATTTGAGTATGTCACTAAAATAATAACTAAACACCATATTATTCCATTTTATAAAACATTACCATGATTACAATTATGATGTTTATTGACATCATATCATTAAATCTTTTCGTGAGAGCCTGAGAGCAACTAAAAATATTGTGACTTAGACCAAAATGAAATCATCAAAAATGGTGTTAGGCTACATCAACTTTGGGAAAGAAGAGCACCGGGAGTTTTGAGCGATAAGAAACTATTCTAAGCGCTATAGGAATAATTCAGATATTGATGCTTATGCGCCAATGCGAACGGTTTCAAAATTTTGGAATAAATTTTCATGTTGTGTTAATCTTATCAAGTTTTAGCTGGATTTACACACCGAACCACTTCAAAAACTATGAAAAAGATGATTTTGACAATCCCGAAAATCCCGGGACTTTTAGGTATCCAAAAGTGCTCGGTGTTGAATATAAATTTTTATTATAGTATAAGAATAAAATATTTTATGTGTAAAATAAATTGTGTTGTGGCAACATTGACTCTTAAGCTGATTTGTACACATGAGGAATACAGTGCAACCATGAAAATTTATTATGGACTGTGCATCTGTTTAAGTTCTTTTAAGATAAGTTGTACCAGTTAAAAGTTCTGTTATAAAAATTAAAATGTGTTTGTTGAATAATAATTATGAGTGTGTTTCTTTTAAAATACTATAAAATTCTTCAGGTTATGGGCCCAGGGCCTACTCATTCCATAAAACAAGGGCTGTTTAGGCCTACGCCATAAAACTACAGCATCAGTAAAACTTTATCTTCGATTAGCAGTGGGTGAATGTGACATAAAATAAAAATGGGCAGTGGCAATGATTTTAGTAATATCCAAAAACTTCAAAAAGCGGAAACGTTTGCAATGTGGGAATTTGAAGTAACTGTGCTGTTTAAAGCAAAAGAACTGATTGAAGTGGTTGACGGAACGGATACCCTAGAAGGCCAAGGTAATGATGCAACTAAAATAAAGAAATGGAAGACAAAGGACGCCAAAGCACAACATTATATTTTAATAACAATTGACAATCAAATAAAACCTCATATTCTGACATGTAAAAACTCTCATGAAATGTTTCAAACATTAAAAAGACTTTTCCAAAGGGAAACTGCAACACAGAAATGTGCATTCCTTCATGACTTTTACAACTTCAAGTTCAATAGTGAAATGGATATGATGAGTAACCTGTGCGTAATACAGAACCTAACCTATAAATTGAACCAACTCGACCAGAAGATAGATGACACAATGGTGATGACGAAAATCCTGACCATACTACCAAAAAGCTACAGACATTTCAACAGTGCTTGGGACTCAACCTCAATTACTGAACGGACACTGGAAAACCTGAAAGCTCGACTAGTTCAAGAGGAAAATAAAATAAAATCTCTGGATAGTACTAGTGGTAACCAAAGCTTAGTTTTTAAGGCTAGCTCTTTTCACATTAAAGGCATGTCTAAAATTAACAGTAATATAAAATGTTTTTCTTGTCAAAAGGTAGGCCATGTTCAAAAGAATTGCCCAAACAAAAGGTTTTGCTCTTTCTGTAAAAAGAATAACCATGATGAGTCAAACTGCTATCTTAAAAGTAAAAGTAGTAATCAGAGTAGGCCATTGTGTACTATTTGTAAGAAAAATAACCATAATGCTAAGAATTGTTTTTTCAGAGATAGGCCTAGTAAAAATAAAAGTAACTATGATCTTAATAATACCCATAAAACTGTTTTTCTGACCAAGGTCAAGGAGGAACAGGTAGGCCTAGTCCTTAAAACTAGTACCGGTAAATCTAATGAAAATAGGCCTGTTAATGATGCTAACAATGTTTTTGTCATTGACAGTGGTTGTACACCCAACCATATGACCAATTCTAGTAATATCTTAAGTAATATAAAAGAGTTCAAGCAGGAAATATCAATCGCTAAAAAGAATCAGTCGATATTCTCTTTAGGCGTTGGTAGCATTGAAACTGATAAATGTATTTTAAAGAATGTTTCTTACGTGTCCGAACTCAGCAACAACTTAATGTCCGTAAATGCCATCACAGAGAATGGTGGTACAGTTGTCTTCACTCAAGACAAAGTTGAAGTAATTAAGAATGATAATGTGGTACTGGAAGGTAGTAAAAACAAACAGGGTTTATATGTAGTAAATTTAGATTGTAGGCCTAATATTTATATTGAAGATAGTATTAAGAATGGTAATACCAATATTTCAATTCAATCAGGTGAAATGGTAAAGTTAACAGAGGCAATTGATAAACATGCTTCGGAAAACCATGAGCGACTAAACAGTAGTCAACTCGTTGACTACCATAATGGAAATAATGAGTATAACAGTAATGACGATGTTAACGGAAATGTCACACTTACAAATAAAGTAAATTCTAGAGAATTAATGGAAACCTGGCATAAAAAATTAGGACATCTAAATAATGAAAGCATTAAGAAACTAGCTAAAATGTCAACTGGAATGCCATCTGACATAACAAAATGTGAAAACACATTCTGTACAGTTTGCATAGAAGCAAAGCAAACTAGATTTCCTTTTAATACTGTTAGGGAACGTGGAACAAAGCCTTTGCATATTATCCACTCAGATATATGTGGAAAAATAGAATCAATAACACATGATGGGAAAAGTTACTTCCTTTCGTGCATTGATGAAAACACACATTTTTGTAAAGTGTATCTGCTGAAAACCAAAGATGAAGCTAACCAATACATCAAGGAATATATCAATGAAGCGGAAGCATACTTTAACCTTAAAGCTCATAAAATAAGATGTGACAATGGAGGCGAATACGTCTCAACAAACTTAAAAAATTGGTGCAAGGAAAAAGGAATTGTGCTAGATTACACTATTCCTTATACACCACAATTGAACGGGACTGCTGAAAGAATGAACAGAACTTTGTTGAATAAAGCAAGAGCAATGCTCTTTGATACAAGTCTTGCAAAAGAAATGTGGGGAGAGGCAGTATTAACAGCTACGTATCTGTTAAACAGAAGCCCATCTGCAGCTGTCGATAAAACGCCAGCAGAAAAATGGTATAATAAGAAACCAGATCTCTCAAAACTACAAGCGTTCGGAACAGTAGCATACAGTAAGACGCTAGGTCATCTAAAGAAACTCGATAAAAGAAGTAAGAAAATGATATTTGTTGGGTATGCCTTAAACGGATTCCGAATGTGGGACGAAGAGAAAAGGAAAATTATCATTTCAAGGGATGTGATTTTTGAAAAGAAGAGTATTACCTCAGAATTTAAACCAAATGATCGACTAGATGTAAAATTACCAGATGCGTTAGATGAAAGAGAAGAACAAGAAGAAGACACAACTGTATTTGAAAATGAAGGAGAAAATGAACAAGAATCAGTGGATCTAAATCAAGAAGAAAATGAACAGAATGATGGAGAAGAACCAGAAATAAGAAACCAAAGGTATAATCTTTGACAAAGAAATAATATCAAAAGACCTATCAGATATGAAGACTACGATCTAAATACACTTCTTACATACAATGAATGTATTAATGGAGAAGAAAAAGAAAAATGGATAACTGTGATAAACAAAGAAAAAGAATCTCTTAAAAAAAATGAAACGTGGGAACTTGTTGATAAAAAAAAAATGTAGGAAAAGAAATTTTAACAAGTCAATGGATTTTCAAAGTGAAAGATGATGGCACTTATAAGGCAAGACTTGTTGTAAAGGTATGCCATCAAAAAGGAAAAATTGATTTCAAAGACACTTTCAGTCCTGTAGTGGATAGCACCTCACTAAGAGTACTTCTTGCCTTAGCCGCTCAAGAAAACATGCATATACAAACATTTGACATAAAAACTGCATTTCTTTATGGACTTATGGAAGAAGATGTATATATGATAATACCAGAAGGTTTCGAAGAACAAGGTCAAGTTTGTAAACTAAAGAAATCATTGTACGGTTTAAAACAATCTCCATGCTTGTGGAATAAGACATTTACCTCATTTCTTAAAAGTGAAGGAATGACCCAACTAAAGTCAGATCAGTGCATCTTTAAGAACGACAAAAACGATCTATACTTAGCAATCCACGTAGATGACGGAATCATGATTGGCACAGATGAATCTAAAATTACAAACCTACTGAAACGACTTGAAGACAAATTTTAGATGACAATAAGCCCAAATCCATCAGTTTATATAGGAATGGAAATAAAACGCCACAGAGAAGGAATTTTCATCACTCAAGAAAAGTACTCAAAACAAATTCTTGAAAGATTTAACATGACAGCGTGTAAAGAAGTAAAAACACCAATAAACTTGCAAGAAACATCTGAAACTTCACAAGAATATAATAAAGGACCTTTTCCTTATAGAGAAGCAGTAGGAAGCCTTCTCTACCTTACCAACAAAACAAGACCTGATATGACCTTTTCAGTCAGTTGTGAAAGTAGACATCTAGAAAATCCAGATAAAAATGATGTTCAGAATGTAAAGAGGACTCTGAGATATCTAAAAGGAACACAAAACCAAGGAATTCACTTCTCTTCACTAAAACGTGACAACATTGAGCTGAATGCTTATTGTGATTCTGATTTTGCAGGAGACACACAAGACAGAAAAAGCACGAGTGGCTATGTAATCATGTTTGCAGGAGGACCTGTGGCTTGGTGCTCAAGAAAACAGCCTATCGTAGCACTTTCAACAGCAAGCAGAGTACATTGCAGCTGCTGAATGCTGCAAAGAACTGAAATATTTGAAAACACTGATTAGTGAACTAACTGACAAGCCAGTGAAAATAACACTCAACATCGATAATCAAAGCGCAATTAAAATGATTCAGTCAGGTCAAATGAACCGTAGAAGCAAACACATTGATGTGCGCTATTACTATTTAAGTGAACAATTTCATGAAGGCCTGTTTGCACTCCAATACTGCAGGTCAGATGAACAGTTAGGTGACATATTCACTAAATCTCTTACTTACCCTAAATTTCAAAAGTTCAAAGAAATCCTTATTAAAAGAATAGTAACTTGAGTTAAAATTATGATTATATTTTAGTAAGACAGATATTATGTGACAATGATTCATGTAGTGAAATAAACAATCTTTAAACATAATAATGTATTTTTGTTAACTTGGTGGATAAAATATTTTGCATAAATTTCATGTAGGTAACCTAAGACTCATTGTAGGCATAAATGAATATGGATAGGTTAAACAGTTTATGATAATAAAAATAAACAATTACAAAAAAAAATATTTCATTCTTTAGAGGGAGTGTTGAATATAAATTTTTATTATAGTATAAGAATAAAATATTTTATGTGTAAAATAAATTGTGTTGTGGCAACATTGACTCTTAAGCTGATTTGTACACATGAGGAATACAGTGCAACAATGAAAATTTATTATGGACTGTGCATCTGTTTAAGTTCTTTTAAGATAAGTTGTACCAGTTAAAAGTTCTGTTATAAAAATTAAAATGCGTTTGTTGAATAATAATTATGAGTGTGTTTCTTTTAAAATACTATAAAATTCTTCACTCGGGATCCCGGGATTCGGGATCCCGGGATTGACATCCCTAATTTTTCTCCACTCAATTCCACTCATTCTCTAACATTTAATTTGAAATGTTCTATTGCCAAATAATTAGACCAAGACCCCATATCCTAAATCAAAACTTATTATTGTATACCTGAGTATTCATTATTGCATACATAAGTTTCTTGCAACATACACAGTATATAACTATTACTTATTTACGCTCTATGGAAATCAATTTATGAGAACATCATAAATTTGTCAGTGAAACACACAACACAGCATTTATCAAACGGTTTTAATTTCAAAGAAATGGAATGTGAAGGATCTAAATAAGTTCAATAATGAATTAGGGTTAATAACGAGCAATTTAACTGGTGGGCTACAAATTCATTTGAATAGAAATTCAATAGGGGTGGGCGAGTACTCGAGTTTTCGAGTATCTGTCGAGTATTTTTTGATACTCGAAGCTCGAGCGAGTACTTGTGACTACTTGTCAAAGTCGAGTCGAGTAGTTATTAAATTAAAATATAGCATTTCTGAAATGTTTTTCTATTTATTTAAACCCCATTTCTTTAAATTGTAAAATGTTTTTATTGTGAAAGTGATACATTTTAAGACCAAAGAAAGTTAGATGTGAAGACGATGAAAATGCTTCTAACAGTGCTTCTCAGACAGCACTCTACTGCTGACTGAACTCTTTTGTCTTGTCAGTCTTGTCACGCGAGTGACGGTTAGTGGTAGAGTCAACATTGCTACTGATTAATAAAATGATTCATCTGTAGACCTTCATAACACTGGGAAAAAAATTAATAGTCAATCATAATTTGACATCTAATTGCATCAAAACAATGATTTAAAACTGATTCAAATAACTTTAGACAAAATAAAGAGCTGTGTTGACATTAGCAGTAAGAATAGTACGGCAGACAGAAGGGTAGGTACAAGATGAACAATCAGGTTTACCAATGGCTAACCTCAAATTGCCAGAGTAATACCATTGACTTTAGATACTAAATCAATAGTATCAATAGTCAATGGTAATACAATTTTATAGTTGTATGTTATTTTTCTAATCCAGCATTCACAAAAATATATGTTTATTAATTGACAATAAATATATTTTTCTCTCAAATTGCTTTGATTATAAGACAGACATTGAATTTATTGTTCTTTGTGATTTTTTAAGTCCTAACAAACAGGCTTCATGGCTGTTCACTAAAGCTAGCCTTTACTCAGTTAAGAGACATTCTGCCACTAGCAGACGAGGGAATTAGGTGAATTCCAAAACAGTGAAAATTATATGTACATAGCTTGAGTATTTCAGAGAAGTGAAAATAATTCCTAAACAAAATGAGTGGTGAAGATTTAAGATTTTCTTATCAACAAAGACAAAGGAAGTAGATAGAGTTGAAAATGACAATTTAAATCCACCAATTACATTTAGTGATTCTGATTCAGCTGTAGCATCCAGGTGTCATGACAAGGATTCCTGGTGTTAATTCCAGGTGTCAAGACATTGATTTGCTTGGTTTTTTCCTGTATTTATTTATACTATGCTGACCTAGCCTGTAACAATTTGTATTGTTGATTGGCCCAATAAAATCATTGTATCATTCATTGTATCATTGTCTAGGCTAGGCTTCTGACTCAAAGTAGGCCTAAAATGCCAAATACAAAAAACTGTGAATAGGGAAAATCTTTTATTTGGTAACATCTTAAAGTAAGTGAAACATATGAAAGTGAAAAGTTAAGTAAGTAACTGTAACAGGGGATTTTCTTTTTTTCATTTAATGGTGGTTAGAGGCTAACTTTTCAATCTTTTATTCTGTACATTCCTTAATCCCTTTTGTTACTAAACCAAGTTTTTAGCTTAAGTTTGTTTTTTAATAATCAGCGATTTAAAAACCAATATTTTTTCCTTCACACAGTTTTTAAGCAAATTAAACTTAGGACTAAAGTTATCTTGTTTAGCCCTAGTAGGATAGGCTATAGTTATTTTAGTATAGTAGGCTAGTATATTTTTATATTTGAGTATAGACTAGTTATTTTAAGGCAATTTTCAATATTTTTATTTTCACGTATTACTCGACTCGACTCGACTCGAAACTCGAGTATTCTACTTACTACTCGACTCGACTTGACTCGTTCCAAAAATGTGATACTCGCCCACCCCTAAAATTCAATAAAAGCATAAATCTTTAAAATTCATGGTTTTCTGTTTGTGTGATCACGGTTTTTTAATTTGTCTATATACTATCCTAAATAACATACAGTAATGGGAAATCATAACTAAATTTTCTGAACTCCTTAAAATTTATATGTCCTTAAAATCTGTCTGTGTAAGTGTTTTCCATTAAAAACATATTTACTTTAAAACGGCAAATGGATATCTTTTGAAACTTAGCTTACTAGTTTCCTTGGTTAATAGTCCAGTCAATCTGTGCTTTTTAGGGAAAAAATTAGTAAAAGTTTGGTTTTGTCCCCAGTCATTTACTACCATCGAGACAAGTCTGGAGCCAAAAGTCCCCACCCCTACCCCCCTTGCGTTTTCCCCCACCCCCCCTTAAAGTTTGAAGCTGCTTTCAATGCAGAGTTGCAGTAAATTTATTATATTTCCTAAACTAATTAAGATAAAGTCACATATTTAGTATTTTATGATTTTTGGAAAATTTGTTACAATAAAGGATATTATCGTGCTATCTAAAAGAAAAATATGCTTTTTTAGCTGTTTTTCCGAAAAGTCAAATTTTTTACGTGAAAATTTGGAAACTTGATATGAAGACCCTTAAATTGTACAATTAGAACACATTTGGCATTGCCAATCGCTTAATCTATTTTTAAGCTTTAAAATAATATATAATTTTACCATATATTATGAAATAATCTGTCCACAATACGATTTTGATGCAAGAGTAATATGCTTGTCAAAAAGTCTTATATCCTTGCAGTCGATCTAACATATGTCACACTATAAATTAGGAAAAACTTATCTAAATGTATGATTATTTTTCTATAAAATACTAATAAATAGGCAAGTCTTCAGCCAAAATTTCAGAACCCTAACCCTCCATCTTCATATTTATACTCTCCCCTTTATTTTAGTATAGGGTGAGTTTCTTAAAGTGATCCAATAGCTAACTTTTTTATTCTATATCTGACAGTGTACTTCTTATGGGGCTCCCCCTTTACTTTTTTATTTTGCTTTCAGGTATGTATTTCACTTTTCAAAATTTCCCGCCAATTTTTCAATATGGCGGCCAGCTTTAAAATTTCTTATGGGACACCCTACATTTTATGGTGTTTTTGAAATTTTCATGTGATTTTAAGAAATTTTTATTCTTTGCCATTTTTTTCTAAACCTAACAGTTAGGGAGATAGAGGCAATTCAAGTTCATTTTTAGTTCCATAAGAATAAAGTTTATATGCCCATAACTACAAAACTATTGATGAAAATAAAAAATACTCAAGAATAGAAATGTCTTCAATTGATGTTTTAAGAACATTTAACTCATAAAAATTATTATTTAAGCATAAATTAACTTATTTTCTATATGGGCAAAAAATAAAATTTCAAAATATTGATGTTTTTATGAAACAAAATATCTTAAAACATCAATTTCAGACATTTGAAATCTTGAGTATTTTTTTATTTTAATCAATGGTATCGGATTTATGGGCAGATAAAGTTTGCCCCATGTTATTCTTATGGAACTAAAAATGAACTTTAATTGCCTCTAGCTCCCTAAAAGTTAGGTTTAGAGAAAAATGACAGAGAATAAAATCACATGGAAATTTCAAAAACACCATAAAATGTAGGGTGTCCCCATAAGAAATTTTAAAGCTGGCCGCCATATAGAAAAATTAGAGGGAAGTTTTGAAAAGTGAAATACATACCTGAAAGCAAAATAAAAAAGTAAAGGGGGTCCCCCATAAGAAGTACACTGTCAGATATAGAATACAAAAGTTAGCTATTGGATCACTTTAAGAAACTCACCATGTATAATCTTTGCGTGCATTAAATTAAACAATTCTCTAACCTAAACCAAATAAAATTAATTATTATACAAATACTTTTCGGAATTTTTAAAAGTTCCTTAAAACATATTTAACCTCCCAAAAGATTTAAAATCTTGAATACCTTGTGTAATTTTATATTTCAAATAAATGTTCGTAAAAAAAAAAAAAAAAAAAAAAAAAACATTCAATACTCTGATAAATGCTATAAAATACAAGAAATATCATTGATAATGATTTGAAATACATTTTTAACTTTTAAGCTTTTAATAAGCTTCAATAATACATGTCTAAGCAGTTAATTTTCTCTAAGGCTTCTGTAGGATAAATAATTTCAAGCGAAGTGTTCACATCCTCCTTTACGGTTCAATTCGTAATATCAACCAGTTATGAAACCATTGATAAGGGTGAAATAATTTGCATAGTAACGAACTATCTCCTATCGACTATGTACTTACATACTCACAAGTCTCAATGCAAAAGTTCCCGCTCCTATTTGTTTTGCTTTCCCTTCTCATTTGTCCCTTAAGTTAATTTTATATCCGTTGAATGATTAAAAATAAGTTTTTTTACCCTTTGGTGTTTTTTTGCTAAAGGTTCGGAGTTTACTACTGTCCTTCAACATATCCTTGTTTTATATGTGTTTGACAGTTTATTCAAGAAGAAAAACAAAAGTAAAAAGCTACTATTGACTTGAGACTAGTCAGTATGAGGGAAAATTCATTGTTATAGTAAAAGTTTTCCATGTAGGTAGTGCCACTTAATACCTAGCCTCTAAAATTTTGCCTTGTAGACTAAAACGGTTTAATTGCATAAAAGCTTCTTTTTCTGAGGAACCATAATAGAATTTTAGGTGCTATAATATATCATTTTAAAGTGTTTTTACAGCACAAAAATTTTTAAATCGTTGTCATTCACTTAAAAATTTATTTGATGGCCTTTTTTAGATATTTTATTTTATTTAAAAACATTTATTGTTACAATTGATTGCAAAAATCAAATTTTCCTTAAAGATATCACATGGAAGATACAGACATTTATTGTAGCAATTTTCCACGGAATATGAAAACATCTATATATATAATTCCGTAAGCGAATCGGTCCCCACGAAATATCTCGAGTTAGAAGAAGGATAGGGTAACATATGATGGCTCATTTTAAAGCTTGAGAGCCAAGGACGCAAGGAAAAATACCAGAATAATCAAAAGTTAAATGGGCTTCACCCATTGGACTTTGAATTTCCAATGTTAATCTAATGGTAAGAAGATTTTTAGATCTGCAGGTGTGATTAAACAGATGTTCCAGTAAATATTCTTTATCACAAACTCAGCTGGTTATTGAGCAGATATTTTGAGTTAAGATAACCATTTAACCATAACTTTTTTAATTGGCAGTGCACTATAAAAAAGAAGAACACCAATAGTCATGGAAAAATTACGGATCCATGGTAGATTTTTTCTTCGTGACCCCATCTATTTTGTGTGATGAATATACCACAGTTAAAGTGGCATAGCTGTGGTATAATTAGTATAATTAATATATTGTTTTTTCTCAGTGAACGCTGTTTGTTTATTATGTTACTGCTTTAAATATTGGATGTTTAATGGCTAGAGTTCAAATATTTTATTTTTTTGTTTTTCATTAAACTAACAGACAAAATAGACTACAATCATAAAACAAGGGACGTCGGTGGCACGGGGGGTAAGGGGCTTAGGGGCACATGGGAGGGAAGTGGGTACAAACAGGGTAAGGGGCACGGGGATGAACGGTGGGACTTTGGGCACAGGAGCATGGGGGAAACAGGCGGCACGGGGAAGGCATGGGCGACAGACAGGTCACGCGGGGTATGGGGAGGAAAGACAAGCATAGGGGCACGAGAGCATGGGGAGCATGGGGGCACGGGAGGCATGGGGGCGCGGGAGCATGGGGAAGCACAGGGGCACGGGAGTTAAGGGGGGTGCGGGGACGTGGGAGGCACGCGGGCCCCGGACTCCGGCGTTCGTTCCGCGGGCCCCGGACTCCGGCGTTCGTTCCGCGGGCCCCGGACTCCGGCGATCCGCGGGCACGGCAAACGGGGGAGGCATGGGGGACAAATAGGGCACGTGGGGCACTTGGAGAAATGGCGGGAGGGGGGCACGGGAGCATGGAGGAAACGAGGGGTATGGAGGAGACCTGGGGGACAGAGGGGGCACGTCGGTACAGGGATGATCGAAGGGCATGGGGCCACTGGAGTATGGGGGATGGAGCATGCGAGGGTACATAGGGCACGAGGGGCTTTGGATGCACAGGGGTAGTTGGGCGTGGGGGGCATGGGAGAGGCATGAGTTTCATAGGGGGCACGGGGAAGAACGGTGGGCCCGCGGGCCCCGGACTCCGGCGTTCCGCGGGCGCGGCAAACGGGGGAGGCATGGGGGACAAATAGGGCACGTGGGGCACTTGGAGAAACGTCGGGAGGGGGGCACGGGAGCATGGAGGAAACGAGGGGTATGGAGGAGACCTGGGGGACAGAGGGGGCACGTCGGTACGGGGATGATCGAAGGGCATGGGGCCACTGGAGTATGGGGGAGGGAGCATGCGAGGGTACATAGGGCACGAGGGGCTTTGGATGCACAGGGGTAGTTGGGCGTGGGGGGCATGGGAGAGGCATGAGTTTCATAGGGGGCACGGGGAAGGACGGTGGGCATATGAGCATGGGGGCCACAGTGAAACGGGGGGTGGGGTGCAAGGATGCGGGGGCATGGGGTTCACGAGGGGCCCGGGGGCTTAGGGGTGTACTGGAAGCACGGGGTACGAGGGGGGAACGAGGGAGCCATGAGGGATACGGGGAGTATGGGGGTCACAGGTGGCTGGGGGAATGGGGGGCACAGGGGTCCAGGATACAGGATAGTACAGTATATTTGTTCATGTAATCATTTTGTCATGTTGTATTGCCCTATTTTTATTTGAGTTAAGAATTCATCATGTATGGTACATGTTCAATGTTAAAATTATTTTTATTGCGCCCAGAACTATAATGGTGCAATGAATTTTCTTTTTTTCTGCAAAATAGACTACTATATTTTAATACAGGGGAGATTATTGATTTTTTGCTGAATCAATACTGCCCAAAATTTTTATTAATATTAAGTACGGTAATATTTTATACGAAAGTTCAAGCTTATAAATTCACAGAACAGCTTGAGAATACAGTACACTCTCGTTCATCGGAACTAATGTGGCGGACGGCCGGTTCGGATGTCAAAAAATTCCGATGAAGCGGAGTCCGTCGCGAGTCATCATTTCCGCCCGTACGGTGACCTATCGTGATTGTATTCACTCTTGTTTTTAAGATAACACGAGATTTTATGAAAATAAGGCACTCAAACTGTATTCACTCTTGTTTTTAAGATAACACGAGATTTTATGAAAATAAGGCACTCAAACTTTGAACATAGTAACAAATGAACCTATAGGAATAAAAACAACGCAGGAAATAAAGATCCAAAATCGTTATTCTCATATTCCATATTTATATTCCACTCATATTCTAGCAGTCAACTGACTTCCACGTAACACAGGTGCAGTCGCGACACGAGACAGACGGAATGGGAAGCGGTCGAAACGGATGTTCACTTCCTGAACCCTTCCTCTTTCTATTTTTGTGCGAATACTCCACGGCCTCGTAAATCACATCGATGGGTACAGATTATGGAAAACGCCTGATGACTTTTGATGCAAAATGTGATACTTCACTGTTGTGCGGGTAGAACGAATGGAAATTGAAGGCGCTAAAACGAAAAAATTATTAATTTCGTAAGAAAAAAATTAATAATGTCCAAATTTTCAGTTCCCATGAAGCGGAGTTCCGATGTCGCCGAGTCCGATGAACGAGAGTGTACTGTAAATATACAGTAATTGTCCAAGAAGGCGATTAATTGTAACTTACTTTTGGAGGTAACATCAGGAGTTTAACTTTTAGGGGTCTTTGCCCCTACAAGCCCCTAGTTAAATATAAAGAGTTATCTCGTATAGTTTTGAAACTATGGTTGATTTATTAAAACTTTGCATTAAAATTCAGATTCAAACTTTAAGGGGGGGTGGGGGTGGGGACTTTTGGCTAGAGACTGGTTACTAAGGTAACCTATGAGAGAAAAATCATTGTTGTAGTAAAAGTTTTTCATGTAGGTAGTGCCACTTAACACATAGCCTCCGATATGTTGAATTTAGAATGAAACGCTCTAATTGCATAAAAGCCTCTTTTTCTGGGGAACTATGATATAATGTTAGGTGATATAATACATCAGTTTGAAGTGTTTTTATAGCACAAAAAAACTTTGATCGTTATCATTCACTTGAAAATGTATTTGATGGCCTTTTTAAGCCATTCTTTTTAGTTTTACGTTATTTTATTTTCTTCAAAACCATTAATTTTTACTAATAATTGCATAAATCATATTTCTCTTAAATACATCTCATAGAAGCTAAATACATTTATTATAACAAATTTTCCACGGAATATGAAAATATTATACATAAAGAGTTATCTCATATGGTTTTGAAACTATGGTAGATTTACTAAAACTTTGCATTCAAATTCAAATACAAACTTTAAGGGGGGGTGGGGGAAAACGCAAGGGGGGTAGGGGTGGGGACTTTTGGCTGGAGACATGTCTTGATGTTAGTAATCGATTGGGGGCAAAATCAAACTTTTACTAATTTTTTCCTCTATCGACTATTTTTGAGCACAGGTTGACTGGGCTGTAAGTGTTGCATAAAATTTCAATAATATTCTTTAATTGTTTAAAATATTTATTTTCGAATATTTTGAAAAATATGTGATGTGTACACATTTTGACATCCATTTGTTCATTGGAAATTTCATCATAATTTTTCATTTAGTTATAAATATTTTATAATGGTGTTGATCAAGAATATGAGTGTTTCAGTGGCTGAACAGTCCAAGTCAAGACGTCCACAACAGCTGAGTGAAGTGATGAGACAAAGCATGTGGGCTGGGCGTACTCCAGCGGGATGCGCAAATTAGGGAGTTTCGGTGTCAAGACGTCCACAACAGCTGAGTGAAGTGATGAGACAAAGCATGTGGGCTGGGCGTACTCCAGCGGGATGCGCAAATTAGGGAGTTTCGGTGTCATGACGTCACCAGTCCTCAATCCCCACCAACCCCCCCCATCCCTAGGGTTTAGTGTTACAACTATGACCAACCACTGCAATAATTTTACCACTTCAGTCAGACACCGGTAGAGAATTCTTTTATCCGTGATTGTACTCTTTTGAATGTGACCTTTGATTTTATGTGTATGCCAACTTATGCTTGCTTTAAGATTTACTTCTGACTCCTTGCAAAGCGCGACCCTAGGTTTAATATAGGTCGGGACGGGACCCGAAATTTCGGGTAATTTTTCGGGAGCAAATTTGTCCCGATCATCGGGCGGGATTTTTTTTACTCGGGAATTTATTGGGACGGGAACTGCCGAACGGCGCAGCGGCCGCGATCACGGCCGGCGGTCTGTTAACGAGGAACGGCACAATACACGCGGCCACATTCCACTCCATGGACGCCAGAGAGGATCTATTGTTCAGCTTATCTATTGTTCGACATCCGGCAGTAATTTATTCAAGAGGGGTGTTTTTTGTTCCTAGTACCAAATGCTACTTTCTGAACCAACTGCCGTTGAAAACTAAGGGATGGCTCATTTGATTTGTCTAATTCTTACAAATTAAACAAAATGTCAACCAAAGTTGTGTGACTTTCCAATCAAAGGGAAAATGGCAAAGTATTGTTGAATAAATCAATCTTTAATTTAATTACTGTTTTATAATGTTAAAAGCATCTTATTATAATTTAATATAATTAAAAAAAAAAACTTCAAAACCCAATCTTCATCTTTGTACCTCCTTGAGTTAAAAAGATTTTAAATATCTAATTTTTATATTTGCAGTATACAATAAGACAATAAGATAAAGATACAGTACAAATTTTCTTGTAACCAAAACAATTAAAATCAAATCACTAAACAATATTCATATAAAAATATCCATTAAAATTTTATAAAAGTTTTGTTGAATGAAATATTAAACGTTTTGTACAAAGAATTAAGAGAAAAATTATGTACATAAAAATATAGATTAAAACAAATGGAAAAATTGTAAAGAAAACAAAACTGTATTACATAAATAGGCCTAAGGCCTGCTCAGTTAAAAAATAAGAAATTGAAATTATAATAAATATTAACACTAAGGAATGAAGTGGTTCAACAAACCAACACCATTTATAACCCCAAGAAATGTTCTTTTTTTACTTATTGATTTAACTGAGACAGGTTCTTACTTAGAGATTATCATAAAAATTTAACTTTGAAAATATACACTATTAGACCTAATTATTTATATTTTTATTTCTATGTATTCATTTAACTATTTTTTGCTATATTAAAAAAGGAGTGTATGATGAAAAAATCAATAAAAAACAATGAAGGTTTTAAGTTATGAACCTCAAAATCTAATAAACGTATTTGTAATGTTTAATAAAAAAACATATATTTAATGGGGATTTTAAGTTTTTCATTTAAAAATTATATTAAATTATAATAAGATACTTTTAACATTATAAAACAGTAATTCAATTGAAGATTGATTTATTTAACAACACTTTTCCACTTTCCTTTTGGAAAGTCACACAACTTTGGTTGACAAGGCCGTGTTTTTGTGCTCGCTAGCGAGATCGCCGGCCGCCAGACATAAACAACTATTGTCACGGCTGCGGGCGCGCGCCGCCGGGAGTGACGACGACGACTACTCGACTCGATTCTCGAGTATTTGCAACTACTCGACTCGAGTTCGAGTAGGACTAATTACCCGAGCCACTACTCGAAACTCGAGTACTCGCCCACCCCTAAAAAATAGCTAAATGAATACATAGAAATAGAAATGAAAATAATTAGGTCAAATAGTGTATATTTTTAACGTTCAATTTTTTTGATAATCTCTAAGTAAGAACCTGTCTCAGTTAAATCAATAAGTATAAAAAATGAAAAATAAACATTTCTTTGGGTTATAAATGGCTTTGGTTTGTTGAATCACTTCATTCCTTAGTGTGAATATTTATTATGCATTTTGGAATTAATGCATTTGGAATTACAAAGCCAAATGCAATTTTTAGTAATCTACATGATGATATTAAGAAAGCTGGTAATGACACGGATAAAATACTAGTTGTATGTGTTGGGGCAAATGATGCATATAACAGAAATCTTCAGCAACTTTATAACAATTTTGAGAATTTACTGTTACAGACTAAAAGCAAAAAGGTCTACATCATTAGTGTACCATTCAGACAAGATGTGCCTCTAGAGAGTGAAATAAACTGGAACATTTTAAGCTTAAACATATTCCTAAATGACATCTCTTCATCAAACTAAAGAATTGAGTTTAATGATGTTAGCGTTTATCAAGAAAATTTCTTTTCTAGGGACGGTGTACACTTGAATATAAGAGGGAAGAAAAATTTGTGCAAATTGATAATTTCTAAAATGAACCTTGATTTTGACCTGATGACACCGAAACTGAAAGCTGATTTCCTCCCATCATCTACTGATAACAACTTAAATGTACTAGAAACTGACATGTCGTTTATAATTGACAAAAATCGAGATGACAAAAGTGTTGCTTTTGCTCACTCGATATCAGCTGATTTGGACCACCCAAGAAACATGACTGCGGGAGTCGCAGTAACTTTTCGTAAAAAGTTTGGAAGACCCTCAAATTCACATTGCAAAAATAAGTTTTTGGCTATTCAAAACTCAGAAGTTGGTGCTACAGTATATGGACTTATCACAAAAGAAGTATACTCAGGGAAGCCTTCAACTGAGACTTATGATTTAGCTTTCAAATCCTTAGTGGAAGATTTACAAGGCAGAAATATCAACAAATTATTTTGTTCAGCAATTGGATGTACAAGAGACCTAGTTTCCACTGATCAGTTTGCTTCAAATATTGTAAATCTGCAGAAACACACTAGGATTCAAGTTTACATTGTTATTCATGATCAGAAAACTGCTCGCAGAACCCTTCGGAGCGGCCTATCACAACCAGACTTCATTAAAAAATTACAACTTTCTATTGTAAAATCATGGCAGAGCATCGGAAATCATTCATTTGCCACCACTTCAACAACCGACTCTCAGACCACAATTGCGCCAGATACTACGGAGCTTTCACCTCAACTTCAGCAATGTCCCTCCAAAACAATGGAAGCGACAAACCTACCTTCTGTATCAAGCTTTTCAAATATCAGTGGCTGTGTAAGTGAAAGTGAAAGTGAATACTGTGTTCCCGTTTCCCCAGACCTATGTTCCCCCCTAACCATAAGTAGTAATCAGTCACCTTGTAAAGAGGATTCAACCTCTCTAGCAGATAAGGGCAAGCAATTATCTCATTTTTTAGGAGACCTGGCCCAATTCTCACCAATAATAAAAAACAACAACAAATATTCATAACAACGGTAAAGATGAACCTTGGTTTCTACACCTCAATATTCAAGGATTTTGTTGTAATATAAATGATTTAGAGTTTTTGCTAAGAAAATGTAATAAAAATATTAAAGTTATTTCCTTGAATGAACATTGGTTAAACAAATCACACTTCAAACAATTAAATAGGCTTGATAATTTCAAATTGGTTGATTATTTTTCCAGGGAAAATAAAATTAGAGGGGGGTCTGCTCTTTTAGTTTCAAATGAAATTAATTTTAAAGTCAGATGTGATCTTAAATATTTAAATGAAGAAAACAATTTTGAGTGTAGTTTTGTAGAAGATAGTCAATGGAATACATTATTTATTTCAATTTATCGAATTCTCAATCTAGAAATTGATAAACCGTTTCTAGAAAAACTTGACCGTCTTTTGGCTAAACTTTCAAATGAATCTAAAAATAAAAACATTTTAATAGCGGCTCATTTAGGCAGCCACCATGGTTTAAGAATAATAAATAAATTCTGCGGTGCAGAGCACCTGAGTCAGTATAAGTAAAAATCTAAACACTAAAATAAAAATCAGATCTCTCTTTACAGAGCTAAATCCAGGGCGCTCAGCCATTGCAGCCCAGCTTCACTTGAGCTATGCAGACCGGCCAATCCTTCGGGGAAGGCACTCAGTGGGCACTCTTCGACTATGTGTTCCATAGTTTGATACTCTGCTCCACAGTCGCATGACTGGTCTTGTGTCATTCCCCATTTGTACTTCCAATAATTACATCTTCCCACTCCAGTGCGGAAATGATTGAGTATAGTCCACTGCTTCCGAGGAAGATTTATACCACCTACCGCTACGGTCGGGTCAGCTATCAAGAAGTGATTACGACCTTGAAAAGTGTCCCAGGAGGAAGTCCAGTTAGTATGGATGGTGAAGTTCGTGTCCATCAACTGGGAGGCTGTTCGTAGCGGTGGTTTTCGGGACCTCAATCGTCCCGCATTCTGGGGTAGGTAATCATGGATGGGCAGCTGTGGAGCAGATAAGATCTTTGTGTATTCCCTAATGAGTGCATCCCTTCGTCTTATTTCAGGAGGAGCGATATTACACAGCACGGGGAGCCAGTGTACAGGGGTTGCCATGAGGGTACCACTAATAGCTCTCATGGTCCTGTTTAGCTGGACGTCGATCTCTCTAACGTGCACACTATTTAACCACACGGGAGCACAGTACTCAGCAGTTGAATATACCAATGACAGAGCAGTGGTTCGCAGAACTTCTGCATTAGCTCCCCATGTGGAGCCAGCAATGTGATGGACAATGTTAGTCCTGGTTCTCACCTTAGCTGCCGTTTTTTGTAAGTGGCTTTTAAACGTCATTTTTTTAAAATGACAAAAGATCAAAAAGTTTACAATTCCTTTGTAAACAACATGGTTTTAAACATCACTTCTCTTGCCCCACAAGAATAACACCTACTTCCAAAACTTGCATTGATAACATATTTTCAAATATGAAATCTGTGTCAAGTACAGCAGAAACTTTAGTGGTAAGTTCGGGTGCGCCCGACCATGAAGCAATATTGTTATCTTTAGCTGATCTCAAAACCCACTATAGTAGCTTCCAGTAAGCCTAATGTATCATTTAAAAGAATTTTCAATGAAACAAATTTAGATTATTTTAGATGTAGTCTCATAGAATTACCATGGCTATTCCTACCACATTTAGATGTAAATACTAATTACAATAGCTTTTTAGAATATATTGTACAGCTTTTCAATCAAGCTATCCCTCTTAAGCCTTCTAAGTCTAGGACTCAAAATCTTAAACAAAAAACTGGATTTCTTCTAGAATCAAAACATCCGCTGAGAAGAAGCAACTTTTACATGCAGAATCAAAATGGAATAAGTCAAAAAGTTTCCAAGACTATTTTAAAAAATATAGAAAAATATTTAAAAGTACTCTCAATCTTGCAAAAAGGAAATACAATGAAAGTTATATAATTAAATCTTCAAACAAGATCACAGCAACTTGGAAGGTTATAGAGAGAGAGAGCTTGGTTTTCATAAAAAAGAATGGATTTTTAGTTCAGGACGTGAAGGGATGGGAATTTTTATTTCCCATCCAATTTCGGGACGGGATTGGGACGGGATTGCTCTTATCGACGCTATCGGGAAATATTCGCTTTGACTTTTATCTGAAAATTGTATAAAGACAAAATTAATGTTAAATATCAACTGGTTCTGTTTCCAAATTGTTCCACTTGTTTTTGTATAAGTTACAATGAACCTCCTTTTGTTGAAAAGATTTAAAATATCTAATTTTTATATTTGCAGTAAACAATGAGATTAGGATAAAGTATAAATTTTCTTGTAACCAAAAAAATTTAAATCATATCACTAAACAACATACCTACATACAGGGTGTCCCGGAACTCTCTGGAACCCTTTTGTATATTTGTTCCTTGCATTGAGACAAGAAAAAAACATCATACAAATAGAGGTCTAAAATCCATCGTTTAGCCGCTAGCCGCCATTTTGTTTTTTTCACGTAATAATTTTTATTTCCGTAACGGATGATTGTATTCAGTTCATGTTTGGTGTGAATCTTTATCATACTAATGTACATTTTCAGGAAAAAAATTTATTTTTTCCACTGTGAATTTTAAAAATGGCGGCCATTTTAAATTTTCAAACTCAAATATCTCAAATTTGATAAATTTCAAAAAAATTTTACTTCGGACAAAAAAGTTGCAAAATTAAATTATCTAACCAATGGTACCAAGTTTTTAAGAATCTGATAACAAATAACGGAGTAATTGCGATTTTTCTGTGAAAATGGCCATAATTTGCATTAATTATAATGCAAAATCAATAGTTTTTTGGAGAAAAATCGCAATAACTCCGTTATTTGTTATCAGATCCTTACAAACTTGGTACCGTTGGTTAGACAATTAAATTTGGCAACTTTTTTGCACAAAGTAAATTTTTTTTTAGATTTATCAAATTTTAGATATTTTAGTTTGAAAATTTAAAATGGCCGCCATTTTGAAAATACACAGTGGAAAAAATTAATTTTTTCCCTGGAAATGAACATTAGTATGATAAAGATACATACCAAATATGAACTGAATACAACCATCCGTTACGGAAATAAAAATTATTACGTGAAAAAAACAAAATGGCGGCTAGCGGCTAAACGATGGATTTTAGACCCCTATTTGTATGATGTTTTTTTCTTGTCTCGATGCAAGAAACAAATATACAAAAGGGTTCCAGAGAGTTCCGGGACACCCTGTATAAAAAAGTCCATTAAAAAATTTTTTATAAATTTTTGTTGAATGAAATATTACACGTTTTAAACAAAGAATGAAAAGAAAAAATATGTACATAAAAATATAGATTAAAACAATTGGAAGAATTGAAAGAGAACAAAACTGTATTACATAAATAGGCCTTAGGCCTGCTCAGTCAAAAAAGAACAAAAAACTACAAATTGAAATTATAAATTAATATTAACAGTAAGGAATGAAGTGGTTCAACAAACCAGAGCCATTTAAAACCGCAAGAAATGTTTATTTTTTAAATTTTTTTACTTATTGATTTAACTGAGACAAGTTCTTACTTAGAGATTGTCATAAAAGTTGAACTCTGAAAATATACATTATTAGGCCTAATTATTTTTATTTTTATTTCTATGTATTCATTTAGCTATTTTTTGCTATATAAAAAAAGGAGTGTATGATGAAAAATCAATAAAAAACAATGAAAGTTTAAAGTTATGAACCTCAAAATTTAATAAATGTATTGGTAATGTTTAATTTTAAAAAATATATTTAATGGGATTTGAAGTTTTTCAATTAAAGATTGATTTATTCAACAATACTTTGCCACTTTCCCTTTGGAAAGTCACACAACTTTGGTTGACGTTTTGTTTAATTTGGAAGAATTAGACGAATCAAACGAGCCATCCCTTAGTTTTCTACGACAATTGTTTCAGAAAGTAGCATTTGGTTCTAGGAGCAAAAAACACCCCTCTTGAATAAATTTCTGCCGCACTTCAAACAATAGATAAGCTGAACAATAGATCGTCTAGGGCGTGTTTTTGTGCCGCGTTTTCCTCACTAGCGAGATCGCCAGCCGCCGGTGAACAAAAACAACTATTGTTGGGCAGTTCCCGTCCCGATCAATTCCTGAGTAAAAAAAAATTCCGCCCGATGATCGGGACAGATTTGCTCCCAAAAATTTTCCTGAAATTTCGGGTCCAGTCTATCCCTACATGTTACCACAAGTTTGGTATTCCTGTCATTAAAAAACGGCAGGATTAGCTACAGTAGAAGCTCTCTTAACCGACCTCTACGGGGCCACACTATAATCCGATAACGATCAGACGAGAATGGTCAGTTAAACCGAATAATACCAGATATACGTGTTAAAATCACTTTAATGAGTAAAAAATGTTAAAAACTGTTGCAATGAAATTAATTATTCCTAACACAATCAATTAGTTAATAAATTGGGCTATTAATTAATGATCCTGACAAATGAAACAGCTGATATTTGTCAGTAACAAAGCTACACCTCATCTGATCCATTACAATCATCACACTCACCCCTTCAGTCATACTCACCTTAAAATACGCACCACAGAGTGCGTCGGTGTTTCAAATAAAATATCTAAATATCAAACAAACAGTTATGATATTAAAAACTGTCAAATACGTTAACAAATTTAGCAATACATTTAGCACGGTAAAAAATGCCTGGATGAAATGTTGAGAGCAACCAACTAAATTTGACTTTCTATAAAACTCATGATCGACTTGTTGCAATATGAAATTTATTTTTAGATCTTTATTGCAAAATCAGGAAGCATGCCGGAAGTTTGTTTATTCCTGGAAAACAGTTGGTTAATCCGACGGGCAATTGATCCAATGTCTATTAATAGAGTTTACACTGTAATTGTAAATTAATGTCAAATAATATTGTACATACGTCAAACAGATATTTTGAATTTGAATGGGCTGACTGTATTTTAAGTTTTTATGTAAAGTTGTGTATATGATTCACTTTCAATTAATTACTATTATTTTTATACTGTGCAGTGCTAGTTAAATTTAAAGATTTTTTTTCTCAACAAAACACTTGTAAAGAGATTTTCAGTTTTTGCAAGGTTTCTGTTAGTAAATATAAATTAATGATAATTTGCTGGACTCACCGGTTTCTGATTTCGGAACTACATAGCTGCCAGGGGCTATGTACGTTCCTGGAGCTATATAGGTGCCAGGAGCAAGGACAGTGCCAGGAGTAACGCATGAGCCTGGAGCTAAATAGGTATCTGGAGGTACGTAAGTGCCTGATTCTACGTAGATTCCAACCAGTGTATTAGAGGTCTTAGTCGAGTTCCCTGAAGAAATTATATTAAGTTAACAAGACTGTCAAAGCAATGGTGTGAAAATAATAAAGAATTAATTTTTACTGACATTTTACTGATAAAAGAACATAATACTCTTATTTCAATATTACATAACATTATTTAATTACATTAAATAATAAAGTTTTAATCCTCCCCAAAGAAATCAAAGGGCATAGCTAAGATCAGTCAATGAAATTTAAAAACGTTAATTTCACAATCTAGTAAGAAAAATTTTATTTTAGTCCACAATTATGAACTTTTTTCTATTCCAATATTTCAAATCCAGGATTTTTGATTTTCAAAATCGAATCTTAAAAATTTTATTCTCGATTCTTTTCAATCTTTATCGTGCAACTTATTTTGGATTACGCTTTACTGTAATAATAAAATTGCAAACTCATAAAAATTCAGGCCATCCTGAGTTAGTTGACAATCTCTAAAAACTAACAGTGGCCCTAAAATTTTATTCTTTTATTTACAGGCCAAACCAGACACAAGTTTTCATTAAGGATGTACTAGCCAAAAAAAAGGAACTTTCTTAAAAAATAGTAATAAATATTAATGAAAAATTCTGTACCGGCTGTTAAATTAAGACCACATTATATTTGACTAATGTTTTAAGAGGAAAACTTAAAGACTTGACATCTTTACAGGGTACTCACTTTTGCCTTTTTCCTCAGAAACATCAGCAACATCAGAATCAAAAGGGCAGACAGGACCTGCTGCTGGTTTTCCTTAAAAGTTAAATACAACTGTCAGTTACAATCAATAACCATCATGATATGTATTTAAAATGACGTTTTTATTCAAATAAGAGTTTTGTTAGAGTTCAAAGATGTAAATTTCATTTCGTTTTCAAATATCTGGTAAGATTCGAATCTGAAAATTCGAAGCTTCGTTTGAGAAGCATTGGTATGACTGTTGAGTTGAAATTGGAGGATGAAATTATGAATGATGTAGAAGATACACCACAATACCTATCTCCCTGGCAAAATAATCGTAATATTATTGTTGCATGATTCACGCTTTTCTTTTAATGATGATTTCTTTTGACACAATCGCCTAAAACAGTTGATTTTATCCGATGATGCACAAGAAATGCTGCCTTTTATTCAGTCCACTCTTGCCAACAAAAAATTCACAGGACTACTATTTTTTAGTTTAGTTTGACTTTAGAATCAGTTTGAGTTACGGAAGTAAATTTTTTACAGACTTACAGAGGTAACATACAGTACAGAATAGTGACAGCAGACAAGACGATAGACTGGGTGAGTCACTAACTATTGCACTTACAAAGAAAACATTAAGATACAAAGGTAAACCTCGGCTTGTAGAGGCAAATGCAAATTGAATTCGACTTATTATACAGAACTACCGAGTTATACAGATCATGTTTACATGTCTTTGTAAAAACCTATAAAAGCAAAATTTTGCAATAAATCCTTTCAAGTTATGAAAGGTTTTTTAATTGACCTACACAGTTTTTTTTTTTTTTTTGAGAGGATTGAAAATAATTTGAGATAAGAGGATTTTGAGGTTTGAGTCGCCTGTAGTTAGCAAACAAATGTAGATCTCAAACTTTATAGAAGCTAAAATTCCAAGATAAAATCCAAAACAAATTATACTTAACAATGATAGAAATAAATGTAGCCATTAATAGCAAGTATCAAAAAATTCCAAAATCCAAAGTATATACTGAAGCAATAATTAATTGTAATAATTAAGACATGAATTGTTTTTAAAATCAACTATGTAATTCATAAATCTATGGTAAACATAAATTATGTAACAGAATTAGGGATGTGTCGATACCAAAATTTATCGATTCTCGATACCGATACCGATACTTTCGATACTATCGACAAAAAAACCTAGCTTAGCTGTAAGTAGTAAAATTTATCCCCTCGGCTATATATTTCAGACCCTGGTCTGCCTCTTAAAAAAATAAAAATTTTAGATTCATTATATTATTAAACCTTTTTGTAAAATATATTTGCAAGCATTACAATAAACACGCATATAATTTATTTTCAATGCTCAAAATTGAAAATAATTAAATTCTAAGCAAGATAACTATAAAAAACAGTAATAATTATTTAACTTGAATGAATAAATAACCTAAAAATCAATTCACTATAGAAATAGTCAAATCACAAACACTAAATACAGTTTAAGAACACACAAAATTAACTAAATAACTTTCAATGTTAAGAAATGAAAACGATGTACTCAAATAAGCAAGTTAACAGTTAACTATTAAATACGTAACATGAATATTTAATAGGGGTGGGCAATATCATATTTTTGGAACGAGTCGAGTCAAGTAATTCGTGAACATAAAAATATTGAAAATTGCCTTAAATTAACTAGCCTATACTAAAATATAAAAATATACTAGCCTACTATACTAAAATAACTAGCCTATCCTACTAGGCCTACAAAAGATCACTTTAGTTTAATTTGCTTAAAAACTATGTGAAGGAAAAAATTGGTTGGTTTAGTAACTAAAGGGATTAAAGAAATGGACGGAATAAAAAGATTGAAAAGTAAGCCTAAAACCACCATTAAAGAAAAAAAAAAGAAAATCCCCTGTTACAGTTACTTAACTTTTCACTTTCATGTTTCACTTAGGCTACTTTGAAATGTTTCCATATAAAAGCTTTTCCCTATTCACAGTTTTTGCATTAGGCATAAAAATTTAGGCCAAAGGCCTACTTTATTTATTTATACACGGAATATTCCATTTTTAATTATCATACAAAATAATTAATATTTACAAGAAATGTAAAGATTCTACTTTGTGTCACATGCCTAGAATGCCAGGATGCCAGGAAACAGCTGAATCACTAGATTTTAAACTCTATTTACTTCCTTTGTCTGTGTTCGTGAGAAAATCTTCACAACTCATTTTGTTTAGGAATTATTGTCACTTCTCCGAAATACTCAAGCTATGTACACATAATTTTCACTGTTTTGGAATTCACATAATTCCCTCGGATTTGCCGTCTGCTAGTGGTAAAATGTGCTCTTAACTGAGTAAAGGCTAGCTTTAGTAAACAGCCATGAAGCCTGTTTGTTAGGACTTACAATATCACAAAGAACAATAAATCCAATGTCTGTCTTATAATCAAAGCAATTTGAGAAAAAAATACATTGATTATCAATTAATAAACATGATATATTTTTGTAAATGCTGAATTAGAAAAATAACATACAACAATAAAATTGTATTACGGGGGCTATTTGAGGTTAGCCATTGGTAAACCTGATTGTTCACTCTTCTGTTTGCCGGCATTACTACTATTCTGCTAATGTCAACACAGCTCTTTGTTTTGTCTTAAGTTATATGAATCAGTTTTAAATAATTGTTTTGATGAAATTAAATGTCAAATTATGATTGATTATTAGTTTTAAAGTTTTCCAAATGTTTTAAAAATGTACCGTACAAATGAATATTATTTAAATCAGTAGCTATGTAGACTCACTACCCCTAACAATCGGTGCAGTTGCATCCGTCGCCATGTTGCTACAATGCCAATGCCAGTCAAGAGTCGAGTCCGTCCAGTCCAAGACTTGGAAGTATTTCACTATCTTGACATCTGTCTTTTATTTAAAGATAGTAAAATAAAATAAAATTAAATTAAATATCTTAAAGTTAAAATAGTAATTAAATTATGGCAATATTGTCAAGATCTAATCTGAATATGGGACTACTTTTCTGGCGCTTGTTTGCGCAGTTACCAACAGTCGCCACTTGCTTATGCGTACGCGAGATTGTTGTTGATGTTGTTAGCTTTATTTTCTTTCGATCAACCGAAAGAAAATCATTTTGACTTTATTAGACATATTTGATTGTTCCACCGTCTGTAAAAGTGGCTTTTAGTATGTTTTAAAGTGACGCAATAACTTGAAATCAAATTTCCATTTACCAGACAACTGAACCGACCGGTATCGAAAGTATCGGTATCGACTTTAGACAATCGATTCTCGATACCGATACCAATGGCCAAGTGTCGGTGGTATCGAGAATCGGTATCGAGAATCGACACATCCCTAAACAGAATAATCAGACGTAATAATAAAATAAAGTTACAGTACCTTATTTTATTATTACGTCTGAATTCAATCCAGGAGGCAACATCATGAATAAGAATAATCAGATTAAGCTAAAAATAATTAAGAATGATTCAATAATTTTTTTCTCTCTATATTTGCACCAAAATCGTCATTAACAAAATTCTAAAGGGTTTACAAACCATGAATTCGTTCTTCATCCATGTTGGTAAATATAAAATTCTTACCTTTTGGGATGGCTCCTAGGTGCGAGTAGTCCGGGGCTTCAATCGGCAGGTAGCGCTGATTGATAGGGGTGTATTCTTCTGCATTGGGGTTAAGCCCTGGAATTGATAAAGGACTTTAATCTTGAGTATACTAAAAATTAACTTGAACAGCACCTAGCTCTATATCTGGTTAGATTTATAGAAAAATGTCAGGATTAAAAGGGTTTTAATGATGTGTATACAGTTAAAAAAATGACGGTTCAGTTAAAATTGAGGGGTTCTGCCATATTGGACAAAAAGCCGAACAAAACCAAATTTGAAAACCATCATCACAATAAACAGGACAAAAAGTAAATGTTAGTTATGTTTACCTGATTACCTTTTTTCAATTCCTTTTGTGTTTTCTAATAAAACTGCTGGCACTATAATATCATTCACTCTGTATAGGCCTACTTATTCTTGAGAATAATATTACAATTCATCAATCAAGTCCCGAGGGGGGGGGGGTCATTGTGGAAGGGACAAGTGCTCCCGATCGGTAGTAATGAGTACGCATGATCAACGGACACAAGAATCTCCAAGGGTATTTTTGATCGCCAGACGAGAATTTCACATTGGCAGTAATGAGTTTTTGAATCGTCAGACACGAGCACTTCCGATCAGTAGACACGTTCGCCTTTTATCGATGTACATGAGAGCCCTTGATTGGCAGACATGAGCGTTCTCTATAAGTGGTAAAGAGACCCCCAATTGGCGGGAGCGAGTGCCCGTTATTAATTGGTATTGCTACCTTAAAATCGCCCTATTTCTCGGAAATTCCCGAACAATTCCCGTATTTTTAGACCAGTAAAAATTCCCAGATATTTTCAGTTTTTCCCGTATCATTGTGTGGGCACCCTGCGATGTATAATGATTCCTTCCTTTGGTTTAACCTAGGTCTAGTTGTCTTCGAGATGACAAGGTCCAATCGAGTAAACGAGAGTTAGGATTATAATGTTGTTCTGATTATAATGATTACATCTGCTGTTAACATTAACGTCGACTAAAATCACAGCCGATTTCAATTTTTAACACCAGCAAATGAAGCTTGGACTAAGAAAAGTGGGAATTACCATGTCTTAAAATTTGTTTTTCTTTGAGAGCAATCAAACGATAATTTCAAACTACAAAGGATGATTAAAGCACAGAAGATTGCATTTGAATAACATCAAGTAATGGCAGAAAAATACACCTGATTCTCACTGGGATCATGAACTTGCCGATGAAAAAATACCTCGTGAAATTTTAGGTTGTTACAGATATCAAAAATATAGAACACATTCAAAAATTGAAATTAACATAAGGGACAGAAGTCTAGAACCTTGCAAAGCCTACACATCTGACCTGATGTTTACGCTCAGACACTAAAAAAAATCATACTCCAATTTGATTGAACGATTCTGGAGGGGTATTTGAAAAAAGCCCATTTACTATACTATGCAAAAAAACAGAGAACTTCCAAGTGTCCTGCATGAAAATACTACAACGATAATTAAGACACATCATCATGACCAAGCTGGACCGTATGGCCCTAATATAGTCTAGAATATAGTCCTAATATAGTCTAGCAACATTCATAATCCAAATTCATGACTTTTCCCAGACTGTTAAAGACATTTCCATATTCAGCATCATTATAATTACTACAACTTCAGGTAACTTTTACTATCAAACTTTTGCCATAGAGTACAGTTTTTAACAAACAGAATAAAATACTGTAATCCCAGATAGTAAAAAAATTTTCAGTCCATCCACATCATGTCCTTTAAAAAAGCATTAATATGCAATATGTTTATGTAACAACAAAAATCGGCCCAGGGAACTACAAGATAATTTTATATATATATATATATATATATATATATATATATATATATATATATATATATATATCATTGAGTGTCCAAATTTTTGTAATGAAAAAACACAATAATTTAGTTTTTCCAGACCTTTTGCCATATAACTTATTCCATATTATTGTGTTCTAGCCTCTTCAAGACCATTATCTGATTTCACTACAATTTTGCAGACTTTCAGAAATTTCCAGACCACTAGAAGCCCTGACATCATTATGGTCAATACGGGAGGAAATAGCGGAAGTATTTTATTATATATCCTCAAGGATTTATTTGAGGAAATTATAAAAAACACAAATATAAACTTAATTACCCCATGCACTACTTCTACGAACAGAGGGTAGGATAGGAATGGATATAAGTAGAACTCAAAGCAAAAAGCTGCCGGTACAGGCCTCAAGAGGCAGTCAAAGACAATCTCCAAATTCACTTAGAGGCTCAATAGATTCTATAGATCAGCCATCTAACATGGGGTGAATTTACATTGTTTTGAATTTATTTTACTCTTGTTTATAATTACAGAGTTAAAACTGTAGTAAAAATATTGCAAAATTAGCTAACCTACATTTTTTTAATTAGGAAATTTTAAAAATAAAATTATTTTATTGAATTAAAAACTTTTAAATTGGTTAGTTAAATATATTTGTTAATTGAATGGAAGTAATCCTTTCAAACAACTTTTTAACTTATTTTCAGATAAGTTTAAAAGTTAAAAATGTTGCTTAAAAGTTTGCATACTATGGACCTGATGAAGTTCTAAGGAACGAAACATGTCCTCTTTTGACAACCAGTGATTGGACAAGGTAATTTTATTTCATTATGTTTATTTAACGTTTATATTTATTTAGTATATCAAAATTATTAAACAATTTTTCTTCAAATTGGTTTATAAAACCAATTAAATGTAAAATTGTTAAAAACACAATTTTTCAAATAACTTGAGTAAGGTGGTTCAAAATTTACCAATAATCCAGAAGTAAAAAGTTTAACAATTTTTATTTTTACAGATGAATAAGGAAATCAAAAAATCATCAAGTATTTCAAATCAATGAAATATAAATTATTTTATTTTACTCTTTCCAGTCAAAAATGAATACAGGTGATTATTCAAATCATCAAAGAGAAATAACTTTGAACATTTTTAAATCTACAGCTGCAAGAGATGAAAAAAGTATTAAAAAAGCAAATCCACCCCAAAAATATCCGAGTGAGTGATAACTAAATCACTCACGAAAAAAGTAGTATATGACAAGTAAAAACTATTTATCACTCACAATATGAGTAGCTAATCTGATCCTTCCAAATAAATTGAGTTTTATTCAAAGGTAGAACTCAAAAATACAAGTAAGACAGGCAGAAGGAACAACAAATTTAGTGTACTACTTTCCCTAAACAAGGTGAGGAATGGAGGTTATAACAGAACAAGTGGAATGGAACAAAGTGAGGAAGAAGGTGAAATCTCATCTGTGAAAGGAGATTCAGGGATCTTATGATCAAGGAGCAGTGACAGAAACTAGACAAGGTTAGTCACAAAAAGCTGAGAGTATTTCTAAGGTTAGTCACACACTGATAATTACCTGGCAATAGAAGTGAATGTACAGCTCATCTGTGGAGAGAGACGATGGGTGTCGTGGGCAATCTTCAAAGGAGAAATACATTGAACGCTATGATTAAACCATGGGCTACCTAAAAATCTTACAATTCATTTTATCACCTTAACTATTTTTAAAATTAAACCATGACTAATCTAATTAATATGTCTTAATCCTTATTGAAATAGGTGAATAGCAAATATGGATAGAAACTCACAACCAAATTTACTCCTAGGCTAAATGGAGGGAAATTTTTCATAGATGAAGATGCAGATGAAATCTGTAAATACTTTTTAAAACTAACCCTGAAAATCTAGCAATGTAAAACTGCTATATCTGTTCCAATAAGCAGTAAGAGGAAGTCCTAGCAATCCTTCGCTGGTGTTGTCCGATTCATCCGTGTGGTGGGCCAATCCCATTGGCTTGTGTTGCCGACTTCGAGTTACGTTTAATTTCTTCGATTCCGAATTGTCAGAAATTCTGTGATCGTCTGTGTCGCATGCAATTACACACCACAACACAAAAACAAAAAAAAACAAAATTTAATAAATGTTTAAAGTAAAAATAATGAAAATAACAAAAAACAAATACATGTGAAATAAGTGAATTAATGTAAAAACACAATAAAAGGTTATAAACCTAATAGTCTACATATTTAATATGAGCAAACAAATTATGACATTAGAATACAAAATTTTAGGAAATTAATCAATCTTTAATTGAGAATGTCCATGAGTACATTGAGTAGTCGACACTTGTCTCTTAATTCTTTTAAGTCTTCAACAAGAACTCAATTTATAGAGTATTCACTGAACTTAGAAGGTATTAACTGAGACATGGACACCTCAATAGAATTATAGTAAAAAAGGTGAAATTAAATGTTTTAATCTTTTAATGATAATACTTGTTAGTATCATATTATATCAATACGCTACAAATTCAATCAAAATATCACAGTTGAGTTAGTAATTTTTTATAAACGTTACTATACCACACACTGAGTAACAAATTTGTAAACATCGTCCAGAATACGAACCTTTCTGCATCACAAGTGACACTGATCCTTTACCATCCCGACAACGTCACCAACAGTTAGGTCTATCTATCATATCAGTTTGTGCCGAGATTTGTTGCACAGTCAAACAAATATCGTTGCTTTATAAAATTAAAAAATTATAATACATTCAGATGTCTTTAGATAAACCCTTGTAAGACTAAAAAAAAAAAAAAAAAAAAAAAAAAAAAAAAAAAAAAAAAAAAAAACAATCAAGAACAAAAACTATAACATTTTGTCGGCAAAATGAGTTTATTTCAATGCATTGTGTGAATCAGAAACACCTTTGATGATGACATGCCAGTCTTTTGTTTGTAGACAAAGGGAATCGCCATTTTTTTATCTTACAATCTATGCATGATCGCACTGCAACGAAAATCAGCACTGACTGAAATGATAAATAGAACTAACTTTCGCAAACGTCACAGTGGTAAGGAATAATCATATGTGATGCATAACCGTTCTTTACTTTCTAGACGATCCTGGAGGTAAATTTTCTACTAAAAAACTTGGAGATAATAAAAAACGCAGATTAAAATTTTGACAATTTTGTTACTCTTAAAAATGTTTAGATGGCACATGGGAGTTATTGTATAGGTTATCGTCAAAATAACAGTGTACATTAAACAAACATGCTGTTCCCTGGCTGTACTCTTTAAAACTCATTACAAAATTTGAAAAATTATAACAAATGATTATTTTGAAGACTGTTCTGTATATTTTTGCTAGTTACAATTAGCCTTTACTGTTACTAATCCAATCAACCAATTACAACATTTCCTATCTTCCACGCAACATAACAATAAATTATAATTTAAGACATATATTATTAAACATACAGTACATTCTCGTTCATCGGAACTAATGTGGCGGACGGCCGGTTCGGATGTCAAAAAATTCCGATGAAGCGGAGTCCATCGTGAGTCATCATTTCCGCCCATAAGGTGACCTATCGTGATTGTATTCACTCTTGTTTTTAAGATAACACAAGAGATTTTATGAAAATAAGGCACTCAAACTTAGAACATAGTAACAATGAACCTATAGGAATAAAAACAACGCAGTAAATAAAGATCCAAAATCTTTATTCTCATATTCCAGCAGTCAACTGACTTCCACGTAACAGGTGCAGTCGCGACGCGAGACAGACTGAATGACAGTTTGGGAAGCGGTCGAAGCCGATGTATTGTTCACTTCCTGCCCCCTTCCTCTTTCTATTTTTTGTGCGAATACTCCACGGCCTCGTAAATCACATCGATGGGAACAGATTATGGAAAACGCCTGATGACTTTTGATGCAAAATGTGATACTTCACTGTTGTGCCGATATAATTAATAGAAATTGAAGGCGCTAAAACGGAAAAGTTATTTATTTCGTAAGAAAAAAATAAAAATAATGTCCAGATTTTCAGTTCCGATGAAGCGGAGTTCCGATGCCGCCGAGTCCGATGAACAAGAGTGTACTGTATTGACATTCCAGAATCCTTTGTACATCCAAAAGTTTTTTTTAATTTGAATTTTCAAAATTTGGAATAAGAACACTGCTAATCTGATTTAGTTTAAATATGTCAAATAGGAAAATAGCACAATAGCCAAATAATGTTTATAACATGACTTTATCACAGGAAATTTATTTATTCCTAAAATAATGGCACAGTATCTATTACGTGAGTTTTTCTAAAACATTCATGCCAAATTGCAAAAAAAAAAAAAAAAAAAAAAACAGTACCTGAACCAGCATGAATTTGGGAGGGAGGAATGGACAGTACGCTGACGTGTTGCACGGGAGTAGAAGGGTAGAGCATCGCTCCACTCTCCACAGGGCCTACACCTGGCGTAAAAACAAACTTGTAATAGGGTACATGGTGAAATGCTGCAAAAGGGAAGATTATACGCTCCCAACATCTTCGCGGACGCTCGTCCACAGATATGCTAAAACACCAAACGTTAGATTGCCTAAACCACATCACCAAGCATCTTCAACTTTCGAAAGTCACTTGTTCTCACTCCAGAGAACTATTTGTTGGATTCCATGATCAATACAACAATGTTCTCATGAATGTTCAATATGTAGAGTACATTCTTGATTTAGAATTATTACATTTCAATTGTTACATTTCAAGTTATTCCAATTACATTTCTTGTGAAAAGGTTCTCCATTATTTTATTACAACAGTCATTCTCTGTTTTGACTGAACACAGAATAAATATATAAAATGGAAGGTGATGTTGTTCGCATCCACAGCAAACCATTAAATCTGCACGTACTCCCTGGGTGGTGCTAAACGAACAACAAGTTTGGCAGCTGAACTATCACGCACGTGATCTATGCCAGCTGCCCGACAAAATACAAACGACCCTTTCCAGGGCCAATTTAGAAGTTTAGGCTCTGTTTTAAATATCTGTCACTTTAACGTAGAGGGTCTAAACAAATCAAAGTGACTGCCTCAGCAAGAAACTGCTGGAAAATGAGGTTGATGTTCTCGCACTGCAAGTAACACATGCAGAAGACTTAGAGAACAGTGCTAGGGACAACATCCCAGGATATAAGCTTGTGGGAGAAATAGGTCACAGGGTCTATGGAGTGGCGACGTACGTAAGGCAGGGCATAGACGATGTATCAGTCTCCTAAGGAGTTGTGATAACAACATTGTTGTTGCTGTTAAGGTATCTGAGACTACCATAGTAGAAATCTACAAACCACCGAACACCCAGTGGTCAGATACAGTTCTCCTAACTTTTGAACATCCTGTGGTATATGTAGGTGACTTCAACAATCATCACACCCAGTGGGGATACTCATCTGATGATGACAATGACACTAGTATTTCAAGCTGGGCTGTAAATAACAACCTTTTTTGGTATTTAATGCCAAGGACCCACACACCTTTCATTCTGCCCGATGGCGTCGTGGGTACTCTCCAGACTTGTGCTTTTGCTTCCGTGAACCATCAGCAACACCAGTGTCTACTTCCAAGGTGGTCCTAGGTGTATTCCCCCACTTTCAGATCAGGCCTGTAATAATATCAGTAGGAACACAAATTCCACTAATAAGATCTTTTCCTCGGCCTAGGTGAAACTTTAAATAAAGCTGAGTGAGAGGCCTTCTCCTCCAGGCTTGACAGTGGCATCAGGTTCATCTCCCCTAAAATAAAAAACTAATATCGGTTCACATGACTTGTCCTGTCACCCCCTACAGCGTCAATCCCCAGAGGTTTCAGAAAGGAATATATACCAGGATGGAGCAGAGAGTGCGAAGATCTTTACAGTGCATTTACAGACACTGCCGACAGAGATGTAGCTGACCAACTCCTCAACTCTCTCGACAACTTCAGGAGAGAAGTGGGTGAAAACTGTCGAGTGCTGAACTTCACCCAAAGTAGTCTGATAACTTACTCTCTGCTCAGGAAACTCTCCACTGATAAATCAATTGAATAACACGATGCCTCACAGCCTGGCTCTCGTGAAATTGCAAAATGCCACTCCAGTTTGTCAAAATCTGTGCGTACGTCTGCAGACAGAAAAATTAATTTCAAGCTTAAGGAGATAAAGGAGAGTTGGCATGCACCGTTGAAAGTCTCTAGACCCTTCACTTACGATGGGCAGAAAGCAGCGATTAATGCGATGCCAATTGGCAAAGCAGCGGGCTTGGATGACATTTTCATAAAACACTCGGGTAACAAGGCTAGACAGTGGCTTCTTGAAGTTTTTAACACCATTTTGATAATCGGTGTCATGCAAAGGGTATTTATTTATGAATTCCAAAATTATAGCTATCTTGAAGCCCGGAAAAGATCCAAAAAGACCGGAAAGTTATCGTCCTATAGCTCTTTTAAGTGTTTGTTATAAGCTGCTGGTCTGCTGGAAACATTTATTTACAACACAATCCTCCCTATCCTTAATTCCAGCATCCCTGTCGAACAAGCTGGATCTAGGCCTGGGCGCAACTGCTGTGACCAGGTTCTAGCCCTGCCTTCTTTCATTGAGGATGGGTTTGGGTGAAGACTGAAAACCTCCGTGGCTTTTTTTAGATCTGACTGCAGCATATGACAATGTCTGTAGAAAAAGCCTTCTTGTAAAATTTTATGACCTGATTCCTCGCCCTTTCTTGTTACACCTCCTCAACTCGATGCTCTCCAATAGGATGATAAAAATATAATTGGGACGCAGAGAAAGTACTTTTAGGAAACTAAAGGATACTGCCGACATTCCTGCTACTTGGTCTTTAAAGTTTATTTATGAAGATGATATTGCATTGGCATATCAATACCAGCAGTTTCAACTAGCTGAGGAAACACTAACAAATGACCTCACGACCCTCGAAACTAAATCAAAACCAAACAAAAACAGAGGTATCTTGCTTCCACTTGAATAATACGACTGGCTATTAAATAAACGGTATCAGTTAACTGACACATACTTTCTCCCAACAATGTAAAAAAGATGTTAAAAGCTTCAAACATTAATGTCTTGATGACTCCGTCGGATAGCTACCGGCTGAGCAGCGCTCGTTTGACCCTACGCGCGTATGTGACTTTTAACAACGTACTGCGTTTACCGCTAAACGAAAAATTGAATTTTCTCCGCAACCACTTGACGTAGAGCAATAATTTAAAATACTGGATTATTTAGTTTTTTGAGCTTGATTTAATGGTGATAAGTAAAATTTATTTCAAGACAACAGCTATTTTGAAAATCCAAAAAATTGATTTTTGAAACACTTTTTACTCTATAACTTTTGAACGCGAGTTTTCCCGGAGATGCGGGTGGTGTCATTTTATTCACCATTTTAAGCTTAATAAACCACAAAATTTTAATCAAAATCGTTAGAGCCGTTTTTGAGAAATTTTGATTTTTGATGATTTTTGAGGGTTTTGGGGGGTAAAATACCCTTAAAAATCAAAAATTCAAAAAAATGAAAAAAACGCCTGGAATTATCGTGGATTTGGACCTATGTACCAAATTTAATTAAAATCGGACCATTAGGGCATTCTCTAGCTCTGTTTACATCCTGACACACACACACACACACACACACACACACACACACACACACAGACAGACATCACTCCGAAAACCACTTTTTTGGGCTCAGGGGGAACCAAAATGGATAAATCCACCAACAACTCAAATTCGAAAATTTTGACGAAAACAATACTTTCTCCATATACTATGGTATAGAGGGAGAAAGTAAAGACTTAAAATAGTATTCAACGGTGTTGAGCTAAATCATTATGACCACCCAGAGTATCTGGGAGTCACTTTAGATCGGTCTCTCGCGTTCAAAAGCCACTTACAAAAAATGGCAGCTAAGATGAGAACCAGGACTAACATTGTCCATCACCTTACTGGCTCCACATGGGGAGCTAACGCCCAAGTTCTGCAAACCACTGCTCTGTCCTTGGTATACTCGACTGCTGAGTACTGCGCTCCTGTGTGCTTAAATAGTGTGCATGTCAGAGAGATCGATGTCCAGCTAAACAGTACCATGAGAGCCATTGGTAGTCTTATCTGCTCCACAGTTGCCCTTCCACGATTACATATCCCACAGAATGCAGGCCTCGCGAACAGCTGTGCGACCTCTGTGAACAGCCTCGCAGTTGATGGACACTAATTTCACCATCCATACAAACTGGACTTCCTCCTGGGACGCTTTACCAGGTCAGAACACTTCTTGATGGTTGACCCAACTGTAGCGGTAGGTGACATGAATCTTCCTCCGAAGCAGTGGGACTGTTCTCAATAGTTTCCGCACTAGAGTGGGAAGATGTAATTATCAGAAGTACAAAATGGGGAATGACACTAGACCAGTCATGCGACTGCAGAGCAGAATACCAAACTATGGAGCACTTAGTCGCAGAGTGCTCATTGAGTGCTTTCCCTGAAGGATTGATTGATCTGCATAGCTCGAGTGAAGCTGGGCGCCAATGGCTCAGCGCTCAGGATTTAGCTTTGTAAGGAGAGATCAATATTTTTATTTTAGGGATTAGTTTACAATGACTCAGGTGCTCAGCACCACAGAATTTATGTTCTTATTCTTAAAATTTGGTGGCTGGCTAAATGAGCCATACAATCAATATACATATAGAATAAATAATTTTATAAATATTTTAATAATTCATAATTTTGCTGCATTGCCCTTAAAATTGTAGAATTACCTGAATTATCAGAATCACCTGATGAAACATATTTATGATGTATTAAGTTATATATACTTTCTATTGATTCCTACAATGTGGTAACAAAGAATTGTTCAGAATGAGTAAAGTGTTGAAGAATGAAAAATAAGTAAAATGAACAAAAATGAAATCATAATAAAATATCATCTAAATAAGCTCTTAGGACAACTTAGATTATTAAAAGATACATTTCAGGAAAAATAAATCTATTTTCAGTAAAAATAATTTATTTTTATAAATACAATGTATCATAACAGTACCAATCTTATAAATATAATATTATTCATTAACTAATAATTACATGATAATACCAATTAGAAGTAAAGTCTTGAATCTAAATACATAACCTGTTTTGGAATTTTGTGCATCCTTTGTGCCTTAACAATTAGGCATGAATTGTAGTTCAACGTATATAACCTAGATATTAACCTTACTAACCTAATACTTACCTTAGATTAGATGTTTCCGTTCTATAAAAATTGTGGTAATGCTGGCATCAAATAATAAATCATCAATCTCGTTTTACGAGGCTTCAATTTAATTTTGCCATGCAGGTTTAAAACTACAGACATTGTTCTCAAAAAAATTCCCAGGGATTACACATTTTGAAAAAATCAACATGCATATTATTAATAACACAGATACACATAGCATTTAATTATAACACAGATACACATAGCATATAATTAATAACACGGATATAGCATATGATTAATAACACAGATACACATAGCATATAATTAATAACACGGATATAGCATATGATTAATAACACAGATACACATAAAAACTCATGCATATATTGTGCAAAAAATAGCAGCAATGATCAATAAAACTTGTAAGGCACACAAGCTTATGGGAGCATTGCCACCCTACTAAGTTGTATCTGTTTTATAAATCAGAACCAACAAAAACTGACACAGAAATAGGATTGTCTCAGGAGGACTGAGCAAAGGATATATCAGATTAATACTCTTACTGAGAGCGAGAACAAATTCAATAGCAATCATGGGTATCTAAAACCGGAAAAACGCCTTTACCATAGGCTATATACACAGTATACATCATATGGAAGCACAAGTAAATTTAGCAATTAGGTGTTTCCTTATGCCACTCATGTATAAACAGTCTGGGTCATCGTTGCTTCTACATTATTCTACTTACAACCATCAGAACAACATCAACATGACAATGACACATAAAAACTGAAGCACAAAAGTTATTATTTCAAATGTTTCACCAACAACGCCAAATTCAAATGAGAATTCGAGAACTGTAATGAAAAATTACCATACATAACAAAAATAAAATGGAGAATTATACGATGTCACTCGATGTGGGATGAAAGCGACTTGTCTCCCCTCCATGCATTCCAAAGTGCTTTATATGGCACAGTGTTTTTCCTTGTGACTTCCGATCCCAAACAAACTTGGACACTCATTTTTTATTTTTATGCAAAAGAATAAAAATTTTTCATATAGTCGATCCATATTGTTTGGCGTGCCAGATCGTAGGATGCCGGATTAGAGAAAGTTTACTGCAATGTCAATCTGAGCCAAGTTTCATTACTGTGCAATCGCATGTCTTCGCTTGTAAAATTTCAAAATGAAACTTCTGCCAAAAAAATGTGAAGAGCGATGTAGCAACTGTGTTTTCCTGTTTAATAATAACGTCGAGGTTATGCCAAGGAAAGAGGCAATTAAGGTCTGATGCATAATTAAAAACCATTCAAAAAATAAAACTCACAATACAAATCAAAATTTTTTATTTGTTTATTTTTGAAAATCACATAAAATTAATATTATTGACAGGCAATTCACCATTCTTACACTAAATAATCTAAAATCTTTGGTGGAAAAACTAAATTCAAACAAAAATGACTTTTTCTAAATCAAAGTATTCTTTCACCAAATAAAATGTTTTCTCCAATAGCAATTTTTGAAAGGACTTATTATTAAATCTAGGAATATTGTCAATATATTTAAAGGAAGATGGCAGTTTATTTAACATTTTTTTACTCATGTATTGTTGGGAGGGATGAAAGAGTTTTATGTACAAGTCTGTTCTGAAAAGGTTTAATCATATTTATAAATCTTGAGGGAGTGGCTGGGTTGTCCCTAAATGAATGAATCCAAATTACTTTTGACCTTTGGTGCCAGATGATATACAGGTAGATCAACCCAAGGAGGCCACCATTGTGAAATTGTAAACTGTAAGCTTTAGAGAAAACTTTAAATCGAGAACTTTCATTAATTTTCTATCACGATTATAAGGATGTGAATTTTTATTTTGAAAATTTGGCTGCCATTTTCCAATATGGAAACCAACTTTATGTAGCTGAACTAAATCACTTTTATAAATTTTTAATGTTAGATTGCCAATTTAGCTTTGAGTCTATTTTTATCTTTAAATAGTCTATTGTATTTGTGACCTGATTGTATTTGAGTTTGAGCTTAAAATAATATCTCTCTCTCTTTGTTTGATGCTAAAAACTGTATTATCTGTGTTTTGGACACATTCATAGAGAGACTATTTACCCAGTGTTATCGGAAAATGTGTTTCTAATGTTCTTGATGTGTTCATACCGATGCTTGAGGCCCCACATTATCTTGATTCAGAAAAACAACTTCCTTTTTTCATGAGTTTCAAGATGAAACTCAACTTCATGTTTCAGTCTTTGAAGGGTTTGGCAATGGGCACCTAGCTTTATTGTATAATTTATATGTGAATTAAAGACTTACACGGTATAAAAACCAGTGTCACATCGCTTTTCACATTTGGCAAGAGATTCAACTAAACTGCCACTTTGAAATTTTAACACAATCACACAAAAATTGAACTTTGCTCAGATTGACATGGTAAGAGAACATAAAGTTGCGTTGTTGGAAAATCTGCGATGACCATGAAATGCAAATGTTCTTTACTTCCAGAATGACCTATTGTAACACAATTTCTTTGGCAGGTAAAGTGCACACTCCGAAGAAACATTATTTCTACTCGGTGTTTAAATATTATTTAATAAATTCCAACAATAAATTATACAGATAAATTCGTGCATCTTTATTAGATCTATTTAAAAAATAATGTATTACCATTACTTTGCATACCAGTTATCTACTGTTGAGTAATCAATGTTACAGTATTCTTTTTTTTTTTCTTTTTTTTGTAGGGACAGAAATTTTGAGTAAGATAACAACAATAAATAACATTTTGTTTTGATAATATTGTTTTAGTTCGAATTTTCATGGCAAGTTTTTATAATGCTGACATACCCATCTTATGCAAAATAAAAATGTATAATTTAAAGAAAACAAATATGATACATAAATAAACGGTATCAGTTAACTGACACATACTTTCTCCCAACAATATAAAAAGAGATGTTAAAAGCTTCAAACATAAATGTCTTGATGACTTAGTCGGATAGCTACCAGCTGAGCAGCGCGAGTTTGACCCTACGCGCGTCTGTGACTTTTAACAACGTACTGCGTTTACCGCTAAACGAAAAATTGAATTTTCTCCGCAACCACTTGACATAGAGCAAAAATTTTAAATACTGGATTATTTAGTTTTTTGAGCATGATTTAATGGTGATAAGTAAAATTTATTTCAAAATAACAGCTATTTTGAAAATCCAAAAAATTGATTTTGAAACACTTATTACGCCATAATTTTTGAACGAGAATTTTCCCGGAGATGTGGGTGGTGTCATTTTATTCACCATTTTAAGCTTAATAAACCACAAAATTTTAATCAAAATCGTTAGAGCCGTTTTTGAGAAATTTTGATTTTTCACGATTTTTGAGGGTTTTTGGGGGTAAAATACCCTTAAAAATAAAAAATTCAAAAAAATGAAAAAAAACGCCTGGAATTATCGTGGGTTTGGACCTACATACAAAATTTCACCAAAATCGGACCATTAGGGCATCCTCTAGCTCTGTTTACATCCTGACACACACACACACACACACACACACACACACAGACAGACATCACTCGAAAACCACTTTTTTGGATTCAGAGGGCACCAAAACGGATAAATTTACCAACAACTCAAATTTTAAAATTTTGACGAAACCAATACTTTCTCAATATATACATTTATAGGGGGAAAGGGGGCTCCAAAATGGATATATACATCATCAAACTAATGCGAAGTGTTTTACGAAAACAATACTTTCTCCATATACTATGGTATAGGGGGAGAAAGTAAAAGTAATAATAAAAACAAATAATCATACATAATAGAGTAAAATAATAATAGCCTAATTAGCAATTAAATAATTAGTATATGTCAATGATGTAATAAAGCATGTTGTTTTTTAGAGTTTCTTTACTGTAAACACATTATAACATTAATTAACATATTTTTTGTAGTCGTACAACTTTTATTGGCTTTTCTATCAATTTGTGAATATTAGATGAAAAAATACGCCATAATTTGTTTTTCTACGATAATTAGTTCGGGTTATACACGAGTTTAGATACCGACATCGCTAGCGATCACGGCTAAAGCTACACTCATCGGAATTGGAATCGACTTTAGGTGGTAGATTCTCGATTCCCATTCTGACCGTAAGAATCGACAGAATCGAGAATCGACATTTGGAATCGACCCATCCCTACTTTTGATTTTTGTTCCCATAAAATACTGTTAAACAAATAAAAGTGTTATAAATTCTGAAATCAAGCTTTAAAATGGACTAATTCATATCTTTCAAACCATAAGCAAAGGACGGTAGCTGTGAAAAATTGTATGAAATCTGCATCTGCCATGAAAGAAATAAGAAATAGTGTTCCTCAAGAACCCATTTTAGGGCCTCTTCTTTTCTTAGTATAAATGATTAAAATACAAACTCGCACCTCATACTGTATGCTGATGATACATCTGCTATCATTAGAGCCGAGAGCTTACAGCAACTTGTGAATGGCACAAGAAGTACAAAGTCTGATTTATACAATTGGTTTTCAGCTAATAGTCTTAAACCAAATACAGTAGAACCTCGATAGTTCGACACTCCTGATAGTTCGACATGGTCCATGACAACTTAACATGTTAATAATGACCGATAGTGTCCATGTTGGAACCAGACAAAGGTGAAAATGTAAACAAATTGGCAAATGATTTGAATGTTGTTTATGTTAAAGTTCAATTAGGTTATGGTTACACAAAAATTTGGTGTTTCCTAAATTCAAATTATGATTTTTATACTCCCAGTAATAAGTATTAAAATTTCCCATATACTCCCTATAGTTCGACATTTCGATAGTTAGACACTCTCTAAGTCCACAAAGTTTCGAACTATCGAGGTTCTACTGTAGCACCAAAACACAAATAATGAAATTTCAAACCCACCAAAATAAACAAGAAATACCCCTGTCGCAGCAGACCTGCGTACTCAGCGAATTTCCAGAGGAATATGGGATTCTGTATTTTCCCAACAAACACCATAGGAATGAGTAAGTCGGTTTACTACCATGGGATGTTATTAAAAAATGTTAGTTGTTAGGAAATATAATCGTTAGGTAAGGTAAAAATCAAACTATATCAATATTCAGCCCTTTTTAATTTCCAAAATGAACCCCATGGAGTTGAGCATGTAGGTTTGCCGCCATATGGGTGTTGGAAGCTAATAGTTAAACCCTACCTGGTGAATGTACATACCAAATTTTACCAAGTTATATCAATAAATAAGCGAGACACATGGTTTTGTTTATTTCCTTTAACCCTCCGAGCGTTCAATGTAGCACCCCTGGAGCGTTACACATTTTTTCAAGGTTTTGCAAACTTTAAAATAAAAATTTCTAAAAAATATATTTTATGACCTAGTACTATAAGTTTACATATTACATTAAACTTCCTCTAATCCGGCACGTCTGGGACTTGACATGTGCCGGATTACGAAATATGCCGGATTACAGGATGAATATCAGGAAAAATATAAATTAAACAAAAAAAGACTATAAAACATGTATTTAATTATTAAAACAGCTTTTAAAGAATAATAACTATTGTATAACGTACTCTGCTTTAGTGAAAAACACAGTACATGATTATGAAACTCAAAAGAGTACAGTAGATGCCCGATTATTGAAATACAGCATTTGGGACCGAAGCCATCTTGGACACGGGGAAAACTCGGTTACAGTAATACGGAGGTTATGTATCATAGTACATAACTTCCATAACTAATCGAATAATTTAGTTTAAAGGATATTTTGTTTACTTTTGTTGTTATTTAATACAGTTTTTGAAATGTACAAACAGCGTCACATTAAAGAGATTCACGCTAGCAGACTGAACACGAATACAAAATGTAAACAAAGCTACAGTGACACCAGGCCTATTCCGAAATTACATGATGTCACCCGATGTTGGATTAAGACGACTCGTCTCCCCTGCACGCATGCCAAAACGGAATACGCCACAGTCTAATATATTATTGGGAGACAGTCACGACACTCGTATCGAAGCTCCATGTTAAGTGTTGTCCGCGGGGCAATCATCGCTCTAAGCGGATGGAACCGGCATGACTGGAGTCCCCGGCTATTCTCGATATGGATGGGAACTTTAAATGTAACTACAGTGAGCGGCAACCAATTCTGAAATACATTTCGGCCGTTATCATTCGATTAGGATTTAATTTTACAATTACTTTCTCCCCCTATACCATAGTATATGGAGAAAGTATTGTTTTCGTAAAACACTTTACATTAGTTTGATGATGTATATATCCATTTTGGAGCCCCCTTTCCCCCTATAAATGTATATATTGAGAAAGTATTGGTTTCGTCAAAATTTTAAAATTTGAGTTGTTGGTAAATTTATCCGTTTTGGTGCCCTCTGAGTCCAAAAAAGTGGTTTTCGAGTGATGTCTGTTTGTGTGTGTGTGTGTGTGTGTGTGTGTGTGTGTGTGTGTGTGTGTGTGTGTGTGTGTGTGTGTGTGTGTGTGTGTATGTGTGTGTGTGTATGTGTGTGTGTGTGTGTGTGTGTGTGTGTGTGTCAGGATGTAAACAGAGCTAGAGGATGCCCTAATGGTCCGATTTTGGTGAAATTTGTATGTAGGTCCAAACGCACGATAATTCCAGGCGTTTTTTCATTTTTTTTGAATTTTTGATTTTTAAGGGTATTTTACCCCCAAAAACCTTCAAAAATCGTGAAAAATCCAAATTTCTCAAAATCGGCTCTAACGATTTTGATAAAAATTTTGTGGTTTATTAAGCTTAAAATGGTGAATAAAATGACACCACCCGCATCTCCGAGAAAATGCTCGTTCAAAAGTTATGGCGTAATAAGTGTTTAAATTTTTTGGATTTTCAAAATAGCTGTTATTTTGAAATAAATTTTACTTATCACCATTAAATCAAGCTCAAAAAACTAAATAATCCAGTATCTAAAATTTTTGCTCTATGTAAGTGGTTGCGGAGAAAATGCAATTTTTCATTTAGCGGTAAACGCAGTACGTTGTCAAAAGTCACAGACGCGCGTAGGGTCAAACTCACGCTGCTCAGCTGGTAGCTATTCGACTGAGTCATCAAGACATTTATGTTTGAAGCTTTTAACATCTTTTTTTATATTGTTGGGAGAAAGTATGTGTCAGTTAACTGATACCGTTTATTTTTATTGTTATCAGCATTGTATAGGCAAAGGCATTATTGTCAGCTACGTTCGTGTTGCGCTGACAACTGCGATCACCTGTGGTTGTGTTGTCAACTCGGACATCAACCACTATGAACGCTAGTAAATCCACACTAGCGCTCCAAGCCACTGTTCCTTGCATAACTGGAGTCTCCGGGTGGTTCAGGCGGAAAACCTAAGTGACGGAGTGTCATGACTGTCTCCCAATAACATATTAGGCTATGGAATACGCTTTGTACGACACAGCGTTGCTTCTTTCACAGCGTTGGCGACTTTCGATCCCAAACAAACACGATCACTCAATTGATATTTTTGTTTCTGTCAATATAACTGTTCTTAAAGTCGTGCCGGTTTATCAAGCGTGCCGGATCATAGGATGCCGGATTACTGGAAGTTTACTGTATATGAAAGTAGATAAAATGGACTATTTAACCATACAAAACGTGTTACCCTCACCTTTTGTTACCAAAATTAGGCTACAAAAAAAAATTATAAAACTGCAAAGAAAATATTTTATGTAACTTTGCTTTCCCTTAAAATAATTTTAGATACACATAACCAAAATTCCAAGATATAGATTTTGTTAAGAATTTTATGGAGAATAAGATAATATATAATTAACATAGGCAAGAAGTATTTGTAAAATTTACGACGAATAAAACAAAATATGTCCTATGGTACTTACCCTAATCCCATAAGAACACATGTTAAATCAAGCTACGAACATTACACTATTTCCTACTCATATTTGAGGTAATAAACTAGATGACACATATTAATTTATTCCAATAATATAAATTAACAATATTAATAACACTTTTAATCATTAATAACCTTAAAACAATTGGTAAAATATGTATTTTGTTGTTTACAAAGTTAGCAGAGACAACAGTTTTTTTTCCCACATTTTTCATTGCATATTACCAATCACATTCTGCCATTTCAAATGGGTGTTTTGAGTTAGCTTAGAGGGGAGTGATGTTGTTCGCATCCGCAGCATTCCATTAAAGCTGCACATACTCCCTGGGTGATGCTAAACTAACAATTTTTGGCAGCTGAACTATCACGCGAGTGATCTCTCAGCTATGCCATCTGCCAGACCGAATTCAAACGGCCCTTTCCAGGGCCATTTTAGTTAGTTTTAAATGGTTTGACGCAGGTGCTATGCACCACAGAGAATGTTTTAAATTTTTCAGAAGTTGGTGGCTGGCTATGTATGCCTTACGATATTATATATACATATATATATATATATATATATATATATATATATATATATAGTTAGTTTAGAACCTCACGGTAACAGTGGTTCATGGGTGCATTTCTGTCATGCACTATATGGGTCATTATCAAATTAATGGCCAACTTGAGTCTCTGCAGGAAAAAATTAATTAAATTAATTTTTCTCATGCAAATAAAGCTTTGTAGAAATAGTAAGTATATTATTAAACATGATCTTGCTTTAAATAAAATTATTGAATGAAAATAAATGTATAAAAAAAAAACAATATTTGTCTAATTTTTCCCGTCGCTCACTGTCTCCATGCCTCAGAGACTAAGTTTTCAGTTGACAAAAGCCATGCAAATTTACAAAAATTAACTACCATGTAAAATGCCCATGATTTTCATATTAAAGTTATATTTTGAAATAAAGTAATAATATTATTGAAATCAAATGGATTTCAAAATAATTTGCCATTATTTTCGTGTCCCTACAAGACCAATAAAAGTGTAGCGATGTTTTGAATTTGCCGCCAAATCACCGCGGACCGTTTCATTTCTCTCATTCCTGTCAGTAGCGCTCGGCCGAAGTTACGTGGAAGATGTGTTGTGGACGGCAGCATCGTAATCTTCATATTTCGTTATTTACACATTTCAGTTGAGAAATCGTGCGTACATTGATTGCTGTTCCCCTCGCTCACTCCTCATAACTCATTTATAATTATAACAGCAAAACTAGCAATGGTAGTTTTAGAACCACCATTATAGATTATGAAGCCGGTATAAACTCAAACAAAGGGCTGCGCAATACTGCCGGTATGGTCAGGTCAAAAACTTAAGACCTACGACATTTTCTCTTCGCTCACGTTCTCCCTCCCCCCCCGCTCACGGATGAGTCGTGAATAAAGGGAATCCCTTTGCTATTATCATCGTAATAATACATTTTATTATTACTTCACCTTGCATTATTAATTGATACAACTTATTTACTTATTAGTGTTTTATTTATTATTTATTAGTTCCCCTTCGCTCACGGCGATTCCCCCTTGCTCACTCCCTCACGATCACATTTTCTATATTAAAAAATATCAAATTATATAAAATAATTAAAAAAATTATAATAATTGGAAGTTTATACTCTTTACTATAATTTTATTATATTTTTAAATAAAAATAATAAATAATCTATCAAAATATGGAAAGTTTAAGTGAGTTTTAGAGATTGAAATGAAAATAAGGCACATTTTCCAGTCTAACGAACACAATAATCAATATAAACTGGTTTTAACTTATGTAGGAGTTAGTAATTACATTTACCTTCAACATTCGGCTTATAACTTTTGACTTTACCATTTTTTTAATCACTTTTTTATCAAGAAAAAAAACATGAGCGAGAGGAAAATTTGTTGTGTATTCCTGAAATGAAATCAGGAGAAACAGTCTTAAATGTAATTTTTACGCTCTGATATTTGTAAGGTTTTATTCTGTAGTTCATTTACTTTGAACTACTAATAAATAACTTGTTTCTGAATTTTATTATTTTTATTTTTTACCTTTCTCAAATTGGCCATTAATTTGATAACGACCCATACAGTAACGTCACGTTTTCTAACCTACAAAAAATCATCGCAAATGCTCAAAGATGAAAAGCTGGGCCGAAAAATCGACGTATTACGCTTGGAGGGTTAAGGTTAACAAGGGAAATCTATTTGGGCTTTTCTCCGTAATTTGTTAGGCCAAGTTAAAAATTCGAAATAATAAGAAATAATAATTATTTGTTTTTTTAAGCTCTTTTAAATGGTTTTAGTTAAATTTGTTGAATTTAGAAAATTGATGTCCTAAAATGAAAAAACCAATTTTTTACACCTGAAACCCCATAAAACCGTTTTCCATAACCCGATAATGCTAGTTTGCAAACTCATGAAAATAGACCTGGTCTAACACCTCCATACCAAATTAATCAAAATTGGAGATCCCATCAAAAGTTATCAGTACCATGGACACACACACACACACACACACACACACACACACACACACACACACACATACATATATACACAAATACGTAAACATGACAATAAACTAATGCTGTTTTTGAATTCTGGGGACCTCAAAATGAAAAACTAACATGGTCCCTATGAATCTAACTCATCTATGAATGAAAGTCTAACCATGGCTACTACCGTAATAGCTTATTCCCAACAGTGAAATTCGATGGGTTGGGTAAACAGTCCGGGTAAAACTGCAAAAAGGACTAGGCCGGGTAAGAAGGTTTTAAAATTTGTCACCACGAGCGCTGCTATTCTACTTACATTTGTATTCCATTATATAATTTTCAAACAGCTGATTGTTTTTAGCAACATAATAAAATGAAACGATAACAATCCTTCAGTGCAGACGAGATCAACAAATGAGGGCGTGTGTATTGGCCCAACTTTTAACCACCCTGTATATTAATTAAAGGTGGTATGATGAAAAATACTATTCATAGCTCGTCCGAAAGTGGAATACCGGTGCTTGATCGAAGTCAAGTACTCGGCTTCGCCTTGTACTTGGCGTGGCGGCAGGTGTGCGTAGCAGACAGCAGACAGTTGAAACGACTGATTACTTCGGGATCCCGAGCTCTGATGGAAGCGCCCGAATATAAGTTTGCTACGGCAGCGGATGCCTTCAGTCTTTGATTGATTTTTGCCGTTGCTGTTAGTGTAAAATTATCAACACAGGAAACTTAAAAACAGTATTTAACTTATTTATTTTATTTGTTTGACCTGTTTTACCAATCTAACTTGTATTAAATATTATTAAAAGTTGAAAAAATCGCGCTTGTCAAAATCTTGCATATTTGCGTCATAATTGGAAATTTCCCGCATAATTCCCGGTAGCGTAAAATTCCCGTATAAATCCCGGTTTTCCCGATATTCCCGGTCGCCGGACACCCTGTGTAAGGAAATATCAGGTAAACCATACCTAGTGAATGTCCATAAAAAATTTTAGAAAGTTATTTCAATATATAAGTGAAATACAGGGTTTTGTTGATTTCACATAAGATTAACATGGAAAACGTATTTTTGGCTTTCCTCCGTAATCTGTTAAGCAAAGTTAAAAATTCAAAATACTAAATTGTTGTTTTTTTGAGCTCTTATAAATGGTTTTATTTAAAATTGTGGAATTTTAAAAATTGAGGTCCAAAAATGCCAAAAAAAAAACATTTTTAACCCCTTTGAAACCCCATAAAACCCCGTTCCTATGACCCAATAGTGCTGGTTCGCGAACTCATGAAAATAGACCTAGTCCTACACCTTCATACCAAATTTCATCAAAATCGGTGGTCCCTTTCAAAAGTTATCAGTACCACGGACACATATACATGTAAATAGATATATATGTTAAACAATATTAATAAAATAAACTGAGTATCCTTGTAAAACATTTTATAGAATTGCTACATGTTTCGGCACTAAGGCCATTTTCAAGCAAAATAAAATAAAAATAAATCTGAACTTAATACAATTTAGATGAACAAAAATTAGATAAACATAATTAAATAATCACATGTCAAATTTTTCTTCCTGCAAAATTTGTTAAATTGGTTCAGTACTCCAGGAATCATTCATACTTGTTAACATTTTATTTTTCTTGTATTTTTCTCATTGTGTCAAATATTGGATTTTTGCTATTAAGTTGACCAATAGTTAATGGTGTCTTTTTGAGCTTTATATATATGAAATTTTTCCTTGGAATCCATACCTCTTTGTTTTTTTGAAATATTCTATAGTTGTGATTTTTAAGGAGATCTGCAAGGGTAGATTTCATTGATGTTTGGTTGTTACTTTTAAGAGCTTGTATATGCTCACGAAGTCTTGACTTAAAAGATCTCCCCGTTTGTCCGATGTAGAACTACTGCAGTCTGAACATTTAAGTTTATATATTCCTGCTTGTTTATATTCATTTCTTTGTTCTTTTTCAAGTGTTGCTTTTTTGTTGATCAAGTGGAATGCATTATTTTCTGTACAGTAACTGACTTTGTAGTTTGTCTTTTCAAAAGTTTGTATACTAAGTAATATGTACTTTTTTTTATTATAAGACGTATTTCGTAGTTTACGAACTTAGCAGAGGGCAACAGTTTTTTCCTGTTTCATTGCATATTACAATGAACAAGCAGGAATATATAAACTTAAAAGTTCAGACTGCAGTATTTTGTACATCAGACAAACGGGGAGATCTTTTAACTCTAGATTTCGTGAGCATATACAAGCTCTCAAAAGGAACAACCAAACATCAATGAAATCTAACTTTGCAGACCATCTTCTCCGTAAAAATCACAACCATAAAAGTATAAAAGAAACCATGGAAATTATTGAATATTCCAAAAAAGGAAGAGGGATGGATTCCAAGGAAAAATTTCATATTTAAGCTCAAAAAGACAACATTCAACTATTATTAAATGGTCAACTTAACAGCAAAAATCCAATATTTGACACAATAAGAAAAATAAAATGTCATAAAGTATGAATGATTCCTGAAGTGCTGAACCAATTTAACAAATTTCCAAGAAGAAAAATTTAACATATAATTATGTTTATCTAATTTTTGTTCATCTAAATTGTATTAAATTCAGATTTATTTTTATTTCATTTTGCTTGAAAATGGCCTTAGTGCCGAAACATGTAGCAATTCTATAAAATGTTTTACAAGTATATATATATATATATATATATATATATATATATATATATATATATATATATATATATATATATATATGACTTCGTCAATTTCATGAACAATGCTTTAAAACAATAAAATATTAAATCTTGAAAATCTCTCACTTTTTTTGCTTATTATAATTTAGTAAAAGAGTAAAAGGCAGGAGTGAATAGTTTAGTTGAAGAAACAGATTTGCAAACCTTGAGGTCGCACATGTCGCGGGCGTGTTACTATTAAAATCTTCGAGCTTCTTTTGATCTGGGCCTTGGACGTTCGTTCCAAATTCTTCTCTTCCAAACTTTTAGCTGTGTCTGGAAATATCAAAGATAAATTATTAGTTTTATTGATGCTTTCCATAAAATATCAAATAAAATGTAAAAAAATAATCTTTACATTTTCAAGATAAAACACAAAATACCCCCGTCGCAGCAGACCTGCGTACTCAGCGAATTTCCAATGGAATTTTGGTATATTTTCTATTTCCCCATATGGGGATGAGAGTATGTAGGTTTGCCGCCATATGGGTTTTGTTGGTAAACATAAGTTAAACCCAATAGTGAATGTTCATACCAAATTTTATCAGGTTATGGTGTTCTTTTTATTTTCCCCATAAACCCCATAGGAGTGAGTACATAGGTTTGCCGCCATATGGGTTTTCTAAGCAAATATAAGTTAAACGCTTCCGAATGAATGTACTTACCAAATTTTATCAAGATATGTCAATAAATAAGCAAGATAGAAGGTTTTCTTGGTTTCCCATACGAATAACATGGAAAACATAGTTTTTGGATTTTCTCCATAATTATTTAAGCTAGGTGTAAAATTCAAAATACTAGATTGTTTGTTTTTTTAAGCTCTTTTAAATGGTTTAAGTTAAAATTGTTGAATTTTATAAATGAAAGTAAAAAAAAGCCAAAAACCCACTTTTTACCCTTTTGAAACCCCATAAACCCCCGTTCCCATGGTCCGATCATTCTGGTTCGCGAACTCAATCTAGTAGATGCTGGCTTACACCCCTGTACCAAATTTCATCAAAATCGGAATTTCTGTTCAAAAGTTATCGTGTTCACGGACACATACATATATATATATATATATATATATCAATTTGAACGAACGGTGTTTTTGGCTTCTAGGGACCTCAAAACGAAAAAGTATCATGGTCCCGGGCTTAGGTCTTACCGTGACTACTACCGTAATAGCGTATTCCCTATAGGGAAATTCGCTAAAAAGTATTTAGGAATAATATTTCAGATGGAAGAGCACAAAATGTCAACTGCCAAATTACAAGGAGTACAGTCAATAACTGCTATTGAAATCACTCATGTAAAATTACTGTGCAAGTATTCGAAAATCAAGTATTTTTCGAGCCAAGTTTGCACTACAAGACCAAAGTTTTGAAAATAACTTTTAAGTTTTATTTGAGTTTTATAACTGACTTTTCAAGTAAAAAGTATAAAAGGAATAATTCATATATAAGATATAAATGTGACCCTCTTGAACCTCTCGAGATTGAACCTCTTTTCTATCGCATTTGTTGAAGAAAACCTGTTTAATTTTGTCATTACAATCAACATGACTTAAAAAATGTAATAAATGAAAGAAACTATGTCTCATTGTAAATAAATTTAAATTGACTATTCGATTCAAGATAGAAAACAATTTCAGATGATTTGTTCACACAAAATACCGGTCTGTGAGAGATGTGTGAGAGTGAGAGATATGTACATTAAAATAAGTACCATACTATAAAGCATATTTCTTAATTAATTAAGAGTAAATACAGTAATATTCACTTTTTGCAGTAGTCAGTTTCATAGCATATCAATGTTAAAACGGAATTATCAAACAGGAATTTGATGTTTATTATTTATATAACTGTTTTGTCATTGATTATAATTCTTGCAATCGTAATCAATGGACATGTTGATAAGTTGCGAACCATTGTGTTGAATAAACTAAAAAGTGAAAAAAGTAATACTATAAATGAAAAGTGGTAAAACGAAGTGGTAGCACCGAGAACGCTATACCCCACCCCAGCCCAGGCATCAAGAACGCTATACCCCGCCTCGGCCCAGGCATCAAGAACGCTATACCCCACCGCAGCCCAGGCATCAAGAACGCTATACCCCGCCTCTGCCCAGGCATCAGGAACGCTGTACCCCGCCTCGGCCCAGCCATCAAGAACGCTATACCCCACTGCAGCCCAGGCATCAAGAACGCTATACCCCGCCTCTGCCCAGGCATCAGGAACGCTGTACCCCGCCTCGGCCCAGGCATCAAGAACGCTGTATCCCGCCCCGGCCCCGGCAGAAACTGAACTGAAGGTTCCTTTTGACAGCTCAAATTACACAAATGCACCGGCAGTGGGTTTCCCCGCTTTAAACACTGTGAATATACTCATGATTATATATACTTGTCTTGTGTTGTTTGACATTTTGTGGTGCCATCTATTGAATCCTTAAGTTTGAAGAGCATAATTGCAGTGCTAAATTTCATGAAAGCTTTGCACAATGTCTACCAAGAGAAAACATACTGTTCAAAAAAAAAAAAAAAAAAAAAAAACAACAATGTGAAGCAAACATAAAAATCTCAAGTGTATTAATGTTTAAAACATTAATTTATTTATAAATTAAAAGTTTTTCTCTTAGTTAGCCACATGATCATGAAAATGAGAGCTTCTCATATATCAGTGTTACATTAAAAACTTCCCTTATTCTTTAAAATTGTGTGTATTTATATTGAGATTACTTTCAACAATTGATTATCCCAAAAAATGTATTAGGCTATACAGTACACTCTCGTTCATCGGAACTAATGTGGCGGACAGCCGGTTCGGATGTCAAAAAATTCCGATGAAGCAGAGTCCGCCGTGAGTCATCATTTCCGCCCGTACGGTGGCCTATAGTAATAGTATTCACTCTTGTTTTTAAGATAACACAAGAGATTTTATGAAAATTAGGCACTCAAACTTTGAACATGGTAACATGAACGTATAGGAATAAAAACAACGCAGGAAATAAAGATCCAAAATAGTTATTCTCATATTCCATATTTATATTCCACTTATATTCCAGCAGTCAACTGACTTCCACATAACACAGGTGCAGTCGCGACGCGAGACAGACTGAACGACAGTTTGGGAAGCGGTCGAAACGGATGTTCACTTCCTGCCCCCTTCCTCTTTCTATTTTTGTGCTAATACTCCACGGCCTCGTAAATCACATCGATGTGTACAGATTATAGAAAACGCCTGATGACGTTTGATGCAAAATGTGATACTTCACTGTTGTGCAGATAAAATGAATGGAAATTGAAGGCGCTAAAACGGAAAAATTATAATATTTCATAAGAAAAAAATTAATAATATCCAGATTTTTAGTTCCGATGAAGCGGAGTTCCGATGTCGCCGAGTCCGATGAACGAGAGTGTACTGTACTGGACAAACCCAGCCGAATTATTCTAGTTAAGCAGGGTTTCACTGTAACTTAAAATTTGACAATTAAGTTTACTTAAGTTTAATCTTTTACATAAGGTTAAATTTGTATAATGTCTTTATCACTTACCTTCAATTGAAAACTCAATTCATTTAATGAAATATAAAGATATTCTAATTTAATTTAGTAAAATATCATAAATACATGATTTTAATTTGTCAGTTGTTTGACACCATTCAATTGCTTTCATGCAATTGTGATAAATAAAAAATACTTTGATTTGAAAAACTCTATTAAAATGTCTTTGTGCAGTTTGAAGTTAAATGCAAGTAGTATGTATTCCTGACTATTGACAATTGAAGAATTCTCTTGTGGTAATTATTTTCCCTCCATTGGAATAATGTGTTTGTGACAAGAAGAAATAATTCTAAATATATAGGCCTAAGCTATATAACACTCAATAATAACACACGATAATACTCCAAAGCATGCAATAATAACACACGATAACATTCCAAAACATGCAATAATAACACATGATAACACTCCAAAGCATGCAATAATAACACTCGATAATAACACACGATAACATTCCAAAGCATGCAATAATAACACTCAATAATAACACACGATAACATTCCAAAGCATGCAATCCTAACAGCGTGCACTAATATCATCCACATGTGCATAAGTATTTTTTTCTTTTATACATCCTAAAATTGAGGAACATTCTTAAAATATAGCTATATTAACATTTACTTAATATTATAAATAACTATTTATATTTATTTGACAGGACTAACTGCTCATTTAATCTTATTTACAATTTGCAGAACAGTACAACAAAAATAGTGTACAAAGATTAAAAAAATAGCATAGAGGGTAAGTAGCAAAACCCAAGGTTCAGCATACCAAGAAAATATTGAGAGGTTAAAAAACAAGAGGGTTACATTATTATCAGTGAAAACATTTCAGTAAGCAAATATCTTAAACATGCCAAACATTTTGTTAAGAAAATGTCTGAAATATGCAAGGCATTTGGTGAGTAAATTTCTAAAATGAACAAATGTGTGACTGATCAGCAGCAAAATAAATGGATAATATAAAAGAGTAAGAGGAATGTTGAAACTGGGAATGGTGGAACTGGAAATGATGGAACTGGAAATGGTGGATATGAAAATTGAAACTGACCCAAGTCCAAAAACAGGGAGGGATAAGTCAACAGGTTTACATGTTACTTCCTATTAGTTATGTGTGATATATATGTGACGCAGAAACACCTGATGAAAAGTTTTTTTTAACTGATATCAAACGAAATTCAATTCCATACTACTTCTTGTTTGAGAACAAATGCGTGGATACAAAAACATTACATTATAGTACCTATTATAAATTAATAGTAAGTAATTTTAACAATTTTACTAAATTGAAAATAAAAAGCAACAAACTAATTCTTTGTTTGACTATATATATAGATCAATGATTATATATAAAGGAAAATATATAAAAAATCCTAGGACAAAAGGCCAATAAGAAATAACATAAAGAGGGCCAAGAAAAACATAGAAGAAGAAATATAATTAATTTGGTGAAATTAAAACAAATATGTTGTTAAAACCTGTAACAAAAGAAACAATTAAAAGTAGAAAACAACTAAAATTTTGAACACATCTCTAAAATTTATATGAACATTGAATTAGACAAAAACAATCACAAATTACATTAAAAAATGTTTCAATAATACATTTTTAAATGATGTGTGGTACTAGTATGAAAACTCTTCACAAAACAATTAAAAAACAATCAAATGTGATGACTAAATGAAATGAGATGAAATGAAATGAAATGAAATGAAATGAAGTGAAATGACATTACAAATTATCAACAGGCACATGTTAATTAGGTACAACATATGGGTAGGGTTTATATCTCTCAGTTTTAGATTAAAAATTACTTAATATTAAAAATTTCATAGGTTCCAGGTTCATATCCTACAGATTTTAAAAATTAAATAATAAATTCAGTTGTTGCACTGGTAACAGTTTCATACAAACCAGATTTTGTCAAAATAATATTAATACAGCAACTAGTTGTTTCATTGGTACTAGGTTCATTTGTCCCAGTTTGTTTGATTTAGAATGAAAACAACGCCCGTTTCATAGGTCCCAGGTATCAACCATAAAAAAGTGACGCGGCCGCCAAATCGGGCTGTACAGTCCGAGCAAGAATCGCGAACGGCCAACTGGCAGCAGCGGGCGGTACAATTCCCGCTAATTGCATTGCCTGCAAAATTGGTTAGCGCTCAGCATGGGCTTCTAATTTTCTACTTTATAGTGTATATTGAAATACTACAAGAATAGTTTTGGTATCTTATTAAAATATACTAGGGGCCTAACTACCCCCTGTGCCACAGAGTTTTATACTGCCCCTTATACCCCCATGTCCATGCCACCGTACTTCCTATAACCCCGTGCCTCCGTGCCTGCCGTTCCTCACCGTGCAAAGTATGTCCCTCCCATGCCACCAGCGAGGCCCTCAAGCCTACAGTGCCACCGACACCCCTCGTGCCCCCGAGCTCCCGCACCCACGGAGCTCCCGTGCCCCCATGTAACGTAAAAGCCAAACGACATGCACTGAGAAAAGACAATTTATTAACTGTTACGCTATATCAACCATATACTACGGCGTCAGTTTTAACTGTGGTATATTCAGCTCACAAAATCATAAAGACATAGATGGGTCACGAAGAAGAAATCTACTATGGATCCGTAACTTTTCCATGACTATTGGTGTTTTCATTTTTTTTATAGTAAATTTCCAATTAAAATAATAATAATAATAATTATATGGTTATCTTAACTCAAAATATCTGCTGAATAACCAGCTGAGTTTTTAAGAAAAAATATTCACTGGAACATCTGCTTAAATCACAAGTGTAGATCTAAAAATCTTCTTCACATTAGATTAACATTGGAACTTCAAGGTCCAAAGGGGCGCAGCCCAGGCAACTTTTGATGATTCTGGTATTTTTCCTTGCGTCCTTGGCCCTCAAGCTTTAAAATGAGCCATCACACGCAACTCTAACTTTTTATAACTCGAGATATTTTGTGGGGACCGATTCGCTACGGAATTATATATATAGATATTACCCATTACTCTACATTATGCTAAATGATTCCAAAATTGTTGGTGAATAATTATTGGATATAGAGAAATTGTCGAAATTCTACCATCGCGTTCGTCAATGATCGCAATACTTCTACGCCTTATAGAATATTTTTTGAGGATGAAACTTATATATTCACATTCTAAAATAACTACATTATGAGTAGCTTCTAATCTAAATGGTTTGTTTAATTATAACTGGGTAACAAAAAATAAATAAAAAACAATTTAATTTCATATAAGAAGTTTTTTGAGTTAAGGTAATTTTTTTTTTTAAGGCAAACTGTTTGCGGAATTTTTTTGGGTAATGAGTTGATTGAATGATTGATGACATAATTTACAAAAACTACTTTCAATTTCATACAATCTCATTGAAAATGAGCACAAAGAAGACCATTTTTGCGACCAGCTATGTACATCTGAGATCACAACGCTTCCACATTATTTATTTATTTATTTATTTTTCTTTTTTTGTAAAGCTCAAAAGATGTTTATACCGTTTTAATTGACCTTTTAAAAAAATTTCAATGCATAAACTGACAAATTTTGTTATTGTTATAACTGATATGTTCACTTCAATGGTGTAAACTTATAATTATCAAAACGATAGTTCTTTGAATCAATCACTCCCTAAAGACTATAATAAAAATTATTAGTTAAGAATATGGATTTAAAAAAATCAAATACAAATATAAATCTTTAAAATGCTGCTGTTTAACATATACCGTTAGGCATTAATGAGCATTAACTAATCTACAATAAGTTTTAAATATAAAATATATTTATATATTTCAGTAATACGTTGCATCCTTTCAGATAATTTTGTTCGTATTTTACTTTATTTGGATAGCCAGAGTGGTGTTTTAGTTGAATTTAATTCCATTATTTTATTTCGTCAGACAGGCTGTCCCTGATTGCTATTGTGAATTTAATTTACTTTTGAGAAGACATTTTAACCCTTTCCACTCGAATTAATTTTGAACCGTTTTTCCCATATACAGTAGAACCTCAATATGAGTTCAGTCATGAGTTGGAGCTTGAGGCGAACGGACGTACGTGGTCGGCGGAGCGCTCTTATCTTTTGCGACGGATAAGATAGCTTTCTATGCGAGTTTGATTGTTAAAGTGTATCGACTTCATAGTGAGGCTTGTCGTTCAATAGTGCAACATTAAAAGTATTTTTTCTTTTCTTATTCTTTAAGAAAATGGTTGAAAAGTGCAAAGTGTGCGACAGAAACATAACTACCCGTAATGTGATAGTTAAGTGCAATGACTGTAAGCTGTTGTTTCATGGATCTTGTGTTAATATGACACAAGATGATGTGGATTACCTCGAGACAGAAAATGAAATATGGAGGTGCGATGACTGTAAAAAAATAAGAAGAGATAGCCTAATGATGGAATCGACACTCGATAAAACTAGTGCAAGTACTGAAGATGTCATGAAGCTGCTAATGGAAATGCGAGTTGAGTCAAAACAGCAAAGTGAACAGTTACAGACTGAATCCCGTAAGCAGTTAAAGCATTTAGAAGATGAATTAGGAAAGTCAGTCAATAACTGCCACGAAAAAATAGAAGACCTAGTAAAGAAAATTGAAATGCAATCGGAGGCTATTAAGGCCTATGAGAAGAACTTGGAAAATTTGTTACAAGAAAATACTGGCCTCAAAGCTAAAGTAACCTCACTAGAATCACGCTTAGACGATAAAGAGCAATACTCTAGAATAAACTGTTTGGAGATTAACGGAATTCCTGAAAAGAAGAATGAAGACACCGTAGAGATAATCAAAGCTGTCGGGACTTGCCTAGGAGTGGAGATAAAAGCAGAAATGGTGGATGCGTGTCACCGGTTGGGCCCAAAGCAGGATAAAAAACCAAGAGGAATTATTGTCAAGTTTACGCGTCGTACTACAAAGGAAGAAGTATTACAAAAGAGAAGAGTCAAACGCAATTTCAACACCCACGATCTTGGATTCAATGAATCGGCAGCAGAAGTTGTTTACATAAACAAAAGCCTTTCAGCAGTGCGACGTAAAATTCTAAATGCAGCACGGACCTTGAAGAAAGAAAAAGGATATTCCTTTGTGTGGGTGAGAAATGGACGCATATTTGTACGGAAAAATGAAGGGGACCCAGTGATAAACATAACTTCCTTGGATCAAGTGGCCAAACTGTAAATGCAGCTGCTCGAAATAGAGACGTAAGCCATCAGTCAAGGCCGTAGCCAGCGGGGGGGGTCAGGGGGTCGAAACCCCCCCCGAAATTTTGACACAAAACAACCCGAAATATGTTTAAAATGTTTTCATAACAGATAATTTGAAAATTAAACGATGGTAAGAAATAAACTTATAAACAAAGAAAATACCAATCTACTTATTTGCTTAATTAAAATGTTCGTCATGACGAAAGTCGTAATTAACTGTTCGGAAGCCATATCATAGGGATCGCGGGAGAGTGTGAACCACAATGAATGAGCTGAAATTTGACATAACCTTAGCCTGTCAATCCACTCATCAGAACTTATTTGCTTTAATCGTGTGTGTTTTGGCCTGTTTACACTTTTTCATATTGACAATTAGTCTCATAAAGCTTTGTCTCATCAGTTTAATTCGCTTACACGACGACATTAAAAGCTCAGTAAGGTAGGCCAAACAAAACAAGAAAACAGTATTTTAATTATGCCTTCTCCTGCATCAACAGCTCTAGCTCTCTTTTATTTGATTTGGTAAGACCAAGGAGGTTATATTCTTATACTGGTGGGATCACCATTTTGTTGCTGATGAGAAAAAGCGTGCTGTTAAATTTTTTTTGGGTTGGTAACATATTGAAGTTACATTTTGTTGTTCTTTGAACGGTAATGAAAAGCTGTTTGAATCTTCTTTGGAAATGATGAATAGGCCTAAGTACATCATTCATTATTTATCTCGTTATCTCACACAGTAAAGGAATGTGTTTTGATTTGACATCTTGTTTCGTTTAGGTTAAACCATTATTTCGTTGCAGTGTACCGTACCAAAAGAGTACGGTAATTTTAGAGTTGTTGGAGTTCGTTGTTTTAAATTAGCTTTGGGATTAAGTTAATTTCCCAGAATTAAAATAACTTATTTACGACGTGGGATTTTACATTCTGACATTTTATTTGTTGCAACTTCTATGACATCTATGACAATTAATGAACAATTCTACAGTAAAATTTGGACCCAAATTAATTGTTGTGTTATTATCTGCAACTAACTTGAGCTACTCTTAATGTAAATTGATGTAAAAGTTAATTTGTGACTGATATGTAAAATAAAAGACTTGATTCTCAATTCGTTTGACTCCCTTGGCTGACTCGTTCATTTCGGCAAGTAATTCAAATTGGTACTTCAGTTCAACCAACCTAAGCAAATCATCGGCACACTAGGCTAGCATGGTTGTGTGCTGTCTCCAGTATAGAATATAACCTCTTTAGACGAGACAAGCCAATATTTTTATTGTGAATATATTCTTGTGGTCAAAGCTTTCTGAGCGAGTGAGCGGCACAGCACTTATGTCAATTCACAAGAGAGACAGAAACTCTGATGAAAGATGTCTTGTTAGCAGTTTTTCAGGTTGTTATGAACCAACCGATAGATTGAGGATTGAGTGAAAATATGCTTATAACAAGTGCTTATAAAGTGGTATATTTATTGTGTTGAAAATTAATCCATTTTAGATATGTTATGTTATATCTCGCAGTGATGTTTAAGTTAGCAAAAGCTTGAAGTAAAAATAAGAAGAAGAATTTAGTTTGTATCGGCAACAAAACAATCCTAACAACTCTAGGTATTTATGCTGTGTTTTCTAAGTTATTTAATAATAAATCATTATTATTTTTTGTAATCATATAAATACTATTTAAATATCTAAATTCTTACTTACTTTGACATTATGCCTAGATTATAAGGAATTTTTCTAAAATGAATATTTGGAAGTTAAGTTACTTCCTGTAACCACGGAAGTCAAACCCCCCCCAAAATTTTTTCCTGGCTACGGCTTTGCCATCAGTGATTACTCTATTGAAAATAGTTTTTGTTTGTTGTGTGTCTCCATATTTAGGCTACTATGGTAATAGTTTTTTTATCGTGTTTGTTCAGTTATGGCACGGTTCCTGGTAATTTTTCATAACTTGAATCAATAGCAATTACAGTATTTAATTTTAATTTCTAAACTAAAATGCGTTATTTAAATAGAGAGTTATTTACTCATTATACGGAATATTTAAAATTAATTCATCAAAACATTAGAAGTGTAAGGAAAAATTTCGACCTATTTGTTTTGAAACTACAAACTTTAGAATTATTGCCAGATGTTATTGTTCTCTCTGAAGTATGGATAGAGGACTACCAATTGTGCCTTTTCCAACTACCTAATTATACATCATTTGCAAATTGTAATAGTTTATATAGAGCAGGAGGAGTTATAGTTTATGTATCCGATAGGATAAACTGTAGAACATTAGATGATGTTAATATCAGGTCTGCTGATTGCCTTCATTTAGAATTAACAATTACAGAAACTATTATTTTTGATTTAGTAGCAGTATACAGGCTGCAGGAGTTCAGTGAGGATGTTTTTATAAATGAGTTTGGTAATTGTTTGGAAAATATTAAAAATAGAAACTTAACTATATGTGGTGATCTAAATATTAATTTGTTAGGGTCACTTACTAGGCAAGCAGAGAGTTATTTAATAAAAATGGAAAGTCATGGTTTGGAATCAAAAATAACAGAGCCCACAAGAGTTACTTTAGAATCGGAATCTCTTATTGACCATATATTTATACGTCATGGTGTAGGTGTTAACATTGACACGGTGAGCTGGGTGGTAGAAACAAATGTGACTGACCACCGAGCAACCGTTATCTGTGTGAAGTGTAACCGCACAACCAATAAAGTTAAAACTAACCTAGAATTGTTTAGTATAAACTATAGATTGTTGAATGAACTGTTACAAACGGCAGACTGGCAACCAATTTTCACACAACCGTCTGTTTCCTTGGCTTTTCAACTTTTCGTTTCGCAAATTAAGGATAGTATTGTTAAATCACAGGTAAAAAAAGGAAATTGGGAAATGAAACACAAAAAATTAAAACCGTGGATGAATGTCACTTTGTTAAAATTAGTAAACGAAAAGAACGCGATGTATAAAAAAATGTTAAATGACCCAAATAACGGTACTCTAAAAACAGATTATATTCATTTTAAGAATAGATTAATAAATAAAATACGACTGGCAAAAAACTCTTACTATAATACAATTTTGATACATAATAAGAATAATCCAAGAGCTCAATGGAAAACTATTAATCAAATTATTTGATGTAGTAACAAAGATAACGCTACTATAATATTGAAAGATGAATCTGGTGTTTGTGTACAGGACAAAAAAACTGTCTCAAATATATTGAATAATTTCTTTTGTACAGTAGCGGATGAATTGAGGAATAATGTAATCGCGGATCAAGCTGCTTTGAATGCCTCGGGCATTCCAAGGCGAAACATATTTAGAGGAGATACGGTAAGAGATTCTATATTCTTTTATCCCACTGATTGTTATGAAATCAGATCGATAATAAATTCACTTAAAAATAGAAAAGCCCCAGGTTCCGATAACATTACTCCGGTGATAGTTAAAAATATTTGTGACAATGTTGTTGATAAGCTAGTCTATCTGATTAATCTAAGTATGGAAAAAGGTGAATTTCCAGACATTCTGAAATCAGCAATTGTAATTCCATTACATAAAAAATCTGATAAATGCAATCCAAATAACTATCGCCCGATAGCCCTTTTGTCTATTTTTTCCAAAATTATTAAAAAAGTAATTAAGATAAGATTGGTAAAATTTTTAAACAAGAATAGCTATTTTAGCGAAGAGGCAAAAACACGAATGATGCCTTGTTATGTTTCATGTCGGAGGTGTATAATAGTGTAAATGAGGGTAAATATTGTGCAGGTTTGTTTGTCAATGTCATGAAAGCTTTCGATACGGTTGATCATAAAATGCTTCTCAATCGGTTGTATCAGGCGGGAGTGAGAGGTATTCCACAGAAATGGTTCTTATCGTATTTGACAGATAGAAAACAACAAACTAAAGTGGGAGGCGAAATAAGTGATTTGAGATACCTCCGGCATGGAATACCTCAGGGTTCTGTACTTTCTGGTCCCTTATTTCTGGTTTATGTAAATAGTTTATGTAATGCAAAGTTATCCGGCAAGATAGTGTCATTTGCTGACGACACTGCTTTGTTTTATAAGGCTGATTCAATTGTTGAGCTGAGACATAAGATGCAAAATGACATAAACGATCTTAAAACATGGTTTACAGACAGTTACATGGTTATGAGTCCCAAAACTAAGTTTGTTACATTTAGTCCAAGGCGTACATTTTTCTTTGAAAATTCTATAAAATATCATACAACAAGTTGTTTGCAAAATGATTGTGACTGTCCCTTGATAGAACAGGTTAGTGAAATTAAATATCTCGGGTTGGTTTTAGACACAAATTTAACTTGGAAAGAACATATTAAATACGTGAGGGACAAATTAATTAAATATACTAGAATTTTTTATATGTTGAAAACAATTTGCTACTCTGACTTATTAAAATCAATTTATTATGCTTTTATAAACTCTAAACTTGAATATGGGCTTTGTGTATGGGGCGGAACTTACCTCACATCGGTAAGACCTTTAATTATGCTGCAAAAATGTATTATAAGACTAGTTTTAAATAGACGTAGATAAGAACATACAGAGCACCTGTTTAAAGTTTTAAAAATATTACCTCTCAGATGTTTGTATGTATACAAAGTGTTAAGAGAATTTTACAATAGAAGTGGTAACAAAAATGCAATTTTAACAGAAAGAATAATAACACGGAGAGGATTAAATGTTACAGTACCAAAGCCTAAAACTTTGTTTAAAAAATTCTATGTCTTTCTTGCCCCTACATTTTTTTAATAAATTACCTGATGGATTAAAGGGGATTCAGAGTCCCTTTAAATTTTCAAGGACAGTGAAGCAATTTTTATTGGAACATAACAATATTGAGTCATTTTATAATACCATAGTTTAGAATAAGCCTACACATTATTATTGTTGGTTTCTTCTTGCATTTTACGTATCATATGTAGCTTACATAGTTTATCTAGGTGTTAATAATTCGTTCAAAATCATTTTTATAATACCATAGTTTAGAATAAGCCTTTGCATTATTATTGTTGGTTTCTTCTTGCATTTTATGTATCATATATAGCTTAACATAGTTCATCTAGGTGTGTAAGAAGTCGTTTCAAAATCATTTTTCAAAGTTATCTTTAATGTTTTATACTTTTATATGCTGACCACGTAGCCAACCTCAGCTTATACTTACTTATTTGTGTAAGTCCCTAACAGGTTTCTACCTCGGGACGGAAGGTAGTTATTGTTTCCTTGATGCAAAATATTGTAAAATTTAAGCAAGCTATAATATTACATCCTTAATATTGTAATGTTTAATGTAAAACTGTAAAATTGTACTATTGTAACAAAGGAAGCAATAAATTTCATTCATTCATTCATTCAATAGTTCGACTCTCGATAGTTCGACATATATATCTATATATAAATTAGCAGAGATCATTACAGTAGAAATGGATAAATATGATAAATAAAAATTCCAAACAGCTGATTATTCACATTTATAATATTAGTAGGATGTAAATCTACGAAATAACAGATATCTAAGTTTGTTTCTGAAACTGCATGTTACTTTCATGTCGTGTGTATATTTCCTTGAAAGAAAAGATATGTTCTTTTTAAAAGATATAAAATTCTATATACAGGGTGTCCCGAAATCTCTACTAACTTTTTCAGGTATTATTCCTGGGCCATAGACAAGTCAAAATATCATATTCAAAATTTTGAAAACTCAAGTTACTCGTATAGCCGCCATTTTGTTTTTTACACAAAATAATTTTTATTTCCATAATGGTTCATTCTTTAAGTTAATATTTGGCATGCACCTTCATCATAGCAATACCCATTTTCAAGAAAAAAGTTATTTTTTCCAATGAGTATTTTCAAAATGGTGGCCGTTTTAAAATTTTAAACTAAAATATCTCAAAACCGGTAAATTTTATAAAATTTTACTAGGAACAAAAAAGTTGACAAATTTAATCATCTAACCAATGGTACCAAGCTTGTAAGGATCTGACAACAAATAACGGAGTTATTTCTCATAATGCTCACAGGGCCAGATGTACTAAATGTAATTTTGTTTTTCATTTTCAATGTGCTGTACCTAAGAAAGACTATGTGGAAAGCACATGGGTATGTGAGTTTTACTCAAAACCAAGTGTTGATGATATTGAGTTGTCCTTTAATAAAACTGATCAGGATAATATAACCTTAATTGACTTTTAAATGAAATGAGATCGTTTAGGAAGTCTCAGAAAGAAATAAAGTGTTCACAGATAACTTAAATAAGTATTCTGAGTGGGTTCAAGAAAATTATAAGAATATTAAATCAGCTGATGGTAAATTGAGTGCTATCACTAAAGAAATCGAAACATTGCGTAAAGATAATTGTAATCTGAAAAAAGTAATTAGGTTTTAACTAAAAAAGTGGTTGATTTGGAGCAAGCCTTGCGAGATAACAAGCTTGAGATATACGGCGTTCCATACAAAAACAATGAAGATATATGTCAAAGATATAAGAAGTTATAGATTTTCCTTTCAAGCCTGAAATGATTGACAACTATTATAGAATTAAAAGTACTGAAGGAGGCCCCGCTCAGGCGAAAAGCATTGTTGTACGTTTCTTGCAAAAAATTGATAAGGAAAAGTTTATTGCTAAGCGAAGACATAAGGGGAATGTTAATTCAAGAGATATAGGGTTCATGGAAGGGGACGCTTCACCTGTATACGCCAATGAAAGCTTGACCCAAGAAAAAGGAAAATACTGAATGCAGCAAGAGTTTTACACATTCATCTGAGTAAGAAATGTTTATCTTCGAAAAAATCAAGGAGACACAGCTATTGTGGTGAACAGTCTTGAAGACATTGCAAAGTTGTCCTGATGATGTTATGGTGATAGTAATAAGTTTTTGTACATTTAATACTAAGTTGGGTGTTTTGATTATGTGTTTGTTCTGTTTATTACTGTGTTACGTATTGTTGGTGGAACCTAAATTCTTTAAGGCGTATTCAATAATGTGTTGTAAGTTGTATACTCATACTGATGAGTAGTCCAAACGGTTCTCAAGGGGCTCTAACTTTGCTATAAATAATCAAAATACAAAAATAACTAAATAACAAACACCACTAAAAGCAAGCGCTATGTTATAATAGATTCTTGGGAATACTTTTCAAAGCATCGAGAGAAAAATGTCAGTTCGAATAAAAATATCAGATATAGATAACGAATAAAGTAGACTTTATTAACTCGCACAAATCAGCCTGCTTATTTCTTTTTAATTACACATTTCTATTCTTTTAGGCCTAGCCTGACATAATGTGATAAAACAATTCCTGGTTCGAGTGCTAAAGAGTAGAGGAGGTATTTTAGTGGGTTAACCCGTTTTTTAGCGGAGTCCCACACCACAGGCTGGCCACTTGTGTGTGTCATTGCATTTTCCGTGCCTCTCCATAAAAAAATCTATAATTCATTTCAACATAAGGACTAAAAAAAAAGTATTTCAAGAATCTATTATCACTATTTTAAGGTGCAGTTACGCAACATCTTAGTATTAAAGTTATTTACTCACTCAAATATCAGTGGATCATGAGCATCTGTAGAATGTTTCAGAAATTCCAACGAGAAACTGGACAGCCAACTGCCAATTTGACGAATCGTCACGAGGTCAAAGCAAAGGGAGTTTCAAGAACTCCCCCATCAAGCAGCATGGTGGCTTAGCTTACAGGGGCAACATGTTTACTGTTCTTTACATTATGTTAAGACGAGGTAAAGATCCTGTCAACACAGTCACTGCCAGCTAAAAAAGGTTGGGACTTGGTGATCATTCTTCCCTTGATGAACACATTTGACCGGAGTCCTAAAATTAATTCTCTATAGTTCACTGTCTTCAAACACCTCAATAGCTGTTAAATTTTTTTCAGAACAAAATCAAGGAGAGTTATAGTTTTGTTCCATTTATCATTTTGACGTTTGTGATGATTGTAAAAAAACATTGGAGGGACCCCATGATAGCGTTAGATTGGTGATGTGGTATTTTCAATAAAACAATGTTAATCTTACATTAAAAATTACAATTCTCTGAAACAGGAATACTGTCAACGCTTTTTAATTCAGCATTTTAAATTCTCAGTGACTGTGTTTATTTATTTAACAATCAGGCCTGTCTTTTTCTAGTAACATAGTTAATTGACTAGACTTTTTTTAAGAAACCAGTTTTCCAAGTCATAAGGGTTAATGTTTTATGTTGATTTAGAAACAAAAAAAAAACTGGCTTATTCTTTTACTTCTGAAGGTAACAATTTTTAATCCACAGGGTTGGCATGACTTTACAGAATTCAATAAAGCCAGTTTAAATTATATCTGTTTAAGAGGTCAAGTACAAAATTAATTCAAAGACTACAAAATAAAAGTCACAGAATTAAAATTACTATTGGCAATGGCTCAGCCTAAGAATTGCTGAATTAATGAGCCTTGCAGTATGCCTAAATCAGCCACAGGTTGGGAGACAATACTTCAAAAGTTTGACATGTTGGCTGTACACCACCCGTCCATGAAGTAGAACTGAGTACATTGGACCTGTAAACACTGTTACTGGTTAAAACTAAGCAATCACATGATTTGGTCCCTGGAAACAATGTGGCCTCACAACCTGCAATAAATAAGATTAATAGATTATAAACAGAATACTGGAGTAAGTCAGTGGATGAATACTGCGACTGGAACCAGGAAGCCTGTGTACAGATGTCACTGACAACCTAGAGTTGAAGGGGGTTAGAGGGAACTTAAAGAAGGAAGTACCTACTTGAGATGAATGATAAAATTAACAAAAAAATTTAGGCAGCAATTAATTTACATTAAAAGTTATCATCAATGGACTCATTTGGGAGTTGTGTTTTCAAAAGCGAAAAACAGACGTTTGAAACATAAATTTAACTGGTACCAACTGGTAAACCAGAGTTGTCTCTAGAACTACTTCAGAAATGCATAACCGCCCTAACTTTTCAATGCCCTTAAACCAGCTTCCTCACAGGTCAGATTCAGCATTGAATAAAGAGGTTAAAACTAAGCAGTTTTATATATCACTAATATCACTAGACGATTTATTCAAAGGATGGGATAGGATCATGCTGACTTATTTTCTTGAAAGTTTCAAGAAATCACATCACATCTTATTCTCTAGTATCATTATCTTTGGGATTAGGGTAGCTCTAGGCCATGTTGTTTCAAGAAAAGTAGTTAATAATCACTCTGTTACACAACAAACAAACAGGCTGTTTTGGAAGCAAAACAGAGTGGATGATTGAATGAAACAAAAAAGAATACTAGAGACCTTACCCCCAACAGCAAAGTGTATTATTAATTTCTGAAGCAACATGATGCTTCCTCAATCATTTCAGGTTTTTCCAACTCCTAAGTAGAAACAGGCTTATAGAATTATGGGGTCCTATACACTAGTCAAGTTCCCAAAATTTGACTGATAAGTTTGGATGACTGATTTCTACTGAAATATATTCCCTTGAAAAAATGTTTTCCTTCTGGAGTGTTTATCCCTCAAGAAATATTTTTTTAAGGAATGGTATTCAAATGTTTATCAAATTTCTTATGATGTACATATAGAAATCGTCTTTAAGGTTTTTAAGAAAAATTTAATATTGCACTATATTACTTCCATGTACAAATTAATGTACTTTGCTACGATGGGTAAGCTCCCAGGTGAGCTCTTTCATTTCATTTCCTTAGAAAATAATAATAACCCCAGCTAATCTTCTTTTTTTTCCATGACAAAAGCCCAGTGAAAAAATAAAGAGTTTTAATCTTCATCAATAACTTTTAACACATTGCATGCACAACTGACCACAGCATACAAGCTAGAAGATATGATTGTGAACCCAGCATTTGGTAAGGACGCTACCATATGTCAATACTTTACATTATTATCAGTCATTGTTACATTTGCAACTAGAAGAAAATAAAACAAATTCGGATAAACATAAGGAAATTCTTAGAGGAATATACAACAAGCAGTTTTATAGCGCACATGGATATCAATAAGGTTAGTTAAGGATTAAACAAATTGATGATTTGTGGTGTACATCACTTTAAGCTGTTGTAAATCAAGGCAATGATTTTCTGAAATTGTATGCTGTGGTCTTTGTACCTTCACCATACTACTCCCGAAAAGATATAGCTTAGGGTGAATCAATACTTACTTATCGAACTAGCGTACACCGTTTCTGTTACTCTATGATCGTCATCTTTGGTTTGAACATCCGTTCCATTGGGTAGTAAGTGGTGACCCTGCAAATCAAATCAAATCAATCTTTATTGTCACATAACGTTCACAAACATAGCATAGCTATAAAACAGGTGACAGTGTCAAAACAAATACAAATTTTAAATAGCTTAAAACTACAATTATACAGTGATGAAGAAATAAAAACAAAGGAGTCATGGTTTTCTGCGGAAAACAAAGCTGATTTGCACTATAGGAACACAGGCTAACTTACAATTATTGTTGATTAATCGGTCAAGAACTCATTTATACTATAATATGTATTACTTAGTAGAAAATCAGTAAGGCTGCTTTTAAAAGATTTTAACTGAATTTGATTTTTATATTCTGTAGGCAGTTTATTAAACAGCTTTTTGCCCATGTATGTTGGTGTTTTCTCCACCAACGTCAAACGGTGCCTAGGATATTGAAAATTATTTTTAAACCTAGTATTATATGTTTGCTCAAAGTTTTGGCTACAGAGTTTTCCAAAATTTTCCTGTACCATTAACAGTGTTTTAAAAATAGTCAAATTTGGAACAGTCATTATTTTCAGTTCTTTAAAAATTGGTTTGCACGATGCTCTCTCCAAGGTGTAAAAGTCATTATTCTTTAAAAAATTTTCTGAACTTTATAAAAATTCTACCCACATCTGATGCAAAACTTCAAAACTCTATCCCATATTGAAGAATGGAATAAAAATATGCATAATAAATTATTAAACGAGTTTTCAAATCAGTTGAGTTTCTCAAACATAACATTTGGAAGCAAGCCGAGTTTAATTTTCCTAGAATATTGTCAATACATTTGCTCCAGTTTACATTTGAATCTACGTACAAACCAAGTAATTTTGCATTTTCATGGGTACTTAAAGTTTGATCACTTAACTCTCTTGACTGAGGTGTACAAAACTTAACTAATTGGGTTTTATCTTGGTTCAATTTAAGACCATTAATTCAAGCCATTTTCCTAGTTCATGTAAAGCTTCATTGACTTTAGGTGTTAATTCTGAATCAGTTTTGGATTTGACAAGTGCGGTTGTGTCATCAGCGTATGATATAAGGTTGTTAGAAACATTTTTATGCAGGTCATTAATATATAATAAAAAGAGTAGAGGTCTAAGAATAGAGCCTCGGGGAACCCCAACTGTAACCTTTTCCCATTCTGATATTGATTTTATATTATTCTTTAAAATTACTGTTCTTTGAAAACGATTTTTTAGGTATGATGTTAACCATATAACATTTCTTGGAAAATTTATAAAACCTTAGCTTTTTTAAGAAGGATGTCATGATTGACACAGTCAAACGCCTTGGACAGATCACAAAACACTCCAATTGTGCTCTGTGACCCATCCAAAGCCCATGAAATATCACTAATAAAATTTGATAGAGCTTTCATTGTACTTTTTAATATAGTTTTTATTGAGAAAAAATTAACATAGATGACACAAAGCTCTTTATTTAAAACATATTTTCTGCCAAATATTTGTAAGGCTTAAGTGAACCATGAACTTTAAAGGTTCTTATTAAACAATTATAAAAAATAAATTAATTTATGGATTATAAATATGTTTTTGGCAACAGTTTCATAATTAATTTTGGACAACAATGTTGTACCCTTATTTAAATTTACTTAAATTTGGGTATCTTTTCGTTATGGGGCATTCCATGTCAGATCAACCATTTTACCAGACCATTTTAGAATTCCTTCAAATTTTGTATAGAGGTAGTTTGTACCAAGAATAAGAAAAATATTTCATTTCAATTTTTATCTCATATGGTTTTTAAAACTCAGCTATGTAAAATTTACTAAAAATCACAAAAAAATTCCTGAGATGCATTTTTTTAATCACTTTAGAAGCTGTTCTAATTGAGCTAGAAAGTTGGGAGGAGTGACACTTTACTCCATTTTATATGGCCTTTTTTATACAACACACCCTAGGTTGTAATAATTTTTTTTCAAAGCTCAAAATCAAAATTTTGATTTTAAATATCTTAAAAAGTGCATCATGAAATTTTTTGAGAAAAATCCTAGAATTAGGTTGTACTAATGCCAATCATATAAGTTCTAGGGTAAAACTATTTTAAATATAGGTTGATTTTTAAAATCGTTAGTTTTTATATCCGTAGGTAGGGCCCATTTTCTTACATGAATAATTAGGCATTCTATTAACTTAAACCAAATAACAAATTCCTTGTTGGTTGGCATTGCCAAAGTTATGTTTAGTATCTCTTCAGAAGTAAGGGTGTAAATTCTTCCAGTGATAGGATCAACTTTGCAGAGGACGTCAGTTACCGAGATCCAAACCACATCCGGTTTCCTTGGATAAGAGAATAAAGCTGCTGGTTTAGAGGGGTGTTAAAAATAACTTTAAAATTCATCATCGTCTTCCTTCTTCTCAAAAACATAGACAAGTCACTACTTTTGATCATATTCTGCTGTGATATAGCCATTTATTTAACTTATTTGCAACTTATCAGGTGATTTTTGAACCAGTACTATATGTTTAGTTTGTATAATGCTGAAACTGAACGTATAGTACTGGTACAAAAATCAACTTATAAGTTGCAAATTGGCCTAAGAGATATAATGATATAAGTGATATCACAGCACAATATATGATCAAAAGTGGTGACTTGCCTATACTTTAGAGAAGAAGAAAGAAGATTATGAATTAAAATTGACATTTTTACACCCCTCTGGACCGGCAGCTTTATCTTCTTATCCAAGGAAACCGGATGTGTTATGGATCTCGGTAACTGTTGTCCTCTGCAAAGTTGATCCTATAACACCCACTGGAGGAATTCACACTTTTACTTCTGAAGAGACACTAAAAATAACTCTGGCAATGTCAAACGACAAGTGAATTTATTATTTGGTTTAAGTAAATAAAATGCCCAGTTGTATATGTAAAAAAACACCTACATAAAAACCAACAATTTTAAAAATCAACCTTTATTCAAAATTATTTTTACTCTAGAATCCATTACATGCCCTTTGTTTAATTTTCACATATGCTTGGCATATTAGTACAACCTATTTCTAGGATTTTATTTCAAAAATGTCAAAAAACACTTTTTAAAATATTATAAATAAAAATTTTAATTTTGAGTTTTGAACAAAAACTTTATTACAACCTACAATGTGTTGTACATCACAAAAAAGGCCTTATAAAATGGAGTAAAATCACACCCCTGCCAAGTTTCTAGCTTAATTAGAACAGCTTCTAGAGTGATTCCAAAAATTTTTGTCAGGTGTTTATTGGTGCTTTTTTGTAAACTTTAAATAGCCGTATTTTAAAACCGTTTGAGATAAAAATTGAAATTAAATGTTTTTCTTATTCTTTGTACAAACTACCTCTATACAAAATTTGAGGGAGTTCTAAAATGGTCTGGTAAAATGGATGTGTTGATCTGACCCATAACGAAAAGATATTAAGTAAGTTTACAAAACTGTTGTCCAGAATTATTTTTTTTATTTCTTTAGGCAATCCAAAAGGTGTCAAGGCTGCAATATCTTTCAGTGTCCATGAAATTTAACATATTGAACCCTAGGCACTTAACATTGCTTATATGCTATAATACTGAGCGTTTTTTGTATAAATTAAAAAAGTTATTACTTTTTTATTTTTAAACGAAACACCATAAATTATATATCATTTTATAGGGGAAATCAAGACCGTTAAGAAAATATAATGTGTAACAAGGCAATAAAATATTTTTTAAATATATATTCTAAAATAAATAAATAACTATATATGTTTAAGAATTCATATAAAATCAACCCACTTTATTTTTATTTATTTTTTACCTATATACTAATAGTAGACCATTAAGGGGGAAAATAGTATATATTACTTAATAAGTAAACATATAATATATATATATATGTGCATGCATATATATATATATATATATATAAACACTTTTTTTATTAGCATGATACGTGTTGTTCGCAATCAGAAATGAAAAAAAGGCTTTTTTCATTTCTGATATATATATACACACACACACACATTATATAAGATATCGCTGGAATACCAAAAATTGGATTTTTATTGAATCCCTTGCTTAGCAATGGCTTTAAAAAATATATAGGAACGGCTTCGTTTCGGAACGGCATTCGTGGCACCCCGAGCTATACTTGGGCAAAGGGTACAATGTGTTAAGCAATGGGGGACAGTTAAATTTTCTTTGTAACTTGTTATCAGGTGCAGACGGAGGTTGCCCCTCTCTAATTGAGGAAAATTGGGAAAAAATTTGTAATATAATACACTATTGAAACATATTTTTTATAGAAACAGAATAACTATTTTAATGTATATTTCAGGATTAAATATTGATATAATGAAAATTCATCTAGGCAGTATTTTGGTATATTCAATAATATAAATATTTAGTTGATATTCAAGGAATTATGTTAACATGGCGGAAGATGAATTTACTATAACATCTTTACAACAAAGGTTATTTCATACGATCAAGAGATTTCAATTACCAGTTTTAATTTAATCGTGAAAAATTAAATATGTTAAAAATTTAAGTACAATACAAAGAAAATTAAAAATTTCCTGTTATTTAATATGATTTTGACCTAAAACAATATTAGAGCCCAAAGGAGTGATGTCATTGATTTGGGGTGGACTTCAAAACACCTGTTTATAAATAAAGTATTTTCAGGGTGGGCCATCCCCTTCACTTGTCGTGTAGACTACCGAGAAGAAAACTAGTGAATGAGAAAAATCATGACGTTAAATATCTCATGCAAAGGACTTATTGCTTGTATGATGTGTCACTAATCCCCCCCAAAAAATGTAGTCATGAGAAGGGATGAATCGCATGGTTCTGGTGTGTCTCATTACTAGTAATTACAGTAGGTAGAAAATAAATTTACAAAAAAGTAGTTATCTTAATAGTTTTTCCATTAAATGCATTAATATAAACAATAAAAGGAGCCAATAACGACAAACCCAAAATGAGTATTTTGACTTGAGACAAACCTGTATTTTTAGTAAGGATGAAGCACTGGTTTCATCACTTGTCGCAATGTCCTCTTTTGACCCGGAAACTTCAAGGGTCGCCCTTGAAGTGTAGTTGGTACAGATCATGTCCAAGTCGGCATCGTTGTCGACGTTGACATTAGTTGGCAGTGATCCGCCCTCTCGCTGGCGTGCGGAGACTAACGTGTCCCTCCGTCGGCTGCGCCGGCCGCCTTCCATGCCTAGAGCGTTTAGGTTCTGTAGGGAACCGCCTCTTGTGTTGGATACACCAACCCCGCATTCCCTACTCTGGTTCCCGTGGCGGGATTGTCGTCTGCGCACAGGCAAGTTGTAGTATGCTCTAGGAAGTTTTCCACTCAACGAACTTCCTAGACCCTTGCTATCGCTTTCGTCTGCTTCTGCTTCTTGCAAGAGTTCCTGTTAACAATTCATACTTGTGTTAAGAAAATTTTTAACTGATTTGAGTAAATTGAATTTTTTTTTAATTCATTCCATGATGCAAATTAAATTTCAAAGCTTCTTTTATCAGATGAAAACAATGATTTAGTTTGATTATTTTGTGTTTATCATTTCATCAGATGATGGAACTCAGAGTACAACCACCCACTTTGCCTCTGAACGAAGTTAACAATAAAGGTATATAGTAACCTTATATTTAATTGTTTCGTAATATCAAACTCTGAATGAAATGATCGTGAAAAATTTCTGCAGTCTGCAGAGTTATAGTACTATTTTGTTTAGGACAAAATGAGGTTGTAGTAGCACTGAGTTTAACATGGTAGTGACTATTGAATCCAACAAAGGTTATTTCATGCGATCAAGAGTTAAATATAACAACTCCAAAGTTATCAATTAAATTGTTGGTAATCAATTACCAGTTTTAATTTAGTTAAAATTCGGTAAAATCTGTACATGGCATATTGTAGAACTAAAGCTTTTTATTTATGGTTAAAACCTCCGAGCATTGAATGTTAAATTCCATGGCAATACGTCTCTAAGTTTTTGAAAACTTTTTATGTTCAAATCAATAAATACCCCTACAGCAAACCTGCAAACTCAGAGAACTTCCAATGGAAATTAACTTGAAATGTAAAATTACAACCAGATGGTTTTATTTCTGATAGCCTACTTGTTGTTTTCAATGGAAAGACAGTTCTTCTTGGAATTACTAACCAAACGTCACGTAGACAACATATTTTCTATTCCAATTATTTTATAACAAATAATTAGATTAAAAGAGCAACAGGTCATACAGTAAAACTTGGACGATTCAAACTTTTCTAAATTAAAATTGTCTATAATTAAAATCATTTTTTTCCTCCCTTATCAGATACAGTAAAACGAATTATAAAATTATAAATCATATAGGCTCCTTTGAAGTTTTGGATAGTTAGCAATATTTCACTGGTCCCATGAGGATGAAATTATCCATGTTCTACTGTGCTATATAAAAATAACAGCATATTATAATAATGAACCTCTATCTTTGGCCTAGTATGGTATTGTGTAATCTGTATATTTCCATGTAAAGTTCTGTGCCCTCACAATTTCTTCTCAGGGGGTGGATACATTCAACACGATATGAACTTAAAAGTGACTTAGTATTCCATGTAAGGATATTACTTAGTTAAAAAATTCCTGACAGACAGGACTTTCTAGAATTGAAAGCATGTGAGAAATTATCGCCATGCATGAAGTTTTCAGTTGGAATCCCAAAATATTACAGGAGGGAATAATACCTGCAATATTTTAACTTACAACACGCATAATATGTTTTTACACCCTAGTCCAAGGATCTCAAAATTTAAGGAGCTGACCAATAATTTTTCCGCATTGCCACCAGTTTATCTCTGGTAAATAAATCTTTATTTATTTTTTTTATTATTAGTAAACTAATTAATCATGATCACAAATTAGTGAATGCCCTGCTGATTTAAATATTTACAAGTCGCTGCCCGTCGATACTCTACAGATACAGCTCCAGTCATGGTGTGAAACATGTAGCTTATAAAATGTACTTCTTAAAATTGCCATTTCCTTCCAATTAGCTGGTTTACATAATTGAATATTTCAACAATTTAACAATCAAAACTTATTTATTTTTTAATCGACCAACTAGAGAATTCAGTACCGGTACCAGTTTAAATAGTGTATAACACTGTATTATTGTTTTCCTTTCCATTAAAAGAATAATACATTATGATTATATACATTTTTAGGTACTGGCCATAATACACCAAATCCTTCTTAAATGTATGCTCTTCTAATGTATTTAGACAAATATACCTCACGTATTTACAATCAGCTGATTGAAAGGTTGTAAAAAAAATTCATTGCAAGGGTTCGAAAATTTATATTATTGTTTATAAGTAAAAACAAATTTATAATATAAGTCTAATATAAATATAAAATTTATTATATAAGTTTATAAGGAAGTAAGATAACGTTCAAGTATATCTGCTAATTGAGAAAAGTTAGCTTTTATTTGGTACAAACTGAATGTAAATTGGTCTAGTTGAAGTCAGACGAACTGTCCATAGGATTGAAAAGGTTTATTTTCTCCCCATGTTTAATTTTAATCTCCATAAGAAAGGTTTTTTTTCATTTTAGACCAATTTAACACAACAATTTTAAAAACACAAATTAAACCTGCTAAAATAGGGCCGAAAACATTTGTTTTGGTACAACTCCCATGTAAATCAACCCAGTGGAAGTCTCAGACGAACTGCCCAATGATTTTTTTTACTTCACTGTTTTAAATATATTGTGACGATCCAAATTTGTTGGGGGGTAAAATTTGACCACTAACCTACGTTATTGGTCACTGTTAACCTTTGTTTCACGACCGAGGTGATAGGCTTACCTAGGCCTAGTGAGCCCTTATTTCTCCCACACTGGGAAAGGTTATCTTTACAGCCCTGGGAATAGACTCATTCCCCATTATTTAAAGGAGGTTGTATCTCGGTGTAATAATGCCGCTACAAACCCCATCAATCCCAATAAAACTTTCACGCCACTATAACCCCCTGTAAACAATAACATAACCTCAAACGCCGGTTGAGGCCAGACGACATGACGTTCGTCCTCCAAGCTACGTCACAAAAACAGACGTTACGACGCGATCCTTTTTTTTTTGGAGTTCACCCTGGTAGCCTGCAACCAGCTGTTGTGATAACTGGAGTGTCCAGCTGGTGCCGTTATCAGGATTAAACGAGAAATTGGGAGCTCAAGAAAATGAGCCGGGAGCCGGCTCTCACTCTCGTTCTGTCTACCGTGCTAACACGTCTACTTAAACCTTTGGCTCGTCGGAGTAGTATAAGTTTTAAGTTTAGTGCGGATGATTGGAATTGTGCGTTTGTTTTTTTAAGTTTTAGTGAATCGGTGTTTGTTATTTTAACCGATTAATTTCATTTCTGCCTTCAGGTATAGTTTTAGTTAAGTTAATGGTAATAGTTTAAAATATTATTTGGAGACGTTGAGTGTTCTTTTGTAACAGGCTAGGGTTAAGTCGTCCCCTAGCTGTAAGAACATCTCGGCAATTAACGTCTGACATTTCATTGGTAATTCAAACGAACTAGTTGGATAAATTAATTTGTTTAAACTTCCTCGTTGTCATAGTTCAATTATTGACATTTATTTAGTTTCGTACATTTCCTTAACCACGACCGGTTCGCACAGGTCTGGTGAAAACGTGTAGTAACCAGTAAGGTGACGTGTAACCTACTCTGGTGAAGTTATATTTTGACTTTTATTTCTAAATCCTATTAGACTAGCCTACTTTCAGAAACCTAACATAGGGAGTTTAAAATCTGTGTTAGTGTGACAAGTAAGTTTGTTAATTCTAGATCGTTAGAGATCTGCCTAGTATTTGAAAACCACTAAATTACTGAATTCTTTCTTGTAAGTATAATTAACTGAACTATTGGAACAATTGGCTGTGGGTTACTTGACCCCTGGAATTATCCCAGCGACCGCGCTGAGCGATTCCAAGGAACTCCTTTTTATTTTTACCAGTGACTGGATTTCCTAAGTTTTGGTGAGCCTCGTATAACCATCACTATTTTTATTAGTTAGAAATTCTCGTCACAATATAGGTAATCAACCTTGAAATAAATCCTATTCTTTCTGGCTGATCTTTATCTCTTATTATTATTGTTGTTACTATTATTATTATATGTTACTATCATATAAATTAAAATATGATAGTAAAATGTAAAATGAAACGTAAATGATATGAAACGTAAAATGTTGAAGGTTGCCATTTTATTGTAAAATGGTCACTGCCGCCACTTAAGAATTTGGCTGAGTAGCATTGCCGTCTGTCATTATTTCTATGTAAATGTTTTAAATTAATGCTCAAGACAGTATGATTCAAGTTTTGTTTTAACCAAAATGAGGCAAAGTTAGCTCTACCACTGGCATCATAAATTTCATTATGGGTCTTGGATGGGTCGCAAAAAACAATGGGTGTTTTCTACATTATTTATGACTTTTGATTGTATTAATCGCGACTTGTGTCATAGAGGAGAGAGTTCTCGATGCAATCACTTTTGTTGATAGAAAATTATTATTGAAAGAGTATATTTTTATATTTTTTATTACATAAAAAATTCAATTTTTTTTATGTCAATCCCGATTTGGTCTATTCACCTTAAGAGCAAACGAGAAACGCAGTAACTCCTTAACTTGTGATCTTAAAACTATGATTTATAGTTCTAAATAAAGTTTTCAACAAGACAAATATTGTTTGATAGGGTAATTTTCGGCAGCAAGTGTACTTTTTAACAAAATGGTCAGAATAAATCAAACTGTTTATTGCTTTTTGAAAAGTGTTTGCAGGCATTTATAAAATCTAAATAAAGAACCAATCTCACAAAAGGAACAATAAATTTAATTGAGATTCAATAACAATGTATCTCAAACTTATTGGACAAAAAATTTAAAAAATTGTATGACATACAATAGGAACAAGTTTAACATAGCTCTTAAGAGTCTGCAGTACCTCTGCCATCTTGCTTTTTAGTCCTATAAGAACAATGTTAATTATAGGTGTCTTTGAAACACTTTATCTTGATAATGTTGCATCAGATTCGCATGAAACTTAAATGCGTTCACAATAATGGTATGGCGGTTCATGTGACATGGATACATTTTTTAACAAACCTAATAAAAATGGTTTAACATTTAAAAATGGTAATAATATGCATTGTTTTTTATTCATTATTCGAGTGGATAGTTTTTTTAATTAATTTTCAATCAGGACAAATGAAAGACACTATGGTAACATTTAAAATGACATCAAGTTTCTAATTTTGAGACGAAAAACAAATGCACAGAAATGTTTCAAATTTAACATTGTTCTTATGGGACAAAACGCTGAAATGGCGTAAGTACTGCAAACTCTTAAGGGAAATATATCTCCAACAAGGTGGGTAGACAAAATGTCTTGAACTTAGTAAATAATCTTTATCTTTATATCCTTATTTTAGGTAGGCATGTTTTGTTGTTGTTTTGCATTAAAAACATAACAATACACTTTTTTTGGAAATGAGGGAGGTGGGAATCTTTTTAGTTAGTAGTAAAATTAGTCGGGAAAATTATAAAAAAAATGTTAGACAGCCAATTTCTTTTGAAATGTGCTTTATGGCATACTCTGACCTTCCTATGAAAAGTCTCCTGAAATCCTATAAATGGGGATCTTGCCATAAAATGAGGGGTTGGCCCGTAAGGAGTATAAATAACATTTCATATTAAGCATACTAAATTTAAAAAAAAATTCCAGAATGTTTTTAGATATCAAATTAAAGGTCTTAAAATGTAGAATACAATGCTGTAAACCCGACCTCAAAATAACGGTCGGGAGATAAATGGCAGACGTTAAAAATTTAGAATAAAATAATATCATCAAAACTTTGAAATGCAATAACTTACGACATATTTGACCTTTTGAGGTCTGGTTTTCGGCTATTTACTATCCTTACTAATACCATTAAAACTATGTATAGCATGGCTACCATGGACTAAGAAAAATTTTTCAGAACTTCTCCTTTGGGATGTCCATGTAGAAGTTGGTTTCAAGGGTAATATGATAGGCATATGTCAAGCTCTCCGCATTTTCAAAGGTAATTGTAAAAGCAAACGTTTGCAGCACACCGCACCTCAAAAGGTCAAGTATTCCGAATATTATTACATTTTTAAGTGTTTTGGTTAAAATTTTATTTTTATTCAAAGTTTGACAGGCTGCCATATTTTACGCATGCAACCATTTGAGATGGGGTTTGCGGTGTTAAATTCTATACTTAAGACCTTTAATTTGATATACATAAACCTAATGGTCGACGAAATATTTATTTCTCACTCTATGTGGGCCATCCTATCATTTTTGGCCATGTTGCCCACTTGGGATTTCAGGGGACTTTTCTGAGGGAGGTCAGGGGATGGACATAGATCACATTTCAGCAAAAATTTTCTGTCCAACATTTTTTTTATTTTCCAGCCATATTTTGGTTTAATTTTACTTTACTATTTAAGGACGTTGTGTGGTACTCGCCTAAGCCATACTAAACCCACACATTTTATCCCTCAAAACCGTTTATCACATTACTATGGGGGATCACAATAAACTTAGCACAAAAGCACAGAAGTGTTTTAGAGTTAATTTCTGTACAAGGGGTTTAAAATCCTCTAAAAATGTTCGCTGCTGAAAAATGCTCAATGGATGTTCCCTAGTACAGGGCGGAGCAGTCCCCATATCCCCCTGGGTTAAGAAATATGCTACCAAAACACCAAGTTGAATATAGTAAAATGTAAGAAAAGAACGTCCCCACAAGTTCTTAAAATTGAACAAAGCCCCTAAAGTGCTGAATTTTTTATACCAACTTTCAATAACAACAAAATAAAATAATTTTTTTTGGTAACGGCAGCAGCTTCTGGGGAGAGGGTACGGTGGCGTTCCAGAACGGGTAAAAATAAGCAGATTATTCAGCAGACCAAGCTATCTTATCACTCAAGTATATCTACGACGCAGTTATGGAAAAATTCCAATTTAAAGATAATGCAAGATTTAAATGACTGCAAGTATACACATTACTGTATTGTATTGTAAATTGAATGTCGACTGTTGAAGTAAACTCTACTGATAACAAACAATAGGCGTATAAAAAATTTATTGCTGAAAGCAAGGTTATTTGGATCACAATCGACGGAATTATTAATATGTGTGACAGAGTAGGCCTACTTAACTTTAATAAATTCTTGTGTTAAATTGAAAACCTTATTTGCAAACAAAATAATATATAGCCATATGAACCATAAGTATCACATATATTTTAAAATTAGGGGTAAAATACATAGGATTTTTAGTTTAAACTTATCCATAAATAAGTTTATGGATTCAAGGACTTTGGACTATAGACTTGACTTGATGACTATTCAAGGATATTTTTTTTAAATGCACCCTCCCCCCCTTAAAAATCGCACCCTTTAAAATGATTTTATTAAACGCTTAATCGTGTTTCACACTTTTAAGTCATGATTGCTCATCCAGTTTGTAATGAATGTGTAAAATAATTCTACCCTGTCTTTTAAAACAAATAATTATTTTTTGGAAGGTGACAAAAGCTAACTAAATTCACAATGAAATATATTTTATTTATTTATTTATTACATTAAAAATTGTATATAATGGTAGATCTGTCGGGAAAAAAAAATTTTTTTACATTCATGAAAATTTTTAGTGTACCCAAAAATGGTCTCAAAAAATATAAATTTAAATAGATTATTTACGTACATGTGGTTCAAGTTATCACTCATTTCCAAGTGCTTCAAACAAACAAAAAAAAATGGTGAAAACTAGAGGTTGCTATCTTTTTCCTACCAAAAATAGCAACTTGTCATGGCAAAAAAACTTTTGAGTTTAAATTGCACTTTTTGTTATCTTTAGTGAAACAACTAAATTATTTTGCTGGATACAGCCTCGATATTTGATATATTTAAAAGGAAGACCCTACTTATTGACTACCAAATGTCAAATGGTCCTTAGTTGCGGACCGTGTTTGAACAATTCCGGATTTCCCAATAGACCCGTTAGGCGCGGGCCTAGGGGCTAATCTCTAGCATCAAGCTATCCTTTTGAAGTATAGCTTGATATGAGTCATCAACATAACTAAAGTTCAGAGTGCAGTGGTTGCTGAGTACGCCCCTTGTAGTTGCTGTGGTTGTCGCCATGCCCGGGTTCGGGACCATTGCGAGACGAGTTTGACATGCGCTTGTCATGTTTTTGCACTGTTACTACCCGTTCTAGCCATAAGCATTAATTTCAGTTTTCATTGAGTTTTATTAATTTAAATGTGGCTCACTATGCCACATAATGAATAATGTTATAAGCCTAATTATAACTTATAATCATGTTAATTATTTTTTTTTTTTTTAGGCTTGATTGTGTTGTTTATGGAATTATACTTATTTACAATGCATTATCAATTTGTAAGTTAATTTTTACTATAAATTACTAAAATGAATAAAGTTATATAAAACCTACAACTTTTTGTTAGCGTATAACTAATTACTCAACTTAGTTTTAAAGGTCTTAAAATGTAATAACAATGACTTTATCCCAGAAAATAACAAACAAAAAACATCAGTAAGTAATCAGCAATAAAAATCTGTCAAATCTCTTAATGAAAGGGCCAAATTTTTATACAAAAAGGAAAATAGCATAATCACACGAAGTTGATATTTTTCAATAAGAGATTGGCAATAAAAAAATTGGGGTGAGAATCCGAATCTTATGAGATAATACCCCCCGTCGCAGCAGACCTGCGTAGTCAGCGAATTTCCAAATTAGTAATACTAATTTTGACCAGCTAAATTTGTAAACAAAATTTCATCACGTGCTCATAAATACGGATATAAATGTCTATCCTCCTTAAGATAAATATAGGGAAAGAGTATGCAGGTATGCTGCCATGGGGGACACTAAAAGTACGGTATGTTTTTAGCATAGAAAAAATTTATTTCGACCATATAAAGCCATATAGTAAGTTTCATCAATATCTGTCCATAAATAAAAGATTTTGCCTATTCTCCATATGATTAACATGGGAAAAGAGTATGCAGGTTTGCTGCCTTGATAAGAACAAAAACCAAGATTTTTTACCTTAAATGGATGAATCTCAACCAAATGAAGCTAAATACCAAGTTTGATCCAAAAATATTGGTTAATAAGTGAAATATTAACACATTTTTACTCTCCATAAGATTAACATTGGAGCCCCAAAAAACAGTGCACTGTCTTTTGACTTTGTAATATCTCGGTAGCCAATGGAGATAGAGCAAAGCTTCAAAATACTAAATTGTGTGTTTTTTTTTTAGCTAAATCCAATGGCCAAAATGAAAATTTAAAATTTTTTAAATTTACATATGAAAAACGCAAAAAACCCATTTTTGGGGTACAAAACCCCCCAAAACTACCCCTTCCGGTAGGTCGATATGTCTGGTTTTCGAACTCATCCGAATAGACGTAGGATTACACATCTCTACCAAATTTGGTGTCGATCGGACCATTTTTACGAGAGTTATCGTGTCTAGGGATATATATATTAATTAATAGCTATTAATATATATTAAATATATATATTATATATTGATAAATATTAATATAAGCTATTAATATATGTATATAAGCTATTACTAATATGTATATAAGCTATTACCGTAGGTCTCATGGTAAGACCTAAGCCCGGGACCATGTTACTGTTTCGTTTTGAGGTGTCCAGAGACCAAAAATAATAGTCATTAAAATTTTTATATATAGCCTATATGAAACAGTAACACAGGTCCCGGGCTTAGGTCTTACCATGAGACCTACGGTAATAGCTTATTCCCAGTGGCGGCTTCAGGGGGGGGGCCATGGGGGCCATGGCCCCCCCCGAGAATTTTCGGCCAGTGATTTTTGGGGGGCTTAAAAAATAATACGTTATATTTTAGTCACAAAAACTATCCATTTTAAATGAAATTTTGACATTGTTTATTTATATTTATCTTTAATTCGTATTAATTGAGATTAATAACAACATTATTACATTGAGGAAGTTTTGGAGGTACTTAAATTGCGATCGCGCGCGGCAGACGACACGGACAACGGGATGAGGGACGAGCAGAAGACTGTGACGTGAATGCCATCAGCTGATCGGGACTGTTGACAGTGGCTTCGGGGGGGTTGGGGGGGGGGGGGGGCGATCGAGCCATGGCCTCTTTCCCCTCAAGAAGTTTTTGCTAGTAAATTTATTGGGAGTTTAAAAATAATAGGTTAAATTCAGTGTCAAAACCTTACTCGTTGGTTTTAATTTACTTTTGTTATATTTGATACTTTTGTTGTTATTTGATTTTTTCTGGGGATGAGGCTATTTATTAACTTATTTTTGGCCCGAAACACTATTAAACGCAAAGTTCAAACAAAATCTACCCGCTTTATTTCAAGGTTGTGGAAAATACATCGCCATATAGACACTCCTCGTAGGCTAATAAGATTTGCGCGCAGCAGACGACACGGGCAAAGCGACGAGAAAGTACAGTATTTTATTGGTGGTATTATTGATTATTGTGAAGGTAGGTCATCGTCTGGTCGAGATTGTTGAATAGTCATAGCCATAGCCTTCTTTTTGGAACAGTATTTTATAAAGATTGTTTTAATAACAGTACGGTATTTCAAACAGTTTTAATTTTGTATTAAGTGCTGAGAATAAAATTTGAGCTGTGATCATTTAGAATTGATGGAATAGGCCAACCGTAGGCGTAGGCCTACTTTTGTTTCACTATGGGGTAGATCGGGCAGCTACATATGTCGGATTTATATGATCACTTGGAAACCATAAGGGACTAAAGCCGTATCAGAGGGGAAAAAAATTTCAATCTCGTTTTTATGAAAATAAAACCTGATAGGGGAGAGCTCAAAGTCAGAGTTAATTTCGATAGTCATGACGACATTGGCCCAAGGGGTTTTTTTACCGCTAAGTGCATTTAACAAATTAACACCTATGTGATTTATTATTGAAACACAAATTGGGTTTTTTTTTTATAAAACACAAAATGACTACAATACTTTAACCATTTAATTTATTTTATATCAGTCTGTTTAGTTCTACTGGTTAAGAAACTGTAAAATCATGAGTCTCGACATTATAAATCCAACTGAATGCAGTTATTTGCGTGATGTGTACTTGGTTTCTGCTGCAACCCACCAGATTGTCCAAATACAGAAACAGGAATGAAAATACCCCATTTGATTTACATTAAGAAAATTCCCTTGAAAACTAGTTATGTATTTATGAAGATACATAATCACTCAAACCTTAAAATTAACAATTGTTAGACTGGATTTTAGTCAATCTTTATAAAAACAGTGATCGTGTTGAGAAATTCAGAGAGATAAGGAGTATTCCTGTCAATTTGTGTCTTCTTTTACTGAAGTTAGTTTTCAATGAGATAGCTAAAATAATATAGTTAGATTTATCAAATAGTTTCAAAGTAGGCTATCATCCCTATATCCCTTTAATCTGGGGAAATAATAATAGGCCTACTTATAATGGAAAATAATAATACCACCAGTGATCAGCAATTTATACTACCCCCCCCCCCTCCCGTCACCATTTCCCACCCTTCACGATACCCACGGCCACCCACCCTCCCCCCCCCCCGCCGGAGGCAATGGCCCCCCCCCCCCCCCGAAAATCGGCTCTGGAGCCGCCACTGCTTATTCCCTATGGGAAATTCGCTAAAATTAAACATTACATACGTTTGATTTGACCCTAGCACAAGATACAACAAACAGGGCTTCTGAACTCAGTAGGATATTTGTAATTTTCAATTACAGTATGTCATTCTCTCGTCGGGCCATATGATTGGTATGATGGTCAAAATTTGTAGGCCTACTTCTTCCACCTAAGACTGGATTAGATTCCAGATCCCGAAACGTGAATTAGTATTACTAATCAATTATGGAAAATGTCCACAATAATAGTTTTTTATTGAATAATAACTTAACCTCACTGTGTTGAGAACTTCATGAAATATGTGGTTTGCAAATAAGTGATGAATACTCTAAGGCCCCATTCACACGATACGACTTTTGGTCGTGCGCCGTACACGGCATGTTGTCAATGAGTGAGAATCATAACTTCGTATTATTACAATTCCTATTGATCAAGTTATATTTTTCTTACTCTTCGATGTCCAGGGCGCACGGGGATAAGTTGTATCTTGTGAACAGTAGGCCTACTTAATTAAAAATTATGTACAACTAACCTCAACCCTGAGGCGAAAAACAATATAGGGCCTAGGGGCACCTAAATTTTAAACCCAGCCATGTGTTTGAAACCACTGTAGTCCCCCTTGAGCCGATGTTATTAAATTTTGGCCCATATTTTGATACTTTTGGGTATTCCTCAACAAAAAAATTTGGTTCTTTTAAAAGACTTAAGCTGCCGGACCTCATAATGGTGTCATAGGGGTGGGTTAACAAGGGTATATTTTATACAATTCCTAAACAAGTTTAAATACTTACTTTAAAGAGTTCACTTTTTCCTTCTCGGTCTTTGGGATTTTTATATGTGATCGCCTCATCTAATAATGACTTGAGTTGAAACTCATCCAAGGATTTGACAGCCTTATCTTCTCGTTTCTGAAACAGAAAGATTCTAAATTAAACACTGAAATATTAATAATTATTATTCTAGTAAGGAGTTTATCAAGAACTGTATAGGAAATGGAAAGTATGTATTTCCATGAATTAATGACTGCAGAATTTTAGCATGTGTATCTCAATAATTGCTGAAACAGAGCCAACTGAATTACTAGAAGCGGACTATATTTTTGCAAAGCAAGTTACAGTATCATGGCTGTGCAATAGCCTCCCCAATAAAAGATCAATAGGTACTAATACTTTTGAATAATTCAATTACAGTTAAATGTCAACATTTCATCCTTTTTAGAGCTATTTAGAATACTTTGCAGAATAAATAATTGCATGTTGTTAAATCTACTAAAATCAAGGTTTAGATTTTAAACTATAATTTTCACCAGTATGTTTTGCAGTTTGAACGTAGTGTGCAGCAGTTGCAAAGAGTGCTGATAACTAACCGGTGACTCAGCACTCTGGAGAGACAAAGACCTGACTGTGTTAGGCAGCAGTAACATACCGTTTGGATGCAGCACCGAACACCGGTATAAGAATGACTTTCGACGTTCCTAAATAAGCATGTTTCTGTTTACAGGAATTATGAAATAAAACGGAAGTCAAGTTATAAGGGTTTTAATTTTTATTTTCATTCCTTTCAGACAGCAGAGAAAATGAGCAGCTACTAATAAAATATTTATCATCAGAGCACCATTAATTAATCAATGTATTCGTAAATGCTCAACCTGTAAACTTAAAATTAAGGGTCAATTAGATTGTAACTGTATTCAATTATTGTTTTCTATGACGTAGTTTACTTTCTTTCAGGTTGTTAACTGTAACTAAGACTGTAACCAAAAAATGATGAATTTTTAACCAGGGTGTCTACTAACAGAATCTCTTTATATAAAAGAAAACATAACAATTTTTCTGTCAGGTGGGAAATTCAAAATTGTACAAATATAAATTGTCAAAATCTAAATATTCAAAAGCCTAGATTACGAACGTTTTCAAAAATAGTCATTAGTATTTACTGATAAAATTGTTTATTAAACTGCCTAATAGGCTTCAGGAATCTACTTTTAAATACTTTCAAGGCTGTATTAAGTGGTTTTTTTTTACAAAAAAAGTGTTCTATGAACTGAATGTTTTTTTTTATAATCAGTGACATATGTATGATTTTATTTTATTTTTAGAGATAAGATTAGATAGAAGTCATTGATGAAGTCCATTGCAATGTAACAATAGCTTATAGACCAATAAAGATCATTAAATCATTGAAATTTCACAAATGACATTCCCGACTTCCTAACTAGTAGACACCCTGTTTTAAGATATTTTTATTCACAGTAAATTCTCATTGCTATCATGGTATTTTTTTTCTTTTCAGTGTTCTACTGTTATTATATTCATCTTTTTCAGATGTAGTAGTATTCTTCTCACTGTATTGTCAATGTTAAGACTCCCCCGAGTGTCACATGATTTTTTAAGGTTTCATAGACTTGTAACCCTAGCACGGCCATTGTTTTGCAGATGAATATATCCACTTTTGAAAAAAATGGCCAAAGACATAAAATACTTGTCAAACAATGTTGGTAAGAAAAACACACTCAAAAGAAACTTTAAAAGCTTAGTATATAAACCATTTAAAATATTTAAAAAAAAAAAAAAACATTTTAGTTTGTGTATTACAATTTAAATTTGCAAAAAAATTGGGGGACAAAAATATTTTTTTATCTTGTTGTACGCAGGGGACATTCATAATGAGAGAAATTTTTATCGTACAGAGTAGCACGTGCTTCAAACAGACGAGTTGATTTTTTTTTTACATTCATATTACAGTATGAAAGTTTTTAATGTAAAATATTGAACCAGTTATTAAACAAAACGGCTGTATATTAAAACAAGCTTGCAAAAAAATAAGTAAAAAATGTTGAAAGATTCTGTTTCAAGCTTGGCTTTCAAGTTGCCTTTATATCATTTTATAGGGACTGTATAAAACTGTGTGATGCCCGGTTTCAGTTAAAGTATTGATCCAGGAATTGATTTTTCCAGTGAGCAGAGGTAGATTCCGCATTGCGCACTTCTGATCGCGGGGATCTTAGTGAAGAGTTGTTTTCCACTTTCGCCTGATTTTTCTGAGAAAATAACTGTTTTAGAAATAATTGTTGTCCTAGTAAATAATTGTGTTTTTTTCTATATGTTTGTTTATTAAACTCGTTTATTTAGTTCTTGTTCGGTTTTTTATTTTCCTTCAAAACACAATAGATAAGACATACAATTATTTTATTTTACAATTTATATTATAGAAAAATCCATTTCTTAGCCTCTGAACTATGGATTTATGAAAAGGAAAGGTTACATACGTCGTCTCGTCGTGTGTAGGTTATTTATTCATTAGGTATGTGCTTTGTTAGTCAATTTTAATGATTTAATACTCCTTCTAAAAGAATTTTTTTTTTTTTTATTGAACACCTGATGATGCTGTTGTAGCGGAAAAACTTGTCGTGGAGATGATAACGTGAACAGTAAGACGAGGTGTGTAACCTACAATTAGTATGATATTATAGGCCAGAACTTCTTTTCTGCCCTCAAAACATATAGTCTATTTTTCCCAACCAACACTTGTAAATTGTACATTTATGGTGGATTACGTAGAATAAATGATAATTAAAATAATTTTAAATTAAGTAATTTTTTAAAATATATAGAACGGCTGAAAGACTTCACTTTGTGAACCAGTACTATAAAAACCTTAGACCTAAATGTAAATAAATAACCAATGTAACAAAATTATTTCAAGTTGAGAATGATTATGATTAACATGGTTAGTTCTTTAATTTATAATTAATTAATATAGTTTTAATTATTACTAATTTTTTGAATCCTTATTTATCTTTATTCCTTAATCTATATAGTTTAAAATATTACTTAGATAAAATATTATATAATTTGGCATCCTATATTTTTTTATATCCATAAAAATAAGTTTAAAATAATTTTATTCCATTCTAAAAAGTTAAATTGAAAATTAACATCTTAAGAATTAGAGGCGGTTTGAGAGCTCGCGCCTAGGTAGTCCGGGAATATCTCTAAGCGCGGGTTAACTTAGTCAGGAGTAAAAAATTGGGTTCGAGAGCTCGCGCGTAACTTCTTCCGCTCGAGTTTATCCTTGTTCGCGCGCAACTCTGGCTGGCGGTTGAAGGGCAGGGAATCGCAGGGAATCTGTGCCGGAAGGTTGGCAACGGCCAGCCGGAACCCCGGCGCCCGGCTGTCTACAAGGCCGTCTCGCCCACCCCAAACCATCGAATTGGCGATACGGTGAGGTGGTGGGGTGGTTTACAACAATGTATGAAAAACTATATTGTTACTTGAACACTACAAATTAATAATTTATTGTATTATTTGTTACCTGAATCGAATCTGTATTGAAGGAAACCAAATCTTCTCTCGTCAGTTGTTGATCTATATAGTTCTTATAAAAGCTCTTTGCTATTGCCGCTGTGCCGGTGTTAATGGTCGTATACTTGGTATAATAAAATTATCTGACATTAAATTTAAAGCTTCACAATATGTTTATGCGCCATAGACACTGACAACGCATAAGGACAAAACCCCTCTACATTTAAATACTTTATGCCCCCCATGCAGTTCACGTTCGTTATCAGTGGATTGTAGTTGTTGTGGCGTCTTCCATCACCTGTCGAAGCAAAACATTGTCTTGCATTTAGGAAGTGCTCGTGATTCAGTTGAGGATAACATTTGTGATGATTTTTTGGGCGTTTTGGAAGTTTATTGAATTAGGATATTCTGTATAATTCGAATTCGACCCTTATTTATTTCATTTCCCCCTCCATATATAATTTTATTTAACGGATTACAGACCTAAAAATATACGACGTAAAATATTACCTATTTTGCTGGCATTAAGATTTTGGGAAATTACATGTTTAGGTACAGGAAAATCAAATAAAAAATCAAAATCAAAACAACCTGAGTCTTGAGAAAATATTCCTTGTGGAAGTTATTAAGTTTTATCCGTCACTCCACTCCAATTGTTTGACCTGTAATGGCCATCAAGGGCCAAGTTATTCCAAGTTATCTATACGTGTGCCTACCTACAAACTATATTTCTTATTTTCACAGGTTTATGGATAATACATTGTGTTGTAACTTTAAACTGTATGAATATTGTTTAATGTTTATATGTTTATAGCTTGATTAATTTGCAACAAGTTTTTCATAAATTCAATCACTAAACTGGACAAATCCGCCAAAAATTAAATAGCATTTATCGTTTACCAAATTAATTTACCATATAAACAATAACTTTATATTCGGAACACTTTTTTTTGGAATTCATTTGTTTTTTATTTCATAGTACAGCAGTAGCTTAAAAAGCCTAAACGTAATCACGGGCAAAAATTAAGACGAAATAAAAACAAAAAATATGAATTTTTAGACGTAAATATGTTTTAGAATGTCACGGTTAACTTAAATATAGCATTATTATCAACTCAGTGATGATAGCAAGCATGAAATACGTAATAATAAAGTTACGCTCCAGTTAGACCTGCCCCCTGGCAGGTCTAAGTTGCCGCCCAAAATCGCTCCTTTCATACTCGAGTTTATCTTATTTGCGCTACAACTCGGACTCTCAAACCCACAAAGATTATCTTTTACGCCCGGATTACCTAAACCATGTCTCTCAAACCCGAACAGTTCAGCCGCAGTTTATCCCTCCCATATTTAGCTCGGAGTTATCTTTACGTCGCGGCACGCGTAAACCCGAGCTCCCGAACCCGATTTTTAAGCTGACGCGCAAAATCCGGTTATAACCGGTATTTACGCCCGGGATTAAGCTAAACGCGAGCTCTCAAACCGCCTCTTATTGTTTTCATTCCTCCTGATCACGGAGGAAACCTCTGCTTGTGCCCCATGACGTTTATTATTATTGCGATATTATTGTAAATATTAATTAACCCTCCGTAACCGACCAATGGAGGGTTACGGGAGGAATGTTTGGTCAAAAATGAGTTTTAAAAAAATGGGTTGAATTGAGTAAAATATTATAAATGGAAAAATATGGTTCATCAGTGATTCTGACCAAAAAAATAAGAGTTGAGCTTAGGGGCTTTGATAGTGAACATTATGTCAAATTTTGGTGCAGTACAACGTGGATAATCCGAATTAATTGGGACTGGACCCCTTCTGGATCATTACATTATCCGGATTAGGCTATTGAAAATAACTTTAAATAGCTAGTATGTACTATTTAAGAAAAAACTTCTTAAAATGGTATTATTTTCCCTTTATATTAAAGGTTCATGAAGTGAGATGAATTTAAAACATCGTTTTTGTTGAGACAAATGTTTAGTAAATACCCTTGAGAATCGTCTTATTGAGGCTCAACTGTATTAAGAACTGTGTAAAAGAACATTTTTGGACAGTCTGTTATGTAAATAATATACCGTAAATTAATAAAAAATAAAAAAAATACTTTTACATAGGTCTCGAAATAAATGCCCAGACCTTTTTCATAAAATCGCTTGGCATTAATGATCTAACAATAGTACACTGTACTTTTAACCAAAGAATTTATTTTTGTATTAGTGGCTGCACACAAACTGTTCATGTACTAGACATAAACATTTTAATTTTATTGGTATCATTGATACTAATAATTTATACAGAGGGACCTTGATATATCGAATCTCAATATATTGAACTCCTCGATGTAACGAAGTTTCCCCATTCCCCTTGAACATGCCTGTCAATCAGTTATTTGTGAAAGTAAAGACAATTAGTTTGTGACAAAAACTCCACGGAAGGGTTTAAAAACGACTTACGATGTTCAAAAGAACTGTTATTCTTCTATTCAATGGCAAACTGTAAGTTATCTTATTACAGTTATCATCCAGGGGTGCAGAATACGTCCGATCCGGCATTCTAGGACCGGGGGAAATTTCCAGGTGTTTAGGGAAATTTTGGGGAAATTATAGTTTTTTTATATGTTTTTATATTAAGAAGTACTGGTAAGTAGTTTTAATTTGATTTTAATTACCATACTTGTATTTTAATACAATAAACTAAAATTAAAAAAAAAAAAAATTTTATCATTCCACGGCCCCATTGTAAGCAGTTGAGTTTAAAGGCAAAGTCATATAATGTAGCGTATCTTTGGGCGAAATCTTTGATCCGTAACAGTTGGATTGAGGGAAATTTTAGGAGTCATTACATATTCCAGGGAGACCAGCTGTTTCAGAGCCACGAAAAGTAGGACATTTTTGCTTAAAAGTAGGACAAAAGTAGGGCTATGAAAATGTGACATATACACTTTACATATATGATACAGTAAATAAATGGATTTGGGCCACAATAAAATGAAAACCATATGTCAATCTTTTGTCATGGCTAAAATCTTTTTTGTACTTTACTGAACTAAGCTTGTTGTGCAACCATTCACATTAAAATAACTGAGCCACCAAGGTATTACTATCAAAGTTAATTACGTTATTAGATTTTAACAACAATGCTATAAGCACCAAAAGGCTAAAAGAAAGAATTGTAATTCGCAGTTAGTAATTTTAAGTTGTTTCCAAAAGCTCTGCAAGTGCTTGAAGCTTGCCGCTTATTTTGTCAGCAGATTATAGCCCTTATCACAAAAAAATTTGTACTTTTTTTAACTAATTTTTTGCACCCATGAAAAATAGCATATTATTGTATTACAAGTTTCATTCAATTCATTGTTTTTGTGTTTGCAATACAGGTATTGTATTGTTTGCATTATTGGTAGAATTTATTGGTATTGTTTTGGTATTGTAGTTAGGAAATCAATTTTGTCTAAAATTAAGTTTAAACATTGTAATTTTATGAACATTGGTCTTATGGGTTGCCATAAAGGCAACAAAATAACAACGAAAGGTAAACAAAAATAAAATAATGCAACTTTCAAGCATTGGTTTGAAACAGCTGCCACCTGTGGAATAGTTGGCTTGATACTATAAAAAAAAGTTAATTAAAACCAATGAGAAGGCTCGTTTAATCCAGTACTTTAGACATTTACAAAGGAATTTTTAGTACCCTACATTATAATAGTCTAATTAAAATTTAAAATTTAAATTACAACTTTTGTATTTAGAACCTCAAGGACTTGAAAAAACTCACGTGTTCTCAAAAACATTTAATTTTGAATAACAAAATTAAAAATTATTAAAACAGACCTGAAAAAGTAGGAAAGTAGGATAAATTGGACAAATTTTCTAAAAGAAGGACAGTTTCTACTTTCCTACTTTTCAGTAAGAAATGTAGAACCACTGGGCTCCCTCATTTTCTGCACCCCTGTTAACATGTATTCATTCATCAATTGCCAGGCCTATTGAAAATAGGTAAGTAACAGTCGTTGTGCACCTTTGTATATCGAAGTTGGCCAACAATTACCTTGACATAACAAACCTCCGTATATGGATGACCTTGATACCCCAAAGCAGAACGTTTTTTAACTTTCTGCAACGGACTTTGAAAAATCAAAAATATTTCTATGGCTTTACACCAATAGTTAAAATAGTTGCGTGTAATATGAACCGCAAGCATGATTAATTTAATAAGAATTTGGAAATAAATAAATTTGCCATATATTTTATTTAAATTTTATGATACCGTACACTAGTTACTCAACATTTCAATCATGTTTCAGTAAACAAATGATTAAATTAACATTAATAATATTCTTTTTTACTTAGGCCAAGAGAGCAATGCAGCCTACTGACATAAAACTCTGAGAACATTGTGTAAATTAGTCAAACAATTGTAACTTAATATTTATAGCATATCCAAAATATAATAATTCAATAAACAAAAAAATTTAAATTGTCACTCAGTTATTTAAATTTTCTTAATCCTCAGGATCAGTTAAGTTAATTTGTCTTCATCAAATGAATACGACAGAACATCCTTAGTGCTGGATTCCGTTGTACACGTTTCATCAGTGGCCGGTTTAAGCTTTTTAACAACAGGCTCAATATTATAACATTAACTTAACTAAAACTGAAAGCTTGAACCTTTAGCCCAGTACGAAAACAAACAAAATTGAGTTTAGTCAACTCCTCATTGTTTATCTTTAACACCACTGCAGCAACGAATTTAAAAGTACACAAGGGTAGAATTTAAGGCTGCAAATATAGGCTGCCTTGATTGATAAAGACCGAATTACATGTTATCTCAGTATAACAGCTGTGCTGACCGACAGATGCCGGTGGCAGCAGACGATGCGCAGTAGCACATCGTGCATCGTCGCAATCGAGTCGAGTACACATTCTGTCAATGATCGAATATGATCATATATCGATATTTATTTGTTTCCAAACGCTCGTATCGGCTTTGAATACGCCTACTTTTACGATATTGAATGGCTTTGGTAATTCGTTTATTCTATGCACTGTTTCTCTTAATCGATGCACCGAATATTGACGTGGCAGCCTTGGTTACTGCAATGACGTTGTAGCGTTATACTGTTTGCAGAAATGGAGAATTTTTTAGTCAAAGTAATTTTGTTGACTTCCAACAGAAAAATTTTCTGCAAAATTATTTTATAAACTTATTGTGTATGATTTTCTGCAGCCAATAAAAAAAAATAAATAAATAAAAAAAAAAACCTGTTGGGCAGGCTAAGCTTTCTACAGCCTTCGCCGTCGCCGTCTTTCCGTGACTATGTCCCACTGTCGCCCGTAGTTCTGCTTTGGGGCCTCGATATTACATTTCACATTTCCCTTCAGGTTTGTTATATCATAGAAGTTCCACTGTATTATTATGATACTATAGCCATTTTTCATTAGGACTATAATTAATTGTTTCTAAAGGTTAACAATAGCATTTATTTTATTCTTATTAATTTTGGACGGAATGTAGCCTATTCCTTATCAAGATGACTGTAGTCTTGTTTTAGGGCTTTGGACAGGTCGGCCAGCCAGACAACATAAGAGAAATGGTGCAAATTAAGCGACTACTATGGTTTTCACCAAAGAGTAAATCACCGATAAAAAGGCAATAAAAATTCAACATTTCACTCTTTGTTACCTGCAAGTGTTTGTAAACGCTACCAGGAAACATATAACTGTTCTTGTTTGCATTGGAGATTGTTTTTTTTTAACACCACTGAAGCAACGAATTTATAAGTACACAAGGGTTGAATTTGAATTTAAGGCTGCAAATATAGGCTGCCTTGATTGATAATTTGATGATTGTCTAATGTTTTCTAATTAACTAATATTCCAACTGTAAAAATTAGTGATGTGTCAGTACCAAAATTTTAAAGTTGGTAGGCTACCGGTACCAGTTCTTTTAAAGGATCGGTTCTGGGTACTGGTAACAAGTAGGGCAACTCTTTTTTTTTAATAGGAAATATGAAAAAAATTGTACATTGAGGTGATAATTCAAAAGTAGAGAGAATTTAGAGATTGAATTAACCAACACGTGCAAGTAAAAGAATTAGGATGTAAATGTGGAGCGATGATAATGTGTGAGTGACAACTTTTAGGGAAGGAGCAGTGTTGGGGTGTGTTATTAAAACGTTCATCAAGAGGATAGTTGACTAAAAACAATAAAAAACAGTGAAATGTTTATTTTAGAATAATTTTTTATGTACAGTAACAGATCTAGGGGTCCGCAAGGCAACTTTTAACTCACACTTTGGGACGGGTCTTGTAATGCTGCATTTTAATGTTTCAAAATTTAAACAAAATAATGAACTATTTTTTTCAACCAGGAATTGTTCAAATTTGATTGTACAGTAGAACCTCGATAGTTCGACTCTCGATAGTTCGACACTCCTGATAGTTCGACATGGTCCATGACAACTTAACATGTTAATAATGACCGATAGTGTCCATGTTGGAGCCAAACAAAGTTGAAAATGTAAACAAATTGGCGAATGATTTGAATGTTGTTTATGTTAAAGTTCAATTAGGTTATGGTTTCACTAAAATTTAGTGTTTCCTAAATTCAAATTATGATTCTTATACTCCCAGTGTTAAAATTTCCCATATACTCCCTATAGTTCGACATTTCGATAGTTGGACACTCTCTAAGTCCACAAAGTGTCGAACTATCGAGGTTCTACTGTATTTCTATTAATTTGTAAAAGTTAGACAAAAAAAAAAGGCCTAATAGGTTTGTTTTTATGGGAAATTAGTCCAGGATATAGTAGATAAGATAACTGTACCCTTATTTTATCATTCAACAATATTGTTGTGGCCTCGGCCCCGGCCGACCGGCTTCCCTCCGCCCCACACTAGACAAACGGGCGCTGAACCATAACCTACTGATAAGATAAGATATTGATTTATCGGGTTTTTATCAGTCTACCTGGTCGCCTCAAATTACATTCATATTCATATTTTCCGAGAAAACTGTGGATGGGTACGCTTGGTTTTAGTTGGTTTTGTTGTAAACAGACCATATAATACCGAAGTACCAGTACCGAGATTTTGATATTGGTTCTCGGTACTGGTACTTTTGCCAAAAACTGGTAGTACCGTACCGAGAATTGATTTTAGGTACCGACACTTCCCTGGTAAAAATGTATTGCTCTAATATGGTGTAGCCTAGTTATATCGTACCCCTGGCAACATTGCTTCAATCCTATTCGATGTGTAATGGTAGAAGTCTGTAATTTTAAAATTTCATATCCGGAACATAACAAGTTATACAGCTAAAGCAAACCTTTAGAAAGCAATTATGCTTTTCCTGTGCTGATCTAGATTCTTAACGTTAAATTTTAATACTTCTTTTTACTTTGGCAGTAAAAGTATCTTTTTGAACTCATAGACATCAGTAACAAAATATCTTCAACATGGGATAACCTTGAAAATTTTGAATGATACGAGCATGTTATTTATTTATGAATAGAGCCTATCACTTTATATCATAAGGCTAAATTTTAGTTAGGAATTTACTGAATTTATTCCATGAATCAGAAAAAGGGCCCCGAAAACTGCTTGCTGTAAGAGTGTCTGAGACTGAAATCTAATTTTATATCCCCAGTAGGCCTATATATTTTTTTAAAGTTCCAGTATCACTAGAAAACTATTAATCCAAACATGGAGTACCAGTAACAGTAATGACATTTTATTCACCCTTACAAATATAATATAGGTCTTTATATGAAGATAAAAAAATTACGATTACATGATTAATATGTACTTTTTCCAACAATAACAGTTTAGGCCTAATTTTTTTATGAGAACCTCCCAACTCTCTTTATAGACTTCCACTCTGTTCCTCCGACTTTTATTTATTAACTTACTTTAGTACCGTAATAAATAAAATAAATAAATAAAAGTACCTGCTACAGTTAAGCCTAATTACAAAAAATTGATGAAATAGATTGATACAGTGTTTAAAAGTAAGAAAAAAAATACATAAACATTAAGACTGGTGTTATGCTGTCTACTGCGGTCTACCGGGCGAAGCGTGATGTACATATGTACCGTCAAGCGGGGTAATTCTGACACCTGGGAGTAATTTTAAGACATAATTTTATTGAGTTTTTAAACGTGAATAATAATATAGTTAAAAAGATTACGGTTTTCAGTCTAACAACACCTACTTTGGAGTAAAAATAAATTTTACTAACATTAACATTTTTTAACAAAAACATAGTACGCATACACAGACTAAATTTAACCGGAAAAAACTTTCTAGGCCTAGATCAAACAGTTCAATATAGCATTGTAAGGTTTAAATAATAAGATAAAGTAGGTATATATATTTAGGCATATTCATAACTAATATGGTAATGCTTAAAAAATATAGTATTTATTTAGGCTAAATTTTTTTAATGCTGGTCTCATTGATCCCCCCCACCCATTTTTTTAGTTCTCGGGTACCCATTGACCCCTCAAAATAATGCATATTTCTTAGGCCTATAGTTTTTCTTGGTATACATAATATAATAAATATGCCTACACTAACTTGAGATTAATTAAAAAAAAAAATTACCCAGTTATAGTACTGGTACACCTGTTTTGTTCAAAAGGCTCCAAAATAATATCAGTTTATTATACAGGCCTAGCTATAGGGCTTTATTCTGTTAATATTACGAAGGCAACTTTTCTTCCTAAAGAAAATCACTGTAAGTATTTTCTGCCAGATTTGTTGAAATGATGGTAAAAGTACCTCCAGACACCATATTTTCAAATCCAATGGACGTAAAATCTCTCACAAGCTAACAGGAAGGTTAGACTTATAGGTCAAGGAAGTTTAAGACTTATAGGTCTTTGAAACACAATTCTTAATATTTTACATAACTTAATGTAGGCTTAGGTCTAAAAACTAATGTTTTCCTTCTTAATTCCATTAGACCTGATTTTTTTATTAATGTTTTCAATAGCTCATACCATTGTGTTTTGCGTTTTCTCCACTTCTTTTTTTTATAAAATGATTTTTATAAAATGATTTTTTTTATCATTTTATCAGATGATATTTTTACAATGTTGTAAATTTTCAATTGGTCTTGGGTAATATTGACCAATTATGCAAGAGTCAAAGATAGGATAAAAATTGACCCTAGGGGTCTTCAAACCTATAATATTATAAAATATGTGGGGGTCAATGTAACCCTAACATAAAGAGTAACATTGACCCTTATTATTAGTTTTTTATGAATAACATATGACTACTAAAAATAAAATAACTTAATGCATGGAAGTTGTTTAAATAGTGCTCATGTATTAATTAAAAATATTTTCATCCAGATAGATTCTCAAGAACAAAAGTTATAAAAAACATTTAAAAAGATAACTTAGTCAAGATTTATTATCAACATTTCTTTATTCCAAAATAAAAGCAGTTAAGAAGGTATACTTGATATACAGTCATTCCAGAGTAAACCAAATAAAATAAATTAGGGCCTAAAATATTTTATTATAGGGATACTTAGACATTTATTTCTAATGCTCTACCGTATCATACCAATTGTAATTACAATCATCATATAAAAACGCATTATTTATCGTAAACTCTTGAATCAAGTAATATTTTATTCTAACATAAAATCTTTCGGCAGTGTAGAGCATTTTTAGTTTTAGTTTCTTATTTCTTTTCTTTAGGAAAACAGTCAATTTATTCCTCATAAGAGTAGGCTAGGCCTAATTTTCTTATTGAAATACCTACTGTATTGAAAATTGTGTCTTTTAAAAAAAAACCAGTGTGTGATGTGGGTGTTGTATGACATGTGAGTAAACCAAACCACACCGCACTGATTCAGAGACATATGAATAAGATGAGTAGGAGAAATGAAATGAAAATGCTTCTTTATTGAGGCAAATATTGGAGCAGGCTAACTTAAAAATCTTTTGTTTTCACCTAGATATTTCTAATGTTTTATCACACCAACTGTAACTAATTACAATCACCTTAAAAACGTAGTAAACTATTGGATCAAGTAAAAAATTATCCTAACATAAAATCTTTCAGCAGTTTATACACAATTTAAAGCTTTAGATTCTTATTTTTTCTTTAGGTAAGCAGTCAATATAGCTTATTTATTCCCTAAAAGAATAGGCCTTTCTTATTGAAATTTTGAAAATTGTCTTGTTTAATAAACCAGTGTGATCTGGGTGTTGCATGTGTGGGTAGACCAAACCAAACTGCACTGATTCAGAGACAAATGAGTAACAAGTAGGAGCAGGCGAAAAGTGGGGACGCGTTTGCACTCTACGATTTGATTCCGGTCCAGAGACTCCGATGTAGTGTGTGGGTAAATAACGATCACGGCCGATTCGGACCAAGCCGATTCTAACGTAGTGCGCGCCCTGAATTCCCTTAATGGCTATGCAAAATAGACATTCCTAGAATGGATATAATGCCTTCTGGTTCTAGGTCTAGGCTAAAGACAATTGATTTTAAATAAAACATAAATTTCGCCAAACATAGAAAATTGAGTTTAAATGCTTAGGCCTGTGTAACCTTACCGTACGGTACCTAAAAGATGCCTACACAGCACATTGTGGTTAGGACTAGCCTAATAGGAATAAGGCCGAAAGTTTTAAATAACCAACCTAAGCCTGTAAGGTACACTAAACGCCGATATGCATGCGTACACGTTTATTAATACAAAAGCCTAGTCTATATGCTTTTACATCAAAAGATGGACTAAACAAAATAAATTTACGTTCATACAGAGCCCAATATATCTAGCCTACTAGACAGCGTCCTGAATTAGCTGAAGCTAACAGAATGTTCTTAATTCCAAATCACTAAAAAACCTTAAAATTTTGAACTTTAAACAGGCGCAATACTTAGCATAGCCTAGGCCTAATATAAATAATTGAATGTTAGGCCTACTGAGTTCAAAGGCTTTTTACATCAGAAGATTTTAAAGAGAAAGCCTAGGCCTATTGTTGAGAAAAAACATGTGCTTAATCTGATTTGCTTGACACATAAGGCCTAGGCCTAGGCCTACTTAGGGTATAAAGTAGGAACACCTGTAGGCCTACCAAGTAAAGAATTACTCATTAAAATAAAGTTGCTCGCCATTTACAATGATTACCACACCAAAATCTAAAACACAACTTAAGAGTGAGAATGCATTCCTCTAAGATAAGAAGAAGAAGACTTCATGAGCCTATCCCTACAAGATGCCATTAGGCACTAAGCCTAGGCTATAAGAGAAATACAGAAAATAGTATACCTGTTCAACTTTAGAAGTGTTATTGCCGTCCGTGTGGTCGTCTATTTCACCTTTTGTTGAAACGTCTACGGGTTCGCGTTTCTCATCCTTATCAGGGGCCTTAGGTTCACTGCCTTGTTCAGGCCATGGTGCCATCTTGAATATGACAGTTTATGGCGAGTTCAGCGGCCACAAGTGAAACTTAATGTTCCACAAGACGAGAAAATTATCCATATTATTTTTAACAACATAGAACTAGTAATATACACTTCGAAACCGCACCGATAAACTCTTCAAAGTAAAAACTTAATTTTGTTTTCCCGATTTCAAAATTACGAATAGCGATCACGTTCTACACCGATAAAATCTCCACGGCTTCTCTTCTTCTTCCGATTGGTTTAGCACTTCTGCCTCTCTCTTACCAACCCAAAAAAGGTTCAACGAAAAATGCTAAAAACTGTCATAAACACTATAAGAAAATAATGTTATTAAAAACTAAATAATCAAGGTTTTTTAATAATAATTTTGTCTTATCTTTTTTCTGTAGTACAAATTAGCAGTAGTATGATAAACTAATTTGTATGATAATTGATAATCTTACTGCTATCCTGCTGAACATGGTTGCAATACCAGATTTAGAGAAAAAAAAACCTCAGTGAGACACAATCTCATAGCTTTTTAATGCAAGCTTGGCTATCTATCAGGGAGTCAAACTGTACGCAAAACGTCCTCAATTCCTGAAGGATACACAGAACATTAATATTTTTTTCTAAAATGAAGGATTTTCTAATTCAGGGTTGCTATTACTCCCTAGAAGAATTCTGCGACTAATATTGGGAGGGCTTCCCGACATAGTCAAATATATCTGGTTTTGTTAAAAACCTTTCTGCCCTTCCCCTTCCTATTTGAAAAAAATTTCGCACGGTTGGGATCTGGGGCCGGCTTTACGAATTTGCCGCAAATGGGCCCAAAACATTTTTGCATTTTTTTCTACGTGATTCATAACGAAAGTTAAAACGCCCCATCTTAAAATTTTTCTTGGTCGTACTTTTTGTCCATTACCAATGCAGAAAATTAATCTTCCATATTATTAATAAGACTACTTAATAACTTAGATTAATTTATATTGCGGCTAAACGCTAATCTTTAAAACCAAGAGATTGGTTCATAAAGCAGACGGCAAAATGAAATCACCAAAATTAGCTATAAAGAAAAAACATAGAATCCCGATCCTGACAAGAGTGTCGCTGAACTCAGCCATATTGTTGTATAGTCGATATCAAAATTTGAGACATTACAAGTTTCGTAATATAGTAGCCTAAGCTACGTTAACTGCTTTATAAACATACAAATGAAATGGAAAATATGGTGTAATGACCATCAGTGACTCTTAGTTTTAAGGTGGAGTCAGAAAATCCAAAATGAAAATCAGCATATAACTTATTGCTGAGGGTTTAAAAATAAAACATCTCAAATCACAAGCAGTATATCTATACAATAAGTAGGATGAAATGGGATATTCAGCTTGCGACCATGCACCAGGATTTTTATTTTGACCCGATTGGATACACTGAAGGGGCAAGACAGCATGTCAAAATTAACTATGGAGTCGTTGATCGCACCTTCGGTTGCCTCTACATTGGATGCCCTTTATTATTGACGCTAACATTCATGCCCGGATTAACACTTTTTGATGCCCTAGGTCAAAGGTCACAATTACGCCCCCCCTGCAAAAACAAAAGACAAAAACCAAAACAAAAAACACAACAACAACAGTAAGCCGATTCATTGGCTAATTTTCATTCTAATTACTTTTGCTGTAGTACTTATAAAAGCACAGAACTATTTAACGAAAGTGATGATCAGCATTGTCGTCACTTTAATCCGAGGATGTAATCCTTTTGCATAATTTAATATACCATTTTACCACTGTATTAATTTTGCATCTGAAATCAAATATTATACAGGGTGTTTTAGAACTGCCAATGGACCAAACACAAATATGAATATCAAAGTAATAACGTCTAAATGCCGCCAGTTACCCACACAACCACCATTTTGTATTTACACATAATAATTTTTATTTACATAATGAGTGATTGTATTGAGTTCAATTTTTGCATGAATCTTGATCACACCAATGCTCATTTCAAGGAAAACATATATTTTTTCCTATCTGTATTTCTAAAATAATGGCCATTTTAAATTTTTAAACTCAGATATCTCAAAAACGAAAATTTTTGCAAACATTTTACTAGAGACCAAAAAAATGAAAAATTAAATTATCTAACTAATGATACCAAGTTTGTAAGGATCTGACAACAAATAACGAAGTTATTGGGATTTTTCTGCAAAAAAAAAAACAAAGATTTTGCATTTAAATTAATGCAAATTTAGGTTATTTTAAAAACCAATGTAGGCCGAACTCCATTTCTTGTTGTCATACCCTTATAAACTTGGTATCCTTAGTTAGATAATTTGATTTGTCAACTTTTTAGTCTCTAGTAAAAGTTTTGAAAAAATTACCGTTTTTTAGATATTTGAGTTTTTAAATGTTAAGTGGCCACCATTTTGAAAATGAAAATACACATCGGAAAAAATAATTATTTATCTTGAAATGGACATTGGTGTGATAAAGATTCATGCCAAAATTGAACTCAATACATCCATCCGTTGTGGAAATAAAAATTAATAATTGTAAAAAACAAAATGGCGGCTGTGTGGGTAACTGGTGGTATTTTGACGTTATTACTATTATTATTATATTCATATTTGTTTTAGGTCCATGAACAATGCCCTAAATGTTGTCAGTGAGTTCTGAAACACACTGTTAGTAACATTATGAGGAATCTGATTAATTGCCCATTGTTTAAAAAGCGCATTGAAATTTTTGTCAAGTTTTACTCAGTGTTAAAACCTGAGTGAAACCAAATAATCTACATGGACCGCTCGTGATATTTTAGAATAATTTTATCAAAAAAAATCTGCCGCCCCTGAAAATTTGACGCCCTGGGCCCATGTGGCCCATGCCTAAATCCGGCCCTGGCTGGGAAGGATAACCTATCTCGTGGACGGGCCCCCCCTATGCGTCGTCTTCAGCGGTCAACAGGACGACGCGGGATGTAGAGGATGTAAGATAACAATCAATCAATCAATCAATCAACCAAATCTCCTATATTGCCACAAAAACATATTTACATGCATAGGCTTGCGTCAGAACAAATCAAAATAAATTAAAAAATCTATGAGAAACTTAAATTACATTTGGCTATTCTCAACACAATCTTTAACAGAATAAAAAAGACTTGTCAATAAGGGAGGCATTCAGCATTCTTTTAAACAATTCAAATCATTTTCACACTGTATAACCTCAGGCAGGGCATTAAACAATGTAATGGCGGTATAAAAGGTATGGCGTTTAAAAAAGGAAGAATGATGGAGAGGAATATTTAGTTTGGTGGTATTTCCGCGACGCCAACTCAACAATTGCTATCCGCGTGGACGTTGCCTCTAGCTGGAGATCAGAAAGCTATGTCCAAACATATTATGTGTACCAAAATGACGTCATGGCCATTTAGCAGTTAAGCCTGTATAATCTAATATGGCTTTGGATGAACACAAAGAACGCGGCGCGGCGTGTCTCCTACTCTCCTATTCCGCTAGTACCCAAAATGCAAGATTAATGGATTATTATTAACCTATTTTATTTGTTATTGCTTTTCTCGCTTTAAAATACAAATAAACTTAAAACATATCGTTTTGGGAATTGAAATGTGTACCTTCAGGACAGTTGACGTATACAGAAATAGTTAGTGAGTATAATTTATTTGTGTTTATTTTGTGATACTCTTGTGATAATCGTGCTTATTTATGAACAGATTTCCATAATTTTTACATAGTTGGTTTTTAAATTTAATAAAAAAAAAAGAAAAAAAAAGAAAAAACATGTGAGAACACAAACTTTGCTACCTTATGTAGTTTTATGCAATTTAAGGAAGATTTAAAATAGCAGCCATTGTGAAAATATACATTGAAAAAATTGATTATTTTGCTTCAATTAGACCTTTGCCTCAAAAGTTGTATACCCTACCAAGTTTTGACCTATTACAATTAACGAACCGTTCTTAAATTAAATAATATTCTTTAAAAAAATATAAAATGGCGGCTGTATGGTTAACAATGGAGTTTTGGAAGACCTCTTCAGAGGTCAGTAGAGAGTTCAGGGACACCCTGTAAACAGGGTGTTCATAAAAAATGTCACAAACTTCGGAGGCTGAGCGTACTCGTCAATTTGAACAAAACATGTTGTCCTCTTGACATATGTCGAAAAATCCTTTTCTTAGTCACTAGCTACCATTTTTTGTTTTCTACACTAACTTATTTTTATTTCTGTAACGTATCGTTATGAAGTTCTTATGTGGGATGAACCTTTATCAGAACAATGTTCATTTGCAGAGAAAAATTATTATTTCCGATTTGCATTTTCAAAATGGCGGCCATTTAAAATATTTTAGAATCTGACTGACTACAAATAACGGAGTTATTGCAATATTCCTATAAGAATTACCTTAATTTGCATTAATTATAATGCAATATCGACGTTTTTATACATAAAAATCGTAACAAAGCTATTATTTGTCTCAAGGTACTTACAAATTTGATATTATTTTTTTAATTTGTCAACTTTGTTGTCTCTGGTAAATTTTTGTAAAACTCACTTTTGGGTTATTTGCTTTTAAAAATTAAAATGGCCGCCAATGCATACAGAGTTAGGCATATATTCTTCTTTTATCAATAAAAAATATTGCTTAATTTAATATTTCCAAATTTATATTTAAAATTTTGCTTTGTGAAGTTTTATAAACCATTGACAGCTAACATAAAATGTCCTATATTTAGCTTTTTTTAATTTTCCAGAAGTAGTATATTTTCAAATCGCGGCTGTTTAAAATCATTGCATTAAAACTACATAAGGTGAAAAACTTATATTAGGCCTATTATTTTTTTAGGAAATATGATTTCAAATCCAATGATACAACAAGTAAGGAAATTAAGCTCTATAGTGATTCGACCGATTCTAGTCACAGTTAGCAGTTTCTTAGTCACTTTCGTTAGCAGTTTGGGAACACATCCCATCGACTGCGCTCTTCACGTTTCAACCCGCTCACAAAGACCTGGGGTCTTCCTTAGATTTGGTACCATTTGTACTTAAATCACATTATCTCGCTTAAAACATTAAAAAATAATCAAATATAGAGTTTGTCATTGAACTCTCTACCAAACTACAGTAGACTCCCTCTTAACCGGCCACCTTTTAGCCGGTCTCCGCTTTAACCGGCCTACCCTGGCACAAAAAAATCGTCTTTTTAACTGGAAATTTTTTATCTCAACATTGCTTTAACCGGCCATGTTTCGCGGGAATCTTTGTTTTCTTATCTTATGTATCATTTAATTCCACATTATATCATGATGTTCTCAAACCATCTAAAATGTACTGTCCTGGACGGAAGTGTATGCCACTGGAAGTGAATGTGTTTTGACTTGCTATCCAATAGATAATATAGGAAACGAATTATTATTAGTTTGTTTGGTAACTGATTTCATCGGTGTCAGATGTTAGTTATAAACTATATAAAGTAATATATTTATAGTTGTTTTAATCAAGCCATAATTGCATTTAGGCCATATGAAATTGTAGTTTGGAATTTTTAAATGTACATCGGTTTAACCGGCCAAATTATTAACTGGCCGAGGCCTGGTCCCGAGATGGCCGGTTAAGAGGGAGTCTACTGTATTCAGGTTGATAAATATGGGTAGATTTTCTTAACTGATAATTTGTTGGATTTAGAATTAAATTTTCTAAAAATAAAACACATAACATAACGTTTGCTACGTTGCAAAGTTTTTATGCAATTTTAAGTTAAAGATTAGAAACAGCCGCCATTTTAAATTTGTGGATTGGGATAGACTATTATTTTTCTTCAATCAGGCCTTTACCTCAAAAAACTGTAAGTTATTTAAAGTTTTAATTGATTACAACAACCCGTTATCAAATAAAACATTATTTTTGAAAAATACAAAATGGAGGCAGTATAGTAACTATGGAGTTTTGGAAACTGTTAATGTGATTTTTAGATTGTCTTAAAGCCACGAATGATAAGTTATATGAACATGTTTGGGCATTTTAACTTTTATCGTAGAATAAAATCTTATACTTTAACCCCGATCTCACATCACACATCACCGTGATTAGATTTTAACAATAACTATAAAATACACACAAACTACTACTCTATCTAGCAGGTTTATAACGCAAACCAACCATCACTGGTTAAAATGGCAAAACAATAAGACCAAGAGAGGGAAGAGTTAGTTGTAGACAGTAAAAGATGATGCATGGGCCGCACAATAAAATATTTATAAATAACAAATTTGAATAATTTCTTTTAGGCCCTTTATAGAAATAATACCCCTCCTCCCAAGCTAGCAAAAGGGCTTATTTTTCTAACCCCCCTACCCCCAAAGAAAATTTTGATGGCACAACTTGCGCCACGTACCAGCCCCCCGGCAAAATGTTTTCATTGAATACAAAAGGCCTCACACAATCTTTTGCTTTTAAACAAAACTTTTGCCCTAGCAATTTTGTATCTTTTCAGAGAAGTATTTTTTCTGTACCATACTTTACTGTTTCAACCCATCAAATCAAGTAAATAACACATTTATGTGGAGATGGTCTAAATTGTGTGTACACTTACATACTGGTTTTAGAGTCTATAACCAAATTAGACCTAGTACTCCCACAAAAAGGAAACTCATTTGGAAAACATATAGGGCTAAAAGGCCGCAACATGGAGTAAATGAGTCTAATAAATAGTCTATGAAAGCCCTTGCAATTTGCTTACGGACATTCTATTACTTTTGAATTTTCTTTTCAGTACTTTACAAACAACAGGAAATCCATGTTTCAAAGGGGCGTACCTTCATTGCGCACAATGGTCTTAAGTTTTTGACGAGGGTTAGTTTTATAGCCCCCCAAGGGTCGAGCATCATTGCGCACACGGTCAGTTTTGCCCGACCCTCCGCGCCTCCCGCCACCGGGCTGCTTGCCCCGAAACCAAAGCCCATTTCGACCCACTACGACTACAGGGAAAACACTGACTGCGGGAAATGGCTGAAATGGGTAATAATGGGCCTCAGTCTTTTAGACGCCAATGAAGTCGAAGAATTTTCATTGATAATCTTATGAGTACCGCACCAGTTGAGGCCACTAAGTTTGCAGACTGAGAATTGTCGATTCCCTACTCAGTTCTGGGCATCCGCTAATCTATTTAAAAACTAACAACAAACGGATGTGAATCCTTTCACGCGGCTTTCCGGAAGCATTTCAATACTTCCCAATCAAATATTTTTATTTTTATCGATGCTTTAAAAAAAAAAAAAAACATTCAAATTTCTACCTAAATATAAAATTTTAACACGTTGACTCCTAGAAATCAAACTAATGCAACGCTCAAAAAAGAAAACAGTTTTTGAAAAAAATGTATCAGAGCTGAAGGAAGGAAAGATTAGCCACCTGAATTTCATGCAGAAGGCTTCATTTTACTTAAAGAAATAAAGTTCTTGTAATGGCTGTTTAATGCAGTATGTTTATAAATTTTTTAAATATAGATTAAACTTTTTTTATATGCTACACCGTGTAATCTTTTAAAATAACCCTCATACAGTGATAAGCATGTTTTAACCGGCTAAGACAATTTTCATCGTTATTTTCAAAATAATATCATCTCATTTGTAAACTTAAATGATTATGAAGCAATAATACCTTAATAACGTATAATTATAACATGTACGCATAAATGTTATAATAGTACGTGTAATAAGGTATTATTTCCCAAAGTATTATTACATGTGAAATATACGTCACATACTGTAATTATAAAATATAAAAAATAAAAAAGTGTATATTGTAAGATATTATAATTTTTGTGAAATAATAGATCCATGAATTAGGACTACATATTGTAATAGTGAAATGAAACAATTTTTAAGTTTAGTAAAATATGCAGGATATGAATATATTGCCATTTTATTTATTCAACATAGGAACGGGAATACAAGTTTTGTTTTTGATCGTGTGCGCAATGATGCCACCCCCAAGCGGGGCCCCAAGTGACCACTGTGCGCAATGATGCCCCAAAGTTTGACAGTTTTCTGACCGCTGTGCGCAATGATGCTATCCCTGTTTTAAAGAGTTAAAACAAAATCTACTTTTGATTAGAAATTACCGGTACTTTACTGAGACTAAGCATTACTGTAGTTAATACTAAACAAGAAATAATTCCCTTGTGGTCCTCTCCCAACTTTTAAACAGCATTATTTTCTTATCGCAATTAATCCTTTGACTTGCAAAATGACAATGCTTCTTCCTCGTTCCAAGACAAGTTCCATATCAATATGTGGTCACTCATATTTGTTTGGCACAGTATCTAGCTCGCGAGTGATGGTGGAAATAAATGACTGTCAGAGATAGGACAATCAAAAATGGACAATTTCCACTGCCATGTCTGCTATCGCCTCATCCTCCAGGGTCACTCGTGCTGTGACCACAAAAATTACCTCGCCCTGTGAGAACAATTACATCCAGTGACCAAAGCGCCCATTGCACTGCGTACAAACTCACAAACTCTCTCTTTGAGAGACTTGGTAATTTTACCATTTATGGACGTTTCATCTTCCTTTGTCTTGTGCATGTCAGGGCAACCATTGATACCTCTAGAACAAGGGGGAAAGACCACCCTTACAACACCAGACAACATGGTCAACTCAACATCCCTTGGGTACGTCTTGTAAGAACCCTCAGGCTGGGTACAAAAACAGAGCCATCAACCCAGACAGCAAGGAAGCGTTCTGCAAATATTCACTTGGTTTGCTATTCGGTTGCAGTGAAAATTTCCATTGCAGGTTCAATGATAACTATTCAAAAGCTCTTCTACACAAATAAGCGAAGAAAGTGATCAGATCACATAAGCAAGTTTTTTCTGCAACGGGAAGTTTATTGTTGTGAGACTACCTGCCTCGACCCTTATTAATTCCGCTTGGTCGCCCCAGGGCCGCACTAATTCGAATGCGTTCGTGCGGAAATATGCTCTGAAAACAATATGAAAACGATTTCATCCATGCAATGCAAATATTGGATGTCAATTATCAGAATATTTTTTGAAAGTTTTCTACGTTGGTAGGACGGCTAGCTTTTGTTGCAAGGTTACAGGGCCAGGGAATGATCTAATTTCACTGGCGCATTCTCTACTTCAATCGTAGGCTAAGTGAATTTGCCACAATGGTAAGAGATAAATTTTTCATTAAAAAAACCTAAATTTGTTATGATTCAATTTTACACCAGCCACTTTTGGTGATTGTATAACACCCCCGCCGCAGCAGACCTGCGTACTTAGAGAATTTCAAATTTAATTAAAAATGTTCTTCATGGGGTTAGGTGGAGTGTCGGTTTACCTTACAGTATATGTGCTTTGTAAGTAAATTGTTAAGTTAAACCTTACCTTGTGGTACATACCAAATTTTATCAAGCTATGGTATCCTTCCCATTTCGCCCGTAAACCATATGGGGCTGATTACGTAATTTTGCCGCCATCTCGGCTTTGTAAGCAAATATAAGTTAAACCCTCCTAATCAATGCACATACCAAATTTTATCAAGATATGTTAAATAAGCAACATATAATACTAAATTGTTTATTTTTTGAGCTTTTCAAAACCTTTATTGAAGAGCAAACCTACATGAAACTTAAAATTATTTTCTTTTCAAAAGGTCATCTCAACTGTAACAATAGGTAGGCAATTCGCTTAAACCACTATCAGACCTACGCAGGTTCAGAATAAGTTACACTATCAATTTAATTGTTAATACCTCTGTATTTTCGTGTGTGCTCACTAAGAGCAAAAGTGAAGTAGACCTACAGATTAGCTTTTTTTCTATCAACAATGTCACCAAACTTCTTGATTTAGTATGAGCTCATTTTTATCTAGTTAAAATATTGTTCCACTTACTTAATTTTTTAACAGATGGATAAAATGAGCTCATATTAAATGAAGAAGGTTGGTGACATTGTTGATATAAAAATGTAATCTGTAGGTCTACTTCATTTTTGCTCTTAGTGAGCACAAACGAAAATACAATGGTATTAACAATTAAATTGACAGTGTATTCTGAACCTGTGTAGGTCTGAAAGCGGTTTAAGCAAATTACTTACACATTGTTACAGTTTTGAGATGACCTTTTGAAAAGAAAATAATTTTTATTTTCCTATGCAATACGATTGCACCAAACAAAAGGGGTTGAACCTGTTGACTGGGGTGGCCCAGCCCCTCGGCCTTTCCTTAACGACATTCTTGGAATTGGCATAATGCCGCTCACACAAAGGAGATTCTCAACTACGGAATATGGAGTGCACTCTACCTCGGCGTCAAAATCGTCGAGCAAGATTGTAAACTGCCGCTAGGCGCGGAATGTCACATTTTGGAAAATATGATGGCTGATTTTAAATATTGTTAGACTACTTTCATGATTTTTTTGTTTTTGTTCAAAATCGATTGGTGGTCTAATGACCATGTTTATTTTTAAATTGTAGAACTTTCGCGTCTCCCTTCTTGCATCGTTATCTTTAAACATTTTTCCAATATAATTGTAGATTCTTGTTCTTATGATTATATTCTACCCATGCACGTACTTTTTTATCTAAAATTTTTTTCAATGCGTTAAAAGTTAATACAAAAACTCTTATTTAAAAATTATTAGCAAGCACCCTGCTTAATAATTTCAAGTAATGTCGGAATTTTAAGAAAGAGGTGGGCCACAACATTATCATACGAAAAGAATTACACCAAGACATTTTTAATCGGTTCACAATAATTGTGAACCGATTAAAAATATCTTGGTTTGGTTGTTTGTTTGGATTAAAAATATTGGCGCGTTTGTCGCCCCAATTATTAAAAGGGCTTCACCATTCAGAATGGAAATATTCAAACTATAAACCCTTATTACAAAACTACAAACTGAGAAGAGTTATTTGACACTTCAAACGGTAAAATTTGTAATTAAATAAGAAAATAGTTGGGTTTACAAAAGTAATTTCTCGTATACAGTGTATTATAAGGTGGAAAGTGTGATATGATTATTTTTTAAGTACGTGAATACCGTACAACAGTTATTTGTGCAGCAACATTTTCGAAGCCCTGGAAATGTTTTAATTCCATTAAAACACTATGTATATCGATTCGAGGGCATTTGTGTGCCCTCCGGTACTTTTACAATTTTTTAATATTATTTATTAATATCATTGATTAGTTATGATATCATTACATTAAGAGTAGTACGTTATACGAGATAGTATGAGTAGTATTTGCAAGAATTTATTTAAAGAATATATCTCTATGTGATACAAACGTTTTATTGTTGAATAGGCCTGTTTATTTTTTGTTCCGTTTGTTGTTACCCAATCAATACTTTTACAGTTAAAAATTATTGAAATTAATTACTTTTGCAATTCTTATGTTCGTTATTTTGAGGTGAGTTGCGTTCACACTGTTTCGACGAACATATTCTGCTATGAACTTTTGTTGTTTGTTGGTATTCATTTTTAACATGTATAGCCTAGTGAAGTTAGCAATAGAAACGTGTAATTTTCCCACAATATTAAGTATATAGTCTTATTTAAATTGATGTGTTTTTAAGACTTCAGTCTAAATAACCTAAAATAGTGGTTTATTTATAACAAATCTATCTATATATTGATAGGCAAGAATGTTTCGTTTCCTCCTTTTTTCTCAGCTTGTGTGCATGTTATGAAAAATCCACGCATATTGTTAGAATTGTAGATGAGCAGAATCCCATTCTAATTCACGTCGGACTCCAGGGCTACGCCCTACAGGCTTTCAAAGTTCCAGTGTTAAATCTTATGGAGGAAGGAGAATTCAAGAAATCTAGAAGAATCATTAGACAGCTGTTGTAAAAACAACTGATAGAAAAACAAGAAGAAAAGGTGTTTCAATTACAAAATGTTTTAAAATTATTTTGTTTGGATCAAGTAACTGAAATTTTGGTCGAAGTTCGACCAGGAGACGATTTCTAGTACTTATTTAATAGGCCTCCGCTAAGGGTTTTTTGTACATAGAACTCCTCCTACAATTCTCAACCGATTTTCATGTTTTTGGTGTCGTTGGATAGGGATTGGTCTGTAGTTGTTTCCGCTAAAAACTGATGAGAATCGGACTTAAAATAAGGGCGCTATAAACAAATTAAATTTGAAAATTTCCCATTTAAATAACATTATTGAGATTGGTTTGAGCATTTTAAACATCTGTTAACATACAGATGTAGTTTTTGGTGATCACTGATATTCTCAATATTGGATTGGTTGAATTTCATTCATTTAGAACTAAATGGAACTTTTGTAGTGTAGGGTGAGTGCACCAGTGAATGACCGTTTAAGGTTGAGTTTCCACTTGAATCTTACATGGTAAAACAGGTTTTTAAGCTACAGTGTAGAGAATAGTTTAAATGTCTTGCCCATATTCTTCTGTATTTCCTAATGGTAAAACTTAATGCATTATGTTAAAACAGAGTATTGAAAAATACAATTTATCATACATAAATCATTGCACCAGTGAATGACCGCCTATCCACCAGTTAATGACCGGTGTTTCCCCAGTGAATGACCGGTCATTCATTGGTATCAGAATACCAAATATTTCGAATGAAAGTACCAGCGAATGACCGTTAAAAATAGGTCAATTGAGACAAAAGCCACCACACAAAAAATATACACAATAATTGCGTAAATTTTGTATTTCTTGCAAATAAAAAAAAATATTGTACGGTATAGGCTCTAAAAAATTTAACATTGAAAATCATTTAAAGTACCACAATTTTGGAATTGAAAGCTAAACAAAAATGAAATTTAAACCAAATGTTGATCTTACCTACAAAATTTTACTATTTATTTATCTATAATCGTTTTTGAGACAATGAGATTTATATAAAATAAAATGCATACAGACCTACAGACAGAAAATACATGTTATATCGCATTTTAAAATTGTATTAACACCACTCTCCCTCCTCGCCACACCCAATAAACTGTTAAGATTCTCACAGAGTCGAAGCTGGAACCCTGTATATTAACAACACTAACCGTTTCCAGATCGTTAAAATAGAGATTCTAGTGAATGACCACTGTTCTTGTAGTAAATTTCCGTAAACATTAGCCCCGGTCAAATTTTGGTTTATTGTACCCACATGATTTCTGATGTTTTTTTAGTGCTTTCTAGCACTTAATCTGCCAGAAAACATTGTTTCCAAAACGTTTAAAGAAAATTGATCAAAATCTATTGAATGACCGAAATGGTCATTCACTGGTTATACCAATAGTTGTGATCCAGTAAATGACCGACTGTATAATTAACTTGTTGGTTATGATTTTGTTATTAAAATGAGTACAGAACTGCACCTTAACAGGTTTACTGTTAATTACATTTATTATATTGCAGTTCCAATCAATAATCAAAGAACAATGAAGAATACAGCTAACCTTGTTTGTACGATAGGCTATAGTGGGGAAGCTCTAAGATGAACTGGGTGGAACACTTAATTTTGTTTGTGTTACAAATAGATGTTTGACACTTTCTTTTTGAACCAGTGACAGGGAGGATCCAAATCAGAATCCGAAGTTACTTTTAAGACCGTGTATGATAGACTAGGCAAAAGGTAAAGCTTAATATACTGTTTTTTATGCGAAACGGTCATTCACTGGGGGGTGGTCATTCACTGGTGCACTCACCCTATTAAAATAAAGTGCTCGATGTCGGGCAACACGTGCACTAGTAAGTACCGTACCAAAATTGACTTTATGTGATATTGCATTATTATTTTAAATTCTTTTTTTCTCGAGTAGAAAATTAAGTTTACAATGCCAACAACCAACTTACAGTTAAACATTTAAAAGTATTTAATGTTATTTTGTTTATCTTTCTTTGTTATTTCGATATACCATATAATGACAACCCAACATAAATTGCAAAAAAAAAACAAAATTTCAGTTTCCAAACTTATTTTAAAACCAAAGACGATTTTGTCTTGGGGTGGATCCTGTTTATGAATTTATTTTTTGGACAAAAATAAACAAAAATCCAAATTTAAAGAAAATACCTAACAGCTAGATTTTAGGTCAAAATCAAATACATTGGTACAGACACGTATTATACCAGAATATTTGGTAAATTAACACCGTATGTTCCAATTAAAGTTTTCTTATTATTAGCGAAATTGGGTTTTTTTCATGAATTAAAGTTGTTATTTGTCCACAAGCTTAACCCGCAAAATCTTTACTACAGATCGCCACACTTGTCTGAATTCAACCAAAAATTTTGTTGACCTGTCTGTACAGATTTTTTATTTTTTTTTATTTTTTATTTTATAACTAACACGGCCATTCATTCGTCCTGATTTAAAAGCATTTGTTTTTACAATAGCTGAGTTGGTTTTTGCTAGTACACCTTTCTAACAGCATGCGGGGATTTCTTCTAACACAAAAGTTGGGAAAAAATGAGAAATAGAATGAATAAATAACACTAGCTAAAAACACTAGCATAACTGATAGAACTACTAAAATGTCAACACGATCAAATTAAAAGCGGCGCATTGTGCTGCTCATCAGGCACCCCAATAGTAATTATCGTCAGTTAATTCTATAAACGTGGATGGTGAAGAGCTTTTTTGACCATTCCATGTGAACTTATTGATAATTTTTTCTATCTTTTGTGAAAAAATATTTTGTTTTTATTCACGCAGTTAAGAAATTATGAAAAGATATACAGTAAATTTCATTGCATAATACACTTTTTTTTCTTATTGTTATAGATATCATTCCTTGAGTTACGGTAATTCTATTTTTTTACCATCTAAAAATTAATTGATGTAAAGACGCGTAAAATAAAAATAAACCCCTTAGCCGTGGATAGTTTTCCAATCAAACGAACAATTAATTATTTAATTAGTTGAAATCAAACTCCGCGCGCCGCGCCATGACGTCACATCACTGGAAGATCTGTCGACTCGTCGACTGTTGTTTATAAAAAACAGTTCGGGGGTCGGTGTCCCGCCGTCCCGCCATTTTCCGTTGGGCCCTGGCCAGTGGCCGTGTGTTTTGATTTTTGATTTGATTATTTGATTGTGGTTTGTTTTTGTTACTTGGGTGGTTGTGAGACATGTGAGACGTCTCTACTCATATTGAAGGTGAGTTTGCTGATTTACTGATTCTTTTTATTAATTAGCTTTAAGATAAATGAAGTTTTGAAGAAGTTGTTAGTCTTTCAATTTCAGCGATTAAAACACTTAATTCTTAACCAAGAATTTGAAAGATTCCTAACCTCAATCAGCGTATTCCGTGTGGAATGCATGGTCTTTTGATCTTTTATTGTGTTTTTGTAAATTCATAATGCCACTAATAATAACAGACATCAACTTAAAATGTTAAGTGATTATTAAGAATAGCCTACTTAGCCTCTTGAATTTCTTTTCAATTGTTTAACATAAGTTATTAGGCTAGTAGGCTAACTTATTTGGCATTCACAGGCCCTACAAAATGTCCAAGCTTAAGTTAAATTACTCGTAACCTGTCCGGTTTTTGTAGGTCTGTTTTCATAAATTAACTACCTATTGTGTTGAAGATGTGTATTCTCAAAATATGTGACACAATTTTCACCCCTTTAGTGGTTACGGTCTCTGAGATCAATAAAAATTTTCAGTCTTAATTAGCTGATAGGTTGTATTCGCTGTCGCTCGAGTCATGCAACAAACTCCTTTGTTAGTGCCTTCAGCTGCCACAGTGTAGGGTAATTTTGAGATTAGGTACGTTCGACAGGGTTACCACATAGTTTATTGTTACTTCTTCCATATTTTTATAAAATTAATTTAACTTAACTTAAGTTAGCCTAAATTATTTAAAATGTTTAACTTAAGTTAATCTAGAACAAAAAGTAACACTACATTTAATTTACTTTCACTCTAATGAAACAGTTTGTAGTCTGATATTCCTTTTAGTTAAAGACGTCACTGCCAGAGAACGCGAAATGGTTTTTATTAGCAGCATATTGAGTTAGAGAGTGAGGTTATGTTTTAGCAGATATGCTGTCAACTTTCCATTTGTTCAGGCTTGAGTTTGATCAAGGCGACCATTAGTTTCTGGATATAATTTGATCAGTTGTTTGTACCTAAGAGTAAAGTAGGCCTAGTCTTTTAAAGTAAAAATGGTTTTGAAAGTGACTAAGCCTCGACTTTGAAACTAACTTAAATTTCATCTTCAAATACCGTACTAACAAATAATATTTTTCAACGATTTTTACCCTACTTTTAGATTTTTTTGTCAGAAATTTAGATTTTTGTGATTCATAAAAATATGATTGATCCGACCGATATATCTATCATATCAACTATAGATTCATTCTATAGTTAGCAGTACCTAAATAACAAAGTCAATCACCCCTTTAACTATTATCCCTATTTTTGTTTTTAGCTTCTTATTCCCACATCTAAATCCAAAAACAAGTAGGCCTATAACCTAACTTAACTTATGTCAACAAAATCAAAACACTACTAATCATAAAGACAAATTAACAAAATAACATGTCAGTAGAACCTTGATAGTTCGACACTTTATGGACTTAGAGAGTGTCTAAGTATCAAAATGTCGAACTATAGGGAGTGTCGAACTATCAAGAGTCGAACTATTGAGGTTCTACTGTAGCTTATAAGAAAAATAATTACCTATGTTGCTATGTATCCTACTTAAATGTGGTATACTTTCTTGGGCTTGGGCATAGGTTGGTTCTTCATATTAATGGAGATTAGTTTAGGTTATACGATGGATAGTTTGTCAAGCTAAATAATTTTTTTATTTTACAGTAATTTTTGATACGATATCGATCAGTAGAATTTAAATCAGCGAACTTTAAATAGATGTTTTGTATTTTTTCTAAGTTATCTTCCAATTTAAAAACCATTTGGTTGAGTATGTAAACTCGCCACCATATGGGTTTTGTTTAAGTATAAGTTAAACCCTATTTAGTAAAAGTACATGGTACCAAATTTCATGAAGTTATGGTATTCTTTTCATTTTCCCCATAAACCCTATGGGGGTGACGTACGTAGGTTTGCTGTCATTTGGGGTTTGTAAGCAAATAAGTTAACCCCTTCCTAATGGATGTACTCATGAAATTGTATCAAGATATGTCAATAAATAAGCAAGATAGAAGATTTAGTTGATTTCCCATATAATACAAGGAAACATTTTTTAAAATTTCTCCCTAACCATTTAAGCTAGGCCTAGCATAAAAATTCAAAATACCAAATTGTTTATTTTTTCGAGCTCTTTTAGATGGTTTATGTTCAAATTGTTGTGTTTTAAAAATTGAAGCCAAAAAGTGCAAAAAACCCATTTTGACCCTTTTGAAACCCCCCCCCCCCATGGTCCGTTCGCGAACACATTCAAGTATATGCTGGTCTACTTTCCTGTACCAAATTTTATGAAAATCAAAGGTTCCGTTCAAAAGTTATTGTGTTCATGGCACACACATATAAATATATACATATGGCTTCTAGAGACCTCAAAACAAAAAAGTATCAAAGTTCCGAGCTTAGGTCTTACCGTGAAAACTACCGTAATAGCGAATAGTGAAATTCGCTAAAAATAAAATAGTGTACGCTTTTAGATAAATAATAGGCCCTAACTCTCATGTTCAATGTTCACAGGTTACATATCCAAACACTGTAAGGAACAAAGGAGTTTCTGGAGAGCAACAACTCGGAGAGCTTGTTAGTTGCAAAGCGTTTAATGTAAGTAAAATAATTTATTTATATATTCCAAACGGATATACTATTGAGTTACCGGTACTGATATACAATTATTGAACAGTCTAGAAATCCCTCTTATTTAACTCTAGTTGACATGTTTGACTTAAAGGAAGCAAAACTAAAAGATTGCAAAACTTAGAAACGTGAAATTTTTCCAGTGAAATCTTTCTTTAGTTGGAAATTAAAATTAATTGAATATAAATTTTAAACTATACAAAGTAATTTCTGTGGAGGATTGATTATTCAAACTACTTTTGATGGGAGGTGTTTTGGATAGTAAAACATGGAAATTATTTACAATTTGGGACTACTAAACAGTTCATTGCCTGTTTTTAAACTTAAATATTTCTTAAGAATCTAGAGGCTTTGATAAACAAGAGCTCTAAACAAAAAAATGGTAGTTACAGTGGGAACACATTTCTTAGTAGTCTATTTTGTAGACACTTTTGTTATAGTTTTTTTTTTAATACTGTACACTGAATTGGCAAGCCATTCAGGGGTTTGGATAATTGACATTTGGATAAATCGACACTTAACTGCAGGGCCTGATACCAATTTGAGAATTTAAAAAAAGTGATGAAATCAGAGAAATATAAGTTAATTGCTGAAGATTGATTATAAAACAAATTTGGACACCTAATAAAATTGTTCGCTTAATAGTATATTACAATCTTTTGAAATTTTTTATTTCAGCTTCAGTGATGGAAATTCATTACAAGTCAACAGAGGATGCATTCAACACACAGGCCCTCCTACAGCTGGTGAATCGTCTGCTTTGCTATAAAGTAAGTGATAGCACATTTTATCCCATCTCTCAAAAGTTCTTTCCTTGAATGTTTTTGGTATCATCTATAATTTACAAGTTAAGTCTCTGGTCTACCCCTGGCGCACCACCCAAACCACCAAACAAGGGGTTTTGAGAATCATGTTATCTCCTGCTACATTGGAATCGTGTTATCTCCTGCTACATTCGAATTTTGTTAACTTCTGCTACATTCAGCTATAAATAAGGTGCCATATAAATGTTTTTTATCAGCCAAAAATAATTTTCTCGATAACAAGTAACATTTTCTAGCCTCTGTGAATTGCCCATGATACTTAATGTTAACCCTCCATCGAGCGCAAGCGGAGATTGCCTCCGCAATCAGGAAAAATGGAAAAAAAGCATTCTTTTTAATGGTGTTAATGGTGACTTTAAATTATTGTAAATGGCTATGTCCGTTGGCAGAACAAATAATAAATAGTTTGTACATTTGAAAAACTTTATTAAATAACTACAAAAGTCAACAAAATATCCTCTAAACTAAAAATAATAAGATTAGATATGTTTTAATATTAGTAATTTACGTATTTTATAATCCGTTAATTACATAATTATACGTGATATGCGCTTAATCCGAAAATTCGCTAATCCGAACAGTATCTGGTCCCAATTAGTTCGGATTAGCACAACTCAACTGTAGTTCATTTCCTCTATCATCATAACTCATAATTTGTAAAATCAAAACTTTGAATGTAAAAACTAGTTGTGAATCTAAACACTGTTAGCGCTAGTGTAGTTCCCTCTTTCTGGGCCTTATACAAACTGAGTGTCGTTACAACAATTACCCTACATGAAAAATGTGTTATAAGATTAAGTGGAGTAAATTCATATGAAAAGAATTAACATATTTCCATTTCCTTAAGTTAATACACTTTAAATCAGTAAGATAGGCCTAAAGAAGTTACTGTTATTAAAGTAGTAAAATTATTTTCAATTTTTAGTAAATTGACAAAGTGCCGCCCCTAAAATTTAGCCGCTATAGGTTCCAGCCTTTTCAGCCATATTTAGAAAAATGGCCCTGAGTAAATTATCACAGTGTTTTCAATATCTGGAAAAAATATAAGCAGATATTTTGTGATGAAGTATTAGCTAATATTTTTTGGTGGTTGCAGCTGCAGTATTGAAGATAAACCCAAATTCTACGGAATCATGCGTGAAGAAACATCTTCGGATGGTTTTTTTAAACCAGGCAAAGACCCGGATCATTCTAAAGTAAGTTGATTTTTACTAAACAGTTTAACAGTTTTTACATATGTGCATGGATTATTCTACCTATCAAAGGAATATTTTTAATTCAAACAATAATTTGATGGCTCCATTATTTTCTTTATTGCGGCTTAACACTTTAGTTTTCATTTTTGTCATATTACCTACTTAAATTTCCCTTGCTCAGAAGAGTATGGGAGTATGGGTAATTTTTTTGGGTCAGTGTAGCATAGATTTTAATGCTCATATTAAAGTTCAGTCAAGATTTTGGAAGACCCACTTTTTGCTCATTACTTGGCTTTTTGAATGATGGGGTACGCAATGGGGTATTTGCTGTACCCACATATTTTAATCATGATAATATTTGAAAACTTTAATGAATTGTATTTTATTATTGTCATGTGCTATAATTATTTTTCTATAGCTGTAACATAAATTACTATAGAGTTTTGAGATAAAAGAAATGGTCTACTTTTTTAGGATATCAGGAAGTCCTATTTTATTTGGTTCACTGTGATTCACAAAAGTTGGATAGATTAAAATTTTTTAGCATTGTTGACTTATAAACGAGTAATTTAAAATCAAGGGTAAATGACAAATACTTTCTCCAGTGGTGTAGTGGGGCGGGAACGCCTGGGAACGGCGTTGGTTTTCCCGCACTGGTTTTCGAAAACCCGGGAAATCCGGAAGTTATGTCTTCCTTTGCAGGGAATTTGACAAATATAGCAAGCCCCACACTGAAAAATGTGCCACTACACCACTGACTTTCTCCTAACAATATAAGAAGGTGTTATAAGTAGGCTTGCCATAATTTTATAGGGCAAAACCTGGACGATCTGTATGTAAACCCCCTTGCCCCCCCCCTCCCACCACCTGAATGCTAATGGAGAATGAGTCATTGGTCTTAATACAACATTTTAATTAAGATTAAATTTTTTTAAGCAAATTGTGCCTCATAACTTCCAAGATTTTATTTTAGTCCGGCAAACTTAAAATGTTTATGTTAAGGATTAGTTAATTCTTTAAAACTAAATGTTAATCAAATAAGTTGTTTTTTTTTTTTTTTGTTAGTTAGTTTATTAATATAACACGAGCTCAAACGATATGGAATACACATTCTTGATTTCTTGAATAAAAATAAAGTTGCTATAGTAATAATTAATCATTGTCACATTGGACTAGAACTTTTCCAATAATTTGTCTATTTCATCTGATTTCACAATTGCTTAGACTTGTCCAGCCAACCCTTATTTTTCATCTTACGTAGGCAACGTCAAATTTCACCTCAACTTTAAATTCGATTACCAACTTTAAGAAAATTGAATCTTCATCCTAATTTAGTAATTTTTTGTTGTTGTTATCAGAATATTTATTATAAGACGCAAAACAAAAAAGATTGTTGAGTTTGTTTTTGATAATTCCCTATTTTTCTAAATATTTACAAAAAAACTGGAACTAAAGCAAAACCGGCCGGGACACCGGGACAAGTGCGAAAAACCGGTACTTTCCCGGTCAAACCGAAGGTATGGCAAGCCTAGTTATAAGCCTCCAAACATTCATGTCTTGATGGCTCAGTCTAATAGCTACCAGCTAAGCAGACTCTGCCACGCGCGTCTGTGACTTTTAACAATGTACTCCATTTACCGCCAAATGGAAAATTGGATTTTATAAACACTTGTTGCTTTCTAACTTTTGAACATGTATTTTCACGGAGATACAGGGGGTGTCATTTTATTCAGCATTTTAATCTTAATAGGCCACAAAACTTTAATCAAAATTTTTAGAGCCGTTTTTGAGAGATTTTGATTTTTCTTTTTTATGGTTTTAGGGGTAAATTACCCTTATAAACAAACGAATGGAAAAAACACCTGAAATTATTATGTATTTTGACATAACAAACTTGATCCAAATTGGACCACTGGGACATTCTCTATATTCTCTAACACACACTCACACAGAAATCACTCTGTAAACCTCTTTTTTGGACTCAGTTGTCAAAAAAATTTATAAATCCACCAACAACTCAAATTAGAAAATTTTTACAAAAACAATACTTTCTCCATACAATGTTGTGGTATAGGGGGAGGAAGTAAAAATCAACGAATTTATAGGTTCATTGATTGTGCCAATTATTTTATTTGAAAAGTACCAGGGAGACCGAGCTTAAGCTTGGTAAAATTATTACTTTCGTTCTCACACAAAGCTCGTTTGCTCCGCTCACTCGTGCTCTTCCATTTTTAAAGACGAGCTCGTTCGCTTCGCTCACTCCCCGAGCCGATGGGTGCTGCACTTTGGTATAATTGTCTTAAACTACAGGTTAAAGATGTAACCCATTGGTTTATATCAACAATTATCAGCTGATTTTTGTTCAATTAATAAAATCTCCATAAGTATAAGATGGAAACTTTGAAGGGCTCTAGCGCAAAAGCCGGATTTTTCCCAGCTATGGGACCAGCTCCAATCGACTCTTGGTGGCCAATGCCCATACAAACGGAGCTTGTTTTAGAGTATAAGATACATTTGAAAATAATAGGAGTGATAGACAAATTTAACCACTATTTGAGGTCCTTGTCTCAAAATAGTGATATAGTGATTTAAAGAGTGCTTTAACATGATTAACAGTGGTTTAAAATGATCGAGTGGTGATTTCCAAGGTCGAGTCAAGTTTTTGAGTAGCAATTTATTTAGAGTCAAGTTTATATTAGATTATTTTTTAGCGAAAAACAATAAGTTAATACAATAAAGAAAGGAAACCCCTTACATTAGAATTAACCCAATACTTTTTCATTAACCGACTACAAATTTTACCATCACAGAAATACAGGGTGTTTGGAAAAAACATTTCAGAAATTCAGGAGGTTGTTGCCCACATCAAAATGAGCAAAAAAAATCCTGTAAAGATATGTCCTAAAATGCTTTGTTAACCCGCTAGCCACCATTTTGTTTTTTATACAAAATAATTTTTATTTCTGTAACGAATCATTGTATTAAGTTCATATTTGGCATGAATCTTTATCACACTAATGTTCATTTTCAGGGAAAAAATTATTTTTGTCTTCCAAATGGCGGCAATTTTAATTTTTCAAACTCAAATAACTTAAAACTGGTGAATTATATCAAAATTTTATAACAAACAAAAAAATTTATAAATTAAATTATCTAACCAATGATATCAAGTTTATAAGGAAATAACAAACAAATAATGGAGATATTGCGATTTTTCGACTAAAATAACCTTAATTTCCATGAGTACTAATGAAAAAATAAAAACAACGTAAAAATCGCAATAACTCCATTAGTTGTTGTTAGATCCTTACAAACTTGGTGCCATTGGTTAGATCATTTAATTTTTAAACTTTTTTGTGCCTTGTTAAATTTTGATAAAATTTACAGGTTTTGGGTTACTTGAGGTTGAAATTTTAAAATGGCCACCATTTTGAAAATACACATCGAAAAAAATAATTTTTTCCCTGAAAATTAAACTTGGTGTGACAAAGGTCCATGCCAAATATGAACTTAATACAATTATTCGTTACAGAAATAAAAATTATTTGGTGTAAAAAACAAAATGGCAGCTTGCGGGGTAACGAAGCATTTTAGGACATATATGTTTATAGGAACTTTCTTGCTCACTTTGATGTGGGCAATAACCTCCTGAGTTCCTGAAAAGTTTTTTCCAAACACCCTGTATACATAAATAGGCTATTTACTTATGATCAGGTTTAAACTAAAATGGTGCAAACGGTTAAATTGATGTTTTGCCATATTTTTAACATGCCAGGGTAATATAGTAATTAATTTAGAAGCCGTATCCCTTGAAACAAGATTTTATTTTGTTTTTGTATGAGGTTTTCAGTAGCAATTGAGAAATGTGAGTGTAGCAGGTCCCGACTGGAAAAATCCAGTTTGCATCCCACATGCCTTTAAAGTAGGACCTTATTGAAAAACTTTTTGTAGCTATTCAATCGGTTGATTACTAAAAATTCAGGAAATGGATTTCAAATTTGAGGTTCATTACACATAACCAGAATGTAGCATCCCTTGGCCTGGCAAGTGAGCAGAGCAAACCAACTTGTCTTATAAATTATACATGATTAATCGAGAAAATGCATGGTCCCCCAAGTTAATATTGTTATCTTATCTTATACTCTAAAACAAGCTCCGTTTGTCCGGGCAAAGTTTTTTTTTGCTCCAAGGATTTTTGATTTTTTGATTGAATATGGGGGTTATGGCCACCAGAAATCGATTGGAGCTGGTCCCATAGCTGGGAAAAATCCGGTTTTCGCGCTAGAGCACTTCAAAGTTTCCATGTTATCCTTATGGGGATTTTATTAATTGAACAAAAATCAGCTGATAACTGTAGATATAAACCAATGTGTTACATCTTTAACCTGTTGCTTAGGAAAATTATACCAAAGTGCAGCACCCGTTGGCTTAAAGAGTGAGCGAAGCGAACGAGCTCGTCTTTAAAATAGAAGAGGGCGAGTGAGCGGAGCGAACGAGCTTTGTGTGAGAACGAAAGTAATAATTTTATCGAGCTTAAGCTCGGTCCCCCTGGTACTAAATAAATTAATTGTAACATGCATTACAGATTTCAAGTTGTGAGTATTTTGAAATACAAATAAGATAAGAAACACTAAAACTTTTTCAAGTAGAAATAGGTGAAAAATAGATGATTAAAGTATTAACTAGTGCACGTGTTGCTTGACATCGAGCAATTTATTTTGATACAATACAAAAGTTATATTTAGTTCTAAACCAATGAAATCCGACCAATCCAATATTGTGAATATCAGTGATCACCAAAAACTACAGCTGAACGTTAACAGATGTTTAAAATTCTCAAACCAATCGCAATGTTTTTCTAATGGGAAAATTTCAAATTTAATTTGTGGATAGCGCCCTTACTTTAAGTCTGTTTCTCATCAATTTTTGTTGGAAACAACTACACGCCAAGCCCTATCCAACGACACCAAAAACATGAAAATCGGTTGATAATTGTAGGAGGAGTTAACACAAAAAAAAACCCTTAGCGTATTAAATAAGTATAGAGTAGGCCATTTATTGCTATAGGCCAAAACTTTTTTAATTCATTGTATTTTTTTCAGGGAATCCAAAGGAGCTGAACCAACACCTAACTAACCTGTTGTATACATAGTTTATGTATCTATATATCTCTGTATGTAATCTATTTATCTTTAAATTTATAATCTATATTCTGTAAATAATTCAAAATTAAAATATTTGCAAAATAACGATTTTTATTCTTATGTTCCCTGCTTGAGAATTTTTTTGTTTATAAAATTGTTTATATTTCATTGAAACAAAAGAAAACATTGATTTTATAATAGTGTTCATGCAATTTATGAATCATATTAAATGAAGTTTGATTATAACTGTAAAAAACCTCGATCTTAAAACAATTTATTTTCAAGTTTATGTATAATGTGTTTAAATTACAAAAGTTTTAGTTTTAAATGTTTTACTTTTGGATAACTGTATGGTTCATTCTGCACATGACATGTCAAATAACTAAAGGTGGTTGAAATTAAGCTGCATATCAGTTTATATGTGCCATATTTATGTTCCACATTTATTAACAAATGGCCAGCAACCCATTATATTACAAAATTATTATCATCACTCTGTATTTGAAAGTAGCTACTTTCCGTGCAGCTGAGGCTTTCGAAAGTCGTCAATTTCAAAACAGATAAAACTAGTCACCATCAGCTGTTTTTCCGTGTAAATAAACATTACTTTCGGTCCAAGGAAAACAATTTTTTACTACATCAACTACTCAATCAGCTGAATTCAAAACAAATTAAATTTTTAATTCTGTCTTTGTTAACTATGTGTAATAACAAAAAAATTACGAATAATTCTCCTTTAAAACATTCATATATTTTATTAATTGCATTGTGATGAAAAGTATCATTCAAAATTCGTCCGGAAGGTGACCCACTTTGGGGCGAGATAGTGTTTTCCATGCTTGGCTTCACCTCGCGCGTAAAACACTATCTCGCCCCGAAATGGATCACTTTCCAGACGAGTGGTGAAATATACTATTCATTGCACACTATTTCAAACATCTTTTTAACACTTTTGGCGAACATGCATTGGTCACTTTTGATAATCATGCGTTGATAACTTTTAGAAAACATTCATCGATCACGTTTGGAAAACATTCGTCGATCACTTTTGGTAAACATTCGTCTATCACTTTTGGTAATCATTCGTCGATCACTTTTGGTAATCATTTGTTGATCACTTTTGGAAAACATTCGTCGATCACTTTTGGAAAACATTCATCGATCACTTTTGGAAAACATTCGTCAATCACTTTTCAAAAACATTCGTCAATCGCTTTTGGATAACATTCGTTGATCACTTTTGGAAAACATTCGTTGATCACTTTTTGCAAACATCTGTGAAAATCTTTCCGCAAATGTGAGAAGTGTAAACTTGCATATTTGCGGAAAGTGCTTAAAACAATTTCATGTTATCAATGAATATTTACAGCAAACATTTTCGTTTGCAGTTGAAATTGATGTGCAAACTTCTTGTAAACGTCCATTGCTGTCTGGGAACATATTAATAGTTATTTGTGCTTCTAGGGACTAAAGTACAATGTTTTCTCCCTGAAGGGAAAGTGTTGTCGCCCGAAGGCGAAGCCGAGGGCGACAATTTCCCTGAGGGAGAAAAGTACTTTAGTCCCATAATGCACACAAAATTTTTCCTCCACCTACACGAATAACATTTAGGCCTAATAGGCCTACCGTACATAATTTAACTTTACCTTCATTTGATCCCTTGCTCAGTCAAGCTGGATCAGGCACATCAACATAAAAAAAAACACACACACAAGGTAGGCTATATCATTTTTAAAGAACACGAAAAAAAAACAAAATATAATTTAAGCCTAGTCAAAAGTTTTACACTTATGTTTTGGACTTCTTAGGTTAATAGCCTACCCAAGCGAAATTTAAACAAACACGTACACTGCCCCGGCCATCTCTAGTACTAGAGATGCTGCTCACTCACTGCTGACAGAATGGTCAGCAGGCGAGCAGCAGCTACAGCTGCTCACTCACTGCTGACAGAATGGTCAGCAGGCGAGCAGCAGCTACAGCTGCTATTAGTCAACAATGAGAAACAAAACAAATACAAGCAACAGCTGACTGTGGCTCATGTTCTTTTTAATCTCTCTTTTTTTTCTTTTAATGTTATCCTTATGCAACTAACTTTAGCCCCGTGGTACGAAAAAATTTGAGTTTTCCCTAGGTAGAAAAATTAAGTATTCAAGTCACATGGGATAGAAATTAGTACTTTACTACTCTATTCCAAGGAGTAAAATACGACTTTAGATAGTAGGTGGAGGAAAACATTATTTTAGCAGTCTCAATTCATTTTATGCCATTGTTTGGCTTTTTCATAAAAAATTATCAATGCTCTTACGTATTTGAGATATAATGAAATGCTTGTAACTTCAATTTGAAGTACCACAATTAGCGCTATAAAGGGAGACATTTAACACCTAATTATGGATAATTTATGACATCTGGGAAACATATTTCCATGGTGGAAAACAGCTAATAACTGAATTCCAGTGCTGCGGTTCTTAATGCGATTTTCAATTAATTATTGTGCATTTTCACTTTGGGCATTGTAGAGGATTCATTCCTAACTAAACAAATTTACATATACACTGATAAACTTGTATTCGTTTACCTGAAATCCTATTTACAAAACAGTGTATCTCAATCGGTGGTACGCGATGAATATATCGCGGATCCATAAAGTCTTGCCCTGATTTCGTAGCTCTTCTGAACGGTCATCGTACATTTCTTGTTTTCAAGAGAATTTAATATAGTTTTTTTCTCATTTATTTGTTAACACCTAAACTCAGCTGATTGACAACAATGCAGTTTACTTCTAACGAACTACAAAAACAAATCGTGGTGGCCTGACTAAATTACCACCTAGTACACCACGCTTGACCCCTCTGGATTTTACTTTATGTCCTCTGATTTATCGAAAATTTGGTTTATTCTTCCCCAGTTGCTAATTTAGAAACTCTCAAACACAAAGCAATAAATAGAGTGACGTCCGTTACTCAGGATATTTTTTCTGAAACCGAAAAATGGTTCTTAATAAAAAACTAACTAAAAAGTCTCCTTGAAGATTTACAGGCTGCCCAAGGCGCAGAAATTGAGGTGTATTCATTTTTGCATAGCTGTAAAAAACTTAAGAAGTGACTTGTTAACACTGGAAATAGTACTTTATAATATATTGTGTTGATTTTGTAAAACAGCTTACTTTTCTTGATTTATTGTTATTATCATTAGGCCTATTATTATTATTTTGTATATAGCTCAGACTTTTTTGTATTTTTCTCAGTTAAATGAGATTTTGACATGACCTATTGTATTATATTGTACTTAATGGCTTAATAAACGACTATTATTGACTATTATTAATACCAATTGTTTTCATAATATTCGGTTTCTTTATCAGGGCAAGGCTTTATGAACACCCGGTATATTGGTGGTACGTGAGAGCATTTCAGGTGGTACACAAGAGACAAAGGAAAATTATAAAATTAAAAAGTGTATCTGATCATTGTGACGCTGAAGAATGGTTTAATCGGCTCAGTTATGCGTAACAATGCATTTCCAACTTAGTTTGAGACACTCTAATACTCGCATTTTTTATAAAAAATATATTTTTTAAAGAAAATAACAGATTTTATTTTAAGCTAACTAGGTACTTTGTTGTTTGTAAAATCTTTTTGTTGTTAGGTTTATTTTTCCAATACCGTACTACTAACAGCGAGGACATAACAAATGTGTTCTAAGTATGTTGGCATAGGCATGCCCAGAGCTTTTCATTAGGTTGTGCCAAACAAAATTTGACATTACAGAAAGGTCTTGATGTTTCTAGACCACTGTTTGAAGAATTTTAAAACATATAAAGATATTATCTTATCTATCTTTCATTTAGTTTGAAAGCTGAAATTACAGCAGATTTCACTTTTTATAGCTGTGTTTCTCTACCCTTTTTGGACCCGCGTACCATGTGATACTCTTTAAATTTTTTGGCGCATCTTACCTAACCCCTCCCCCCCCCCCCACCCACACAAATAAAAGACGCAGCCACAGAAAGCCTGGGAGTTCTTGCTCAGGTAAGACCAGGGCCACCGAGAGAATTTATGGGGCCCGGGGCAGGGTTCCTGTGTGAGGCCCCCCCCCCCCCCCGTTCGGCCCATATCCCTCCCCACCGCCATGGTCAAACCAGATACAATATACACTTTCTATTTTAATTTCTTTGGACATTTATTTTGTATTAATGCACACAATCTGCTTCCTTCTCTTTAGTGTTTCATAATAATATTTTATTAGAATTATTGAAAGGTACAGTTAATAATTAATTGGCTTCATATGAAATATTGTATCAAACCTGCACTTTGGCTGAGTCCGAGAGTCCTTATTGGAGAGCTACCGCATGGTTTTAGGCCTAAGTATTTTCAACTGGCTAAGCTTATAGGAAACATTTTAATACAATTTATTTAAAAATGGTTTATTAATTACCTTTATTTTGCTTACAACTGTATTAAACGTGTAATTAAATAATCTGAAGAAACCACGCTCATTTCTATCAAACTCAGAAATATTCAGGAATTGTAAACTTGTTTTTGGAGGTATCTTACTTCGTGTACTGATAATTGACATCACAACATCGCGTCTACTACAACAGGTACTGGTGGCACGAGCAGTGTAGGTGTATCTCTCCAATGGCGGCTCGGCGTCTGTTCACTGACATAGAGCTTCAAACCACGGAGACTCATAAAGGCTGATCACTATTCAGGTCACAGGCTATACTTTGTTACGGTTTGATTATTTTGATAGGTCTAAAAAAATACATATATGGTGCTACTAATAGGCTATGCAACAATAAAATTTTGCTTCCGTAAAAATCAAATAAAAATCTGTCTCTTGAGGCCCGGGGCAATCTGCCCCCCCTGCCCCCCCCTCGACGGCCCTGGGAAAGACTCAATGTCATAACTAATTCTATACGTGAACAAAAAACTGTCACGATATAAACTGTTTTGACGGATCACACATGGGTTTTTGCCCAACGAATACACAGAAAGTTTTCCAGTGTTACCAAAGTGATATGCTTAAATTTTAATTCTCAGTAAATACAGTATGACCAAATAAATAAATTGTACTTAATGTTTCATCGATTCAGCAATGTGTGTCCCATAACTTGAATTTTTTCAATTTAAATATTGAACTTAAAATAGTTCAAGTTCAGACGAGTTCGGTCAAAAAATTATTGTAAGGATAAATGTGTTCGGAAAACGGGAGTCTTAAAAAATGATAAGTTGGTACAATTTTGATTTAGCTAGGCAAAGGTGCTGACTGCTACTATGTATTAGAGTCTCTCAAACTAAGTTGGAAATGCATTGTTATGCATAACTGAGCCGATTAAACCATTCTTCAGCGTCACAATGATCAGATACACTTTTTAATTTTTAAAGTATTTAATTTTATAATTTTCCTTTGTCTCTCGTGTACCACCTGAAATGCTCTCACGTACCACCAATATACCGGGTGTTCATAAAGTCTTGCCCTGATAAAGAAACCGAATATTATGAAAACAATTGGTGTTGACAATAGTCAATAATAGTCGTTTATTAAGCCATTAAGTACAATATAATACAATAGGTCATGTCAAAATAATCTCATTTAACTGAGAAAAATACAAAAAAGTCTGAGCTATATACAAAATAAAAATAATAGGCCTAATAATAATAACAATAAATCAAGAAAAGTAAGCTGTTTTACAAAATCAACACAATATATTATAAAGTATTATTTCCAGTTCTAACAAGTCACTTCTTAAGTTTTTTACAGCTATGCAAAAATGAATACACCTCAATTTCTGCGCCTTGGGCAGCCTGTAAATCTTCAAGGAGACTTTTTAGTTATTTTTTTTTATTAAGAACCAATTTTCGGTTTCAGAAAAAATTTCCTGAGTAACAGACTTCACTGTATTTATTGTTTTGTGTTTGGGAGTTTCTAAATTAGCAACTGGGGAAGAATAAACCAAATTTTCGATAAATCAGAGGACATAAAGTAAAATCCAGAGGGGTCAAGCGTGGTGTACTAGGTGGTAATTTAGTCAGGCCACCACGATTTGTTTTTGTAGTTCGTTAGAAGTAAACTGCATTGTTGTCAATCAGCTGAGTTTAGGTGTTAACAAATAAATGAGAAAAAAACTATATTAAATTCTCTTGAAAACAAGAAATGTACGATGACCGTTCAGAAGAGCTACGAAATCAGGGCAAGACTTTATGGATCCGCGATATATTCATCGCGTACCACCGATTGAGATACACTGTTTTGTAAATAGGATTTCAGGTAAACGAATACAAGTTTATCAGTGTATATGTAAATTTGTTTAGTTAGGAATGAATCCTCTATAATGCCCAAAGTGAAAATGCACAATAATTAATTGAAAATCACATTAAGAACCGCAGCACTGGAATTCAGTTATTAGCTGTTTCCCACCATGGAAATACTCTTTCTCAGATGTCATAAATTATCCATAATTAGGTGTTAAATGTCTCCCTTTATAGCGCTAATTGTGGTACTTCAAATTGAAGTTACAAGCGTTTCTTTATATCTCAAATATGTAAGAGCATTGATAATTTTTTATGAAAAAGCCAAACAATGGCATAAAATGAATTGAGACTGCTAAAATAGCCTAATATTTAATATGTTGATGGCTCTGTTTTTATACCCAGCCAGAGGGTTCTTACAAGACGCACCCTGTCACCTCGATAAGACGAATTATCAGTAAAATGACCTTGATAGCATGATGAGACTCAATTAGACGAGCACCTTCATAAGACGTCTGTTTTTTTTTTTTTTCCTTTGAGAATTGTCTCATTGTGGTTACACTATAATTAATTTATAATTATTATATTTTCAGTTATTCCAATTTCACATCAGCATGATTCTTTAAATCCTTATTGCATAGGTACCAACATATATTGTAAGAGAATATTACTAGGCTAGATAAAATATTATAGCATCCTGTATTTTTTATATGTGTAAATATAGATTAAAACAAAAATTAATCATATTCAATTTCAAAATATGTCTATATAACAATCTTTTTCAAGAGAATAATTGTTCTCATTTTTTTCAGATTGCAGAAGCAATCTCTGCTTCCACCGCATTTGTGGGTTAAAGCATTTAAATAAGTTTTACTGCACTTAATTTCACACCAAAGTTCTGCTAAGTTTAAATTTTGTTGAGGAACTAAAGTCAATGAAGCCTTGTTTACACTGGAGTTGCAGATATTAGTCTGCAACTTTTTGTCTACAGCATTTTGTTGCCGACTATTTCCCACCGAGAGTGGAAAACAAAAATTTAGTTGCAGACACTCCAAATCGGTCTAAAATCTGTCTGCAACTTGTATTGTTGCAGACAAAATTAGAGCTGTTTTCATTTACGCGACAAAATTCGGCAACATTTTGTAGCCAACACGTATTTTCAACTCCAGTGTAAATGCGACTTAAGAGAATAATTTTAACAAATGTATTCACTTTCCATGACTACATCCACAAGTTTTGAAAGAGTTTGTTCAAACCCTCCAATACATCATAATTCTGAAAAAAACTATAGTTATAATTTTTCTCCAGAATAATTTTGAAGTTTTAAAATAGTTAGTCTTAGTTTTTTGGGTCTAAGATAATATAATTTTATCTTTTGGTTACTAGGCTAAATTATACTTATAAAACGACCATAATTTTAACGGCTATCATCTTAAGGCATTTGTTTACAGATCAAATATTACTAGCATAAATAAAGAATTTTTATTTAATTTCATAGAACGGCTTCAAAATATAATCTGTCAATATGAGTGAAAACCAAAGTATTCTTGGTACTTACTTGGTACTTTGAAGGTCATCCGGTTGGCCGCATGTGGCGTTGGATCCGTCAATACTGTTCCCATTGGGCACAGCGGTTTACAGTAGTTTTACAGTAGTTTGATGGAGGTTCGGGGTTTAGTAGGTCCGTTTGTATGGTGAGGTAAGAACTAACCAGGTTTAGACTATTGGGGTAGCGTTGACAAAACTCATCAAATTCATTTAAATTGTGAAATGACTGACTTAGTAAAAGGTTTTTAAGTTCGCTCTTAAACTTTGACAAATTATTTTCTAATCTAATGTAAGCCAGAAGTTTTTGAAAAATTTTCTGTCCTGAATACAAGGGTTTTTTCTTAAAAAGTGTCAATTTATGATGAACTGCAAAGGTATCCTTAAATCTAGTGTTTGAGGTTCAAGGTTGTTTGACTTACTGTAACAGGCTAACTTCTAACACATACAAACTAGGCACTGTCAGAACACCCAGGGTTTCAAAATAATCCCAACACGAAGTGCGAGGATGAAGCCCAAAAATGCACCTGAGAGCCTTTTTTTGCCAGATTAGAATTTGAGTCAAATGCTCCCCAGAGGACAGTGGAGTAGGAGATATAGGACTCGAGCAAGCAGTGGTAGACTGTTTTTGAGAGCTGAAGATTTTGGAGATTCCACAAGCTGTGAAGGACAAAAATCCCTTTCGCTAGCTTAGTTTCAATTTTTCCCAACTGCTCACACCAGTCCATGGCTCCGTCCAATCTCACCCCCAAAAAATCAACTGAGTTGGCAATTTCAAGCTCCTTGTCCCCAATGAAGAGGCTTGGAACTCTTGCCAATTTTGAGTTTTTTTTTTTTTTTTTGAGTCTGAATACAGATAAAGTTGGTTTCATCAGCATTCAGTGTTAGTTTGTTTGCCTTGACAATGTCAATAAGTTAACTTAACCCTTGAGCAAGCACTTCACCCATAAAACTACAGAGGGCGCATGCGGAGTTTTACCCCTCAACAATAAATTGCACAAATTAAACCTATTTTACGTGTTTTCATAACGAAATGTTGAGTGACTTCATCAGGAACCACTCTTTATCGCTAGAACCATTAATTGTTTAACTTAATAGGTTTAAGATTTCAATTAAACATTGTAAGTAATTATCTAGTATAAAATAAGTATAACTGTTTTTCGTGAGAGGGCTCATGAAGAGTTTTTTTTTCTGCATTGATTATAAATGGCATAATACACAAAAACATACTCACACATACATACAACAACATATAACGCAGAAAGTTTCACAAGGAATTAAACTCCCCACTGAGCACACTCAATAGATAGGGCGCACGCAGAGAAAACCTCCGCAATCTGACACTACATCATCGTAGAATTGCTAGTAACAAGGCACTAAGGGGTCGGTGGGGGTTATAAGTAGCTTAAGGTGATTCCAGGAATAAAGCATGTGAAGTACTTGGCTGGACACAACTGCCGACACCCATTATGAACGTTTATTTCAACAAAAACTACACGTTTAGAGAAAAACTCCGCATGCACCAATCGAGGGTTAAAAGTTCTGATTAAGTTACTCTGATTATTACTTTTTTGCAGTAGGCCTAAACTATTTTTTTTTTTTCAGAATTTACACTTTTGTTGAACAGGTCACACAAAACTTTTTGTATTTTGTGTAAGCCAGTGGCATTTTTTAACGTTTTGATGGGGAACGGGCCAAACCCCATCTTGTTACTATCTAACATCGACCATTTGTTAGAAAGCATCATTAATTAATAACCCAATGACAAATGGCAACTGGGTCTGGAATCGATCCTTTAAAAAGCTACTAACTCTCCTCAGGATCGAACCAGCAACCTTTGGATTCAAAGGCGAGCACTATAACCACTCAACTTCCCATCCAGTCAACTTTTGAACAGGTAGGCCTACCAGACAAATCAAGATAAGGTAGGTATGTTAATACTTTACCTAGGCCTACCTCTTTGATAATCATCTTTTTTAATTGATGGGCTAATACTACATCATTGCCCTGATTGGTAAGCTTAGCCTAATTCCAGCGTAGTCACAACACTTAACTGTATGTCATTTTCATCAACTAATGTAGTACTATCTAGGCTAGGCCTATTTAAGATAAATGAGGATTTAAGCCTACCCGCCAATTACCATAGTGTAAATAAATAAAAAAAATGCCTTTATTGATCAAGCGTTTCTCAGTACAACTGCTTTTCAGAACAACTCTCGTCATTAAGATACAAACAAATTAAAAAGATACCAACAATCAAATGAGTAACAAAAACAACTAACTAATTATGTCTAGGTTAACTAGGCAATCTACATAAGAATACAATAGTTTTAACCTAATAATTCTACCTACCGTGGATTTAACGGACTCTTACTGTAAGATTACTCTAGATCTACATGTAAGATTACTCTAGATCTACAGGTCTAATGTCAGCTAAATGTGATCACCTTACAATGTGATAGCAGTAGCAAATATCTGCGTGCATACACATTAAGTTTACACCAACTAAATATTAATAAGAGGAAATAATTAATTGCTACACTTACCTTTTTGGGGGGCATTTCTCATTTTCGCGCACAGAAAATAAAAATAAAACGTGTAGTCCACACAAGGTCCACATAAGCGAAATGAACCGGATATGCCAAGGAACACCAACGATCGCAGGTTCATTCCGGATGTGAAATAACTGCTATGTTTATGTGAGTGATGCCAATGCCTCTGGTAAATGTGTTTTTATACAATCATTATACACATCGTATATGTATACGATATTATTCAGTTGGTTTTAAATAGACAGTGCTACTAAAATTATTTTTCTAAAATCAGTGTTTGTATTTGACATATAAATAAAATAAATTAATTTTAAAGATTGAAATACTATAACAAATAAATACATGCTTTGTTTGGCTTCTGCATGTATACAATACCGAACAATAATTTATGTAGGTCTATCTCTCCCGGAAAATAAGATTCTAAAACTAAGTTTTGAAAAACTAAATTATTTTATTAAACTTAATAAGTTAATTAATTTTTATGTGAATTGAGTAACGCCACAAACCTACCTTTTCTCATAGCTTTAGACTAGATTTTAAATCTTGTTAAAATAATTTTAAATGCTGTATTTATTTATTTTTTTGTGACTTTGCTATTTATTACAATATATTACATAGTGGTTATAAAATACTAGTTGATACTAATATACATATCCGTATAAATAAATAAAGGTCCTTCGGACTTTACAGTTCAGCAGAAAAGTTGACTAATAAGTTATACATAATAAATAATACTAAACAACATCCATTCATAATAACAACAATAGTACCAATCTTAAATGTAACAGTACTGCAATAACAATAACTTAAAAATATTAATGATATCAACAACAACAAATAATTTTAATATTAAAATATAAATAACAACACGATTAACAATATGTCATGCTGAATATTAAGAATATAGAAAAAAACACCATAATACAATAAACTTCAAAATAAATAAATATAGATGTATTGTCACAATATTTTGAACCCCTTTCCGTCCTTGATCCACAAAATATATGTATATCGGTCCATAGAACTCTTCAACTTCCTAAAATAATTCACAATGATTTCAAAATAAACTGTCTCAGTTAACTGACACATACTTTATCCCAACAATATAAAAAAAGATGTTAAGAGCTTCAAACATAAATGTCTTGATGACTTAGTCGGATAGCTACCAGCTGATGAGCAGCGCGAGTTTGACCCTACGCGCGTCTGTGACTTTTAACAACGTACTGCGTTTACCGCTAAACGAAAAATTGAATTTTCTCCGCAACCACTTGACATAGAGCAAAAATTTTAGATACTGGATTATTTAGTTTTTTGAGCTTGATTTAATAGTGATAAGTAAAATTTATTTCAAAATAACAGCTATTTTGAAAATCCAAAAAATTGATTTTTGAAACACTTATTACGCCACAAATTTTGAACGAGCATTTTCTCGGAGATGTGGGTGGTGTCATTTTATTCACCATTTTAAGCTTAATAACCCACAAAATTTTAATCAAATTCGTTAGAGCCGTTTTTGAGAAACTTGGATTTTTCACGATTTTTGAGGGTTTTTGGGGGTAAAATACCCTTAAAAATCAAAAATTCAAAAAAAAAAACCGTCTGGAATTATCGTTCGTTTGGACCTACATACCAAATTTCACCAAAATCGGACCATTAGGGCATCCTCTAGCTCTGTTTACATCCTGACACACACACACACACACACACACACACACACACACACACACACACACACACACACACACACACACACACACACATCACTCCAAAACCACTTTTTTGGGCTCAGAGGGCACCAAAACGGATAAATTTACCAACAACTCAAATTTTAAAATTTTGACGAAACCAATGCTTTCTCAATATATACATTTATAGGGGGAAAGGGTGCTCCAAAATGGATATATACATCATCAAACTAATGCGAAGTGTTTTACGAAAACAATACTTTCTCCATATACTATGGTATAGGGGGAGAAAGTAATAAAACCATTTAATGATAACTAGACGTGGTTGCATTCCATATTCCTTTTTAGAACTGTTTAAGTAGTAAAATTTGTAATACAGTAAAAAATAGATACAGTGGGTATAAGTTATATCGCACGAATTAGCGCCTCCAGTTATGTTTATTTATTCATTCATTTATTGTTGTTTACGAATGACATCATTTTACAGCAAATAAAAACAAGATGATAGATTCCATATGCTTACGAATTTAAGAGGCGGTTTGAGAGTTCACGCCTAGGTAGTCCGGGAATATCTCTAAGCATTGGTTAACGTAGTCAGCAGTTAAAAATTAGGTTTGAGAGCTCACGTGTAACTTCTTCCGCTCGCGTTTATTCTAGTTCGCGGGCAACTATAGCTGACGGTTGAAGGGCAGGGAATCTATGTAGGAAGGTTGGCAACGGCCATCCTGGCCCCGGCTGTCTCCAAGGCCGTCTCGATCTGGAGGCACCCCAAACCATTGTTCGGAGATTTGGTGAGGGGGGTGGTTGGTTTACAACAATGTATGAAAAACTATATTGTTACTTGAACGTTACAAAATAATAATATATTGTATTACTTGGTACCTGAATCTGTATCGACTTGCACTTATTTCATTTTTCCCTCCTCATAAAATTTTATTTAACGAATTACAGACCTCGAAAATGACGTAAAATATTACTTACTTTGCTGGCATTAAGATTTTTGGGAGTGACGACTTTAATTAGAATACAGAAAACTTGAGTCTTGAGAAAATACAAAAAATATTCATTTGTAGAAGTTATTAATTTGTGTCCATCACTCCACTTCAATGTTTGACCTATGGCCATCAAGGGCCAAGTTATTCCAAATTATCTATACGTACCTACAACCGTTACCTTTATTTTGACAGGTTTATGGATAATATGCTGTATCGTACCTGTATGAATATTGTTTAATGTTTACTCTTGATTGATTCTCAACAAGTTTTTTTATAAATTCAAACATTAAACTGGACAAATCCGTCAATAATTAAATAGAATTGATCGTTTACGTATTAATTTACTATATGTTCGGTCTATAGTTCGCATGTTCGGTTTGACTTTATATCCGGCCTACAATTTTTGTTGGCCTTAATATTTTTTTGGAATGTCGTAGTAGCTTGAATATAGTATTAAACATAAATAATGGGGAAAAATAAAGACAAAATAAAAAGTAAAAATCTCGTAATTTATGACCGTTAATATGTTTTAGAAGGTAATAATGTTTAATATAAATATCGTATTATTATCAATCAAAATTAAAAATATCCATTTGCGGGAGTTATTATTTTTCACCAGTCAGTAGTGTGTTTTGGTTACCGCTGGCTCAGGTCAGCTGCCCCCGGAAGCCATGCGCCGGGGCACACAGCTTCCGGTCGGTTAGATAAGGCATCAGAGGAGGGGGAGGTACGCATAAATTAAAAGTTAGTTCAAAATTGAAATTCAACTTGATAAGTGGGTTACGGAAAGTAAGTCAAGGTCATCCCGAGTAAGTTTTAAAAAAGCCTATCCCGCTACCACAGGAAATAGTTCTGAGAGTTGAACTACCCGGTGATAGCGGGATAGGCAGATTTAATTTTTGAACTTTATTCGTAAAAACAGATACAATCAATGTGCAAAAACAAAATACAATTAATGTGCAACACAGGTTGAATTCTTGTGATGAAACACGGAGTTGTAAAAGCAAACGCCGACGACGAGGATAAGGTACAGGCAGAGTCCCCAGATGACATATTTGACAAGTTTGAAGAAACGTAATATCTCGAGTTGGTTTTCCCGTTCCAATTCCAATCGTCTAATTTCCAATTTCAATTTTTCCTCTTTCATTTTTTCCTCTTCAATCCTTGTGACGAAGGAAACTTCATCCATCATATCCATCATTAGTGTTGTTTTGGTGTTTGAAATTTTGAAACAAGTGATGTTGATAGTTCAAATGTTGGAGACGGAATGAGAAGTGAAAGCGAGGAACGTTAGTTAAACGAAGAAGTGGTGGGGGGAAGTTGAATTACAAAGAAGTGGTGGGGGAAGGAGGTTGCTCACCATTCACTTCCGTACTTGTCATAGGCGTCATTTCAGCATTCTGATTGGGGGGGCAAGATTTTCATAAGGTCATACCTCCTCCCCCCTTCCCAAAAATACGCCAAACCTCTTAAATTTCGCTAAAACTGTCAATAAAAGCTAATTCTGTCCATAAAATGTGAACTTATAATATAATCTCACAAACCCATGAAAGCAATACCCTAATGCATGTAAAATTTGATTATATAACATGTTTCTATTTGTAGAAAGTCATTATTCTTCTGGAACTGCCAGTGGTTACTGGGATGTAAAACACCTTAAGAAATTTAATGTTTTTAATTGGTTAATGGATGCTAAATCGTTAAAATAAAAAACATCATATTATAACTATTTAGTTATTTTTATTGTATATTATTTACAACTCTAAAGTTTTACAGTCGGATACATAGACTAAAACTCCATAGGTTTGTATGGTAAAACACATTGTTTTATCTTTATCAAAAATTAGTTTTTGACAAAGCGCCTTTGCAGTCTGCCGTATAAGGGACAAAAAAATCATTTAACTATTGTTGGTTAGGATCAGTACAGCTACGGTATATTCCCCATTTCATTACCTAAAAAAAAATTAAATTGTTATTGAGGACAAGAAAGGTAAAAAATTACTCAGTGTTTAAAAAAAATAATGATTAACAAAAACATCTACACATATTTAATACGTGATACGGGTTTTTGTACAAGTAACTCCTCCCACAATTTGCAATAGATTTTAATGATTTCAGTGCCATTGGATAGAGCTCGGAATGAAGTTGTTTCTAAAGTGAATTGGTAAACTGTCCATTAAAAAGAGGGGACCTACAAGTCCTTAAAGTTTGTAATTTTCCCATTTGATTACCCATCAGTAAGGAAGATTTATTTTCAAGTAAACAACAGTAAAGTGTAAACATCGGACATCAGCGAAAGTACTATGTCTACCTTTTCACACGAAAGAGGTTATGTTTAACCTAGGCAAGGCCCGGTCTAGTCTACCTGAGCCCGAACGACGTTATATAAATGCCTCCTCGCGGCCGTAGCGCTGGCGAGTTTGATGGCTGCAGACAGTGCAGAGGTTTACGGGAATCGTGTTTCAAAGTTAACTAATTAAGATAGAGATTGTCTCTTAACTGTTTATAAAAGTAGAGAGACGGATCTCGTCTTCTCTGGTTTTAGAATTTTTAAATACAATTTCTAGTTACAGTTATAACTGTCTAAAATCATCTGTTTTTAGGGGCAAAAAGTTTTATAGATGCAGAGGTTTATAGGGATCGTGTTTTAAAACTAACCGATTAAGATAGAGATTGGATCTTAACTTTTCAAAAATTAAAAAGACTGGTCTCTTCGGCTCTGTTTTTCGAATTTTTAAATAAAATTTTTAATCTCAGCTATAACTGTCTAAAATCATCCGTTTTTCTCGATGCAAATGAAAGGGTTTTTAGAACCCTTTTATCTTTTGCTAAATGCAGTCTAGAGCTACAACTAATGTGTCATATTAAAGAAGAATAACGGTGCTAAATTTCCTTTCTTACACTTTGGTAATCTCACTTTGGTAGTGTTATCAAAACTAATGGAAAACTTAAAATAAAAATCGAGAAAAACAGATGATTTTAGACAGTTATAGCTAAAATTAGAAATTGTATTTAAAAATTTTAAAAAAAGAGCCAACAAAATCAGTCTTTTTACTTTTAGAAAAAGTTAAGAGCCATTCTCTATCTTAATTGGTTAGTTTTAAAACACGATCCCCGTAAACCTCTGCATCTATAAAACTTGCCCCTAGAAAAAAACAGACGATTTTAGACAGTTATAACTGAAATTATAAATTTTATTAAAAAATTCTAAAACCAGAGAAGACAAGATAAGACTTTCTACTTTTACAAAAAGTTAAGAGTCAATCTCTATCATAATTAGTTAATTTTAAAACACGATTACCATAAACCTCTGCAGCCATCAAACTCGCGGAACTCGCCTAGCGCCACGGCCGAGAGGCTGCATTCGGTAACGTCGTTCGTGCAGGTAGACCGGAGAAGGGACTTCCTGCTACAGTGACGATTCCAGAATGAGTCAATTTAAGAGTTTTGTGTATATAATACAAAGTAGACATTTTGTTAAAGTCTGATTCAGAAGTTTATAATTATTGTTATAAATATTTCACCATATTACATAACCTAACATTTTAATTTCCAATTTTAAAAAAATCGCCGAAATTATTGGGGGGCAACTGCCCCCCTTTGCCCCCCCCCCAAATGACGCCTTTGGTACTTGTTGTCGTCGTGTCTGATTGTAGAGGTGTAAGCGGAGTAAGATTCAGCAAACTATCTTCATCAGAACTTTCAACCTTATCACAAATAGGACAGGCGTAAGTTATTTCCAGATTCATTTTAACCATAGGCGTCATTTGGGGGGGGCAAGGGGGGGCAGTTGCCCCCCAATAATTTCGGCGATTTTTTTAAAATTGGAAATTAAAATGTTAGGTTATGTAATATGGTGAAATATTTATAACAATAATTATAAACTTCTGAATCAGACTTTAACAAAATGTCTACTTTGTATTATATACACAAAACTCTTAAATTGACTCATTCTGGAATCGTCACTGTAGCAGGAAGTCCCTTCTCCGGTCTACCTGCACGAACGACGTTACCGAATGCCGCCTCTCGGCCGTAGCGCTAGGCAAGTTCCGCGAGTTTGATGGCTGCAGAGGTTTATGGTAATCGTGTTTTAAAATTAACTAATTATGATAGAGATTGACTCTTAACTTTTTGTAAAAGTAGAAAGTCTTATCTTGTCTTCCCTGGTTTTAGAATTTTTTAATAAAATTTATAATTTCAGTTATAACTGTCTAAAATCGTCTGTTTTTTTTCTAGGGGCAAGTTTTATAGATGCAGAGGTTTACGGGGATCGTGTTTTAAAACTAACCAATTAAGATAGAGAATGGCTCTTAACTTTTTCTAAAAGTAAAAAGACTGATCTTGTTGGCTCTTTTTTTAGAATTTTTAAATACAATTTCTAATTTTAGCTATAACTGTCTAAAATCATCTGTTTTTCTCGATTTTTATTTTAAGTTTTCCATTAGTTTTGATAACACTACCAAAGTGAGATTACCAAAGTGTAAGAAAGGAAATTTAGCACCGTTATTCTTCTTTAATATGACACATTAGTTGTAGCTCTAGACTGCATTTAGCAAAAGATAAAAGGGTTCTAAAAACCCTTTCATTTGCATCGAGAAAAACGGATTATTTTAGACAGTTATAGCTGAGATTAAAAATTTTATTTAAAAATTCGAAAAACAGAGCCGAAGAGACCCGTCTTTTTAATTTTTGAAAAGTTAAGATCCAATCTCTATCTTAATCGGTTAGTTTTAAAACACGATCCCTATAAACCTCTGCATCTATAAAACTTTTTGCCCCTAAAAACAGATGATTTTAGACAGTTATAACTGTAACTAGAAATTGTATTTAAAAATTCTAAAACCAGAGAAGACGAGATCCGTCTCTCTACTTTTATAAACAGTTAAGAGACAATCTCTATCTTAATTAGTTAACTTTGAAACACGATTCCCGTAAACCTCTGCACTGTCTGCAGCCATCAAACTCGCCTAGCGCTACGGCCGCGAGGAGGCATTTATATAACGTCGTTCGGGCTCAGGTAGACTAGACCGGGCCTTGCCTAGGTTAAACATAACCTCTTTCGTGTGAAAAGGTAGACATAGTACTTTCGCTGATGTCCGATGTTTACACTTTACTGTTGTTTACTTGAAAATAAATCTTCCTTACTGATGGGTAATCAAATGGGAAAATTACAAACTTTAAGGACTTGTAGGTCCCCTCTTTTTAATGGACAGTTTACCAATTCACTTTAGAAACAACTTCATTCCGAGCTCTATCCAATGGCACTGAAATCATTAAAATCTATTGCAAATTGTGGGAGGAGTTTCTTGTACAAAAACCCGTATCACGTATTAAATATGTGTAGATGTTTTTGTTAATCATTATTTTTTTTAAACACTGAGTAATTTTTTACCTTTCTTGTCCTCAATAACAATTTAATTTTTTTTAGGTAATGAAATGGGGAATATACCGTAGCTGTACTGATCCTAACCAACAATAGTTAAATGATTTTTTTGTCCCTTATACGGCAGACTGCAAAGGTGCTTTGTCAAAAACTAATTTTTGATAAAGATAAAACAATGTGTTTTACCATACAAACCTATGGAGTTTTAGTCTATGTATCCGACTGTAAAACTTTAGAGTTGTAAATAATATACAATAAAAATAACTAAATAGTTATAATATGATATTTTTATTTTAACGATTTAGCATCCATTAACCAATTAAAAACATTAAATTTCTTAAGGTGTTTTACATCCCAGTAACCACTGGCAGTTCCAGAAGAATAATGACTTTCTACAAATAGAAACATGTTATATAATCAAATTTTACATGCATTAGGGTATTGCTTTCATGGGTTTGTGAGATTATATTATAAGTTCACATTTTATGGACAGAATTAGCTTTTATTGACAGTTTTAGCGAAATTTAAGAGGTTTGGCGTATTTTTGGGAAGGGGGAGGGGGTATGACCTTATGAAAATCTTGCCCCCCCCCCAATCAGAATGCTGAAATGACGCCTATGATTTTAACAGTGTTAAATTTACTAACAATTTCGTGTAAAGTATTAAATATTTCTTGCAAATCTTCTTTAGAATTTACTTCGAAACTAGAATTCATTCGTGCCAACGGAGAGTTGTTCATCGTGCGAGAGTCGGTGATTGAATGAAGATCGGTGCGTAGGAAGGAGGCTTATTTATCGGTGAGCATGAGCTTGTTATTAAGTAAATAGCTAAGTTCCTCTTCTTCGTCTTTCAATTCAAATATCTTAGCTGAAGTAGTAGTTGTTGTTTCGTCTTCACTCGATGATGAAGAATATTCACGAGGACGTAAATAGTGAACATCAAGTCTGATCCATCTCATAGGATATCTATCCATGACAGAGAGCAAATTATGAAATAATTCTTCCAATTCTTCCCTGTCAGTTATTATATGTTGAAACTTGACGAAAGGCGATCCCATGTTGTCAGTTAGAGTGTTAAAAGTGAAATAATTCAAAGGTGGATTCAATAAGATACAAGACTTAAACTAATGGTGGGGGAAATCTGAAAAACCAATGGTGGGGGAAATCTCAAGGTCATCCAATTGAAGTTTAAAAAAAGAGTGTAAAACTGAAATTACACATTTGATGGTTCTACAGGATCGGAATACCAATCTGATCTGTATTTACATCTTTTTATCATATGTGTACAAAAATCATCTTGATGAGACTTGGTGCGTTGACAATGAGCTAGATCGAGAGGATGAAATTTGAAACATCTTTGAGGACAGCATGTATGAAAATATCTTGATTTGTAAAATTTGAAAGTTCGCAATTCCGGTGGCGGTAGTTGTTTTGTTTTGCACTTGCAGTAACAAGATCCAAAAAATTCACATTTAGTGCAAGCTAACCCGTCCACCATCATTGGTCCTAAATCTGTACATTGTTGTTCACAACAATAACGAGGTTCGTACTTGTACTTTTGTTCTTCCATGTTGACGCTGCTGAGTCCAGTGAAAGAATAAGAGTGTATAGTGTTGGAATAGTCAATTTTATGTACTACAAAAAGTGGTGGGGGTAATTTCAAGGTCATCCAAACGAAGTTTAAAAAAATTATACCTTACTAATGTAAGGAATGTTGATACTTAAGAAGTTTATTTCTTTTTATCTTCTTCAGACTTTTTCTCTCTCTCCGCTTTAGCCATAACGATAAGTTCTTCAGTCGATAGTGGATGTACTTCAGGAAATTTTAAAATTAACTTAGCTTGATATCCTTCTTTAGTTAATATATCTAAATCTTCAGTCATTTGTTCAACTGTATTGTAATCTTTTCCATAGATTTTTCCATCAAGTTCAATCATCATTCTGTATAACATCTTTAAAAATTAGGTGTTGACGCAACGACAGTCGGGAAGCGAATGATTAGTTATACAAGTATCACCCTCTTTTTATCAACTTAACATTGATCACGTGATTCCTTAGTTTTATTTGTTAAAAGTTATTTAACATTGGTAATACTTGTGGAACTTGATGTTATGTTGACCAGTCGGCGATGAAGATGTTGTAGGTTGTGTAGAAAGAAATACTTCATCATCGCAATATTTTGTTTTAGTAAACATCCTTACATTAGTAGCACTAACATCAACAGTTAAGTGATAACCACCGGTAAGTAAAACTCGCATTTCGTTTGTTAAATCTTCAAGTTGTTCAAAACTTGTAATGGTGTTGGTATCGTAAGATGCACACTTCCTTTAGGGACATGTTGAAGTTTTGTATTTAGTGATAGAGAGCGAGATGTGTACGGTACGAAAGGTAGTCGTAGACTGATGAATTTCACAAGTTGATTTTCACTTTTATTATCACACAAAATTGGGTCAAGGTCATCCCGTGGAATTTTTAAAAAAAGCAACATATTGCTATGTATAAAGACATAACAATATGTTGCTTCTTTTATTTTGTTTTATATCATCTTTCTTGAGAAACTATTACAAACACATATATTTACAATGCTATGTACAAACTAGTTAGTAGAAGGTGTTACATGAATAGTTAGTTCAGTTGAGTTGTTTCCACTCGGTCCGTGTGAAACCAAATAGAGTGCGCCGGGTTGAATAACACGAAGATCTTCATTCTGTAGAAGTTGTACAAACCGTTTCGGTAGGAATATCTGAAACTTCGGTTCGTCACCAACTGTATACGGCGCCTCGCTCAATGTGCAATTAATAGCATCGCCCACTGATGTGTCCATCTTCTTGATTGTATGTATGATATAATGTTTTTCTTCTTTTAGTTCCGAACATCTCTTCGTCGGTATAAGATTGTTGATTTCGAATGAGCGTTGAATTGATCAACCAAATTCTGAAGAAAGTTTTGCGATGCCATCTTGATGTTATTGTTAATCTTGTTGTTAATAATAATGTCCGTCGGAGATGTTGTCTCTTCGGAGGTTCGAGTTATACTCATGCTGCGTCATGGTAGCGCTCTCACTTTTATTATCGATGACATTACCCCCACCATTCTGTTGAAGGAAATTATTCAAGCGGTAGGCATTCTTCAAAGCGCACTGTGACCTTCGATGTTTAAAACTCTTTGATGAAATACAAAGTTCATTAAAGTAGCATTGGAAATCTCTATTCATTTTTGCATTAATCACTTCGTTAGTTGTAAATGATTGTATCCAATTAGATTTTTCCAATCCTCTTGTGTAGATAGTTTTGAACTCTTTGCAGTAATGATTCATAATGTGCGACATCATGTTATAATTAATAAAACCTTCATCCCATCTTAAGTTGTGAAAATGTTTGTTCAACCATTTGTTGTAACTTTCGCTTTAGTTGTTAGTCTACTGAATGGTAATGGAGGTTTAAATAAGTAATGATAAACTACAGATGTGTTCATATCCAAAATTACAAATTCTTTGATAATAAAATTTCCATCATTACCTCGAAAAGCTTGAAATTCAATTATACCTCTTTTAACATCCATTAAATGTGGCGTATTAGGAAACGAAACCCGTTTGTTCATGATGAAGTCTCATCAGCAACTGACTACAGACACGATTGTTCTTCTTTAACTTCTTGCGCTTCTTCGTCGATATTAAAGTTGGTGTGATAGTTGTTCAATTGTCTCCACATATCCACTTCTTGAGGTATTCGATTAAAAATAGAAGTATCCACAGGGTCGTATAAAAGTGGAACGAAAGGTTGTCTGTCCAATGTATCGATTAGATAGTCTTTGATTATTGCACTTGAAAATATTAGTTGTTTCAAATATCTGGTGACGGGACCGGTAGTACAACTTAAAGTGTAAAATTCTTCTTTAGTCAAATGTAATTTTACATCATGTCTAGTTAAATCTCTGAAGCGAACGATATGTCCTCCACGATGTTTGATTATATCAACTTCAATATTTTATTCCAATAAACTTAATCTTGTTCTTCTTCCAAATGTGTTGTTACTTAAATAACATTCCAAAAGATGTAGATGTTTCATAAATGATTCCCAAGAAGTTTCAGTAAATGAAACCATTTTATTTCCATGATTTAAAATAACAATCGGTGAATAATCCAATGATTTTAAAATTCCAACTGATATATGTTTCGTCATGCATGCAGAAATGGGGTAGAAAATTTAAAGAAATACTTCTGTTAAAATATTTGTTGTAATGTTAACTTCAACCTTCTTTCTTTTTACTTCTTTTTCAACCTCTTCTTCTTCTTCTTCTTCTTCTTCTCCTCTCTTCTTATGTTTGTTAAACTTGAGGAATTCGTCCATTTCTCGTTCAACTTGTTTTTCTATATCTGAACTATTATCATCAACCAGAGGTGTATTTTCTTCTCCGTTAGTAGAACTCATCTTGCGAACGATGCTTCCCATACGACGGTCGAAGATATAATGAAATTTCCACTCATTACTTTCTCGCTTTTATGTTTTTCATTAAATCTTAAAATTTATACAATCATGTTGTACTAATTCTTCTTAAAGTACATTCTTCACAATTCCGGTTAGCGGTGTGTAAGTAACTATTTTATCGTGCAAAATTAGGCAGTATGCCGAAGTTCCATCTGCTACTGGTTCTTCAAATTCCGCTACCTACAATTTGCGGATGTCCCACCCCTTCTAAGTGAAGTTCAACTGAACTTCTGAATTTACAGTTAATCTACCCCCTATCATCTAGCTGTAAGGCAATACAACAACAAATCATTATTAAAGACCAAATAATTCAACACAACCAAAATACCATCATTATTCTAAAAATTAATACACCTTAACGCTAAACACAACTTATAACTACCCAGACAGCAATAAACGTTTACAAGAAGTTTGCACATCAATTTCAACTGCAAACGAAAATGTTTGCTGTAAATATTCATTTATAACATGAAATTGTTTTAAGCACTTTCCGCAAATATGCAAGTTTACACTTCTCACATTTGCGGAAAGATTTTCACAGATGTTTGCAAAAAGTGATCAACGAATGTTTTCAAAAAGTGATCAACTAATGTTTTCCAAAAGTGATCAACGAATGTTATCCAAAAGCGATCGACGAATGTTTTCCAAAAGTGATTGATGAATGTTTTCCAAAAGTGATCGACGAATGTTTTCCAAAAGTGATCGACGAATGATTACCAAAAGTGATCGACGAATGATTACCAAAAGTGATAGACAAATGTTTACCAAAAGTGATCGACGAATGTTTTCCAAACATGATCGATGAATGTTTTCTAAAAGTTATCAATGCATGATTATCAAAAGTGACCAATGCATGTTCGCCAAAAGTGTTAAAAAGATGTTTGAAATAGTGTGCAATGAATAGTATATTTCACCACTCGTCTGGAAAGTGATCCATTTTAGGGCGAGATAGTGTTTTACGCGCGAGGTGAAGCCAAGCATGGAAAACACTATCTCGCCCCGAAGTGGGTCACCTTCCGGACGAATTGTGAATGATACTTTTCATCACGGTGCAATTAATAAAATATATGAATGTTTTAAAGGAGAATTATTCGTAATTTTTTCGTTATTACACATAGTTAACAAAGACAGAATTAAAAATTTAATTTGTTTTGAATTCAGCTGATTGAGTTGTTGCTGTACAGGAAAAGTTTGTTGATGTAGTAAAAAATTGTTTACCTTGGACCGAAAGTAATGTTTATTTACGGAAAAACAGCTGATGGTGACTAGTTTTATCTGTTTTGAAATTGACGACTTTCGAAAGCCTCAGCTGCACGGAAAGTAGCTACTTTCAAATACAGAGTAATAAGTACAGATGATAATAATTAATTTTGTAATAGAATGGGTTGCTGGCCATTTGTTAATAAATGTGGAACATAAATATGGCACTTATAAACTGATATGCAGCTTAATTTCAACCACCTTTAGTTATTTGACATGTCATGTGCAGAATGAACCATACAGTTATCCAAAAGTAAAACATTTAAAATCAAAACTTTTGTAATTTAAACACATTATACATAAACTTGAAAATAAATTGTTGTAAGATCGAGTTTTTTTACAGTTATAATCAAACTTCATTTAATATGATTCATAAATTGCATGAACACTATTATAAAATCAATGTTTTCTTTTGTTTCAATGAAATATAAACAGTTTTATAAACAAAAAAAATTCTCAAGCAGGAAACATAAGAATAAAAATCGTTATTTTGCAAATATTTTAATTTTGAATTATTTACAGAATATAGATTATAAATTTAACCCTCCAACTGGTCATTATAACCTCCTTTACTGGTGAGGTTTTTTTGGCCGCCGCGCAAACATTTAGTACAAACAACATAAAACATATAAATTGGTATATAAAACATACAAATTATATATCAATTTTTTCAGAATGAAATAGGCTATTCAAAACAATATTGTTTTTAGTGTACTTACAAAAATTTATTTTGTTAATCCTCCTATTTTGTAACAATAAAGATTTTTTTTTCTTATTATTTTCCTTTTAGAGTACTATCATGGTAAGGTATGTTGTCCATACAACAAAACTAAGATAGCCAAAATAACCACAATTTTATTGGCTTTTTACTGATGTATAACACTTGATTGTTTATATTATAAATAAAATATTACAAAGCAAATATGTGAGGTAAGCACAAACCACATTTTCGCCGCCATATTTTTTTAAATTTTTTATTTTTTATTTTATTAATTTTTTATGATAAAATTTTTACTAGAACTATTTATAAATATTAAATATAACTATTTGTTATGTATATAAATAATTATACTTATTTATAATAAATTAATAAAGTTAGGCCTAGGCCTATTCACTCACCTAGGCCTAGGCCTAACTCACAACTTTCATGTTCACTGACAACTTCACTTTGTACTCTGAATCTTCATTTAGAAGGCCCAAATAGCACTATAATTACTCAATTCACTCATTATTACATTGCAAACTAACTATAATTCACTAAAATTTGCATTTCAAGTAATAACATAACCACAAAACAGCGCCGCCCCTACGATACGCTTAAACAAAAACAAACACCAGAAATTCAGTCTGACCAACATACTGATATTTCAACAAATACAGCTGAACATATGATGACTAGATTGTTCATCTTTTCCTCTTTCATACTATATAAAAAAACATCGACATTGACTATAAAATAACGAAGTAAAATGCATTTTACATAGACCTTGCAAATGGATCGCGATCGCGATCCTTCCAGTTTAGAACGGCCTAAATGGGTCGCGATCGCGACGTTCACCAGTTGGAGGGTTAAAGATAAATAGATTACATACAGAGATATATAGATACATAAACTATGTATACAACAGGTTAGTTAGGTGTTGGTTCAGCTCCTTTGGATTCCCTGAAAAAAATACAATGAATTAAAAACATTGTTTAATTCAGGTAGAGTAGGCCATTTATTGCTATAGGCCGAAATACCATTTCGGCCTATAGCAATAAATGGCCTACTCTATATTTATTTAATACGCTAAAGGGTTTTTTTTGTGTTAACTCCTCCTACAATTATCAACCGATTTTCATATTTTTGGTGTCGTTGGATAGGGCTTGGTGTGTAGTTGTTTCCGACAAAAATTGATGAGAAACAGACTTAAAGTAAGGGCGCTATCCACAAATTAAATTTGAAATTTTCCCATTAGAAAAACTTTGCGATTGGTTTGAGAATTTTAAACATCTGTTAACGTTCAGCTGTAGTTTTTGGTGATCACTGATATTCACAATATTGGATTGGTCGGATTTAATTGATTTAGAACTAAATATAACTTTTGTATTGTATCAAAATAAATTGCTCGATGTCAAGCAACACGTGCACTAGTTAATAATCATCTATTTTTCACCTATTTCTACTTGAAAAAGTTTTAGTGTTTCTTATCTTATTTGTATTTCAAAATACTCACAACTTGAAATCTGTAATGTATGTTACAATTAATTTATTTATAACAATATTACTTGGGGGACTATGCATTTTCTCGATTAATCATGTATAATTTGTAAGACAAGCTTGTTTGCTCTGCTCACTTGCCAGGCCAAGGGATGCTACATTCTGGTTATGTGTAATGAACCTCAAATTTAAATTCCATTTCCTGAATTTTTAGTTATCAACCGATTGAATAGCTACAAAAAGTTTTTCAATAAGGTCCTACTTTAAAGGTATGTGGGATGCAAACTGGATTTTCCAGTCGGGACCTGCTACACTCACATTTCTCAATTGCTACTGAAAACCTCATACAAAAACAAAATAAAATCTTGTTTTAAGGGATAAGGCTTCTAATTCTAAATTAATTACAGTATATTACCCTGGCATGTTAAAAATATGGCAAAACATCAATTTATGAACCGTTTTTGCACCATTTTAGTTTAAACCTGATCATAAGTAAATAGCCTATTTATGTATACAGGGTGTTTGGAAAAAACGTTTCAGGAATTCAGGAGGTTATTGCCCACATCAAAGTGAGTAAGAAAGTTCCTATAAACATATATGTCCTAAAATGCTTCGTTACCCCGCAAGCTGCCATTTTGTTTTTTACACCAAATAATTTTTATTTCCGTAACGAATAATTGTATTAAGTTCATATTTGGCATGGACCTTTGTCACACCAAATTTCATTTTCAGGGAAAAAATTATTTTTTTCAATGTGTATTTTCAAAATGGTGGCCATTTTAAAATTTCAAACTCAAGTAACCCAAAACCTGTAAATTTTATCAAAATTTTACAAGGCACAAAAAAGTTTAAAAATTAAATGATCTAACCAATGGCAACAAGTTTGTAAGGATCTAACAACAAATAATGGAGTTATTGAGATTTTTATGTTGTTTTTATTTTTCATTAGTACTCATGGAAATTAAGGTTATTTTAGTAGAAAAATCGTAATATCTCCATTATTTGTATGTTAGATCCTTATAAACTTGATATCATTGGTTAGATAATTTAATTTATAAATTTTTTTGTTTTTTATAAAATTTTGATATAATTCACCAGTTTTAAGTTATTTGAGTTTGAAAAATTAAAATTGCCGCCATTTGGAAGACAAAAATAATTTTTTCCCTGAAAATAAACATTAGTGTGATAAAGATTCATGCCAAATATGAACTTAATACAATGATTCGTTACGGAAATAAAATTTATTTTGTATAAAAAACAAAATGGTGGCTAGCGGGTTAACAAAGCATTTTAGGACATATCTTTACAAGATTTTTTTGCTCATTTTGATGTGGGCAACAACCTCCTGAATTTCTGAAATGTTTTTTCCAAACACCCTGTATTTCTGTGATTGTAAAATTTGTAGTCGGTTAATGAAAAGGTATTGGGTTAATTCTAATGTAAGGGGTTTCCTTTCTTTATTGTATTAACTTATTGTTTTTCGCTAAAAAATTATTTAATATAAACTTGACTCTGAATAAATTGCTACTCAAAAACTTGACTCGACCTTGGAAATCACTACTCGATCATTTTAAACCACTGTTAATCATGTTAAACCACTCTTTAAATCACTATATCACTATTTTGAGACAAGGACCTCAAATAGTGGTTAAATTTGTCTATCACTCCTATTATTTTCAAATATATCTTATAATCTAAAACAAGCTCCGTTTGTACGGGCATTGGCCACCAAGAGTCGATTGGAGCTGGTCCCATAGCTGGGAAAAATCCGGTTTTTGCGCTAGATCCCTTCAAAGTTTCCATGTTATCCTTATGGAGATTTTATTAATTGAACAAAAATCAGCTGATAACTGTAGATATAAACCAATGGGTTACATCTTTAACCTGTAGTTTAAGACAATTATACCAAAGTGCAGCACCCATCGGCTCGGAGAGTGAGCGAAGTGAACGAGCTCGTCTTTAAAAATGGAAGAGCACGAGTGAGCGGAGCAAACGAGCTTTGTGTGAGAACGAAAGTAATCATTTTACCGAGCTTAAGCTAGGTCTCCCTGGTACTTTACAAATAAAACAATTGGCACAATCAATGAACCTATAAATTCGTTGATTTTTACTTCCTCCCCCTATAGGCCTACCACAACATTATATGGAGAAAGTATTGTTTTTGTAAAAATTTTCTAATTTGAGTTGTTGGTGGATTTATAAATTTTTTTGACACCTGAGTCCAAAAAAGAGGTTTACAGAGTGATTTCTGTGTGAGTGTGTGTTAGAGAATATAGAGAATGTCCCAGTGTCCAATTTGGATTAAGTTTGTTATGTCAAAATTCATAATAATTTCAGGTGTTTTTACCATTTGTTTGTTTATAAGGGTAATTTACCCCTAAAACCATAAAAAAGAAAAATCAAAATCTCTAAAAAACGGCTCTAAAAATTTTGATTAAAGTTTTGTGGCCTATTAAGATTAAAATGCTGAATAAAATGACACCCCCTGTTTCTCCGAGAAAATACATGTTCAAAAGTTAGAAAGCAACAAGTGGTTATAAAATCCAATTTTCCATTTGGCTGTAAATGGAGTACATTGTTAAAAGTCACAGACGCGCGTGGCGTAGTCTGCTTAGCTGGTAGCTATTTGACTGAGCCATCAAGACGTTTGGAGACTTATAACTAGGCTTGCCATACCTTCGGTTTGACCGGGAAAGTCCCGGTTTTTCGCACTTGTCCCGGTGTCCCGGCCGGTTTTGCTTTAGTTCCAGTTTTTTTGTAAATATTTAGAAAAATAGGGAATTATCAAAAACAAACTCAACAATCTTTTTTGTTTTGCGTCTTAAAATAAATATTCTGATAACAACAACAAAAAATTACTAAATTAGGATGAAGATTCAATTTTCTTATGGTAATCGAATTTAAAGTCGAGGTGAAATTTGACGTTGCCTACGTAAGATGAAAAATAAGGGTTGGCTGGACAAGTCTTAGCAATTGTGAAATCAGATGAAATAGACAAATTATTGGAGAAGTTCTAGTCCAATGTGACAATGATTAATTATTACTATAGCAACTTTATTTTTATTCAAGAAATCAAGAATGTGTATTCCATATCGTTTGAGCTTGTGTTATATTAATAAACTAACTAACAAAAAATAAACAACTTATTTGATTAACATTTAGTTTTAAAGAATTAACTAATCCTTAATACTCAACATAAACATTTTAAGTTTGCCGGACTAAAATAAAATTATGAAGTTATGAGGCACAATTTGCTTAAAAAAATTTAATCTTAATTAAAATGTTGTATTAAGACCAATGACTTATTCTCCATTAGCATTCAGGTGGTGGGCGGGGGGGCAAGGGGGTTTACATACTGATCGTCCAGGTTTTGCTCTATAAAATTATGGCAAGCATACTTATAACACCTTCTTATATTGTTGGGAGAAAGTCAGTGATGTAGTGGCGCATTTTTCAGTGTGGGGCTTGCTATATTTGTCAAATTCCCTGCAAAGGAAGACATAACTTCCGGATTTCCCGGGTTTTCAAGAACCAGAGGAACCCACTACACCACTGGAGAAAGTATTTGTCATTTACCCTTGATTTTAAATTACTCGTTTATAAGTCAACAATGCTAAAAAATTTTAATCTATCCAACTTTTGTGAATCACAGTAAACCAAATAAAATAGGACTTCCTGATATCCTAAAAAAGTAGACCATTTCTTTTATCTCACAACTCTATAGTAATTTATGTTACAGCTATAGAAAAATAATCATAGCACATGACAATAATAAAATACAATTCATTAAAGTTTTCAAATATTATCATTATTAAAATATGTGGGTACAGCAAATACCCCATTGCGTACCCCATCATTCAAAAAGCCAAGTTATGAGCAAAAAGTGGGTCTTCCAAAATCTTGACTGAACTTTAACATGAGCATTAAAAGCTATGATACACTGACCCAAAAAAATTACCTACACTCCCATACTCTTCTGAGCAAGGGAAATTTAAGTAGGTAATATGACAAAAATGAAAACCAAAGTGTTAAGCCGCAATAAAGAAAATAATGGAGCCATCAAATTATTGGTTGAATTAAAAATATTCCTTTGATATGTAGAATAATCCATGCACATATGTAAAAACTGTTAAACTGTTTAGTAAAAATCAACTTACTTTCGAATGATCCGGGTTTTTGCCTGGTTTAAAAAAACCATCCGAAGATGTTTCTTCACGCATGATTCCGTAGAATTTGGGTTTATCTTCAATACTGCAGCTGCAACCACCAAAAAATATTAGCTAATACTTCATCACAAAATATCTGCTTATATTTGTTTCCAGATATTGAAAACACTGTGATAATTTACTCAGGGCCATTTTTCTAAATATGGCTGAAAAGGCTGGAACCTATAGCGGCTAAATTTTAGGGGCGGCACTTTGTCAATTTACTAAAAATTGAAAATAATTTTACTACTTTTAATAACAGTAACTTCTTTAGGCCTATCTTACTGATTTAAAGTGTATTAACTTAAGGAAATAGAAATACGTTAATTCTTTTCATGTGAATTTACTCCACTTAATCTTATAACACATTTTTCATGTAGGGTAATCGTTGTAACGACACTCAGTTTGTATAAGACCCAGAAAGAGGGAACTACACTAGCGCTAACAGTGTTTAGATTCACAACTAGTTTTTACATTCAAAGTTTTGATTTTACAAATTATGAATTATGATGATAGAGGAAATGAACTACAGTTGAGTTGTGCTAATCCGAACTAATTGGGACCAGATCCTGTTCGGATTAGCGAATTTTCGGATTAAGCGCATATCACGTACATAATTATGTAATTAACGGATTATAAAAGACGTAAATTACTAATATTAAAACATATCTAATCTTATTATTTTTAGTTTAGAGGATATTTTGTTGACTTTTGTAGTTATTTAATAAAGTTTTTCAAATGTAAAAACTATTTTTATTTGTTCTGCCAACGGACATAGCCATTTACAATAATTTAAAGTCACCATTAACACCATTAAAAAGAATGCTTTTTTCCATTTTTCCTGATTGCGGAGGCAATCTCCGCTTGCACTCAATGGAGGGTTAACATTAAGTATCATGGGCAATTCACAGAGGCTAGAAAATGTTACTTGTTATCGAGAACATTATTTTTGGCTGATAAAAAACATTTATATGGCACCTTATTTATAGCTGAATGTAGCAGAAGTTAACAAAATTCGAATGTAGCAGGAGATAACACGAGTCCAATGTAGCAGGAGATAACATGATTCTCAAAACCCCTTGCGTTTGGGTGGCGCGCCAGGGGTAGACCAGAGACTTAACTTGTAAATTATAGATACCAAAAACATTCAAGGAAAGAACTTTTGAGAGATGGGATAAAATGTGCTATCACTTACTTTATAGCAAAGCAGATGATTCACCAGCTGTAGGAGGGCCTGTGTGTTGAATGCATCCTCTGTTGACTTGTAATGAATTTCCATCACTGAAGCTGAAATAAAAAATTTCAAAAGATTGTAATATACTATTAAGCGAACAATTTTATTAGGTGTCCATATTTGTTTTCTAATCAATCTTCAGCAATTAACTTATATTTCTCTGATTTCATCACTTTTTTTTTAATTCTCAAATTGGTATCAGGCCCTGCAGTTAAGTGTCGATTTATCCAAATGTCAATTATAAAAACCCCTGAATGGCTTACCAATACAGTGTACAGTATTAAAAAAAATTATAACAAAAGTGTCTACAAAATAGACTTCTAAGAAATGTGTTCCCAATGTAACTACCATTTTTTTGTTTAGAGCTCTTGTTTATCAAAGCCTCTAGATTCTTAAGAAATATTTAAGTTTAAAAACAGTCAATGAACTGTTTAGTAGTCCCAAATTGTAAATAATTTCCATGTTTTACTATCCAAAACACCTCCCATCAAAAGTAGTTTGAATAATCAATCCTCCACAGAAATTACTTTGTAAAATTTATATTCAATTAATTTTAATTTCCAACTAAAGAAAGATTTCACTGGAAAAATTTCACGTTTCTAAGTTTTGCAATCTTTTAGTTTTGCTTCCTTTAAGTCAAACATGTCAACTAGAGTTAAATAAGAGGGATTTCTAGACTGTTCAATAATTGTGTATCAGTAACTCAATAGTGTATCCGTTTGGAATATATAAATAAATTATTTTACTTACATTAAACGCTTTGCAATTAACAAGCACCCCGAGTTGTTGCTCTCCAGAAACTCCTTTGTTCCTTACAGTGTTTGGATATTTAACCTGTGAACATTGAACATGAGAGTTAGGGCCTATTATTTATCTAAAAGCTTACACTATTTTATTTTTAGCGAATTTCCCTATTCGCTATTACGGTAGTTGTCACGGTAAGACCTAAGCTCGGAACTTTGATACTTTTTTGTTTTGAGGTCTCTAGAAGCCATATGTATATATTTATATGTGTGTGCCATGAACACAATAACTTTTGAACGGAACCTTTGATTTTCATAAAATTTGGTACAGGAAAGTAGACCAGCGTATACTTGAATGTGTTCGCGAACGGACCATGGTGGGGGGGGGGGGGGGGTTTCAAAAGGGTCAAAATGGGTTTTTTGCACTTTTTGGCTTCAATTTTTAAAACACAACATATTGAACATAAACCATCTAAAAGAGCTCGAAAAAATAAACAATTTGGTATTTTGAATTTTTATGTTAGGCCTAGCTTAAATGGTTAGGGAGAAATTTAAAAAAATGTTTCCTTATATTATATGGGAAATCAACTAAATCTTCTATCTTGCTTATTTATTGACATATCTTGATACAATTTCATGAGTACATCCATTAGGAAGGGGTTAACTTATTTGCTTACAAACCTCAAATGACAGCAAACCTACATACGTCACCCACATAGGGTTTATGGGGAAAATGAAAAGAATACCATAACTTCATGATATTTGGTACCATGTACTTTTACTACAGGTAGGGTTTAACTTATACTTAAATAAAACCCATATGGTGGCGAGTTTACATACTCAACCAAATGGTTTTTAAATTGGAAGATAGAAAAAATACAAAACATCTATTTAAAGTTCGCTGATTTAAATTCTACTGATCGATATCGTATCGAAAATTACTGTAAAATAAAAAAATTATTTAGCTTGACAAACTAATCTAACTATCCATTGTAAAACCTAAACTAATCTCCATTAATATGAAGAATGCCCAAGCCCAAGAAAGTATACCACATTTAAGTAGGATACATAGCAACATAGGTAATTATTTTTCTTATAAGCTACAGTAGAACCTCAATAGTTCGACTCTCGATAGTTCGACACTCCCTATAGTTTGACATTTTGATACTTAGACACTCTCTAAGTCCATAAAGTGTCGAACTATCAAGGTTCTACTGACATGTTATTTTGTTAATTTGTCTTTATGATTAGTAGTGTTTTGATTTTGTTGACATAAGTTAAGTTAGGTTATACTTGTTTTTGGATTTAGATGTGGGAATAAGAAGCTAAAAACAAAAATAGGGATAATTGATTAGTTAAAGGGGTGATTGACTTTGTTATTTAGGTACCGCTAACTATAGAATGAATCTATAGTTGATATGATAGATATATCGGTCGGATCAATCATATTTTTATGAATCACAAAAATCTAAATTTCTGACATCCCTCCCCCCCCCACCCACCAATTTAATATCACAGCGTGGGGAACAAAAAAATTTATGATTATATAGGTCTAATTTTTTTTCAAATAATAAAATTATTCTTACAACACTAAATAAGGTGCAATTTTTTCCAATTTAATTTAATACGGTATTTTTGTAACATTTATATTAAATTTTGTAAAGTTTTTAATAAGACGGTCTTAGCCCTAAAAAATAAGTAGGTTTAATTGTGTTGTTTATTTTTTATATCACTTTCTAATAAGTACGGTACCAAAAAAATATTTGGTACATACATTTTACGTATGAGAAAAATGTTAAATGTCAAGAGCACATAATTTATTACATAACATACTTAATGATAACTATGCAAATATAATAGTAGCCCTAAAAGTACAGTAGGGTAAAAATCGTTGAAAAATATTATTAGTTAGTATTTGATGATGAAATTTAAGTTAGTTTCAAAGTCGAGGCTTAGTCACTTTCAAAACCATTTTTACTTTAAAAGACTAGGCCTACTTTACTCTTAGGTACAAACAACTGATCAAATTATATCCAGAAACTAATGGTCGCCTTGATCAAACTCAAGCCTGAGCAAATGGAAAGTTGACAGCATACCTGCTAAAACATAACCTCACTCTCTAACTCAATATGCTGCTAATAAAAACCATTTCGCGTTCTCTGGCAGTGACGTCTAACCAAAAGGAATATCAGACTACAAACTGTTTCATTAGAGTAAAAGTAAATTAAATGTAGTGTTACTTTTTAGTTCTAGATTAACTTAAACATTTTAAACAATTTAGGCTAACTTAAGTTAAATTACAATTTTATAACAATATGGAAGAAGTAACAATAAACTATGTGGTAACCCTGTCGAACGTAAGAACTTACCTAATCTCAAAATTACCCTACACTGTGGCAGCTGAAGGCACACCCAATGGAGTTTGTTGCATGACTCGAGCGACAGCAAATACAACCTATCAGCTAATTAAGACTGAAAATTTTTATTGGTCTCAGAGACCGTAACCACTACAGGGGTGAAAATTGTGTCACATATTTTGAGAATACACATCTTCAACACAATAGGTAGTTAATTTATGAAAACAGACCTACAAAAACCGGACAGGTTACGAGTAATTTAACTTAAGCTTGGACATTTTGTAGGGTCTATGAATGCCAAATAAGTTAGCCTACTAGCCTAATAACTTATGTTAAACAATCGAAAAGAAATTCAAAAGGCTAAGTAGGCTATTCTTAATAATCACTTAACATTTTAAGTTGATGTCTGTTACTATTAGTGGTATTATGAATTCACAAAAACAATAAAAGATTAAAAGACCATGCATTCCACGGAATACGCTGATTGAGGTTAGGAATCTTTCAAATTCTTGGTTAGGAATTAAGTGTTTTAATCCCTGATATTGAAAGACTAACAACTTCTTCAAAACTTCATTTATCTTAAAGCTAATTAAAAAGAATCAGCAAACTCACCTTCAATATGAGTAGAGACGTCTCACAACCACCCAAGTAACAAACACAAACCACAATCAAATCAAAAATCAAAACACACTAAACACACGGCCAGATCCCAACGGAAAATGGCGGGACGGCGGGACACCGACCCCCGACCCGAACGAAACAACAGTCGAGGGAGTGGACGAGTCGACAGATCTTCCAGTGATGTGACGTCATGGCGCGGCGCGCGGCGTTTGATTTCAACTAATTAAATAATTAATTGTTCGTTTGATTGGAAAACTATTCACGGAAAAGGGGTTTATTTTTATTTTACGCGTCTTTACATCAATTAATTTTTAGACGGTAAAAAAATAGAATTACCGTAACTCAAGGAATGATATCTATAACAATAAAAAAGGGTATTATGCAATGAAATTTACTGTATATCTTTTCATAATTTCTTAACTGCGTGAATAAAAACACAATATTTTTTCACAAAAGATAGAAAAAATTATCAATAAGTTCACATGGAATGGTCAAAAAAGCTCTTCACCATCCCCGTTTATTGAATTAACTGACGATAATGACTATTGGGGTGCCTGATGAGCAGCCCAATGCGCCGCTTTTACTTTGAATTTTGTATTATGCAATGAAATTTACTGTATATCTTTTCATAATTTCTTAACTGCGTGAATAAAAACAAAATATTTTTTCACAAAAGATAGAAAAAATTATCAATAAGTTCACATGGAATGGTCAAAAAAGCTCTTCACCATCCACTTTTATTGAATTAACTGACGATAATGACTATTGGGGCGCCTGATGAGCAGCCCAAAATGCGCCGCTTTTAATTTGATCGTGTTGACATTTTAGTAGTTCTATCAGTTATGCTAGTGTTTTTAGCTAGTGTTATTTATTCATTATTCATTCTATTTCTCCTTTTTCCCAACTTTTGTGTTAGAAGAAATCCCCGCATGCTGTTAGAAAGGTGTAGGGCCTACTAGCAAAAACCAACTCAGCTATTGTAATAACAAATGCTTTTAAATCAGGACGAATGAACGGCCGTTTTAGTTATAAAATATAAAAAAAAAATCTGTACAGACAGGCCAACAATTTTTTTGGTCGAATTCAGACAAGTGTGGCGATCCGTAGTAAAGATTTTGCGGGTTAAGCTTGTGGACAAATAACGACTTTAATTCATGAAAAAAACCCAATTTCGCTAATAATAAGAAAACTTTAATTGGAACATACGGTGTTAATTTACCAAATATTCTAGTATAATACGTGTCTGTAGCAATGTATTTGATTTTGACCTAAATTCTAGCTGTTAGGTATTTTCTTTAAATTTGGGTTTTAGTTTATTTTTGTCCAAAAATTAAATTCATAAACAGGAGCCACCCCTAGACAATATCGTCTTTGGTTTTAAAATAAGTTTGGAAACTGAAATTTTTTTTGCAATTTATGTTGGGTTGTCATTATATGGTAGCCTATATTGAAATAACAAAGAAAGATAAACAAAATAACATTAAATACTTTTAAACGTTTAACTGTAAGTTGGTTGTTGGCATTGTAAACTTAATTTTCTACTCGAGAAAAAAAGAATTTAAAATAATAATGCAATATCACATAAAGTCAATTTTGGTACGGTACTTACTAGTGCACGTGTTGCCCGACATCGAGCACTTTATTTTAATACACTACAAAAGTTCCATTTAGTTCTTAATGAATGAAATTCAACCAATCCAATATTGAGAATATCAGTGATCACCAAAAACTACATCTGTATGTTAACAGATGTTTAAAATGCTCAAACCAATCTCAATGATGTTATTTAAATGGGAAAATTTCAAATTTAGTTTGTTTATAGCGTCCTTATTTTAAGTCCGATTCTCATCAGTTTTTAGAGGAAACAACTACAGACCAATGCCTATCCAACGACGCCAAAAACATGAAAATCGGTTGAGCATTGTAGGAGGAGTTCTATATAACAAAAAACCCTTAGCGGAGGCCTATTAAATAAGTACTAGAAATCGTCTCCTGGTCGAACTTCCACCAAAATTTCAGTTACTTGATCTAAACAAAATAATTTTAAAACATTTTGTAATTGAAACACCTTTTCTTCCTGTTTTTCTATCAGTTGTTTTTACAACATCTGTCTAATTATTCTTCTAGATTTCTTGAATTCTCCTTCTTCCATAAGATGTAACACTGGAACTTTGAAAGCCTGTAGGGCGTAGCCCTGGAGTCCGACGTGAATTAGAATGGGATTCTGCTCATCTACAATTCTAACAATATGCGTGGATTTTTCATAACATGCACACAAGCTGAGAAAAAAGGAGGAAACGAAACATGCTTGCCTATTAGATAGATTTGTTATAAATAAACCACTATTTTCGGTTATTTCGACTGAAGTCTTAAAAACACATCAATTTAAATAAGACTATATACTTAATATTGTGGGAAAATTACACGTTTCTATTGCTAACTTCACTATACATGTTAAAAATGAATACCAACAAACAACAAAAGTTCAGCAGAATGTTCGTCGAAACAGTGTGAACGCAACTCACCTCAAAATAACGAACATGAGAAATGCAAAAGTAATTAATTTCAATAATTTTTAACTGTAAAAGTATTGATTGAGTTGAGTAACAACAAACGGAACAAAAAATAAACAGGCCTATTCAACAATAAAACGTTTGTATCACATAGAGATATATTCTTAAAATAAATTCTTGCAAATACTACTCATACTATCTCGTATAACGTACTAGGTACTCTTAACGTAATGATATCATAACTAATCAATGATATTAATAAATAATATTAAAAAAATGTAAAAGTACCGGAGGGCACACAAATGCCCTCGAATCGATATACATAGTGTTTTAATGGAATTAAAACATTTCCAGGGCTTCGAAAATGTTGCTGCACAAATAACTGTTGTAGTACGGTATTCACGCACTTAAAAAATAATCATATCACACTTTCCACCTTATAATACACTGTATACGAGAAATTACTTTTTTAAACCCAACTATTTTCTTATTTAATTACAAATTTTACCGTTTGAACACTGAAAAAACTCAAAGGTTGTCGGTACACTATTTTTAAGGTTGAATGGAATTTAACTTTAGTAAAGTAACTATCACCATATTCTAAAAATTGTGGTAAGGAATGCATTAATCATAAGGTTATTACTACTTCAGATTATAGTTATTTTAAATTTAACTCATATAAGGTTGTTATTGCAATAATGTTACACGTTAAGAAATAATTTACCTTTAGTATACAACCCCATCAGAAGACAGCAAATTAAATTACATTCCTGTAATAGATTATTTTTTATTTATTTTAGTTAAAGCGCTGTGAGTCATAGTTCTGGCTTATCTAACTTTACTAAATTTTAGATAAAAATGTACATGGGTAGAATATAATCTTAAGAACAAGAATCTACAATTATATTGGAAAAATGTTTAAAGATAACGATGCAAGAAGGGAGTCGCTAAAGTTCTACAATTTAAAAATAAACATGGTCATTAGACCACCGATCGATTTTGAACAAAAACAAAAAAATCATGAAAGTAGTCTAACAATATTTAAAATCAGCCATCATATTTTCCAAAATGTGACATTCCGCGCCTATAGCGGCAGTTTACAATCTTGCTCGACGATTTTGACGCCGAGGTAGAGCACACTCCATATTCTGTAGTTGAGAATCTCCTTTGTGCGAGCGGCATTATGCCAATTCCAAGAATGTCGTTAAGGAAAGGCCGAGGGGCTGGGCCACCCCAGTCAACAGGTTATAAATCCTCCAAGGTTCTACCCCTTTTGTTTAGTGCAAACGTACTGCATAGGAAAATAAACATTATTTTCTTTTCAAAAGGTCATCTCAAAACTGTAAGTAATTTGCAAGTAACTGTAAGTAACTGTAAGTCAAATGTGTAAGTAATTTGCTTAAACCGCTTTCAGACCAACACAGGTTCAGAATACACTGTCAATTTAATTGTTAATACCATTGTATTTTCGTTTGTGCTCACTAAGTGCAAAAATGAAGTAGACCTACAGATTACCTTTTTTTTATCAACAATGTCACCAACCTTCTTCATTTAATATGAGCTCATTTTTATCCATCTGTTAAAAAATTAAGTAAGTGGAACAATATTTTAACTAGATAAAAATGAGCTCATACTAAATCAAGAAGTTTGGTGACATTGTTGATAGAAAAAAGCTAATCTGTAGGTCTACTTCACTTTTGCTCTTAGTGAGCACACACGAAAATACAGTGGTATTAACAATTAAATTGATAGTGTAACTTATTCTGAACCTGCGTAGGTCTGATAGTGGTTTAAACAAACCTATTGTTACAGTTGAGATGACCTTTTGAAAAGAAAATTATTTTAAGTTTCATGTAGGTTTGCTCTTCAATAAAGGTTTTAAAAACCTCAAATAATAAACAATTTAGTATTATATGCTGTTTATTTAACATATATTGATAAAATTTGGTATGTGCATTAATTAGGAGGGTTTAACTTATATTTGCTTACAAAGCCGAGATGGCGGCAAACTTACGTAATCAGCCCCATATGGTTTACAGGCGAAATGGGAAGGATACCATAGCTTGATAAAATTTGGTATGTACCACAAGGTAAGGTTTAACTTAACAATTTACTTACAAAGCACATATACTGTAAGGTAAACCGACACTCCACCTAACCCCATGAAGAACATTTTTAATTAAATTTGAAATTCTCTAAGTACGCAGGTCTGCTGCGGCGGGGGTGTTATACAATCACCAAAAGTGGCTGGTGTAAAATTTAATCATAACAAATATAGGCTAGGTCTCCCTCAGAGTTTTGATTTAATTGGATACTAGTTTATTGTTTATAAAATGGCTTGATGAGTATTTCATTTATGTGGTATTTCTTTCATTGGTCCTCATAAAGGCATTAAAACATTTTTCTTAGAAGAGGTTTTTTTAATGAAAAATTTATCTCTTACCATTGTGGCAAATTCACTTAGCCTACGATTGAAGTAGTGAATGCGCCAGTGAAATTAGATCATTCCCTGGCCCTGTAACCTTGCAACAAAAGCTAGCCGTCCTACCAACGTAGAAAACTTTCAAAAAATATTCTGATAATTGACATCCAATATTTGCATTGCATGGATGAAATCGTTTTCATATAGTTTTCAGAGCATATTTCCGCACGAACGCATTCGAATTAGTGCGGCCCTGGGGCGACCAGGCGGAATTAATAAGGGTCGAGGCAGGTAGTCTCACAACAATAAACTTGCCGTTGCAGAAAAAACTTGCTTATGTGATCTGATCACTTTCTTCGCTTATTTGTGTAGAAGAGCTTTTGAATAATTATCATTGAACCTACAATGGAAATTTTCACTGCAACCGAATAGCAAACCAAGTGAATATTTGCAGAACGCTTCCTTGCTGTCTGGGTAACATCGCAATGCGCATATTAATTCTTAAAATAAGTGCAACTTACAACTAATATATATATATACACACACACACACACACACACACACACACACACATACCACATTGCATTAAAAAACGCAACGTAGTATAAGAAGTTCAAATATATATAGGCCTACTATATATTTGAAACCTCTTACCGAATCGCCAACGACTTTTCGCTATGAAAATTCGTTGACGACTGACGCGAAGATCGGGCTCGTATCGCTCCTCGGATTTTGAGTGGTGGGGGAGTGAGGCGCGATGGTGGGAGGAATTAGCGCATGCGCGGTACGGTTATTTTCACTCCAGTACGGTCCAGTTCGCAGCAGTATAAAAGTCGAATGAGGAGTCGGAGCGAAACCAAGGTTTGAGGTTAGAACTTTCCATGGGAGCTGCCATGTTCAATTCAGTTTAACTAGATGGAGTCAACAACCGGCCATAACCGGCCATTAACCCGAAGGAGTGGGGGAAGGGGTCGGGGAAGGGGTGGAGGAAGGGGGGAATTTAATCTCCATTTTTTATGGGGGGGAAGGGGGGGATTTAATCTCCATTTTTTATGGGGGGTTCCGCTTGAGTGAACACGGGTTCCGCTTGAGTGCTCATGCGGAACGGATCTTCCCACGCGATAGCCGTTATAAATGGAGATTGTTCATCGCACCGCGACCATTAATTAACTCGCATTTGCGGTTTTCACATTCTTCCTACTCATTATATATACGTTTCGCCAACTTCATTATACAAGTCTAATTACTACTAACCTGAAATTTCATTTACATTAGCACATGTCATCCTGTTTGAATCACCTTCGCGTGCTCGGCGTTATATCTCATTCATTTGTCTTGTTCTGACTTCTACACATCTGACATACTTCTTATGATGGATACGCAATGTTTGAGGTTGAAACTTTTGCGAACACAACATATATTACGAAATAATTCCAAACCTTCGGTTTCAAAGATCAAATCTAATTTAACAAAAGTAAGGAAGAAATTAAGTTTTAACCCGTTATACTCTGCTAGAACTTCGCGGGTTCACGTTGACGATAGTGTTATTCACAACATTTTACGTTCGATGTTACGTTTCTACAACTTCGAACTTGTTACACCTATCGACTGTGTTCAACAGGTTTTTCTATTTCATCCCACCATTCTTTATATAAGCGCGCTCACGACAATTCCTGCTTCATTCTTCTATACGCTCTTCAACTAACAACAACTCCGCTCTAAGTTAAACTACACAGAGATGGATACAAACCAGGAACAAGTACAAGTTCACGAAATATCATCTACTACCCACCCGAGAGAGAATCCTCCGAGAACTTCACCTCCACCGAATCCACAGGACCCCGTCCAAGTTTCGGATGTATCTTCGACGGCGAGGAATGATCTTGAAGCTATTCTTCGGTCGCTCGTCGGTTTCGACTGACCTGTACGACGATCGACGTTAAACTGAACTCTTAGCAGTTCAGTCTTTTTTAAAACTCCCTCCGGATGACCTTGAAACAATTATCCCCTCTCCTTTTTCAACTAACTTCTACTTTTGTTCAACTGTTGAATTTCGGTTTTGAACTACCTTTTAATTTATGAGCAGATTTGATTCAAACGCAAACCCCACCTCCTCCCCCTCATTTAATGACCGACCGGAAGCTGTGTGCCCCGGCGCATGGCTTCCGGGGGCAGCTGACCTGAGCCAGCGGTAACCAAAACACACTACTCCAGTCGCTCCACTCCAATTGTTTTGCCTGCAATTAAACGCCAAGATATAACGAGTTATCCATACAAACATAAAGAATGAGAAACCTAAAGTATCACCTACCGGTTCTTTGTTGGAATTAGAATTTTTCGGAATGACATAGTTAGCAAGTATTAAACGTAGGCTAAGTCATGGACAAAAATAAGAATGAAATAAAAAGTTATAATATTAATTCATGGCCGTTATAATAAGTTTGAGAATGTAATGTTTAACCTAAATATGTTATTACTATCGATCCCTGATAAATAACAGTACTTTGAGGGGAACAACATCTTTACAGAAAACAGCATAGCTTCACGTCAGGGAGGTCTAACAGCGCTAAAAGATGTAATCACCTGCATTCATAAGGCATATGAGGGAAGTGAGTCAACTTCCCTTACTCTCTGCCATTTGAGTAAGGCATTCGACTTTGTCTGACATAACATCTTGCTAGAGAAGTTCAAATGCTTCGGTCTGAGAGGACACAGTCTTTGCTACTCTTAAATCCTATATAGAAAATTGCTAACAGTTTTCTCCATAAAGGGGGTAAACTCAAGCATCAAATTAGTCAAATATGGAGTTCCCCAAGGCTCGGTGCTTGGCCCACTGTTTTTCTCATTATTATCGATGATTTGAGTGATGTAACAAATTGTTTACTATTTGCCGATGACACCACAATCTTATCTCGGAATAAAAATCAAGATGAGTTGTTGCGCAGGTTGATGTGAATAGTTTGGAAAGGGCTAAGGCGTGGTTAAAGACAAACAAACAGTCTAAATGAGGATAAGACCCAACAACTTGTCTGCTCCCTTAATGACTCTCCGGTTATCAAGGATTCCCCAGTTAAACTTTTGGGATTTCACCAGAACTCTAAATGACCACATCAAGAAAATACGCCTTAAATTGTCAAGAGTTGTATTTTTCATAGGCAAACTAAAGAATTTTGTGACCTTGCAGTATTTGATTGCAATCTATCACTCACTCTTCCAATCTCACATTACATATGGCCTCTTTTGTGGGGACATGTGCGGCATCCAAAAGAATCCTCCTGCTACAGAAAAAAGTCATAAGAATAATTACGGGTGCTGATTTTAGGCAGCATTGCAAGCCTGTATTCCAAGGAATAGGAATCCTGACCCTCTATGGACATTATATCTTGGCCTCCTTGCTGTATGCAAAAGAGAACTATTCCAACTCGGAGAAAAGAGGGCAGATGTATGGACACAACCTTAGGAATGGGAATGGTAAATCAATTCCAAGATATACTGAAGAACCAAAGTGAAAGATAGTTCTCCCCTTTTGGCCTGCAAGTTGTTCAATCACTTGCCAGAGTCTTTTAAGTGCTTGGAACTACGCCAATTTAAGAGCAGGGTCAAGGCTTGGTGTATTCAAAATAGTTTTTATTTCCTTGATGAGTTCTACGAGGCTCCAATGGAATTTTAGTCAATCCTCCGAGTGCCGCCTGACAGTGTGTATAGTTTTTACATTTTACTTGTAATGTCAATCATAAACTGACGCAGCCAATTCTTAGGTGATCTGGTCAAAGGTCAAGAGGATGATAATGATAATTAATGGTAATTAATGCATACTGTATACCTAAATACTTATATTATCTGTATCTTACAATAATACTCATAACGTATTTACATATATATGAATCACTAAAGTGAAGAAACCAGATCGTGTGTATAAATACAAAAGTACCAGGCTAACCGAGCCTTGCTCGTTGGTTTTAATTCACTTTTGATATAGTGTCATGGTGATAAAGCTATTAAATTTCCACTAAGAACCAACTTATACCTCTTCATAGTTAACAACTGTTTCAAAAAGACTGCTTAACATTAATGTTCCTTTATGCAATTATTTGTTTATACCTTTCGTTGTTTTTCTTTACCAAAATATGAACCCATATAAGACCCATAATGATAAAAATTACGATTTTAAAACTTAAATTTAGACCAAATTGGATTTTTTTGGGATTGAGGCTGTTTCTAACCTTATTTTTGGGCCAAAACACTCTTAAATGCAAAGTTAAAGCAAAATTTAACCGCTAGATTTCGAGATCATGGATCACACATCCTTTCTGACAGTGCTCGCAGTAGCGGCTCGTGGCCCATGCGCCCGCACGGGGCGCCAGGGGCGCGCCGGCTTTAGGGGGACGGCATGGAGCTCCACTCCGGGTGACGGGAACGGGGCGTCAGACAGGCAGGCGCATGAAAAATCAAAAGAAGGAAAGGTAGATACAATGACAGTTTTTATAGATTAAATTTATAGTTTTCCTCAAATTATTTATCTTTATGTTGCAAGAGAGCAGATCAATGATCTTGTTTGTGTGATTTTGAAACTCACAAGGATACAAAGGAAACGCCCCCTGAAAGACTCATTTACCATTTACAATTTACCATCGATGTCTTCACCGCAGTCCTTGAAGACCGGGGAATCGTCATATTAATTTTCTTCTTCTTCCAGTTTTTCATCAGTTGTGTTTATGTATGTGTGTGTGTTATGTGTGTCAAGTGTGTGGAGCATATTTATGTTCTTAGAGAAATTCAGAAATTTTTTAATATGGTCGATTTAGTAAATATTGTTTTAGTTGTTTTTTGAAGGTGGAAAGTTTGTTTATTTCTTTCAAATTATTTGGCAAGATATTGAACATTTTTATTCCCACATAATTTGGAGTTTTGCTAGTTTTAGTTAATCTATGATGGTTTAGGTCAAAGTTTGATTTTACTCTTAAGTTGTAATTATGACAGTCTGTTCTTAATTGAGGGGGATTTGATTTTACTAAAATTATTATTTCATAGAGATATAGGGAGATAATGGTTAGGATTTGGTTTTCAATAAAAAGAGATCTGCAGTGCTCTTGCGGTCCAACTTGTTCCAGGATTCTTACGGTTTTTTTCTGTAGGCTGACAATTTTGTTTATAATGTTTTAAACACCCCATGCTATAACTCCATATCTGATGTGGGAGGAGAAGAGTGCATAGTAGGCTGTTTTGGTTATTTCTTTGTTTGTAATAGCTCTTATTCTTTTCAGAGCGTATAGCACTTGGGATAGTTTCTTGCTTAGGGCTTCTATGTGGTTAATCCATGTTAATTAATCGTCCAGAGTTATTCCAAGAAATTTTGTGGTGGTTGGTTCTGTTGTTTCCTCTATTGAGTGGTTATTGGTTTTGCTGTTGAAGTTTATTACGGTTTTCTGTTTATTTATTTTTAGATTCATTTCGTTGCTTGCTATTGTTGAAGTTTGCAGTATTTCTTCTGTCTTGGCTGGATCATGAGTTGGAGTGATGATTGTGGTGTCGTCTGCAAACATTATGCATGAACTATCTTCTGGTAGACTGTTTGGAAATGAATTTATATATGTTAAGAAAAGGATAGGTCCCAGAATTGAGCCCTGTGGGATTCCTTGATATGTGTCCTGGATTGATGATCTAAATTTTACTTCGTAGTTATTTTAGGTGTGTTCCAGTTCCACTAGTTGTTTACGGTTTGATAGATAATTTTGAAGCCAATTAAGTGCATTTCCTGAGATATTTAGTTGTTGAAGTTTTTCTATTAGAATTTTTCTGTCTAAGCTGTCGAAAGTCTTTTCTATATCTAAGAATATGGCACAAGCCTGTTCTTTTCTTTCCAAAATTTTGCTGATCTGGTCACATAGGTCTGCGAGAGCCGTATTTGTGGATTTGCCACACAAATACAGTGTCACAAATCACAGCCATGTTGTGATTGTGAGAATTTTTTATTATCTTCCAGGAACCTGATAAGTTTGTTATAAATTGCTTTTTCTATATATTTGGAGAGTGTTGGTAAGATCGAGATCGGTCGGTAGTTTGTTATGGAGGTTTTTCACCCTTTTTAAATTTAGGGTAAATTAAGGCTATTTTTGCTGATTTTGGGAATTTTGATTGTTCGATAGGTGCATTGATGATATTTAATAAGGGTTGAAATATTTCATTCTTGCAATATTATTTAATAATTTTATTTGATATTTGGTCTAATCCTGATGAGTTCTTTGGCGGTAGGCTGGTGAAAATCTGTTCTAGCTGTCTTCTATTAATCTTGTTAAAGTTTGATAGTGATTTGGAGTCGTGGTTTTCTGAAAAGTATGGTCTTGCTGTAGTTATTTGAGTTGTGGTAGTGGGGTTTTGGTTTTTATTTCCGAGTGTGATGAAATGCGTGTTGAGACTATTACAAATGCGAGATGGGTTTGTGTTTAGAATTCCATTGTGTTCTAGGTTGATTTCTTCTTTTTTATTCTTGTTTGAATTTCTTTCTTTATTTATAGTGCTCCACACCTCTTTGTTTATGTTTGGTGCATTTTTGATTCTATCGATGACTGATTTAGATTTTTGTTTTTTTAATTTCAAAGTCATAGGCTCTTTTGAGGGTTTTATATGTTTCTTTGTCTTCCACCCTATTAGTAAGAAGATATTTTTGTTCAGCACATAAAAGGATTGTTTTTAGGTTGTTGAGTTTTCATTCATTCCAGAAAATATTTTTCTTTCTTTTATTGTGAAATGATTTGTAGTGTTCCGGCATGATTTCTTCTATTTTCAGTTGAATTGTTCGGACAATAGCGTCATATTAATCGTCCACAAATGTTGCAGAGTAAACTTCCGGCCAGTTTTGGGTAGCAAGGGAGTTTATGAATTCTTCTAGGTTTGTTTGTGAAGTTTTCCTTATTTGTTTTTTGAGTGGTGGTTCAGATTTTTTAAAGTTCATTTTGATTATACAGTTGAGTGCTTGGTGCTCAGATATTGTGTTTTGATGCGTTGTTACTTTTATACTTGATGTGTTAAAATTTGAGCAGCATATATCAATGCAGGTTTGTGAAGTGGCAGTGATTCTAGTTGGGTTTGTCTTTGATGCTTTGAGGTTGTGTTCAGTTAATATGTTCATGAAATTTACTGTTTCTGTATCAGATTCCTTCATTAGGTTTATGTTTAGGTCACCCATAATTAGGATTTTTCTGTTCTTGTGAGATATTGTGGAAAGCAGATTTGAGAAATTATCAAAAAAAGAATTTAGGTTTTGAGACCTGTAACCTCCTACAGTTATAGTTTTGTGGTTTTTTAGTTCCACAGCTACAAAAGTTCTTCACAGTGACTTCACAGAAAGAAGATGTATCCATTTCTTGTAGTTTTAGAGTGTTGTTGAGGGTTCTTTTACAGAAAATTGCAATACCTCCCCATCTTCTGACTTTTCTTGAGTAACCAGCTATTAAAACATAGTTTGGAATATTTATGGTGTTTAATTGTTCTTCTTTTAATCCATTTTCAGATAAGACCAATATGTCATGGTTTAAGTAATGTATTTCTTATTGAAGTTTGTCTATTTTTTTAAGTCCTCTTTGGATGTTTAAATGAAATATGCTTAGTCCGTTTTCTGGATTTTTGCTGTTTCTTGTTTTTGAGGGTGGTGACTGTATTTTTCCCATTTCGTTTGGGTCAGTGTTGTCCTTGATTGAACTCTGTTCGTTCTCAAGCGTCCAGCCAAGATTGCGGTGCCTTGCTTAGAATGTAGGCGCCCTCCTAGGCTTGTAGGTATCCTCTTCTCAATATGGGTATTCTAATAATAAACGAATAATAATAATAAGCGTTCCGTCATGCTGGACAACCACGACAGAACTATAAACAACGTCATTTTTATAGTTCAATGACATAAGCATCCTTCGTCAAAATAAGAGACCAGTTTGGGAGGAGAGTTTTTTTAAGTAAATTGCATTACTTTAAGTACTATTTGCATGTGGCGAAAGAAATGGTGGTGGTAGATTTAAATTTACCAGAGAATGAGAGAAAGAATCAGATAAAAACGATATTTATATAGTAATTTTATTTTCGTGGATTTAAATACTAATGTTCAACTTATGGTACTTATCCATTAAAACTATCAACGAAAATACACCCATTCTTGTAAAGTCGTTTTAACAACTAAATTCTCCATTGCGAGCTATATAGGAAGAACGACAAAAATCACTTACCGGTCGAACTGATCGAGGGTGCACACACTCTACATACCGATGACAGTCGTCCATGCATCGCTGCGGCCGGCACGGCAGCTCCAGAATGTAAACTTTGTTCTCCCCGACTTTTTACAAGACGGTATATTTGTGCATACTTTGCCACAGAATCTATAGTTAGGCCTAAAAGTTTTAAAAAGTCACTTACGCCTAACCCAATTAAAATACATTTATTTAAAGATTTCAAAATAATATCAGCAAAATTGAAGACCGAATGTTGTGGACTACTTGATCGTTAACATAACATAACATGGAATTCTTGGAATCAGAACTCCGTCGTTGCCGGAAGCAACGAATTTTTATCTGCTCAGATAAAACTTTTCTCACTGCCTACCCACTCCAGCCAGACGCGTGGAGGGATATGACTATCTGCAGTTAACAACCAGTGCCGGCCTTTCTCAAAGCGGGGCCCGGTGTGAGATCTGTCTTTGATGCCTTTCCCCCGCTAAGACTGCACAACCCCCCTCGCCTTTCCAAAAATAATTTATAAAATTACTAGTGTCCAGGCCATCGCAATTCCGGTAAAATTGGGAACCACAAGAATTTTTTTTATCGGCATGAAAATAGGGAAATATCCTAAAATATTGAATAATAATATAATAAGAATGGGAATCTTTATTGGCCTTAAAGTATTTACTTGCAATTGGTTTGTTAGCCTAAAATATGTAATCTGAATTAATAGCGGCCGCTAATGTCCGCTCAACGGAGACGCTATAGTATACACCGATGCACACAATAGTGTCCACCCATCTTGGAAGATCACTGACCGGGGCGATAGTGTCACCCAAATCCGTAGACATGTGCGCATACAAGGCCAAATGTGTCTACCGATCTTAGGCAATATTTCCACCGAGCGGGTCAATGATGTAGCAGACCGGATCACATATAATGGTTTTAACAATTAGGACATAAAAAAGTTTAAACACTGGTCTTTTTCAGAGCTCAAAGTGTGAAAAATGTACGGAGCAGCGCGAGGCCTTCTCAGGCGCGAGGCCCTGTGCGGCCGCACCTGTCGCACACCCCTAAGGACGCCACTATTAACAGCTTTAGCTTTTTTCTTTTTATTTTAAAAATTGAGGTGTTGTTGGGTTTGTAATAAAATTGCCTAAAAATATCTTTTATCGTGTTCTGTTTGAATTGCTAGTTTACGAGGGGTTCAAAAATATGGTCTGCAATTTAGAAAATAAAATTTGTACAAATAACAAAATTATTAAAACTTACTTCTGTAATGTAAAGTGGTTCTACCGATTTAATATTATCACAAAAGAAGTCAGTTAAATAGAATCTAAATTTTAAAAAATGTGTAAAATGGAAATGGCAATAAAAGAAAATAAGATTGAAATTTCGTAAAAAGTGCAATTTTACTGAGTGAACATCCTCACATCTCACATCCTCAAACACCATGTCTTCACCACGACTAGAAGAATCAGGGTATCACCAGCTCTCTTCATCGTAGAGGAAAGAACTTTTCGAAGGGAGGTCATTTTATTCTGTGTGTAGTGTGTATAAGTATGGTCATTTAAATTATAGTGTTTTGAAGTCTTGTTGAAATTACTGTTGTTGGCGATGGGGAATTCAAGTGCTGTGTGAGAATGTTGTAAAAGTACGATCTTGAATAGTATAGTGTGGGGTACAGTTGAATTACATTAGCCTATGCTGTGCGGTGGCCAAATTTTGATTGACCTCGGATATTATAAGAGTGTTTTTGTAAAGTTGGTGCAAAATGTCCTGTAAGGATAACGGTTTTGGATATGATATGACAGTTAGTATTTTGATACCTTTTTGTCGCTTTGCAAGGCACAGCATCGTCCCGTTGGTAACCTTAAATGTGACAAAGGGTGGAGGTAAAGTGGCTGTTATCAATTCCTCTTATTATGTTTGGAGACTATAAATAAATAAATAAACATGCATAAAGGGGGGAAATAAGAAAAAAAGTCTTACTAAGGGACAACTTTCTTGATATTTTGTTTGATGGTTATTCAAGAAGAAGAAATGTATTCCCGTAAGTACAAGAATTGACTATAGATATTATACAAGTAAGTAAATATTACTTAAAAATTCAATTTAATGACTTTTCGTTCTTTTTTAAAGGAAAAGTCCTAATTAGTCCTTAAGTTGAATTATTTAATTATTTAAACTGACCAAATTATATGTAGTGTCGATGAATTATAATGTAATCCATTGTGGAGAGCTAACCATATTCTAGGGTCAAACTAAACCGACATTGTGGCTACCCTGCAATGGAATACATGTCACATTTGGAACACTTGATTATGGAATGTCCTCATTTTTATCATGAGAGGAAAAACTGTTTCAGAACTGTAACAGAGGCTGGAAACAACTTAAACTGCATGACATCGTCGCTTCTTGATCTACTTCAGTCCGAAAAGCTACAGATTTACATAGAAATAAACAAATTCTTGGCACAAATAGGAAAACACATTTAACACAAAACATGTATGTGATCCTGGTATCTGGTTCTTCTATCCGTGGTCGAGTCAATTTTCGGAACAGGAAGTCTGCTAGAAAGACCCCTAGTAGTGAAGAATGCCTATACCCAGACCCTCCTTATAATCCAACCCCATCTTAGTTATCCTTATCTAATGTGGCTAACATTCTAAATAAACAGTACATATACAATATATGGCTTACAATAGTCCCCAACCAACTGAATTAAACCAATTACTACATACTACATACTAACAAGAAAAAAGAAACCATCACAAAAATAATAATAATATTGAACCTCGTAGCCTCATGGTAAAACACCAAAGCCAACCTCGTGGTAAACTAGAAAAACAAAATTTCCTGCCTTGTATTTTACTTACTTACTATGGGAGTGAGAGTGAATGACTTTTAGGTTTCCAAACCGAGACCCTACCAACTACGCCACACTACATCATACATACTAAAAAAAAAAAAAAAGAAACAACCACAAAAATAAAATAATATTGAACCTCGTGGCTTCATGGTAAAACACCAAAGCCAACCTCGCGGTAAACTAGAAAAAAAAGAGAGTGAATGCGAATTTATAGGTTATGTTTTATGTTAGGTTATGTTTTACGTTAAAAAGTTATCTCACGTGTTGAATCCCGTGCTCTGTGCGGTTGTTTGAAAGTAATTAATCCGTTGATCCGTTGAGTCTATTTCCTTGAACAACTTAACTCACATTAAGTAAAAATTAACAATGACTTGGAAAAATAAAAGTAGGAATTTTAATGGTGGTGTCAGGAAAGAACAGAAGAAGTTGAATCCATTTGAAGTTCACATAAATCGGTCCAAACATCAAGTTTTGGGACGTAAACTTAAAAGTGACAGAGGTTTACCTGGAGTTTCAAAAAATAAGGCATTAATGAAGGTAAGACCCAGGTGTAGCCCCCTAATACAGTTTTTTTTAGTTTTGCCTAAGATTATTGTAACTAGGCCTAGGCCTATTTACAGTAGGCCTATTTAACTTGGGAGAACTGGCATACCGGTCGAAAGGACTGGGTTGGAAGTTTTTTTGATTAAAACAATAAGTTATTTCCCGGGTGTCGGCAGTCTTCGCCTACACTGTACCTCATGCACCTCTTTCCAGGAACAGAATGACACATTTCCCGTCATTGTCCAAAACTCTTTCAGCCAGTGCAGTGGACGATTCTGTAGAAGACTAGTGCGTTCGACCGTGAGTCAGCTTAGGCGTAATAGAATGAACGGTGCATTTGACTGTGTGTCAGTTTTCGTGTGATAAAGTTGGGACACTTTTAGCCTAATGGGTGACGTGTGACGTGTGGACGAACATAATCGGATCGTTTGACTTCTTAACTTTTTCATCATCCATAAAATTAACTTGTGTTGTTCATTAGACCTGCTAAAAATTTTATTTTTTATAAACAATAAATATTGTTAGTTAGGGCCTACATAAACTAGGCCTAAAACTTTTAAATTTAAATAAATTTAATTTTAAGTGACAAATAGATGGTTAACAAACGTTAAATGTTCAATCAGTTTTTATTTCTCTTCCACTATAAGTAGGCCAAACTAAAACCTGACAAAAGTAAAAAAAACATATCTTTAACATAGGAGCCTACACTAGCCTACATAAACTATGTAAACACTTGTTTACAGTGTAAAATGTTAAAATAGGCTAACTAATTGGAAAGACATGTGAATGGGTTTTGAAAAATAAAATACTAATTGATTCAATATAGGCCTATGTGGTATTTTACTAAAACGTGGTCTAAAAGACCGTGAGTCAGGTCTCAGTTCAAATCAATATCAGTTCTGCCGGGTTAAGGCTAGGTTACCTATGTGGTTCTAAACAAAGCCTCACTTCAAGAAATGTCCTTTTCTACGTAGGATAAAAAGTTACCCCAGCAAGCGATCCCTTAAGTCTTTTTAACCCTCCGAGCGTTCAATGCTGCACCCCTGGAGCGTTGCACATTTTTTAATCCTCTGAGTGTTCAATATAGCACAATGGAGCACCCGTTACGTTTTTTAAAGGTTTTGCATAGGTACTCTTAAGTAAAAATTGGTAAAATAACTTATATATTTGATGACCTAGTAGGCCTATAAATGTAGGCCCTAGATATAATATGAAAGTAGATAAAATGGGCTGTTTAGTAATACAAAAATTGTTACCCTTACTTTTTGTTTCCATAATTAGGCTATATGTAGAAAATAAAATAATTATAGGCCTACAAAAATAAAATTTATATAGCCTAAGTTTGTTTTCCCCTAAAATAAATTTAGATACCATACACATTTAATCAAAATTCCAAGATAAACATTTTGTTCAGAATTTTATGGAGAACAAGAAAATATATAAGTTAGTTAATATAACATAGGCATTTGAAGCACTTGAGAAATTGTATTAGGAATTAAACAAATTATATCCTACGATAAGTTACTCACTCTAATCCCATAAGAACACATGTAAAATCAAGCTAGGAACATTACACTAATTCCTACTCATATTTATGGTTATAAACTTAATGAAACATTTTAATTTATTCCAATAATGTAAATTAAAAACATTAATAACACTTTAAATCATTCATAACCTTAAAACAATTGGTAAAATATGTATTTTGTTGTTTACGAAGTTGGCTGATTGCATCAGTTTTTTCTCAGATGTTTCATTGCATATTACAAATGACCAATCATGTTCTGCCATCTGAAATGGGTGTTTTCAGATAACTTAGAACCTCTCGGTAACAGCAATAACTATATTGAATACTCTATAGTGTTCATGGCTGCATTTCTGTCATTCACTATAAAGTTATGTTACGTTTTCTAATTGTCGAAAAATCGACTCTAACGCTCAAAGGTCGAAAAGCTTCAAAAGGGTTAAGGTTTTGCATACTTTTAGCCTAAATGCAAATTAGTAGGCCTAAACATATATATTTTATGACCTAGTTGGTATAGATGTATATTTTATATGAAAGTAGCCTAGATGACTATATTTACCGTCATAACAATACTAAAATTGATACCATACCCTTACTTTTTTATACCAAAATTAGGCTATTGGTTGAAAATAAAAAAAGTAGGCCCTACAAAGTAAATATGTTAAATTCTATGTAATTTTGCTCTCCCCTTAAATAATTTTAGAACACATAAGTTATATATTTAATCAAAATTCTAAGATATAAGTTTAACTGTGTGTAGAATTTTATGGAGAACAAGAAAATATATTATTCTTGAATTAACATAGGCAAGAAGCATTTGAAAAAAATTTTTGACGAATGAAACAAAATATGTTCTAAAGCTATCCCAAACTTACCCTAATCCCACAAGAACACATGTAAAATCAAGCTAGTAACATTACATTAATTCCTACTCATATTTATTGTTAACTTAGCCTAAGTTTATAAACTCGATGAAACATATTACTTTACTCCGATAATGGAAATTAACAGTATTAGGCTAATAACACTTTTAATAACTTATAACCTTGAAAAAACCATTGGTAAAATACATATTTTGTTGTTTACGAAGTTAGTAGCTGGCAACAGTTTTTTCCCAGATGTTTCATCGCTTTCTACAATATCCAATCACGTTCCGCCGTTTGAAATGAGTATGTTCTAATAGCCTGGAACCTCCCGATAACAGCGGCAGCATTCATGGCTGCATTTCTGTCATTGGCTAAAGTTACATCACACTTTCTAACCGTTGAAAGGTTATCCCTCTGGTTTTTTTAGTTAATTTTAATCTTTCCGACCTTGGAGTGTTTTTGCATGGATTTTTAGAGTTAGTAGCTTTGTGGTTATCAACTGGAATTGAGCCATGAACGTTACCGCTGTTACTGGTGGATTCCAAGCTTTCTGAACACATCCATTTCATATGGCAGAACAAGATTGATTAGGTCTACTTAGGCTATATGCGATGAAACATCTGGGACATAAATTTTGCCATCTGCTAACTTCGTAAATAATGAAATATGTATTTTATGACTATTTTAAGGTGATGAGTAGGGTCATTCCATGTAAGGTCATCCAGGCCATGTTACCCACCGATTTGGATTCTGATCAAACTTATTAGTGGTTGATCCTTCCATAAAGATAAGTTCTATCTCTACTGGTTTATTGTTTGAAATTTGAATAAAACTGTCATTTTAGGATGCCCGAGGTTACTACGGCAACGTACACTGGTTATGAACAAAATTGTAACTCTCATTTACTAACCAAATCAAATGAACATTTCATGTGTTCAATCAATCAATCATTTATTGCCTAAGGACATTTTTTACAAAACGTATGGCAAAGGTCAAACTATAAAAAATAACTTACAACTAAGACTACCATTCACACACACATAATAAATAATTAATCATGAGGGTCATTAGATAAATGCTACAGGAGATCCCTTTCAAATAATTCATTCAGACCGTGGACTCTCCCCCGGATGGATTTAATGGCCGACAAACTCTCCCACTAAGTAAAATACGGAAGCCACTAGGTAGCCTTTCAATCGAGCCTTAAATTTAGAGAAATTTTGCTCAGATCTTAGGTTTTCAGAAAGGGCATTTAAGAATTTCACTCCTGCCTGCGAAGGAAGGCGTTCAGAAGCTGTCGTCCGGTGTTAAACAACCTTGTACCCACCTACAGTACCTACTTGTACCTCGAAGTGCGTCCTATTGGCCTATTCAGGCATGGACTTGTCAAGTGAACACAAGTTGGAACAAACACATCTTCAATTTTTCCACTTCATTTGATTTTTATTTTAAGCATTTGGTAGGGTTAGGCCGGGTAGTTAGTAAATTAGTGATTGTTTGATGTGTTAGGTCCCTATTGCTGAAAAATAAAGAACTCCTCTAATGAATAAAAAGCTTTTTAAAGTAAAAACTTCTTAAGCTCGCTCTTAAACTTACAAACTGTTGTTAAATTTCTTATCTCAGTGGGCAACTTTTGAAAAATCTTCAAACCTGAATATATGGGTTTTTTCTCAAAAAAAGTTGTTTTGTGCTGTACTGCAAAAGTGTTTCTAAATCTAGTGTTAGGGCTATGTCTATTGTTGATATACTCTAGGCTCTGAGACTTGATATAAACAGAAATTTCTAAAATGTAGATACAGGGAACAGTGAGAATTTTGAGTGAAATAAAATGCTCCCTGCAGTGAGCTTGAAAAGGCAACCCCAGCATCCACCGAACGGGTTCTTTTGAGCCACAAATATTCTTTTCAGCTTTGACTCTGTGGCACCCCAGAGGGAGATGGCGTACGAAATGTGTGACTTGACTAGACAGAAGTAGATGGTCTTGAGTAAGTCAATGTTGGTAAGTCTGCAAGGTTCCGAATAACAAACTGACCACTACCTTCCCCTCAATCTTTAATAGTTGATCATTCCAGTTGAGTGCATCATCCAGCTTCACCCCCAGAAAGTCAACCACCTCAGCCAATTCAATTTGTTCATCGCCAATTAACAAATTTGGTTCTCTAAAAAAATTTGAAATCTTTTTTTGATTTGTTTGAAAACAGGAAAATTTTGTCTTGTTTGGGTTCAGTTGTTTGTTCAACACAATAAGCGTGTCTTTCTCTTGTATTATAGTGATGGATATCGCTGCCCTGCCAAAGAACCAATTTTTGCTGGCAGTACAAGGTTGTTTCTAATATGCACAAACCAGCGAGGGTCATCTAAACATTTCACATGCCTATACAGTAGACTCCCTCTTAACCGGCCACCTCGGGACCAGGCCGCGGCCGGATAATGAATTGGCCGGTTAAACCGATGTTCATTTATTAAGAACGCCAACCTACAATTCTATATGGCCTAAATATAATTATCACTTGAAAAAAACTTTAAATATATTACTGTATATGATTTTAACTAACATCCGACACCCATAAAATCCTCAACAAACCTAAACTAATAATAATTTGTTTCTATAATTAATTGTGGTCTACTGGATAGTAGGTCCAAACCAAACGCATTCACTTCCGGTGCATGGCATTCATTTCCGTCCAGCACACTACATTTTAATTGGTTTGAGAATATGAAATAAAGAATTGATGAAATAAATGAAATAAAGATTTCAATATGAAATAAAGTTGAATTGGATGATACAGTAGATAAGAAAACTACGTTTCCGGCAATACACGGTCGGTTAAAGCGATGTTAAGATAAAAAATGGCCGGTTAAAAATATGTTATTTTGTGTCAGGGTAGGCCGGTTAAAGCGGAGACCGGTTAAAAGGTGGCCGGTTAAGAGGGAGTCTACTGTACATGATGTATTGGCTGCAATGAAGGATGAAACAAATTATGACTCCTACCTTACAGTACTTAATTTCATTATTTTGTTTCAGCGTAAGAATACTCTTCTTCAAGAATATAAATTAAGAGGAAAAAACAATCAGTTTATAGATCAAAGAATTGGTGAGAGGAATAAGAATATGACTGAGGATGATCGTATCATGGCTCGTTTTGCAGCTGAAAGAATGCGTTTGTTTAACAAGGTATGTCTACAGAAATGAAAAATAGATGTAAAATGTAGATCAAATTAACATTGACACATGGGCCAAAATTACTAACGAAACTAAATTTAAAACCACTTGATTTTGAAGCATACATAAATTAAATATTAACTAACAATAATTAATATTATTTTTGTACTAAGTTACTCTGATTTATTAGGCATAGGTTATCTTAATTTCCACCTGTGACTAATTTATTTGCATTATTTCATCATCCAAGTTCAGTTTTGCTTTTTATGTTTTATGGTTGTTCTAGCAACATGGAATGATAATTGATAATTTTTTTTACTCATCATACAATGTCTTGGTTTCCAGAAAGCAATGTTCAACTTGTCTGATACTGAAGTTTTAACCCACAAAGGACAAACCCTGAGTGAAATAGAACGGTTTGAAGACACTCGGAGTGATGATGAGGAGGATGATGAGGGGAGACGGAGCAGTGGTGCTCTCAAAGGTAGGATGCCCACAGTCAACATATTTAGGCTAGCCCATACAGGGTAGTTTTTAATGTCCTCCCACCTGATTTTTTCCGCATTTCTTAAGATATTGACTCCCAACCACCACTAGACATCATTGATTAGTTTATACTTTTTTTATGAGTTTGACTTTTTTGGCCGCCATCTTGAATTCAGATGATCTCACGTATTACAGATGATATTGGAATGATATTAATTTTTTAATGTAAAGGTAGGGTTGTGACCCATCATTTTACAGTATTTATTTGCGTTGAGTATGATGCCGCAATCTGTTTTTAATTATCTGTTTTCGTTCTCAAAATATTAGAGATTTTGTACAAATATTGAATTTCTTTTACAAAATTGCCAATATTTTGATAACAAAAACAGATAATCAAAAACAGATTGTGGCGTCTTGTTCTACGCAATAAATCACTTTGTACTCAGGGCAAAAATTAACATAATTGGTCACAACCCTACCTTTATATTAAAAAATTTAAGTTCATTCCAATATGGCGGCCAAAAAATGAACCACATAAAAAAGTATAAACTACACAATGATGTTTGGGAGTCAATATCTTAAAAAATGCGGAAAAATTAGGGTAGGGGGGACATTAAATACTCACCCTGTACAATACAGAACTACAAAAAACCAGAAAATGTTCATGGGGAAAATAAAATGCTACATTTCTTTTTTTGTCATTAAAAGAAAAATCTCAAAAACCATTCTTTAAATCAGAACTGAGATTATTTTATTTTCATTTTGTTCTAAAATTTTAATTTGATATAAAACTATATTAAGAATACCGTATATATACATCTAAACACAGGTACATATACAATAGACTCCCTCTTAACCGGCCACCTTTTAACCGGTCTCCGCTTTAACCGGCCTACCTTACTTTATTACTTTGCTCTTACTGTAACTTGACATGCCCTATTACATTCATGTAATGTTTAATGGATTAATAAAGATTGTCTATTGTCTATTGTCTACCCTGACACAAAAATAACATCTTTTTAACCGGCCATATTTTATCTCAACATTGCTTTAACCGGCTGTGTTTCGCCGGAAACGTAGTTTTTTATCTACTGTATCATTCTATTCAACTTTCATCCTATTGACGTTCTCAATCCAATTAATTCAAATGTAACGTTCTGAACGGAAGTGAGTGCCACCAGAGGCCAATGTGTTTGGACTTACTGATCACAATAAAGAAACGAATTATTATTAGTTTAGGTTTGTTGTGGGTCGTTGGATGGGTGCGGGATGTTAGCTATAAATCATATACAGGAGGCCTAATGTATTTAAAGTTGTTTTTCAAGTGATAATTATATTTAGGCCATATAAAATTGTAAGTTGGCGTTTTAAAATGAACATCGGTTTAACTGGCCAATTTATTATCCGGCCTTGGCTTGGTCCCGAGGTGGCCGGATAAGAGGGAGTCTACTGTAGTAACCTTACAATTCACCACTACTATGTACAGTGGCGGATTTACGAAGGTTGGGGCCCTAGGCCAACTTTTCTGTGGGGCCCTCCTCTTCGCCGACTGAAGTATGAGTGTATCTAAAGTCATCAAATTAAGCTAAAATCGTCTTTAATTTTTTTATCCTATGCTCTGGTACCAGTAAAGTGCAATTGTTTGTGTACACTCTGATCTATGAGAACGACCTCGTCTTGAAAAGATATTGGATTATCCAGCTGTTAAATGGGGTTGGGGCATGGGGTCCATTATGCTTTATCATTGACTATCTATAGACAATGGATCTATGCTATAACTGGAGTCACTACTCTCTGTTCATACATTTGTGAAAAGCGTGCCGCTGTATTTTAGGGATGTTATGTCCGTTACGTTGGTCAAATTGCTGTTGGTGGGAGGCTATCAAAATAGTCAAGGCTATCCGTACTCAATTTTACCAAACTGTAGTTGTGAAATGAGGTCCTTATTGATCTGAATTACTTTGTTAATATTACTATATTGGTATAAATGTGTTGCTTTCTGAATTTCAATACTTATGGTACACAACATTTTTATATAAAATTTTGATGCACAAAATGGTAATGGCTTTAGAAAATCTTTAAATTAAACTAACATTAGTTTTAATGTCACCCACATTTTGCATTTTGACAGCGTCTCACCAATAGCAAACTGGCACCCAATAAATATCAATTGGAAAGTGGTGCATTTTTTAGACACAGAGAGTTAGTTATAGACACTTCAGTTAGTTATAATAAAAACCCAAAGGGGCCGCCGCGTCGTCGCCCAGAGTTGCCACCAATATGAATGTGACTTAACCTACAGGTAGCTGATGATCACCCGAAATTTGCATGGAAAACGGCAGACGCCACTATGACTTCACCAAAGTCTCTCTGTTGTGTTGTGAATTTACGGGTTTTAAACTAAATTAGTCTGCTAAAAAATCAGGGCTCAAAGCTGATGTTGATCTTTACCATGCAAGTACATCCTAAAATATATATACTCTGTATATTTGGGACTCCGTGCGGCCCCCCTGCAGCCCGCGGCCCTAGGCCAGGGCCTAGTCGGCCTAGTGGTAAATCCGCCACTGACTATGTATATGCATTGTGCATAGTAGTACATGCTGTATTTATTTTGCTTTATTTACTGTCCATTGTCCATCAGTTTTATCTTACCCTTTTGGTGTAAGAAATATATTTACCTAAATTTTGAATAGTGTAATTTTTAATTAATCCTCATACCTAAAAAGGGCTGGGTTTCTAAGGGGACAAAGGAGAGCGCTTGAGAAAAAATCTTTAAAAATAAGTTTTTAACAAAAAATTGCTAGGAAATGATAATTCATATCTCGATCATGTATGGAGAATATAATGGAATTATTAGTGTTTTGAAATAACAACTGAGACAACCAATTTTTACTTTCAAGTCTGCAGTATTGACATCGGCGGCAAGCCGGTATATTGGATAAAATTTAGCACTTTTTAGATGGAAGACAAGACCCAATATATCCAGTGTCATCCAAGTGTAACTTGTCATAAACAAGCTGTGATCCGTTATAGTCTATCGTATCATAGCACAGAAAGGGTTAAATAATTACAGAGTTTTAAAAATTTTACTCATGATTTATTTTTATTTTATTTGCATGCTTTAATATAGTAATAATACCATTCACAATTGAGCAGTTCATGCATAGTTGAAAAAATCCATTGAAGAAGAATTACTTTTTCTTTTTGTTCACTTCACCAATATAATCAGCAGAATAATTAACAAAATATACTTATATTAACAATAAATTTAATACTATATTTAAATATAAATAAAGTTAAATTTTATTTCTACGTTTAAATTATTTAGAAATAGCTCTCTGCTGTTTAAACATGGTATCTAATAATAACGTGTTTAACTTCTGTTTTGTTCAAGGGAGAGTAAAAATATTTTTAATTCATTTGTTGATGTAAATAATTATTTTAAACAAACATTAAAAGTACAAATAATAAACAATAACCGCTGAAAACTAAAGCTTGGGTCGAAAAACTGAATATAAACAACCATGTGCAGAAGGTAAACAACCATCCGAGTGACAATGGATATTTTTTTCTGTGCTCGGGCACTTAGTGTGTAGTCAAGAGCATTGATGAGAGTTGATGGGCGTATATCCTCACTCATCTTTCATTCGACTCTCTTGTCTGTCAGTATTGAAACTACATGTATTAAGTTGTCGCTGAAGTTATTAGTGTTCTCAAGCTGGTGGTTTTCTAAACAAATCTGATACATTATTATTAACCTAGGCGGATGGAATAGAAACAACTGTATTCTAACATTGTTGTGACAATAGACAATAGACAAAATTTTTTATTGCCGTTAAACATAACATTACATATGCAATAGGCAAAGGTCAAATATAAGAGTTACAAAAAACATCTTTTTTTAAAATTCTTATGTACATAATTCTTTAAAAGGCAATAACGTACTATAGAAACAAACAAACTTGACAAATAGGAAAAAATAAATAAATATATAACATTTAACAGTAGTTTTACAGGTCAGACATATTACAATCAAAAAATTCAGGTACAGAATAAAAAGCTTTAGATTTTAACCACTTACAAAGTCTATTTTTTTAAATTGTCAGTGGAAGTAGTCTGATAGCTTGAGGAAGTTTTTTGAACATTTTTATTTGTTGGTAACAATGGCTATTAATATTTTTGGTGAGCCTAACCTGGGGAGTTACAAGTTCATCCTTATGTCTAGTGTCATGATGATGAATTTCCTTTATGCTTTTAAATTGGCCAATATTTGTTTTAACAAATAAGAGATTAGAAAGTATATAAACAGATGGCAAAGTTAATATTTCAAATTTTTTTAAACTTTCCTTACAACTTTCCCTATCAGTTAAACAAGCAATAACTCTAATGGCTTTTTTCTGCCAAATAAAAGCACTTAAAGATTGAGCGGAGTTTCCCCAAAGGCGAATACCGTAGGTTAAAATTGAGTGAAATAGACCATAATATGTTATGACTAGAACCTCTACACTTACACAATCCTTAAGTTTCCTAAGAAGATAAACCACTCTAGACAAACGCTTACATACACTAACAACATGGGCCTCCCAAGTAAGTTTAGAATCCAAAGTAATTCCAAGAAGCTTAACAGAAGAAGTAAGCTGTTCCTCAGTGTTTTTTAGAGTGAAATACATTGTTTCAGTTTTACTTTTATTAACGGAGAGTTTATTTGCTTGGATCCACAAATTGGCAATTGACATGGATTGTTGAATTTGACTCTTTGCATCACTTAAGTTAACTTGAGAATTTAAAAGTGTTGTATCGTCTGCATATAAAACACTTAAACAACTAGGCATATTAACAGTAAAAATCATTTATAAATACAAGAAAAAGGAAAGGGCCCAAGACTGAACCCTGGGGAACTCCAGCTGTAACTCTTTTGAAATCTGATTTGATACTGTTTACTTCAACCATCTGGAATCTATCCTCCAAATAAGACTCAATTAAACCTAATTCATGACCTCTAACTCCATAAAAACTTAATTTCTTACTGAAAATACGATGACAAATACAATCAAAAGCTTTAGTTAAGTCAATTAAACATGATCCAACTAACTTATTTTCAAAACTTTCTAAGATATGATTTACAATGGTTTCAATTGCCATAGTTGTACTATGATTAGGTCTAAAACCATTTTGATGAGAGTAAATCAAATTATTTGCCACAAAGTAGTTGTAAAGTTGTTCCAACATGCAGGATTCTATGATTTTACTCACAATGGGTACAATAGCAATTGGGCGATAACACTCAGGAGAGTTCCTTTCACCTTTCTTAAATACAGGTGTAACTTTGACTTGTTTTAGACACTGTGGAAACTTGCCATTGATTAATATGAGATTAATTAAGTGTGTTAAAGGAAAAGTAATAGTACTAATAATATTCTTTATGGTGTAATTTGAAAAACCAAAAACATCATTACTCTTTGAACTACTTAATCGTAAAACTATAGATTTGACTGCTGCTGGATCAACTGCTTTCCATTTGAAGTTTTGACCATTTGTGAGTTCAGGCAATTCAAATTTATTGAGAAAATCCACATAAGTAATATTATTATTACTACTTATCTGGGATGACACAGAGTTTGGAACATTTATAAAATAGTCATTAAAAATGTTTGGTAAAACAGGAATACTAACACTTTTTTTTACTTCACCTGATTCATTTTTTATTACTTCCCATGCAGTTTTACATTTGTTCTTAGCATTTGCAATTGTTTGAATCTTGAGTTATCTACCTCCAAATGGCTGGATTTCCAAACGTCATACAGAGATAAAAGAGTTTCACGCATTTGTCTTAACTTGGGTGTAAACCATTTTTTATTTGTTTTTTTACCTTTCTTAGTTTGTCTTGGTTTCTTAACAATTGGGCAGAAATAGTTATAAAAGTTGGTTATAATGTCCATGAAGTAATCAGCAGCCTTGTCTATGTCATTTAAAATATACAGGTCTGACCAGTCAAAATAACATAAAAATGCATTGAGATTTTCAAGCCTCGGTTGTGTTAACAAACGTGTAAAGTTGATACTTGGGTCCTGATCACTATTTACTGTAATTAAAGAAGATCGTAAAATACCCTTGATATTTGTTAAAACCCCAGCATGATCAGATAAGATACCTTCTCTGAGCAAAGAACTGTTACATTGATCTAATGGAAAATTAGTCACAATGTTGTCCAAGCAAGAATGATTTCTGGTCGGTTTGTCATTTGTACAGTACAAATTAAATGATCATAAAATATCAAGAAAATTTTGGGTTTCTGATCTGTTGAAATTATGTCTATGTTAAAATCACCAGCAATGACCATATATTTACTCTTATGCTTACTTTTAAACATGAGATGAAGAATTAATTTTTCTAGAATACTGAAAAAAAGAGCACAATTAGAGTCAGGTGTTCGGTATATAGTTACAACAGTTAAATCGTAAGCAGGTAACTGAATAGCCGTTGCTTCAAAAATAAAATCCAGACAAAAATTAGAAATATCAATTGGTTTAAATGAGATATCATTTTTTACCAAAATTGATGAACCCCCTCTAATGAGAGGTGGTTCACGACAGTAGCTTCCTGCAAGAGAGAAGCCCTCAGGTACAAAGTAAGAAATTTCCTCAAAGTACAACCAATGTTCATTTAAACATAATATTTCAGCTGGCATTAATTCAAGAGCACATTCTAATTGACGTACTTTTTTCCTAAGAGACTGAATATTTATTACACATACATTTAGATCAGCATTTAAAAGTATAGGCTGGTATTTCTTATTTCTTAATTTACAATTTACTAAGTCACTGTGTCTGTAACCTGCGGAGTGCGGTTTTCCGATAAGGGGCTCGGGTCCTTCTGTGCAGCAGCTTGACATGTCACAGTGTTCTCTTGCTATACAGTTTCACCGCAGTTGATGGTTGGCGGGTTCACGTCATTTAAGGGCTCCTCATTTAAGGGGTGATTAGCTGTAGATTTAACTTGGACACCATTCACAAAGCGCACTACTAATGAATTCTCACCAGGCCTTTAAGCTACTGGAGTGCAAGATACTGGAGTGCCAGGTTGTTACGAGGGCGACGTTAAGTGACCAAGCATTTTGACTGCCTCCCAATTACCTTATTATTAGACTGTATTTGTCCATGTACTTGTCAGTTTGATTATAGGTAAAAGTGTATTTCGGACATAAGTTTGTTTTGGTGTAAATTATTGCAGATTATTTTTACTACAAAGCATTTTAAATGTTCTAGGTCACCTATTGAAAACAAGCATTTTATGTGAGATTAGAGTCTTGTTATATCCTAACCAGAAAATAAAAGTAACCTCCGGATTATTGGAGGTTTTCGTTATTCGAAATATCCTCGGGCCTGAATACCCCGGGTAATTGATTAACCTGTATTATATGCTCACTTAAAACTTCATTAAACAAGCAATCTTCTTTCAAATACATTTTCTGATACTTATTTTACAGGAAAATTCATTGAAAGTGCTCATTTTGGAGGAGGGATGTTCACAAAAAGCAAACAGGACAGAGAATCACTCATCGATGAATTGATCAATGAATCAAAAAAGCGTAAAGCTGAAAGACAACGGAATAAAGAGGAAACTTTGGAAGCCACTGAACAGTTAGATGAGGAGTGGAAAACATTGGGAATGATCGTTACATCAGCTAAAGATGCTGGAGATATCAACAATCAGAAGAAAGACCAATACGACATTGTCATGCGCCAGTTGAAGTTCGAACCACATGGTCAGGTAAGAGTAAAAAGTATATTTGTGGATGATAATAAATTAATTGGTTTAGTTAAACAATTAGCAATGTTCTAGTATGTAACAGTAAAATAAAACAAAAAACCAAAATGTTTCAGCCAATGGAATGTTAGCAACGATAAACAAACACTCCCCACCACTATTTCTGGCCCCTTCCATGAAGAATGAAGTTAAAAAAAAACAGGCTATATGCTGCTTTAGTTGAAATAAGCGATAATATTTTAATAGATTTGTTTTTTGTTTGTTTAGCCTTCACAGAGGCTTAAAACAGAAGAAGAAATTGCCAAGGAAGATAAAGAGCAACTTGAAAAATTGGAAAAAGAAAGACTAAAGCAACTGAGAGAAATAGAAATGAATAAATATGGCTCCCACAAGAGTGCAGACGATTTAGATGATGGGTGAGTGGTTAGTAATATTGGTTTGGACATCTACATTTTGAGACTGTATATGTTTACTCTTGTAATAATGCACACATACCATCATTTAAAAAAAATAGTTTTTGAGTAATAGTACTACAAAATTGCACTTGAAGTGTATGGAATAATGGAGTTGGAGTCAATTCCGATTCAGTCTTTTCCCTATAAAAGCAATGCTAAATGCAAAACACAGTAACTCTTTTATTTGGAATAAAAAATTTGTGGTTTATAGCTCTAAATAAAAAGCTCACCAAGATGGGTATGGTTTGTGAGTGATATTTTTTATGATTAGTAGGCCTATAGTTTTTCTTGCAAGAATCAAGAATTTCATTTGCCGTTAAATATAGAAAATGACAATAGGCATCGTCAAATCTTAACAACATCATTAAGATTGAATGTCTGTACATGTACAATTTAAAAGTTCATCCACTGTATAGAAAGCTCTACTCTTAAGCCACTTGGCAATAACATTACAAAATTTGTTTCTAGGTAATAGTCTAACATGAAGTGGTAACTTGTTAAAAAATAGAAGTTGTTCAAACTTAAGCTCTTAAGATATTTATCAAGTCTAATATTCGGTCTAATACCTACATTATGGTACCGGTAACATGTACATTATGAAACATTATGGAAAGAATAAATAACTTTTTACTACTTTATATAAGTTTAAGTTATGGTGTTTACAGGCTTTAATAATACCTTACTAAGGATCAATCTCACAAAAGGAACAGTAAATTTAACTGAGATTCAACCACAATTTATTCTAAACCAATTGGACAAAAAATAAACTAATTATATGACAAATGGAGGAGACAAGTTTAGCTTTGCTCTTATGGGAAATAATTCCAACATGGCAGCACTTCAACAATAGAGAATATAACCATATTCATTGCCGCAATGCTAAAATGATTAACTCTGCTTCAACTTAATGTTTCACGTGAGGACCGGCCACCTAAAGACCAAATCTTATGGTTGGATCTACATATGGGCTAAAAAAGCTATATAGCCCTTAAGGCAGGTTATACTTGGCTACGTTTTTATAAGAGAAAGAACCCGCGAGCTTCACTAACCTGCATTCATTACGGGACTGAAGAGACGTCGCTATTGGCCGGCGACGTCACGTGCAAGGCAGTGCAGCCAACCCAACAACTTAAATGTTCCTTCTGTTATAATAATTACTAACATATATTACACTCGCCCCAACTTAAAAATGAGCTCTTCTCTTACAGGCTTAGCCAAAAAATCAAAGTCCAGACTAAGCCCAATTTAAAATAAAAACTGACACCTTTACTTTAATTTACAGTTCAAATCTCACAACCAAAATTTACTTTTAGATAAAACAAACTAAAACTCTTCTTTAGTATAGGCCTATATTTTTATACTTAAAATTCCAATCTCTTCGGCTTCCGCACCGTCCTTTGGGATTTGCGGAGCTGGGGCGGACTGCACTGCTTGCCGGGCTGCACTGCATGCGTCTCATCTTTGCGGGCCTGGGAGCTTGGAGATCCGGTAGAATGGTGATCCAGAGGCGACCGTGAGTTTGGAGATTGCTGTTTCGCTAGTGGAGACGAAGTTGTAGTCGGAGGTTTAGCGGGTGAAATAGGCCTACTTAGTGGCAACTGTTGCATCGGTGACGGCTGTTGCATAGGCCTCAAGATTGGAACTTCTTCCTCTAGCTGGCAACTTCTTAAGTGATCGGCATGACAAAAACGTGTCTTTCCCAGTACACTAACCACATATGTAGATGGACTCCTTCGTTCCAAGATTTTGCCTGGTACCCAAGATACATGCTCCTGCCTCACAGTTTTGACAAACACCTTTTCCCCTTCCACAAAGGATCTGGCAACGCCCCTATGGGCATCAGCTGCTCGTTTTTGCATTTCCCTTTTCTTGTCGATGTCGGACAGCAGGTTCGGCTTCAGCAGAGTTAATTTAGTGCGGGGTTTCCACTGCAGGAACAACTCAGCGGGGGTTAGGCCTGTAACTGTTTTAGGAGTGTTTCGATAAACAAACAAAAAGTTGTCTAGCTTGTGCTGCAAGGACATGCCCTCTGAGCCTTCACCCATGACTTGCCTCTTGAGATTTTTCTTAACCTCCTGGACGCACCGCTCCGCAGCTCCGTTTGGAGCCGGATGGTAAGGGGGTGGAAGTGTGAATTTTACCCCATTTTTCCTAAGGAAATCCCTAAACTCTGCACTTGTAAAATTTGGGCCATTGTCACTAACCAGTTCCTCCGGTAGTCCAAAAGACGCAAAGAGCGTACGTAATCGTTCAACAGATTTGAAGGAAGTAGTTGATTTCATAATAAAAACCTCTAGCCATTTGGAAAAACTATCAACTACAATAAGCATTTGCTGCCTAGTCTGCGGATCCTCCGCATAATCAATGTGGATCCTTTGCCACCTATTTGAAGCTCGCGGCCAGGCCCGGATTAACACTTTTTGACGCCCTAGGCCAAAGGTCACAATTACGCCCCCCCCCCCCCGAAAAAAAAAACAAAAACAAAAAACAATCCGATACATATTGACTTATTTTAGTTCTAATTACTTTGGCTGTAGTATAAAAGCACAGAACTATTAAAGGAAAGTGATGAGTGACAATTTCGTCACTTTACTCCAAGGACGTATTTAAAACAAATAACAGAGTTATTGTGATTTTCTGCTGAAAAACAATGATTTTGCATTAAAATTTATACAAATTTAGGTTATTTTAAGAGAAAAATTGCAATAACTCCGTTATTTGTTGTCATATCCTTACAAACTTGTTATCCTTAGTTACATAATTTAATTTGTCAATTTTTTAGTCTCTAGTAAAAAATTTAGAAAAACTTACCGTTTTGAGATATTTGAGCTTACAAATTTAAAATGGCCGCCATTTTTTAAATACACATTGGAAAATAATAATTATTTTCTCTGGAAATGGACATTGGTTTGATAAAGATTCATGCCAAAACTGAATTCAATACAACCATCCGTTGTGGAAATAAATATTAGGCCTAATAGGTGTAAAAACAAAATTTCGGCTGTGTGGGTACTGGCGGCATTTGGACTTTATTACTATGATTTTCATATTTGTTTTTGGTCCAGGAACAATGGCCTAAAATGTTGGCAGGGAATTCTGAAACACCCTGTATAATTGTAATACAGAAATAAATTTGAATCCAGGGCAAAGGAACAAGGTCCAGGCAAACCTTACAAGGCGACGGTCAAGGCAAAGGGGCGCTATTTACCGCTTGTTGGGGGCGCTCTTTACCGCTGACCACAGGCGCTATTTATGCGTATTGGCGGCGCTCTTTGCAATCGATCAGGGGCGCTCTTTACCGGCGGTCGGAGGCGTGATTTAACTCAAGGGTGATATTTACCGTCGATTACAGGGCGATGCTTACCCCTAGTGATGCTCGGGACACTCTTTACGGCACACTAGGGGCGCTCGTTCCCGCCGCGAAGGAGCCCCTCAGGTCCCAGCAACTTATAAGGGGTCCTCTAGTTCACTTGAATAATCCTTTCTTCTTTCTATTTTGGCGAATATTCTATTTACTCTTGTTATTAAAGAATTTAATAAAAAAATGTGAAAATCCCAAAATTAAATTATATTTGCAGTTAAATAATTTTTGACTGAAACATAGTATAAAAAATTCCCGTTTGACGCCCCCCTCTCGGCTGACGCCCCCCTCTCGGCTGACGCCCTAGGCCATGGCCTAGGTTGGCCTAGTGGATAATCCGGGCCTGCTCGCGGCCACTGATGTAACGGTACCTTAGCCGCAGCGTTCCTCGTACACTGGCAGATGTGACAAGAAGACACGGTTTCCTCAATAGCTTGGTCTAGGCCTGGCCACCAGACATAACTTCTGGCTAGCATTTTCATTCTGTTAATACCAGGATGCTGGTCATGCAGCAACCGTATTACAGCATTACACAGCTTCAGAGGAATTACTACTCTCGAGCCCCAAATGACACAATTATTATCAACTGACAATTCATCTTTCCTCTTAAAAAATTCCTTAAAATCTGGATCACTAATATCCTTCCAGCCATGCCAAATGAAATCTCTAACTTTAGACAAAACAGGATCATTTTCAGTTAGCCTAGCAATATCTCTAGCAGTAATTGGTGTGTCATCACTCACCACTTGGTAGCAGTTGAATACCTCCAGGCAGATGTCCACGTGTGAGATATAGTTGGTGTCCAACTCGAGAGTGTCATCTTGGGGTAGGGGCAGGCGTGAAAGAGCATCGGCATGCGGCAAATCTGCGCCGCGACGGTACTTCACCTCGAAGTTGTAGGCGGATAAGAGCAAAGCCCATCTTTGGAGACGTGCAGCTGCAACACTGGGGACTCCACCCTTGCTTCCGAAGATGGTAACTAGTGGCGCGTGGTCTGTCTGCAACACTACATTACTTCTACCATAAATATATTTATGGAATTTTTTTACCCCGTAAACAAGAGCAAGTGCTTCTTTGTGTAGCTGCGAATAATTCCTTTCACTGGAACTCAAGGACTTTGATGCGAAGGCAATCGGCCTTTCGACACCGTCAATCATATGAGAGAGCACTGCCCCCACACCTCTAGGGCTGGCATCACAAGTCAATAATGGCTTATTGACATCATAGTGCACAAGAACATCAGAGCTCAATACCCAAGATTTACTTTGTTGGAAAACCTTTGAACACTCCTTAGACCAAACAAAAGGTACATCATTTCTCAGCAAGTCATAAAAACAACTTATTTTATCAGAAAGGTTACAGATGAATTTACCGTAATAATTTATTAGGCCTACATAGGCCCTAAGCTCTTCTTTATTGGTGGGCTCAGGTGCGCTCCGAATAGCCTCCAAGATGCTCTCCTGTGGACTGATGCCATTGGAAGTCAGACAATAGCCTAGATACTGAACAGAAGGTTGTAAAAATCGACATTTACCTTCGTTTACCTTGACGCCATAGCTCTGTAGTCGCTGCAGAACTTGTTCCAACCTTGAGCGTGCTTCCTCTTGAGTGGATCCTCCCACTAAGACATCATCGAGGTATGCTACGGTACCGGGTAGACCTCCAATAATTTTATCCATGGCGGCCTGGAAGAGGGCCGGTGCAGACGACAATCCGTAGGGCAGACGTCGCAGTCTCACCAATCCTTTGTGAGTTGCCAAGGTTAAGAGATCCTGTGACTCCTCTGCAACAGCAAGCTGAAGGTACGCAGCCTCCAAATCCAAGACAGAAAACCAGCTGCAGCCAGCTAACGAGGCAAAAATATCTTTCGGTTGCGGCAAGGGATAGTGCTCGGACTGAATTACTTGGTTTAAGGTGACCTTAAAATCCCCGCACAAACGAACTCCCTTCTTCTTCTGAATTACAACAATGGGCGTAGCCCACTCTGAATTGGTAACCGGATATGCAATCCCTTCAGATATCATACGTTCAATTTCATCTTCAACAGATTGTCTTAAGGCATAAGGCACAGGTCTAAATTTACAAAATTTCGGTACCGCACCTTCTTTTAGTACAATACGAGCCTTAACATCTTTAATTTCACCAGGGCCACCCCTAAACACAGCTGCATACTTTTGTTTCAGAGTATCAACTAGCCCTACATCAGGTTGGATCAATGGATCCGAAGTTAGGTTAGGTTTTTGCTTCAGCGCTGAACCTGGAGTTGGCTTTAACTTAGTCTCTAATTTTTGAGGCAAAGATTTATTTTCTGGTAAACTACTAGAGAAATTGCATGAGAAAATGGACTTCCAATCCAATGCAATATGTTTGAGCCAATTTCGGCCCAACAGCATGGGTTGCCGTTTACGGTCAATTTTTACAACTATCAAAGGCAAACGATAGTTTTGAGCATTATATACAACATTGACATGAGCTTCACCTACAATCTGAACTTCATTACCAGAATAGGTCATTAATTTAACCCTCGAGAGGTCGCGCAAAATATATCACTTTAGAGGTCGCGCACGGTGGATTCCACCGGGTTTATAAATGCTAATGTTGTACACATTTCCATTTTATTGACTACAATATTCAACATATTACGTAGAATATTAACTAATAAAACATTATATGAACTATAACACTATACTATGAACATATAGTATAAAAATTATACTATATGAAAACAAGTTAGCTACCTGTGGTTTCCACCGTGCGCGACATCATATGTTATACAATGATGTCGCGCACGGTGGAAACCACAGGTAGCTAACTTGTTGCAATACAGCAGCCTACTGGCCGGTTGGAGGGGGTGAGGGAATGCGCGATGGCGTAGCAGACGAGTCCATTTGAAGGTACTGGAGGGAGGGTAGCGCTACGCTTCCACGCTGAGAAGTAAAAAAAAAATTACCTATCGCCCGGTGGAAAAGACAGCGGCGCGACCCCTTGAGGGTTAATATCAACAGAACTCAATTTGACATGAGAAAAATATTTTTCAAACAACTCTTGAGGGCAGACAGTTAATGCCGATCCAGTGTCGACTTCCAAGGTTACAGGTACATTTTCTACATCTAATCTTACCTTGTAACCCGAGTTTACATGGGCTGCATCGATATTGTATGAGGCCAAATTTTCCTCGCCTTCACTTAGGCCTAGGCCTAGTCCTTTATCTTCATTTTCCAATTTATGAATTTTATACTTCCCTTTTCGCTGATTCTTGGCTCTGGATTTGCAAACTTTACTCAGATGGCCCACTTTCTTGCACAAGTGGCATTTGAAGTTACTATAAGGACAAGCCGGAGCCCTATGTTCCGCACTATCACAACGAAAACACTTTCCTTCAGTTTTATTTTCAGAAGATTTCATTTTAGGCCCCGAATTATTTCCACTTAGTGATGAAAAACGGTTATTTTTCTTAACACTAAACTTAGCAATATCTTGCACGGCATTGCTTGCATGATTCACGAATAGACCCGTTTGCTTCTCGGCCTGTTCCAACCGGAGCGCCAACTCATAAGTTTTGGTAAAATCCAAATCTTCCGACAATAACTTTTGTCTAATACCGTCATTACTTAAGCCAGAAACTAATTTGTCCCTAAGGGCGTCTGTTAAAAACGTACCAAAGTCACAGGTAACCGCTAAATGTTTAATTGCGACCACGAATTCGGCTATTGACTCTGACGCCTTTTGGTACCGGCTGTAAAACGTATATCTTTCGGCAACCACAAGACGTTTAGGCGAATAATGTTTTTCCAAAACGGTTTTCAGGTCCTCATAAGATTGTTCATCAATCGTTTTAGGAGAAACTAAGTCCTTTAAGACCGCCAAAATTTTCGGGCCTATTACCGTGATCAAAATTGAAACTTGTTTGGTGTCCTTCACTTCGTTAGCTTTAAAATAGTGCTTTAATCGTAAGAGATACGAATTAATATCCTCTTCATGAGGATTGAACTCGGACATACGCCCGATACTTGACATTTTTCCACGCACTCGCTGTTTTAAAAGAACGCACAATTGCGACTAAAACTTAAATTGAAACTAAGACTGCGCCATTAAGGCAGGTTATACTTGGCTACGTTTTTATAAGAGAAAGAACCCGCGAGCTTCACTAACCTGCATTCGTTACGGGACTGAAGAGACGTCGCTATTGGCAGGCGACGTCACGTGCAAGGCAGTGCAGCCAACCCAACAACTTAAATGTTCCTTCTGTTATAATAATTACTAACATATATTACAGCCCTTATTTAACAAAGGGCGTCAGAAATGAGGAATAACTCATTTTTCCTGTGAACTCCCTCTTTTGGGATTATGTTTGTATATTAAAATACTTTTTAGCACCCAAAAACTACCTCATAAATCTAATTTATATATTTCTTTTTAAGGAATTTAGTGTAGTCTGCTTTACCCAGGTAGCAATTCATTGGTAATAAAAGGTTTTTAAAAACATTTTATAAATATTTTAAAGTTATTTTAAAATGATTTTGAAATGATTAAAGTTGGCGTTTATTTCAAAATATAGCATTACAAAAATCATTTTGTAATTATTTTAAAATATTAAAAAAAATCTAAATACTTTTAAAACTCGTTTTAAACCCTTTTTAAAATGTTTTTAAAAACATGTTAAAATACAAAAGAGGCAAAAAGTATCTGCAGGTGGCAGAATTCAATCTCGCGACCTTAGATATCCCGCACTCCGCCCCTACAGACTCCGCCACTCTGCTCGCTGTGGAATGTAGAACGGGAGATTTGTTAGACTAGATGACCAGTTGATACTCAAGTTTCCTTGCGTTGCACATTTTCCTTGTAGAACTATTCCAAATACGTGTAGCCTTCCCTAATACGTTAGGTCTTACCTACAGTTTCTAGTTAGCCTACGTGTACCATGTGTAAAAAGGTTTAACAAATTACAATTTATAACTTATAAATAGGCTAGTTATGATAGAAATTCATGTCAAAATTGTACGTATTACATAATTATTGTTAATTAATGGTAGAATGCAAGATTTTTCTCAGTTTTATGTTCCTGATACTTTGTAATTATATATTGTTTTTATTTTCTTCTAGGCTAAAATTAGTATAATATCAAGATTGTCTACCGGTAATCAGTGTATATTTCCTAACTGATAATGACATTCTTTGTGTTCTAAATACTCTATCAGGTTTTAGGTTATACTCTAATAACCTAAGTAAATAACCTTTAATAACTTTTAGGTTAATTACTCTATCAGGTTTTAGGTTAATTACAATTATTATTATCAAAGAAAAAATAAAAATTGATTATTTATTGTGATAGAAGACTTCTAATTTGATTTTTTCATTGTTTGACATTATTAGTAATCATCCAAACATTCTTTTAAATTTACATGAAACATTAGTAAATTAAACAACACAACTAGAATAGTTATTACCACAAATATTATTTGTGGTAATAACTTTTTGGTATTTGGAAACTGAAGTAATAATGAAAAAAATATATATATTGTCTGAAATCATTTCATACAAAATATTTACTGTATTTGGAAATACAGTACACTCTCCTTCATCAGACTCGGCGACATCGGAACTCCGCTTCATCGGAACTGAAAATCTTATCTGGACATTATTAATTTTTTTTCTTACGAAATAAATAATTTTTCCATTTTAGCGCCTTCAATTTCCATTCGTTCTATCCGCACATCAGTGAAGTATCACATTTTGCATCGAAAATGTCATCAGGCGTTTTTCATAATCTGTACCCATCGATGTGATTTACGAGGCCGTGGAGTATTCGCACAAAAATAGAAAGAGGAAGGGGGCAGGAAGTGAACAATACATCCGCTTCGACCGCTTCCCAAATCCCAAACTGTCATTCAGTCAGTCTGTATCGCGTCGCGACTGCACCTGTGTTACGTGGAAGTCAATAATTGACTGCTGGAACATGAATATGTAATATGAGAATAAAGATTTTGGATCTTTATTTCCTGAGTTGTTTTTATTCCTATAGGTTCATTGTTACCATGTTCAAAGTATGAGTGCCTTATTTTCATAAAATCTCTTGTTAAAAACAAGAGTGAATACAATCACGATAGGTCACCGTACGGGCGGAAATGATGATTTACGACGGACTCCGCTTCATCGGAATTTTTTGACATCCGAACCGGCCGTCCGCCACATTAGTTCCGATGAACGAGAGTGTACTGTAATACAAATATTTTAGAAATTATTTAAAAAATATTTTAAAATGCAGTTTTGTAAAAAAATACATAAGATCTTTTTAAAATAATTTTTAACATTATTGACATCACAAAAACCCAAAACCATTAAAATCGTTCTCGATCTTAATAAAACATTAAAAAAATTATATTACAAATTTTTAACATGTTTTATTAAATATGAATAATGATTATAAAAGTGAAATTTAAAAATTATTTCAAAAATAGTTTAAAAAATATTTTCTTTTCATAATTTATTTTTAAAATATTTCATAATGAATAAAATAATTTTATAATCTCTTTAATGCTACTTGGGTAGTTTTGAAAGAAAGTAACTACTAAAAGAGGGACTAAAGGAAAGGTAAAATATTGTTAATCACATCTTTATAAGTATAATATAGTCTAAAATGTTTATGTTGATGTAGGTTTGACAATTTTACTTTAGAGCTGACTGAAAATGACCTGGCAGAAAGTGATAGTGAAAATGAGACTGATAGTGAAACTCAAAATGCTGATGAATCTGATGTAGATGATATAGACTTGAAAGAAGAAGACGAGAAAGAAGAGGAAAATAATGAGCCTCAAATTAAGCGACCAAGGCATTCTCATGAGACTGGAAAACCCCAAGAAATCAATGAGGTTTCTGAAGAAGAAGAAGAAGAAGAAGGGAATGGTCCAGAAGAAGAAGATGATGAAGATGAACTCTCGAGGAATAGTGATGAAGAATCCACTGCAGAAGAGTCTTCAGAGGAAGAGTGTGCTATGGATGATCTTACAGACCTAATGCCATCAGTGAATGACTCAACAAATGTATCCTCCCATGAAAAAGTTAGACCACAGTCAAAGGCCAATGCAGAAGACAAGAGGGAAGAGATTCCAAAAGCCCAACCTCCTATTGAACTGGATTTGCCTTTTGTTTTAAGTGGTAAGTGTGTATTTTTATTATTATTATTTTTTAATTAATTATGAACCAATGACTAATTTTGAGTAAAAAAAAATACTTAACTAAAAAACTGTATAGCCTATCTCAATTATGTCATAGATTACTGATACTAATTTTTATTCATACAATTTTGTCGCAAGTTTTTAAAGAGATCAGAATATCGGATTTTACTTGAAGTATGAGAGTAAATCTTAGAAATTCTTTTTTCTTGAACTAGCTGTATGATCTGGCTCCATTACGAAAAGTAGATTTGAAAAAAAAGGAAATAAGAATATTAAGGCAACCTAACTTGCCTCTAATATTATTTTGTTCTCCTTGATGGCTTGTCTCCAGGATGGGCTCGTTTGCTCCACTTACTGGAATTCAAGATGAGCTAATTTGCCAACTTACTCGCCTCAGTCAATCAATCAAATTTCCTTTATTCATGATTCATCCAGTGTATAAATGCACAATAGCATTAATATCTAGTAAAATGTCTGCTATTTATTGCCTGTGTTAATAGCAAAACAAAAATTTACTAACCCCTGCTTAAATATTTTATTTAATAAAAATAAATATGCTTAGTCTAATAATATTTCATTTGAATTTTTTAGTTCCAGACAACTATGAATCATTTAGGAATTTACTACAAAACCGATCCAACCAACAGCGTAATGTAATATTTGAGAGACTAGTGAAGAGCAACCATCCATCTCTGAAGGCAGGGAACAAGAAGAAAATGTTGACATTGGCTGGATATGTCATAGAACTCGTCAGCAAAGGTGAAGTAAGTAAAAATACTTGAATAATAAAAAATAACCTCAGAACAGAACAATTAAAATTTATTTTTAACAGAATTTTTTTTTATTTATTTATTATTGTTAAGTTATAAAATATAGAATAAAGGTTTGTAATTTTTCATTTTTTACATACTTTACTAATAATTAAAATTAAAATGCATTCATCTCCCAAACTCTCTGTTCGTTTTGCCTATGTGCGTGCATGTAAAACATATTTTGTACTAGAATTGGTCAGATCCCAAAATTTCATGAACATTTTCATTAGATCAATTCAGTTTAAGAAAGACATCAACAGATATTTGTTTTTTCAATTTGATATTGTTTGATGGTTGGATTAAAGAGTAGTTTTAGAGGGCTCAATATATCAATGGTGTACAGTCAACTCCCGATTATCCAGGGGCGGATAAACCGAGTTGCGGATTAACAGGGGTCACAAAAAGTCTTATTTCAATTTTATTTATTTTCTCACTTTAGACAACAATACTATCTTTTATCAATCTTATATGTTAAAATTACTTTAGAAGAAATCTCTTTACTAATTATTATTTGATTTATCAATGGAAAAAAAAACAATGAAACACGAAAATTTATCCGTAAATTATTTGGTGGCGTAATTGTGATTGTAATCATGTGGTCAGGGAGGAATGAGTAAGAGCGATGGTGTGGCGAAGTGGAGTAGGATAGGGATGGGACGCAATGGCGGAGTAATAACGTTGACTGCTAGAAGCAGCTGGTCACCCGCCGGGATGTGCTAAAAATAGAAACCTAGAAAGGTCCTATTTAGTTCAGTGTGTGATTATCACTCTGATTAGTGTGCCGTTCAGTGACCCCTAGTAATTTTGTGTAGTACTATCTAAACCACACATTTCAAAATGCATTTGTTTTGCATTTCAGGAAATGTTTGATAAAGTGACATAAAAATTTATTCGACAAAGTTATAAATTTATTAGCCCTAATTCAATAATTATCATAGTCCTACATTTTGAACAAGGTTGTTCTTTAATTTTTACCAATTAGACAAAAAATGAACCATAACTTGTTTTTGTACGCGTGCTCTTATCTTGAATAAATTATACCAAGCGACCCTACCCCCTCACCCAGTGCCGAACCGTCTCCCCCTCTCCCCGGTGCCGGACCCTCTCCCCCTCACCTAGTGCCGGACCCTCTCCCCCTCACCCTTCCCACCCCCCTCGTCCATCCCGGCTGCCCGATGCCAAATAATAAAATACCTGACCTTGGTTTTTGTCCACATTGGACCCTTTTATTGTGTTACTTGGGCTGGATAGAAATTCACCAGCGATTGGAGGGTCGACAGAAAAGATACAAATTCGCCAGGTCCCAAACAGGTAGACCATCAAATCGGGACCATCAAAACATACAAACTCGCCAGTTACAGAATTCCGTCCACAGCCCCTCGGCGTGGTGCGGGATGGGTAGATGATGACCCTGGTTCAAGTGTGTGTTATTCATCAAGTTATTCATCAGTGACGACCTACCCTGACAATATTTAAGCGGAATAGTTAATCGGCCAAGCAAAAGTCACCTTGGGAAAAATCTACGATCGAACGGAAATCATCGTCCCAAGCAAACAATCTAAAAAAATTAATTTTAAGTAATCTTGTTCATTATTAATTAATCATATGATGTTATTTATAGATTATGTGGGGTGTGTATGTAGTTATGTTGCCAAGGGATTGTTGTAAGCTAATGTATCTTATCAAACTTCTCAGTTTGTGTTCAGATGTACAAGTATGTTTGGTACTTTACCAGCAATAACCAATGTTCAATACTCAAGCGTCACCTACGAGTAAATTAATTTTATAGTAGTTTTTGCAATGATTGTATTATGAAAGCGTTTAAGCCACGAGTGACATGTAAGTTAGAGCACGAGCAAAGGAAGTGTTCTAAATATCTCACGAGAGTCAATAGATTCTAGGTGCCATGGGTAATCATTATTGACAAAAAATTACCAAGATCCGTTCAATAGTTTCATCTCTCGACACTTAAAATAAATTTTTCATTATAAAGGATTATTTAATGATATGAAATTAAATCACTAATAAATCTCACATTGTTCTATGTACTATTTACATAAAGTGCTCAGTTACGTTTTTATTTTTCATTACAATCTCATATTATTTGGAATGAGATTTGACAGGGAGAAAACAATTTAGAAATATAGCTTATGACTTGGTCAAGTCGGAAACAACACTCAACTCCAGAGAGGAAGAGCTCTACCGGCCACATTTCTGGGTTCCTCGAGAGGATGAGCGCCAGTTCCTTGAACTGGCGAGTTTGTACAAGGCATGTTTTTTAATTACTTACCGTTTTAAAATTCCGCCTCTGTAGCGCTGCGGTCGGCGATCTGCGCATGCGCATTGTGTACCTACATCTGTCCGCAATGCACGGACGCCATTACGGCATTTGTCGCCGCTGTGTTCGGACTTTTTTAAATGTTTAAGAAGCCTTCGCTCATTGGGAGTCCTGCCGATTGCAAAGTACGGTCTGTTATCCGTTTTCGGTAGTCTAAAGGCCTGAAAGCGATCGGTATTCATCGCCAAATCTTTATAGTGTACAAAGAAAACGTGAGTGATGGAATGGTATATAAGTGGGTTAGGGCATTTGAATATGATCGCAAAAATGTGCATGATGATTAACGTTATCATTTTGCTTCACAATAATGCCTTATCACATGTGACTTATCAAACCCAGGATATGATCAGAGAATTTTGTTGGGAGCAACTCAATAAACCTCCCTACAATCTCGATTTAGCGCCAAGTGACTACCACACGTTCATTTGAAGAAAGACCTAGGCAGGTTCGCCACTACAGTGACGACGATGTCAAAACGGCTGTATTGGGGTGTGCCTCAAGGCAGACAGCAGAATCCTATGACAATGGAAGTGTAAACCTAATTGGACGATATGACGAGTGCCTTTATAATGGCCAAATTATATAGAAAAGTAGACTAAAGTACAGGCTTTCATGTAAAAATAAAATTATTTAAAAATCTCCCCTAGTTTATTTTTATTTCAAACTACTTACTTTACAAACATGCCTCGTATGTTTTGACGGCCCCGATTTTCTACCGGTTTGGGAACTGGCAGATGTTTATCTTTTCGTCGACCCTCCAACCTCTGGGGCTTTTGTATCTGGCCGTTCCTTGTTCACTCAACTAGAAGATCTGTTTATTCATTCCAATAAGGTTAGGTCATTAAAAAAATAATAAATATCGGAAACCGAGGACTCTGAATTAAAACTTGTTTATTTCGTGTTTTATACTCAGTTGATTGAACTCTTTGTTTTAACCGTGGTTTTGGGTTATACGGGACCCTTTAACCAGTCATTACCCCGGATAATTGGGAGGTGACTGTATATTGATTTATTATTTTATGTCTATATTTTAAATACTATCTATTTACTCATGAAAATTCTCAAATCAGATCTTTGGGTGGGATTACTTTTACTTGGGAATTTATCGGGACTGGAACTGCCGAACAATAGATGTTTACGTCCGGCAGCCGGCAATCTCGCTACAGCACATTCCGGGAACGTTTTTATTGTTTTTTTGCTTTTTTCATTATATACTCCTTAATTTTTTTCTGATACAGCAAAAATATAGCTAAGTGAAAACATAGAATTGAGAATGAAAATATTTTGGTCTAATAGTTAACATTTTTAAAGTTCAGTTTTTATGATAATCTCTTACTAAGAACCTGTCTTAGTGAAATCATTGAATATAAAAAATACACAAAACATTTCTTATGGGTTATAAATGGCATTGGTGTGTTAAACAACTTCATTCCTGAGTATTAATTCTAATTTCACTTTGTTGTTTTTTATTCTTTTTTATTCGAGCAGGCCTCAGACCTATTTATGTAATACATTTTTTCTATATTATTTATGTACATAATTTTTATTTTCAATCTTCTTACCAAACGTTTAATATTTTATTCAACTAAACTTAAAATTTGACATGGTCAAAATTTTTTTATTTAAATGTATATTGTTTAGTGATTTTATTTAAACTTCTTTAATTACAAGAAAATTTATACTTTTCCCTGATCTCATTGTATACTGCAGATATGAAAATTAGATATTTTAAATCTTTTCAACAAAAGGACTTTCATTGTAACTTATAAAAAAAGTATCAATTTGGAAACAGAACCAGTTGTTACTGAACATTGTCTTAATACAACACTCGGATAAAAGTCTAAACAAATATTTCCCGATAGCTTTGAGAAGAGCAATTCTATCCAGATCCCGTCCCGAATATAAACGGGAAATAAAAATTCCCGTCCTGTCCGTGCCGAACGGAAAAAAGCATTCCCGTTCATCCCTATTTTATACATATTTTCAAATATAACATAAAAAGGTGAAAACAGAAAGTAAGGTTAGGGCTATGGAGAAAAATATAATATAGGCCCAAAATGACGTTTAGGTCCCATTGTAAAAAAACGCTGTTAGCCCTTGTTAAGCAGATTTTTGCTTGTTCTTTGAGAGCAACTACTTTACTCTTGACACATTTGTTTACTGGACTAAGAAGAAGTTTACTTAGACCTCTGCCTCTAAGGTAAATGCCCCAAATACCGACACCTTAACAATCAATTTCAAATTATCAAGGTTTAAAAAAATATTAAAGTTATGTATAAGTGTGAATTTATGTAATAAATCCTTTGCCATCTAATGAACTTTAGTTTAAAATGATCAGATAGAAAAATAACAAATAATAAACCATTTTATATACATTTGTTTGTAGGGAAACAGTATGACTCAAGTTCTATAAATAGCCATACGACCTTTGTTGGCAGATGATATTACATATTGTCAATCATAACTTTTTCCTATATAATGTGGTTTGTTTGCTAGCCATCACTTTTCCGTATTCCAATCAATAGAGAGTTCCTAAATCCACAAAAAGTTGAGTTTGTGGGGGTTTACTGTTAATAGTAAATTGTATATAAAACCACTCTTGTGAAGTTTGTAGGAAAAGATTATGCACCTACATAGCTGTAAGATGCATATCATTTTTCAAACAGTTAGATCAATTCAGTTTAAGAAAAACATTAACAGATATTCGTTTTTTCAATTTGATATTGTTTGGTGGTTGGATTAATAATGGGTAGTTTTATAGGGCTCAATATATCAATGGTATATATTGATTTATTATTATATGTCTATATTTTAAATACTATCTATTTACTCATGAAAATTCTCAAATCAGGTCACCTGGGATTCACTGCCTGTGTTCGTGTTACAATTCAATATTTTAAAAGAGTTCAACAAAGAAGAATGTCTCAAAATGATGGTTGAAAGTCTTAAAACTCAACTTGAAGATCTCATTAAAGACGCTCTGCCAGTTCAAGGGGTCAGTATATTACAGTTGATGTGTTTTGATTTTTTGGCCAATGTTGTTATGTATGTTTCCAATATGTATAAACTTATTTGAATATATTAAAATTAATATATTGATTTACATTTACATGTAAAAATCAATATACAAGTTGAATATTTTGAACTGGGAATAGTAAGAAAGCACTTTAGTGCATCCAACAAAGAACTTAAAAATTTGTATAGTGGCTTGGATTTAGCTGTGGTTTTCTGGCAAATGTTTAAAATTACTCTCAAGCCACAAACACACGGACACACAATCATTTATTCTGGATAGATGAAACTTAACTACAGCAGACCCTCTCTTAACTGACCCTCAAGGGGCCGGGCCTAGGTCGGAGAGTCAATCGAAAAATTAAATGTAATGTCCAAGATATTAACCAAACAGTATTATAATCTTTCAATTATTAATTGTAATTTAACTTAATTATGTTCAATTTGGTTCCAGCTGTTAAAAGGTTCTGGATGTGCTACCCTCGTCACAGGCACCCAGTATTTCGTGTGTTTGTTCCTCAGTTCGTGTTCCTGGCATGGTATATCCTAGTCTTCCTTCGGCCGCAGGGGCTGGATGTACTACCCTCGTCACAGGCACCCACTATTTCATGTGTTTGTTCCTCAGTTCGTATTCCTGACATGGTATATCCTAGTCTTCCTTCGGCCGCAGGGGCTGGATGTGCTACCCTCGTCACAGGCACCCACTATTTCGTGTATTTGTTCCGCATTTCGTGTTCCTGGCATGGTATATTGTAGTCTTCCTTCGGCCGCAGGGGCTGGATGTGCTACCCTCGTTACAGGCACCCACTATCTCATGTGTTTCTTCCGCAGTTCGTGTTCCTGGCATGGTATATCCTAGTCTTCCTTCGGCCGCAGGGGCTGGATGTGCTACCCTCGTTACAGGCACCCACTATCTCATGTGTTTGTTCCGCAGTTCGTGTTCCTGGCATGGTATATCCTAGTCTTCCTTCGGCCGCAGGGGCTGGATGTGCTACCCTCGTCACAGGCACCCACTATCTCATGTGTTTGTTCCGCAGTTCGTGTTCCTGGCATGGTATATCCTAGTCTTCCTTCGGCCGCAGGGGCTGGATGTGCTACCCTCGTCACAAGCACCCACTATCTCATGTGTTTGTTTCACAGTTCATGTTCCTGGCATGGTATATCCTAGTCTTCCTTCGGCCGCAGGGGCTGGATGTGCTAGTCCCGGTAAGCCGTCCTGCGCTTAGCCTCGCCTGCTGCCTCGTCACCCGCACCCACCACGTTACCCTCGGTCTGCTCTGCTGTTACCTCCTATTACAGGTTGACACAGAAATTAAAAATAATTTCATTTACTTCCAAGATTTTAAATTATTGTGGCAAACTGCAATTCTTTTCTTCTATGAAGTTTACCCACCGACCTTTATGTTACTTGTTTTGTCATCACATTTTTATTTTCAAGCATCCACTATGAGTCTTTATATAAAGTTAAAACTTCATTGCTCACACAGTGAAACTTTAGTGGATGCTTCAAAGTGTCACTGTGTTGACAAAGCATTTGTTAGAAAAACTACAAAAAAATTAGTTTTAGAAGGGAAAAACTAACATAAAAGGATGACATTGAAGTAGTATTTTACTAACTCAAACTAAGGTTTTTGTAAACTTTAAGTTAAAGCTCAAAAGTTGTAACAATGCGGTTTTTCAATAGAATGTTTTGATTTTATTCAAATAAAATTCTCTCTGAATTAAATTTGCCATCCAAATTTTTTTTGACTCTACAGTTCGCCACCTTTGAGTACATAATAGCTAAGATAGGAGTTCAGTGGTAAAAGGAAGACATACGGTTGTTCATCCCGAGATCTATAGAGCAAAGGCTGATGTGAACATATGCTCCCCCCCCCCGTGGGAATTTCCGACATATACATTTTTGTGTTTGTATTGACATGTACTTTATGGTTTTAGGTGTTTGCCACTTAAAAATTACAGCATATCCCGAAAAATACGAAAAAACCATGAAAAATATAAAATCTACTATCATCATTAAAATTATTCAGTTTCAAAAATCTTTTGACCAAAAATACTAACAGTTTTCTCGGCCAATTTTATTAATTAATGGGTCGTTATAAAGCTCTCTACTTAAATATTTCCAAATAATTATGAATTTTTTTAGATTTATGGTGAAAAAGTGAAATAACTAGTTTTATATACAGTGTGGTTGAAAAGTCCCGGAACGGTGAAATATATTTTTTACCAATATAGATAAAGTTACAAGACTTGGTATATCAATAATGGCCATAAATGTCTACTCTTTTAAGGCATTAACACTTTTTTACCCCTTAAGGGGGATGGCCCATGAGGAGTCAGACAAAATTCTTAAATAGCAGCATAGGTCATGTTTGGTATCAAATTAAAGGTCCCAATTAGTAGAGTACAATGCCGCAAACCCGACGTTAAAAGGTTGGGTATAAAGAAAGTTATTGCATTTTAAAGTTTTACCCATATATTTTAATGGAAACTTTGTTTGCCTGCCATTTCCGTTTCGATCATCCTTTTGAAGTCTAGTTTGCGGCATTGTACTCTGCTATGTGAGACCTTTAATTTGATACCAAACTCGACCTATGCTGCTGATTAAAAATTTTGTCTGACTCCTCGTAGGCCGTCTTTTCTTGGTTTTCTGGAATATGCTGTAATTTAAAAAAGGCAAACAACCGAATTCTTAATCTATTAGGCAATACCAACAAAAAAAAGTATAAGTCATAAATTCCCACGGGGGGGGGAGGGTTTCATATTGTCGGCCCATGGACTACTAGTGTCACAATCATGAACTTCAAATTAGAATGCTAATGGCACCTGCTATCCATTTGGCAAAATCTTATCCCAATGGACCTTACGCTTATATGCTATCATTGGTTGTGTCACAATCTAACTGCAGCAGTCTACTATAACCTTTGTGTCTGTAGACAATTGGAAATTAAGAGTAATGATTACAATTGTTGTGTGAGAGGTCTTAATTACATATTATAATTTCACACACAGTTTTATTTCAGCATTGACCCTCAGTTTAGTCTCAATGATAGGTCACTTTTTTCAAAGTAAATAATTGAATTAAATCTATAAATATTTGAGAAACCTTAAAAATATTAGAAATTTTCACTAAAACACTATAAATTTTGTAACAGGTTCCTCCCTGTTACCTTGAAAAGTTCCTAATCATGCTTACTATTAAAGAAAGATAAAAAATTACTGTGCGGTGTTATGAAATTATATATTTTTCAGAACTTGGTTTAGATTCAGCTTCAGCTGTTAATGAGGAATACGTTTTATTAGTGCTTAAGTATGATTAAAGAAGTAAAATATATATGGCAGTTTTATTTTTATTTTAGGATGCTAAAAATTCATCAATACTGTATCCTGAAGCCATCACATACTTACACACTTGTTTAAAATCTACAACAGATTCCAATGAACCAAGTAAAGAAAAGATGCAGAAAAATACTAATCCCAAGAATAGTGTAAGGTGAGTTTGTCTTTCATTCTTTATTTTATTTTGCCACGATAACTTAAGACCATAAAATTGTATAAGTTTATTTACATTTCACTTCACTAGCTTTCGAATGAGCTCATCAATTTTATCAATAATTAACCCTTAAAACTTTCATTAGCTGATGATCGTTAGTAATTGATAGTATGTCCGAGCTACGGATTTGAACTGCCGAGCATGTTGACTGTTCAGTGTCAGACTATCGGAAGTCAATTGTATACAGTAGAGACCTGGACTTTGATAACCCGGAATTCTGGATAACTCGGGAAGTCTGCCAGAGCAGTAAAGTGCACTGGGTTCCAAGGCGCTACGTACAACAGCAATGGCTGGAGTACGATGTAGTGCTTTTAAGTTTGTTTTAATAAATGAGGTTTTTAGGTTTTTAGTTTTTGTATTATGTACATTATACAATAAATAATGTTTTTATAGGATTAACATAAACTATTCAAATTTTTGTAAGTTCACTCCTTTCCCGATAACCCAGAATTTTCACAAACTCCGACAAAGTTCAGTCCATCCACATTAGTCCGGGTCTGCGGGATTCTACTGTATTCAAATTTTTCCAAATATATTTTTCCTTATTCAGATCAGCCCAGTCCCCAATTAATTGGTCTGATCATGTATTTTCTGTATTAATGTGGGAAACATTAACCCACTTTTTTATAAAATTTAAATTTCATTGCATAATATTTGAACCATACTCTTTTATACCATCGTTTTCGTTTTAAATTACTTGTATCATGATATTTTGATCAGAATATTTTCATGTGTTCTAGGAAGGAGACAGCAGAAGATTTTAAGTTACATTTGGATTTTGAAAATGTGGAAGAAGACGAGAAAATATTGTATTGCAGCGTCACATTGCTGTCAGATTTTGTCAAAATTTACAGGAAATATCCTCAATCTAAAATCATGTTCCGACAAGTTCAACATTTGATTTCCAATTTAAAGGTATATAATTTTTACTTAAAATGACATTTATAATCAATATTATCAACTTTCTCTTATCAACTTAAAGCTATTCTTCCAAGCCTCAGAATTGTTTTGTAGTGTAGACCAAATGGCCTCATATGTATAAGCCTTTTTTAAATAGCTCAGAACTTTTTATGATGTATAAGGCCCAGACACATTCTTTGTCCTTAATTAACCTAGCTGTATTTTTAATATTCATGTTTGTTTAATTATTTGATGATCATTCCTTCCAAGGACAGAAAGATCAAACATCAACACTAAAGGACTATTCCATTTTTTTTTTTTTTTTTTTTTTTTTTTTTTTTGAGGGAGAGGCGGAAAAATGCATTACGCACACAGGTGGCCAGCCTGTAGTGTGGGGCTCCCCTAAAAACGAGTTTACCCACTAAAAAACCTCCTCTACTCTTTAGGAATCTAACCTGGAATTGTTTGTCACATTACGTCAGGCTAGGCCTAAATTTGGCTTACGCCCGTGGGGCTCGCTCCTTATCCAGCCGCTCGATCAAGGGATCTGGGCCACTTCACGGTCCAGATCGGTTTTCTTTTCCAGGAGGATGCCCCGGACGAACTGTGACAAACAATCCCAGTTGCCCTCATCCTCCAAAATCTTTTGGCAGACCGAGTCCACCGAAAATGCACCAAAGATTTGTGTGGCCTCCAGGCGGGGCCCTTCCCAACGGGGACAGCGGAAGAATGTGTGTTCCGCATCGTCGGGAACACCCGGGCAATAAATGCAGTCCGGTGAACCGGTCTTTCCCATACGGTTCAGGTACGACCGAAAATAGCCGTGACCTGTCAAAAATTGGGTCAGGTAGTAGTCCACCTCCCCATGCCGCCGTTCCACCCATGGTTGGACCTGCTTGATAAGTCGCGCAGTCCATCGTCCTCGGGTGTCGTGCTCCCAGCTGTGTTGCCACTGCTGGTAGGTTCGGGAGCGCTCTTCTGTTCTTGCCGTGTCCTTGCCGATCTCGCCTTGTCTCTGATAAATCGCTTTCCTCTCCCCTGCCAAGAGCTTGACAGGGATGACTCCGGCGACCACCAGGACGGCAGGCTCGGACACTGTCCGGTAGGCGGAACACACCCGGAGCGCAGCTTGACGCTGAACCCGGGCGAGTCGCAACCTGTAGCACTCCTTATCTAGAGCGCCTGCCCACACCTCTGCCCCGTAAAGAAGCACGGACTGGACCGCGGACATCAACAGACGTCTTCTGCTGGATCGGGGACCCCCGACATTGGCCATCAGCCTACTAAGGTAAGTCACTACCTTAGCGGCCTTGTCCGCTGTACGGAAGATCTGATCCCTCCAGCTTAACTTGGTGTCCACCATAACCCCGAGGTATTTGGCGGCACGAGTTGATGTGACCACCTCCCTTCCCACTCGAAACGGGACGACGGTGTCGATCCTCTTCTTCGTAAGAATCACGATCTCCGTCTTACTGAGAGCAAGTGAGAGACCGTGATCGGACATCCAGTTGTTGACCACCCGCATAACTCGGTTCAACTTCAGTTGGGCCAGCTCAACGTTGCGTGCAGCAATGAGAGCTGCGACGTCATCGGCGTACCCAACCAAAGTGGTTTCCTCAGGCATCTCGGACCTCAGGAGGCTGTCATAGGCAACGTTCCAGAGATCCGGGCCGAGTATTGAACCTTGTGCGGCACCAGAAGTGACTTCCATCGTCCGCGTTCCGTCCCTCGTGTCATAAATCAGGCTTCGAGAGCGTAGATAATCCTCGACGAGCCGCAACAGATATGCAGGAATACGAAAGGTGTTGCGAAGCGCATCCAACATATCGACCCACCTCGCCGAGTTGAAGGCATTCTTGACATCAAGCGTAACAAGAAGCACTACTCGGCGGGAGAAATGGTTGTGGCTCTCGGCTCTCTCCACAGCTCTCTGAACTTCGGTGACAGCGTCGATCGTTGACCGTCCCTTTCTGAAGCCGTACTGACGGGGGCATAAGTCCCCGGCAGCTTCCACGGCAGAAGTCAGGCGGGAACGGATCAGCTTCTCGAACAGCTTCCCAGCCGTGTCCAACATGCAGAGAGGCCTGTGGGACGACGGCAGCTCGGGATCACCTTTGCCCTTGCTGATCAGTACAAGCCTGGCTGTTTTCCAGGGAGCCGGAAACACCCCTTCTACCAAACAGGCATTGTACATTCTCAACAACAAGTCAGCGTTGATTAAAAATACTTTCTTTAAAGCCTCACTGGGAATCCCATCCGGGCCAGGAGCCTTGTTGCTCTTCAGGGAGAGAACGGAGGTTTCCAGCTCCTCGAAAGTGAAAAGTGGAACGTCCTCTACCCGTCCGAAGTCAACCGGCGGTCGCTGTGGATGTTCAGGAAACAACGCAGCGACGATCCTCCCCATGGTGGCGCCCTCCATGATGGAAGGTGGAGAGCGGGCGCCGAGTTTCTGTGTTACAAGTTTGTAACCCAGGCCCCACGGGTCGGAATCAACGTCGTCACGAAGTCTCCTCCAGCTATTCGCCTTGCTCCTGTTGATCGCCTGGCGGAGAGATTTTCTCGCAGCTTTATAGGCCTCCGACTTACGAACTCTGTCTGCGGGAATTCTCGCTCTAGTGGCGGCTCGTCTAGTTCTTAAACATGTTCTTCTGAGTTCCGCAATCTCTTCAGTCCACCAGTAAACGGGTTGTTTGTCGCGTCGGGGTTTCCTTCGCGGCATAGACTGGTCGCAGGCCGAGACGATAAGTTCCATCGTGGATGTTACTAGTGCCTCGGCTCCAGCCTCACCAGGATTCCCCTGCGCTCCCCGAGAGATGACTTCGGTGAACTTGACCACGTCCAGTTTGTTGGTGTTCCACCGGCGTGGCCCTTCCCGAGATGCGGAAACTCGACGATTTGCCTGATCATGCAGGTCAAACACGATGTATTGGTGGTCGCTACCCGTGTAGTCCTCGACAACCCTCCAGCCAGAGATCCTCGGAAGGAGCGACTCAGACGCAAAGGTGACGTCAGGGATCGTGCCTCTCTGCCCGGGGCGCCGAAAAGTAGGTGTGTCGCCCTGGTTGAGGACGACAAGACCGGCCCTGGCGATGAAATCCAGGATGTATTTCCCCCGGGAGCTGGTAGAGGGCATTCCCCACTCGACGGCCCTGGCGTTGAAATCGCCACCAACGACGACATGCCCGGTGGTGCCGAGAACGCACTCCTCTAGGCTATCTATCTTGTCGCGAAAGTCCTGGACGGCCTCGTTGGGTGTGAGGTAGCAACTGAAGATAGTCACGTCCCTACACCGAACCCAGACGAATCCTCGGCCGCGCCCGTGACTCCGCACCAAGACATCCTGTGTATTACGCGCCCAAAATGCAGCAGTACCGAGGCTGTCGGAGATCCAAATGTTTGGGTCTCTGTCCCGATACTGTTCGCTGATAAGGAGCGCGTCAGCACCAAGTTCTCGGGCGAGCTGATCTAGAAGGTTATCAGCTCCCCAGGATCTATGAAGATTGGCCTGGAGGATGCGAATTACCGGCCGCTGCCTTTTGCCTGTTCAAGTGCGGCTCTGAAGGCACCGCACTGACCAGACCCGGGTAAGTGACCGAGGGCACTGGAGCCTGAATCCTTGCAGAGGAAGCAGGATGGGCTCGAGGAACATTCCTTGCGTTTGTGGCCCTGGCCTCCACACTGGAAGCAGTTGGCACTCCTGTCGGGCCCGTTACAGTTTCGGGAGGAGTGGCCGAAACCGAGACAGCGGAAGCATCTCGAAACTACCACCCTCCGTTTGAGCCTGCAACTGACCCAACCGACTCTGAGGTGCTGAAGGCTAAGCAGCTTATTGGCGTGCTTTTCGCCCATCTCAGCAACAGCCATCCTGAGTTGACTTCGGTTAGGCTTTGTCAGCCATACCCTCACTCCATCAGCCGGTATCTCCGGGAGTGCCACCTGGATCGCACGGGTCACCTCATCTTCGGTGGAGAGGGCATCAAGGTCCCGAATCTCGACCGAACATTTCGGTTCTAGGGCCTTGATGGAGCCTTTGTCCCCAAGTGCAGTCTTGAGGGAAGCGGCAAAACCGATCTTGTCACTCGACTTCCCCAGTTCGAGGAGGACATCCCCGTTCTGGGTTCGCCGAATAGACTTGATAACGGTGTCGGTCTCTTCCGGTTTGGCCTGCGATCTAATCTGACCCAGAACATCAGCAAAAGATCGCCCCCCTAAGGGCTTGATCAAGATTGCCTCCGTCCTGGGCTTCTTAGGCCTGGGTTGTTTAGGCTTTCTGACAGACTTGCCAGAGGCCTCCCCCACCGGGTTTGAGACTTGCGTCCGCTCCACCCTCGACGCACTTTTCGAAGCTGCCTCCACTTGCTTCTGCCTCCTCCTTTCTTTCTTAGACAGGCGCGTCTTCCAGCCCCCCAAAGGTGTTGAGGCAGAGTTTGCTGCCAAGACAGGATTAGCCGCCGGAGCAGGAACCTCTGCAGGAGTAGCCGCTGGAATCGCGACAGCGCCCGGGGCGGATTGAGTAGCCTGGACAGGAGATGTCTGCGATGCCGCAGTGACAAAAACCGGTCTCGGCACTGAGTCCACCTCAACAAGCTCAGGGCTTTCCGGCGAAGAACCGCTCTGCCTCTTCTTTCGCTTTCTGGCTTGAATCTGGGACTCAGCCAGATGAGCTTGAGGCGAAGCAGACATAACTCGGTTCATAACGTCGCGCTCCTGCTTCACTGCCTTCAGCCTGATCTTCCGGCATTCCTCGATTTCGCCAAGGAAATCCTCGAGTTTTGGAATTCCGTCCTTAATCGCCTTGTTGACGTTCTTCTGAATAAGGAGAGCCTTGGCCATCTCCTTCAAAAGATCGTTCATTTTCTTCAGACATGAGTCTTCCTCCTCGTTGGCATCGTCCTGCTGCTGCCGAAGCATTTGCATCTCGAATGCCGGACGAAGAGGACTCTTCCTGGGAGGAATTCCTTGCATCCCGGCTAGAGGTGTTACCGGCTCAGTCACCCCCATACCCAGCTTAACCTCATCCTTCTCCTTTCCGGTTACGGCCGACGATCCGGCGACACCAGCAGCCTTGAACGGGATCGGCGGAGGGGAGGCTTTAATTCCCCCCGTCGGCGTCCCAGTCTTCGAGGTCGGAGACCTCTGCAGTTTTGAGCTGCGCTTAAAGACGGCCTGCTCATTCTCCTTTAATTTCGTGTTTTGGTTTTGAAAATCCATACTTTTGTTTCTGTTTCACCAGCGCATCGTGCGGCAAGAGGCGGCCCTTCATTGGCCGGGAGCGGGTACACCCTCGGAGGTCTACCCCCCGTAGGAGATAAGACACCCCTACCCCAGGACTCTGGGGCCCGAAACCTCCGTTTGCCCAGCACCGATACTAGGGTGATGCTTAAAAACCAACTCTCAAATTTCACTTGGGGCACCCTCTTATTTTGTTCTGTGGCATAAAATAAGAATTCCGCCAAAATTTCAGATTTTTAAATCAACTTTTAGGGGTCGCTACCTTAAGTCAAACTTTTAAGAAATCCGTAATTTTATAACAAAAATTTTGAATTCATAAAAAATTATTCAGGCAAAAATTTTTATGTTTATAATTATTATGTACACAAATATTCATGAATAAAGAAATAAGAGCACGATAATAGCATCCAAACAATGAAAGTTTTGTATGGTTGTATGTGTGCGTGTGTATGACTGAGAGGAGCTTGTCACCAGCGCCGGTCACAGGAGGTTTTCTGATACATGGAGATCTGAATTTGGCGCCCCTATTTTTATTTACAGATCTATTTATTATTACAGACCTAAATATCTGCAACCGTATATGAACAAGTTTAAAATATTGTAAAAATGAGAGCTTCCATTCGTTGTATACCTACCTTATCTGTTCGTAAATTTTTAATGACAGTAATCTATGTCATCTTAAAAACTATTTTATATGCATAGTTTAAACTCGACAGTTGACACAATATAATTGTATATTAAGACAAAAACTTTTGAGAATTACATTTTTTCACTTTTTTGTTAAAAAATGACGGCAACTTTAAATGTTCAAAGGTAAATGTATCCTAGAAAAAACAGACATTTTGTAAAACTTGTAAAGTTTGATTTGGTTATGTCAAATTACGTAAAATAGTTAGTTACTCTTATTATATGCAGGAATTGAATATGAATGGACATAATATTTACGTTTTACATTGAATTTTTTGTTTTTATCTTTTTTAGTGTTCGGGATATTTGTATTTTTTTTGCAGCTATTTACATTAAGAACTGGTTAAGAACTGCCTTCACCTGCTTGTGCTCCATTGAATAATTTTCGACTCATAAAAGATTTGGTATCTTTCAATGCCGTCAACGACACCATAGCAGAAAAAGCTTTAAATAAAATTCAAAATCGTTTGTGGTATTTCTCTGAAACACTCGCATGGCTCTATCATTGTTTGATGATCGAGTAACTAACGAAACTAAAAAAGGAATTGTGATGGCTTTACAAAATGACGGTTCTGATCATCCACCAGTTGATCTAGAATAAGTAATTCAAGTAAAAAACATTGACAATTTTGTATCCAACAACACAAAGAACTTCTTGAGAATACTTAGAGATGGAGTTCTTGAACACTAATGTTGACAACTGTAATCAGGAAGAAAGTTACAGGAAGAACATGGAAGTTATAAGGTCCCTTAGAGTTGTGAATGACATAGCAGAACGAGTAGTAGCTCTTATAGAAGAATACAACAAACTTATAACTAAAAATTAAGAGCAAAAACCAATTCTTGGTTCAAGTTGTTAAAGATTTCAGGAAAAAGTTTCACGATCGCAAGAAAGAAACGTTACTCAAAATGTTTTAACTCCCACTTTTCCATTTTTGTGTTTTTTTAGTCAAATATTTTAAAGACTAAAACTATTAACAATTCTAAAAGTGATAAGTTAAAGACATATGTAGAAAGTGTGTTACGAAATAAAGGTGGGTTCTTTGCAAAGGTGGGCGTTCTCTTTTAATAGTTCCAAAATTTTTAAGATTGGAAAAAGTTGCCAATAGCATTATGTGATGCAATTCATCTACTTTTTAACACTTTAAAGATTGTTTTAAAGTCCAAGGAGGCTCTAGAGGTGAGATTATTTAAAATATATAACAATAATTTTGATTTTAAAAAATTCTGGTTTTCCCTTTTTCAACCCGAAAATGCAACTTTCAAGTCCTGGTAGCGACCCCTAAAACTGCCATTAAAATTTTCAAAAAAATACTGGAGGCATATTTTAGGACGTAGAACAAAATAAAAGGGTGCCCCGTACAAAAATTAAAAATAAATTTTTTTGGCTCATTTAAGCATCGCCCTAACCGATACACAAAATGTGCCGGACGTGCTGGGGGTCGCACCGTGGCAATGCAGAGTCCGATCTCTGCATCCATGCCGCACTTCCTGACTAAGGTCCGAAGCGGCTGGCTTCTGACGACACACTGGAGGAGACCATCGGCAGTGCGAGGCACACATCAGTCCCTGCAACACAACAGGGACACTCCCAGGACCCCCCAGCGTGCGCCGGTCGAAAGAAGGTGGAAAGACACCCTTGTGTCTATTCCATTGGAAAATATGATTAGGATGTTCATAAAATTGTGTTTAAACACGATGAATCATAAAATTATGATAGTTTATTTCAATCACTGTACCATTTGTCTCTTTTTGTAAAATTTCCTGGAAAAAAAATTTTTCTCTGACCATATAAGGTCTTGTGATAGATTTAACCACATGAAATAAGTGATAATTATCTATTGTTTTTGCAAGATGGTAAACAGCAGTAAATTACAAAACATAAGTTGGATAATAAAAAGGAACATATAATTATTTTTTTTGCCATCTATATATTTAAAACAGTTAGGCAAAAAAACACTTTTGGACAGTTAGTCTGAGACTTCTACCAGGCCGATTTATATGGGGGTTTTACCAAAACAAACCTTTTCGGTCCATATTAGCAGGCTTTATTTGTATATTGCAAAAATAGTTACGTTAAATTGGTCAAAAATGAAAAATAAACTTTTCTGATGTAATTGGGGCTACATGGGGAAAAAGTCCATTTTTTCAATCCTTTGGACAGTTGGTCTGAGATTTCCACTGGACCGATTTACATTATGCAGTTTGTACCATATAAAAGCTAAACTTCTCAAAATTATAGCAGGTTTGATTTACTCAAACGTTATCTTTTTTCTTTAATTACAAAAATTTACATGTCGAAACCTTTGCAGTTAATTTACTATACAGGCTTTCAATCAGCTGATTCTATTACATATGAGGTATTTTGTCTAAAAACAGTTAAAGAGCAAACACTCAAGAATAATTTGGTATATTATGGGCCAGTACCTAAACCGTATACAATTTTAATGATTTATTATTTAAATGAAAAGAAAAATCATTGTTTAGTTTTATACTATTTAAATTGTACCGTTTTATTGTCGGTGGATAAAAAATAAATAGGTATTGATAGTTAACACGTTCGCTGCTAAGGGCCTGAGACGTGTAGGTCACCAGGAAGCTAAAAAAAATTGTTTACCTCCTTTGATAATTTTGTGCCAGAAATAAAAGTTTTTAGCAAAAAAAGTCAATTTTGAACCTTAAAACACGAAAAAAAGGCTAGCCGCCATTCAGTCTCCGATCGGAGACGGCAGCAACTTGTGAGTGGAACATAGTTTTTAGTACTCAATTTTTATTGTTTTATGATAATATTCAACAAGTTTTGCTATATAAATATAAAATTTGTTAATTAAAATTCATTTTGAACCTTAAAACTTGAAAAAGGCTAACCGCTACTTTGTTTCTGATCGAAGATGGCAGCAACGTGTGAGTGGAACATAGTTTTTAGTACTTGATTTTTATGGTTTAATGATTAAATTTAATAAGTTTTGCTGTAGAAGTAAAAAAATATGTTAGTAAAAATCAACATAGAAGGTAATTATTAACAATTTTCCACCCATAAAAGTTCCAGGTACACCCTCCATTGTACACAGGTACCCTCACATGCACCGCGATGACAAAAATGGTGGGTAACCTTACCCAAGCGAAAACTGACATTCGACATGTGTCCCCTAGATGCGCCAAGTCTCAACTGAGTGTTTTGTACAATGCTGGTGGAGAGTCAAATATTTCTGAAAAAAACTGCAGAACGTCTCCGATGAGGGACGGCAGCAGCGAACGTGTTAAATTGTTTATGTTACTTAGTACATACTTTAAGTTACTTAACCACGTAAATCAGATGATCAATTGAAAGGAAATAACAATGGAAAAGTACATTTTATGCATGTTTTGCACCATCTGCCTAGCGTTCCAAAAGATCAACGTGGATAGAGCTGTTTCCGTCGAGTATCGATGGGCAAAGACTCGTCCTTTTGTAAAGCAGATCTGAAAGTATACTAGCATTAGCATTTTCGGATCTCTTTGTATCAAGATTCCTTGTGTCAATTATGCATTAGGTGGGTGTTTAGATTATGATTTTCTGACTCATTATTATTAGACCTTTCGGTGATGATACTTTACAGTGCTACAGTAGACTCCGTCCTAATCGGCCACCTTTTAACTGGTCTCCGCTTTAACCGGCCTACTCTGGTACAAAAACAACATCTTTTTAACCAGCCAATTTTTATCTCAACATTGCTTTAACCGGCCATGTTTTTCCAATTTTGATTTAGAGAAATTGATAAGTTTCCTAAACTTCTTAAGTCAAAAAAAGACCAGTTAATAGCGGAGAACGTGTGTAAAGTGTTATTTGTCGGACACAATGTTCTTTGCTTGTTTCTTTTGGGAAATTGCTTCTCAATATTGGTTACTTTTAATCAATCTTGTCCTACATTTTTATCAATATCTGATTGTTTAGTATATTTTGTAATTATTATTATTTTTTTGTGGGAACACAATTTGTAGGACCTATTATGTAGTTGTAATAGTGTTAAAGAAATGCTAAACTATTATCTTGTTAAATATTTCTTAGTAAATATGGAGGAAACACCTTTTATATAATACTGAAAAGCCCTTAAAAAGTCTGTGAGAGAAAATTTTATTCTTTTTGTCATGCAATTTTTTTCATACCGAATCAAACTGCTGCAGAAATAAACTTAGTTAATCCAAGTTAATCCGTTCAACTATGACCTTGATTTTTTTACAGTTTGAAATTCCTCTAAAAATTGTGTTTTGGTGATGGTAAATAGTGGGCGAAGTAGTAAAATAGTGTTTTGTTAACTTGGAGTTGAACCTTAATTTCAAACGTAAGCAATAGTTGAATTTTTATTTCTGACAGTGTTAACCTGGCAGAACTGACATTGATTTGGAAACGTGAGAACTGACTCACGGTCTTTTAGACCAAGTTTTAATAAAATACCTCATATATTGAATAAATCGGTATTTTATTATTTGAACCCCATTCACATGTCTTTCTCATTAGTTGTTTTAACATTTTACACTGTAAACAAGTGTTTACATAATTTATGTAATGTATGTTTAAAAAAATATGGTTTTTTAGTTTTATCAAGATTTTAGTTTGGCCTAAAACTTACTTAGTGAAAGAGAAAAAAAACTGATTGAACTTAAAACATTTGTTAACAATCTATTTGTCACTCAAAATTAAATTCATTTCAATTTAAAAGTTTTTATTTATGTATTTATTGTTTTAAAAAATACAAGTTTTAGCAAGTCAATGGACTACACAATTTTATTTGATCAATTATGAGAATTGTAAGGAAAAATGTTTATCGATCCGATTACGTTCCTCTGAGTCCATGATTTCAAGAATAAAAATGTTTATACAGGAATAATGATTTAATTACAAACACGTCATCCGTCAAAAATGTCACAACTCTAATACACGAGAACTGACACACGGTCAGTTGCACCGTTTACCCCGTACCACTGGAGCTGACTCACGGTCGAACGCACCAGTCTTCTACAGAATCGTCCACTGCACTGGCTGTACAAGTTGGAAAATGACGGGAAATGCGTCATTCTGTTCCTAGAAAGTGGCACGTGAGGTACAGTGCCGGCAAAGTCTGCCGACACCCGGGAAATATTGTTTTGATCAAAAAAACTTCCAACCTGGTTCTTTCGACCGGTATGTCAGTTCTCCCGGGTTAAGTTGTTTATCAATGAATGTCATAAGATAAATATGCTATGTAACTCCACCTTATTTTACTTCACATTGCTTTGGTTCATTTTACTCTCTTTGTTCAGCAAGATTTGAGAGTTTTTACCTCATTAAGGACATTTTGTACTTAATAATATTGTTGTGCCATAAAAATCTTTTCTAGTTGTAATTTCAGGCGACTTTTCAGGCGACTATGACTTTTAAACAATATCTGCTACACTTTGCATTTTGTTTACTGTACTTTGTGTTTCATTTCTTGAATGTTCCATTTTCTGTCATTGCAAGGCATGAAATTATGAGCTAGGATTGTCTATTGATAATTGAGTTAGGTTCTGAAAACCGGACCCTACAAAACTAGTGTAATCCAGATTGTTGGTAGTGAAGGTGAAATTGACTATATGTAAAAAATCAAGGTAACTGGTTCAGCAAGTAAAATATTTATCTGTATTTTCATTTCTAGGCTGATTCATATCCACCAACAATAAGTAAAGAGATTGGTGAGCTGCAGACTCTGTTGAAGGTGCTCAGTTCAGCTCATCTTCCCTCTCTAACCAAAACATCAAAAAAGCCCAAAGCTCTTCGTCAGTATGAACCCTCTTTCCACACAGTGTAAGACGTCTTGCTAATACTATCTTATCATATTTCATTTTAATCCATAATTTTTATAGTACTTCATAGAAAAGTTAAATTTTTTCAAGAGTCACTGAACTAAAGACTATTATGTCAACGTGGCACTTCCAATGTTGAAGTGCAACATAAATACTAATTTTCTACATATATACACAATTTACTTTACTTTGAACTAATTGTTTTAAAATCACTTCTATTTTAGCGAATTTCCCTATAGGGAATACGCTATTACGATAGTAGCCATGGTAAGACCTAAGCCCGGGACCATGTTACTTTTTCATTTTGAGGTCCCCAGAGGCCAAAAATACCGTTCGTTCATTTTCATATATATGTATATATCTATATATCTATAAATCTATATATCTATATATATATATATGTGTCCGTGGTACTGATAACTTTTGACAGCGACCTCCGATTTTGATGAAATTTGGTATGAAGGTGTAAGACCAGATCTATTTTCATGAGTTCGCGAACCAGCATGATCGGGTTATGGGAACGGGGTTTTATGGGGTTTCAAAGAGGTAATAAATGGGTTTTTGGCATTTTTGGACCTTAATTTTTAAAATTCAACAATTTTAACTAAAACCATTTAAAAGAGCTTAAAAAAACAAACAATTTAGTATTTTGAATTTTTAACTTGGCTTAACAGGTTACGGAGAAAAGCTAAAAATAGGTTTCCAATGTTAATCTTATGGGAAATCAACAAAACCCTGTATCTCGCTTATTTATTGGAATAACTTGATAAAATTTGGTACGTACATTCACTAGGTAGGGTTTAACTGATATTTGCTAACAACATCCATATTGCGACAAACCTACATACTCACCCCCATGGGGTTTATGGGGAAAATTTAAAAGTGTCAAATATTGATACAATGATATTTACCTTATCTATTACATTTTCTAACAAAACTAACATTTTATAACAACATCCAATGGCAGCAAACCTACATACTCATTCCTATGGTGTTTAATGGGGAAAATACAAAATCTCAAGATCCTTTGGAAATTCGCTGAGTACGCAGGTCTGCTGCGACGGGGGTATTTTTGTAATATTGTGACTTTTAATAACATTTCAAAGGTAGGTAATTACAGACAATAGAAATTCGTCTTAATCTTATTTTCTTTCAAATTAAATCACTTTATTCACAAGTTACCTAAGTTTTATACAGATTCAATGGTAGTAAACAAATATACTTGGTCATCTGAACATGAATATTTCATCACCACTTATTTTATATATTTTAATTTTGCTCATGAAGTATCGTCTCAATCTCTGTTTAACTACTGTTTAAAGTGAACATGGGGTCGAAATTTTTCAATTCTATCAAAGCTACTGACTCTGTTCAGATATACTTTAAAAGTCACTTGTTTGATACTCAAAATCAATTCTTGTTCCAGCACCGTTGGAAAGTCTCAGAGAGGATTGCCGGCCGAGGTGCAAGAAGAGCAGAAACTGTTACACAAATACAAACATGAGATGAAGGGGGCGATGAGAGAGTTGCGCCGGGATAGAGTGTTCTTAGCCAACATCAAGCTCAGGGAAAAAGCCCTCAGGTACCCCAACTTTTTCATAAATTCTTTCTTGGTTGATCCCCAAATTCTTGGATTTTTTATTATGAAAAGCATGTTTAATACTTCTTACACCTACCTATTTCTAACTTGAAAATTCTCCTCTGCAAATAAGTCAATTTTTGTTGTCATAATTTTTTTTAAGGTTAGTTTTTGGTTAGAGATAATTAATTGTCTGTCAAGGATAAATTATGCACAAGACAATCCTTTGAAAGTGTTGTCTTCCTCAAAATAATAATCATGTTTAATTCATTGAAAATGGAAATCCATAATAATAAAAATGAGCAAGTAAATCTTAACCCTAGCAGAAAGATTCATTGCAATAGAAAGAAATGGCCACCGCAGTAAGATCAACCATGTTAGAAAGATTGAAAGCGTAAGAAAGATCAGTTGCGGCAAGTACATCAACCGCTTAAGAAAGATAGCCGAGTTAGTAAGATCGGCTGATGAAGAAAGGTCGGCCGCAACAGAAAGGTTGATTGTTGCAGAACTTAAAAAATACAGTTTGATTTTATGATAGCATAATTTTTATTATGTTTTGATATTAACTTATATAATCTCTTTCAAAATTGTGATAATATATGCTTGATTGTTAAATCCGAGCTTACAGAATGTTTTTGCCTCTATTGTGCTCCGTTACAAAAGGATATAGTGTTCTGCTTTGAGGCTCAGAGTAATCATACTGAATTTAGCGGACAGCTCATTCAGATTCCAGAAGTCTTGTTTCGAAAGTCAGTCGTGAATTATCATTTGTCTAATAGAAAAAAATGTGTGGACATTTATTTACCAATACAAGTTATTCTTATGAAATGTTTTGCAAAAGGGATTTAAATATTCTGATATGAATTATACAATACTTCAGTTATTTAAACAGCAGCGCTGTGTAAACATTATTTGGTAAGTTACTGTATTTTATTTTGGTAAAAACTCATGAATGAAAATTTAAAGAAACTGATTAAGTTTAAAATAAAATAATCTGTGAGAAACAGAACTCTACTTCTTACCCCAAAGAATCGCCTGACTGTATACACCTGACGTAATGACATTTGTGTACCACCACTAGCAAATTAGAAATGCATAAAAGAAATAATTTGGCCGGTTATCATAAAGATTAATGGATTATCGCCTCTTCTGTTCTGACTCATTTTTTCTGGTAGTAAACTCTTTTCCCTTTAATTTCCAGTGATGAGCAGAGGATGAAGAAGGTGAAGGAAATATTCAGCTCAGCGGCAGCACAGCAAGGAGAACTGCGAAGTTTAAAGAGAAAAAAATAAATTTTAAATGAAAATGTAGTTGGTCATAGAACACCTTACAAGTGCCATTGGTCTTATGATCAATTTTAAACCATCTCTGGTACACATATCAGTTAACGGGAGGCTACTCATTTTACAATTTAGCTATAATGAAATGTAAACCATTAATAAATAAGGAAATCATAAAATTTCATTGGAAATCCACTATGTGTGTAGGTCTACTGCAAGTTAGGTATTCTGTATTGTTTTGATTTAATAATAATCTTAAAATAAGTGGCCTCCCATCAACCGATAGGTACCCTATACACAAAGTGTGGAAAATATTATGTTAATTAATGTTAAGAACATTTTTTATTTTGATGCAGAATCAAATTTACAAATTTTTAAAGTTATTTCCGTTCTGGAATTTATTTCTTACTCTGCAAAACGTCTAGGTTGTATTACTGTGATAGTCCAAATTTGTGTTTTATTGTAATTTCCCTGATACATAACATTAACAGTAGATAACATAATTTATGTACAACTCCATATCGGGATTGCTATTGTTATTTTTATATATGTAAATTTTTCCGTATTGATCAGTTGTATTTTTGTAATAAAACTTTAATATAAATATTGTCTGATTGATTTATTAATCAGTTATTGAAAATAGTAGCTCTTAACCGAGCTCTCTTAGGAACCGTATCTCAGATCGGATTACTAATAGGGGGTTTAAAAGGAATAACACCCGTAATGGTCATGAAACAAGCTAAAAACAATCAAATGTATAATTAAGATGGCCGAAATTTTATTTTGAACGGAAAATTTGGGTTAATTTAGGTTTTAGAGAGTGTTGTGCCTGTTTCGTAAATTCTATTTTCACTGACAAATTATCTTTCAATAACCACCAGCTTCTTGAATATTTTATTATTTTAAAAAGGACATTATCAGTTTTTATAACTTGAGCATTCATTTTCGGTTCACCATCAGGGAAGCAGCAGCATAGGCGAATGTGAATCTTTGCTGGAGGGAAGGCAATTGGTTTGACAGGTCGTTAGAGCGAGCAAACTGCATTCCCGATGCGTGTTGCATATCTCAAAATTGAAACCAACCACAAAATATTGAAGTCATGATTGACTGCAAGAAGAACTTTGGCGAACATATTTGATGCACTTCTGACAAAGCCGACTCGAGCACACACTCAGCAAGAAATGCTACAGAAATAACCGATTACATCAGGGGGTAGTAACTTTGCGAATCGTATCCGCATATCACACAATCTCTGAGCCAGCTATTTTTGTTATTCCCATCTATCTTTTGGCACAATAGCGCTAATATTTTACAATAACACATAATAATATTATTTTGTTATTGTCTACAAACAATTCAATCTATCGTCTGAGGCTGAGAGAGCTATTGTCTCAGGAGAACATGAGCGCACTTGTGCTAAGTAGCAGGCCAGGTGGGAGCTTGAGTTGAGAGGTCAGTGGACTACAAGACTGATTCCAGATGACCAACAGTGGATAGAAAGGAAGCATGGAGAGGTGGGGTATTACGTGATTACGTGACCCAACTTTTTTCACGGCACAGGTACTTTCGCAAGACACCAAGTTCTTGCATTGGTGTCACCTTTACCAGAGATATGCCATCTTTGCCTGCGACAGGTGTCACACTCACCAGGTTTCTCCCCCAGTACTCCCCCTGACACATTCCCCAGTTTCCAAAGTTGTCAAAGACAAGACAAGACAAAATACTCTTTATTGACATGAACATTAAGTACAGTCATGGCGTCATTATTTTTCTTCTTCAGTGATGAGGTTGGCCTCGTCCCTCCAGGCATTCTTCAACAGAGTAAAATTCTTTTTCCAGTAGCTAGTCGAGAACAGCTCCTTTGAAGTTTCGGTTGGTTTTTTGTTCTTTCAGTGCAGGTGGAAGGGTGTTGAATAGTTTTGCTCCGATGTAGCTGGGTTTTTTTTCATAGGCTGACAGATGATGTGCAGGGAGTATGTAGTTGATTTGGTTTCGGGTGTCATAATGATGAGCCTCTGAGAAGTTTATTATGGGTCTTTTGTTAACTACGTGGGTAACTACCTCGGCAATGTATAGGTTAGCTACTGTCTGTAGTTTCAGCCTTTTGAACTCCCCCCGGCATGAGTCACGAAATGCCAGTCCAGCCATGATTCTGACTGCCTTTTTTCTGTAGACGTAATACCCTCTGAAGGTTCCCCTGAGATTGTCACATTTTCTGTGGACACACGATCCTCAATATAATGCCCTCTAGGAACCAAACCTGGAACCGTGTGGCATATTTTAGGCCTTAATCAAGGCGAAGAAGACTGATCTTGATTGTCTTAACTGACGATCAGGCTAATGACCAGTGGTGTACCCTGGATTACATGCTAAATGGTTTCAGTCTAGTACCTTAAAGCAGAGAGATTTTTTTTTGTGGGTGAGAGTCCCACACTACTGATTGCTGTCGGTTTTCATTATGCATTTCCTCCTAAAAAAATTGTGCCTGATAGTCTTGGATAAGCGCAAGTGGTACTTGTTTGTTAATGGGACTTCATTGTTTTAGTGAATGTAAAAGTTTTCCCCAAAACCACTATATTAGTCAATGGAAGCAATTTTTAATAATAAATACAACAAATTTCAATTTTGGTCCTTGTCAAGCTCTTTAACAGCTCAAAACATTGCGACGTTACCAAAAAACTGAGCAAATCCTTTCAATTGTAAAAACAAAACCGCCTCTTTCTCAGTTTTAAAAACAGAGGAGTCTCGATAATCCGAAATGACTGGCATCTATTTCAGATTAAACAAAACTGTTATGAATATAAACATAATATTAAAAATACAATGTGTAATTAAATAAACTGTTTAAGCACAACACAAGTACAAACCAATATTAGTATATGGTTACCAGTCCAAAATGCTCACTCGATGGTAGGATGCCATATATCTTGAGTCATCAGTCTAGACATTTATACAGTGTAGTTCCTTGCTGTCTTTATTAAGGATCACATCTTATTTTTATATCTAGCTTTTGAACTGAAGCTAGCCACAACACCTTTACCACACAACTCTGCTTGATGTTTCATTCATAAAAATCAGACAAAAAGTGAACGTTTTTTATTTGACAATTGGTTAGCATTTATCAACTTGCAAAACAATATGGGTTATCTTATCACTGGAATCAACCGTGACATGTTACCAGACTTCAAACAATAGATCGTGCAAGAATTTATCTTCATATTTTTCTCATAAGTGAGAGACATACATACAAGACATACTAGCCGGTAGTAAACAATCCTGAAGTTCAGTAGAATAAAAAAAGATTTTCCTTGTTTATTTTAGGTGTGCACTCTATATCCTTCCTTAAATCAGCTTCAAATTTTTCCGTTGTAACTGTTAACTTTATTTCTTTGTTTTGCATTTTTTTAAATCCCAATTTATTGGTTTTGGACTAAGCAGACTTTTGGATCATCGAAGTTCAGATTACAGTAGACTCCCTTTTAACAAGCCAACTCGGGACCAGGCTGAGGCCGGTTAAACCGATGTACATTTAAAAACGTCAACATACAATTTTATATGGCCTAAATACAATTATGACTTGAAAAACAACTCAAAATATAACTCATTAGCCTACTATATATAATTTATAGCTTACATCCGACACCCATGAAATCCACGACTAAATTAAACTAATACTGTAATTCGTTTCTTTATTGTGCTCTACTGGATAGCAGGTCAAACGCATTCACTTCTATCCAGGACATTACATTTTAATTGGGTTTAAGAACGTCAATATGATATAATATTTAACACGTTCGCTACCACAATGTTAAAAAAAAATCGTAACCACAGCCCGCCGCCGCAATTTTGCGGCGTTCGAGTTCTACTGAGAGCCCACCGGGCGGCTGCGGCGGCTGGGCTCATTAAAATAGACTGCCGCCGCATATCTCCGGCGATGGTTCCATGATACTAAATACGAAATTTCTTTAGTGCGGTCTATTTTAATGGTCAGACAGTTTAGGCGCGGTCTACGGGATAGTCCGCCGCATATGTGCGGCGCTTGGTCTGTGGCTAAAACGATCACTGACGTCACTAAAATGTTTTACGTACATTTTTATTTAATGTATTTTTGAAAGTAACATTTTTTAACGTATTTGATATATCTTTACACAAATATTCATCAAATCTCTTATATGACACATTGAAAAAAGTTTATTGTGTAAGAAAAATGTATAAACATTTGCATTTTGTAAACTTGTAAAACATCATAACTACACTACGTAAATGAATTGTAAACAACTCTTTTTGTAAACTAAATATTTCAATACAATGTTTTTATGTATAAGCCGTATTTTATTTTTCGCTTTTCAAAGGTTTTTACTAAAAATAAGATTATATTAGTGCCGACGCTAACATGCGTCACTTAGTCTCTGACCATGCGCCGCAAATGTGCGGCGCTCAAAAAATTGCCAAAAATGAAGAGAAAATTGTATATATTTTTTTAATTAATGAAATTAAGATATTTTGAAGTGTGAAAACTAATTTTGGACGGTTTCTATTCGTGGTCTGTGGCATAAGTCACAACCACTAAGGCCGGTCTACAGGGAAGTCCATGATTATTTTCGTGGGCTGTGGGATTGGCCGGACCGCCGCATATATGCGGCGGCTGGTAGCGAACGTGTTAATTAAATGATAGATAAAAACAATGTTTCTGGCAAATCACAGGTGAGGTGATTTAAGAGATAAAAAATAGCCAGTAATAAAATGTTGTTTTGAATCAGGGTATGCCGGTTAAAGTGGGGACTGTTTAAAAGGTGGCTGGTTAAGAGGGAGTCTACTGCATGGGGACTCCATTGTAATAACATTCGATCACTTTTAATTTCTTCCAAGTATTTTACTACACGAATGACAGTGGAACTAAATGGTGGACTGAGATTGGATGACCAACAACTGGCATGCAGTGAGATGAGGTAAACGGCACACACAGCAATGTCCTTCCTGACCTAGTGTGACCTGCAGTTCTTAGGGAAGGTGGAGTAGGAAATAGGTTTTTAATCTATTGTAATATAATTACATAACAATCACCACAACAATCACCTTTGTGCGCTGTTACAGGAATTACTCGGTTTTCATGTGTGAGGTCCTATCAAATCAAATCAAATCAAAATATCCTTTATTCATTTTATACATACAGAATGTACAGAATGGCGTCATGATTTACATCAATGCAGGCAGTTACATACAGGTATAGATATTAAGTTAACTTAAATTAACAGGGGGAAAAGTACATGGTAAACCCAATAGCAATAATTCTATTGAAAAAATTCGTCTAAGCAGTACAGAGGATTATTAATCATAAAATTTTTTAGCTTCTTTTTAAATTTATTGAAATTTGTTACATCTTTTATATCCGACGGCAATGAATTAAAATATCTAATTCCTGCATAAGAAGGATTTTTTTCATAAAATCTTAAGTTATGGGTATCATAGCCAAGAGCGCTCCTATGTCTCGTATTGTAACTATGATTAAAACCTAATTGCCATGAACAGTTGGAATTTCTTTTAATAATTAATATTAATTCAGAAATGTACAAGCTAAACACGGTCATTATCCCCAATTTTGGAAAGTGTTCTTTAACGGATTCAATCCAGTTTAATTTCAACATTATTCTTAAAGCTTTTTTTGTAATACTAAAATTTGTTTGAGATTATCTATTGAGGTATTACCATAAACGGATAAACCGAATGAAATGTGACTATGTACAAAAGCAAAGTAAACTGATTTCATAGTTTTAATGTCGCAGACTGGTGATATTTTTCTTAGGACAAATATCCCTGAGGCCAATTTTTTACAAACTTGTGCCACATGAGAATTCACTATATCAGTAAAGTACCCTCCCAAAGCTATTCATGATGAAAATAGTTTTCTTCTCATTGGCCTTTCAATCCATGAGACATGCAACTATTCAAGAACTGGCTCTTTGAAACACCCGAATACAGACTGATTTCACTCTCACCTTACAATGTCAAAGGGATGTTGAAAACAAATAAGGCCAGAACTTTCTGTAAGAGTGTAGGCCTAAACCTCATTTATGTATGCAATAGTTTTAGTCATATAACTTAATATAAGTTATATTAGATGACTAATAAGAAGTCATTTGCCAGATAATGATCAAGAGGCATAAGTATATGTAGCCAGGTGGTGTGTCTATAGACCGTCTACAGTCTAAAGCCACCTCAATGTTATTTTAAGGACCTTTATTACCAAAGTTACTTTTGTCCATAGAGCATCGATAGCCTAAAAAACCACGCTCCGTGTAATTATTGACTACAAGTCAATTTATTTAGCAAATATGGTCATGTCCGTTGACTGCCCATAAATGTAGCCATGCTATGTGCGATTGTTGAACACCATAAGCCTAAGATGTAGCAAAATCAGTAGATTTTCTATATCCTGAAAATAGCCTCACTCCGTGTTACTGTTAACCGCTAATTACTTTTGTGTACCAAAATTGTGTGTGTCTGTAGTCCGCCTATAGCCTATGTATAAATTATTATTATAGCCACACTCCGTTCTATTCTTAAGTGATAAGGGCTTTTATACAGCCAAGTTTGTGTGTCCATAGACCTAACTTATGTGTATTATTACCTATAGGTCCCATAATACTCTATAGCCATTGCCTATGTGTATTATTATTATTATAGCCATGCCGTGTGCTATCTCCAGTAATAAGGGCTTTTTGTAGAGCCAAGTGGGTGTGTGAATAAACTGCCGATATCCTCTATATTATTATAACCGCACCCATACTTTTCTTGAGTGACCATAGTGCTAGCCTTTGAACCTTAAGGTTACCGGTTCGATCCTGAGAAAAGTTAGTAGCTTTAATGGTTCGAAACTAGCCACCAAGCTGCCATTGATTGCTTGACTATTAATTAATGACTCTGCCTAAAGAAAAGAACCAGCTGGTCTTAGACAATAACAAAGCTACACAAGGCATCACACCTATTCCCCTAGTGGAAATGGTCAATAGAGATCAATACAAAATTGTATTGATATCACTACACATCAATACATCTTGTAATGATATCAATAGATGTCTAATGATATCACTAGAAGTCAATACAACCAATAGATTCATATCAATAAAACATTTGGTGATGTTAATAGACATCAATAAAGATCAATACAATCACTAGACATCAATACATGAAACTTTCAGTGATATCATTACAGGTCTATGGATGTCAATAGAGATAAATAGAATCAATAGACATCAATAGAGGACTTTTGGTGATATCATCAGAGGCTTATTGATATCACTAGAGATCAATACAACAAATATAAATCATACAATTTGTGATCAATAAGGATCATTAAAGGTGAATAGGAGTCTATACACAAATAATACATCGATACATCAGTAATAAAGGAAATAACTTGGTGTATAATATTACAGGAATATTATATGGAAGTAGTTATGCTAAAAAGGAGCCGCAGGAAAAAGCTAGTCAGTAATAAAGGAAATAATATTAGTGTATAATATTACCGGTATATTATATAAAATGACTCAATTATTTTTCCATACATCTCACATGGATTTCATAATCAAAAAAGGGGAGGAGGGATTTTTTTATGGGAACCGGTATCACTGAACGTACCTTAAATTGACAATTCAGTATTAAAAATAAATAAGACTTTGGTAAAAATATGCATCTGTTAATGATTAAAAGGTTTAGTTAAGCCTTAATACATAATAATATTTTATTTTTAAAATAAAGGAATAAAGTTGTGGCATAGTTTTTAATTTACTGAATAGCAATTCAAAATTATTTGAATAGAAACAAATATTTTTTTGTGAAAAGATTAATTTATCTAGGCCTAACAACAATACTCCAACCAACACAATAATTTCCTTTTTATTAACTTATAAGGTCTTAAAACATTAAGCCAGTTTAAAATTTTGTGTTAATACTATTCACATTCAAATTCAAAACTTTGGCGCCAACCGTCCAAGGTTTTTTTTTATTTCTATGGTTTGCTGTTCAGCGATTGGATCAGCTGATACAGTTGGCGTTGGCAGCGCTGGCAGTGGCACTTTTTGTCGTTGACATTGACAACGACAACTCCAACTGTCATGTCGTCTCGATCTTGTGTCACTACTGAGTTGCTCAACTGTTATCTTTATTCTGAAATCTAACAGAAAATGTAGTTTCATATGGCAAATATATAAATTAAGTGAATATTTTTTTGCGGACTACAAATTATTACCTTAACTAAGCTGTGAATTTATCGTGGTGTATATTTGACTGCTGCAGACGACTGATACTGCACATCTAAGTTAGGTGATTGGTTTCCTATTCTCATGTGCAGGTGAGTTTAAATATTAATAAAAACTTTAATCTAATTAAAAACTAATAATAAGGCCTGTGATTTATTTCCTTAACTAGGATATTGCATTTCTTTTCAATCAATCCTGGAACAAATAAACTCTCTATTTTGGAGGTTAAGTTTGAGTAAGTAACTTATAAACTTTAAGAGATTAATTTTTTTCATTGTAGCTTTCTTTGCTGATTTTAAATGTAAGTGAGACCAGCAAATATCTTAAACCAGTAGTTAGAAGCAGTGTCTTTTTTTATAAAGCCTACTCTACTGGTAGGCCTATTTCAACTCTCCCATTCTGACTAACTTAGGTTAGGTTATGTTGTAGCCTTCAACGAAAAGGCTAAGTTCGTTATCAGACCCTATTGCTGTTTTTGATGTTTCCAATTTTGTGTTAATCTATAATTATTTCCAATCCGTCCATTTGGTAGGCCTAGTTGAAAAGCGATAAACTGCATAAAAGAAGTGAACAATCACAGAAATTTGGTTAGGGTTTAGGTCTATAGGTTGGTTTTTGTGATTTCTCTTCTATTGTTCATGCAAGTAGCCTATTTTTTAATCATCAATATGGTATACTAAAAATAATGTTATGAATGCATTTTTTTTTAATACAGTAATTACATTGTAATTGCAAACATCGATTAGTAACTTAGCAGTGGAGTTGGATGATAAACTTTTGCCATAAAAAGTAACAATTTTTCTTAAACTAAGAGTTATTGTTGGCCCAGCCAGTAAGTAATGATATCTGGTAGGTTAAGACAGGTTCTTTAGTACCTTACTACTTGGATGAAGGCCTAATAAATAAATCCTGAGAGGGTAAGTTTATATAATATGCAAAGCTTTTTTAAAACATAACTTCTCCCATCATAAGGTTATAAAACAAATCTAGGCCTAAATACCTTATATGTTCCCAGTTTGATATGAGAAATTAACAAAAAAATTATTAAGTTAACTTTATCATTAAGTAATTAATTAAAATAATTTTGGAGGAAAATGCAAACTGTTTAAGAACACTTAGGCCTAACTATGGATGGGGTAGGCCTATCAAAATATTGTCTCTTTTTTTTGCAATGCATATATATATTTTGTTCTAAAGTGCATAAGCAGCCCTTAGAGCTCTTTTACACATGCATTTTTTTCAGCCAAGAAAAATCGAATTAATATTTTTGTGTTGTGAATTTGCCAAGTACGAGGGTGGGCTTATTAATATCATTATTTATTACCTTTTGTACTCAACTTTCAAGTATTTTTCTTATTATATTACTGCGCCTTGGAATAGAAAACATGTGTTTGTCATGTGTCTGCAAAAACGTAGCATTTCCCAATTAAGACTTTGAGCAAACATCCTACTTATAATCGGCTCTACTGTTGTTAATTTCCCCCGCGACTAAGTTTTCTTAAACTGTTTACTGTTTTATACACAGATGACCAACATAAGAACTGTTCAAGACGGACAATAGTGATCAAATGCACTCATCTGTTCCAATCTATTAAATCATCCTTTTTGTCAACCTTACAAAAATGCATGCATATAAAAGAGCTCTGAAAGATAGTTTGTGTTCATAAGGCGCATTCCCCACGGATTGTAATACCGTCCACATTTGGCAGAGTTTTAAATGTCTCAATCAGCTGATATTTTTTATCCAGCAAGTACAAATTGAGCCTTTTATATGAGCACGTTAACAATAATGTGCAATGAAGCGGTATTAATGCCGGGGAATGTATTTTTGAATTGTAAACTTAAACAGCTGTTGATTGTTATATGATACATCATAAGAACTTGCAGAACTCTAAGCTGCACAGGTAGCCCTAGTAAAATTCTAAAATGTTAAGAGCTACAAATGATTTTGTTTCAGTTCCAGAAGGAAACATGTGAAGTACTACAGTAAATGAAAAAGAAGAGGCCTATGCTTGGATCATTCGGTAGCCTGTTTATATAACCTACAATATCCTGCAAGCAAAGGCGTAAGTAGATCTAGCCTATATCAGGGGTACAGAAAATGTATTAACTCCTAAAATTTCCCCCAATTCTAAACTGTTACGGATCAAAGATTTCAACCAAAGTTACTTGACATATATGCCTTTGTCTTAAAACTTAACAGCTTACAATAAGGCTGTGAAATGATAAATATTTTACTAGGGTAGGCTATATTAAAACACAAATAGGCCTACTTAATATCAAATCAAAACTACTTTCAGTGACTGTGTAGAATTTGTATTAGTATTTGTATACAACGACTTGTAATTTTAATATTCAACTCTTGTGATAGTTTAAAAAATACCACTGGTGTAGATATACAAAAAATGTTATAATTTCCCCCAAATTTTTCCAGACACCTGGAAATTTCCCTTGATCCTAGATTGTCGGATCGGACATACCCTGCACCCTGGCCTATATTGATTTAAACTGTGTGTAGACCTTTTACTTGATTACTTTCCAATTATTATCATGTCGTTCAATAATGTAGAGGCTGAAAGCTCTCATAGCCTATTTATTAAAATTGAACTATAACTCTTAATTTTTTTTAGGCAGAGTTAGGACTATTTAGTAAATTAATTAATTTTTTAATTAAGTAATTTTTTCCGCACAATCTCAGTTGCAGAAGCTTGTTTAGGTATAAAGTAAAGTCTAGTAATAAACTTAATGAAACTTGTGAAACAATCCCCAAATTTATGTTTGTATTCAGTGTACAGTAACTCGCAGGCAGACCCAATTTTTGTACCTATGCTTCAATAGTTAGATTGTAGTATTAAGGTTCCTTAAATGTATTATTAAGTTAAACAAAGTTTTTTTTTTTTAATCAGTCTTATTGTGATTAGGCCTAGTATGAAATGAACAATACTGACCCATAACTCGTGAGAGATGATTAATGTTGTTAAACCTCCACTTTCTCTCAGTTCATCATCACAGTTGTTTGCAAGAAATAATGAAATTTTGTGTCAAGTCATTTGTCTGTGTGTATGCCTATGTAGGCTACACTTTTTCTGAGAATACCACATACAGCGGTCCTCGGCTAGCGCCTCGGCAGTAAAATTTGACCTCGTATAGCCCCAGGGTATGATGCGGTCGCATTTTGTGACACTAGCCACAAAATGCGATAATTTTCGGGCAGCTTCTTGCGATTTTGTTGCAAGGATTTATATTGGTAATGGACATACCATGTACAATAAAATATGTTTTTAAATTCCACGTTCCCCAAGTTTCCAACCATAAACTGTTGTCTATAGTTCATCATTTTAACAATGTTACTCGCGGTTTTATTTAGTGAACAGCCTTCAAACTTCTAGAGCGACGCGATCACAACTGTGCCTCACCGCCCATACCGTCCTGCAAGTTTACTTACTACGTCGCTCACTCACTGGATCGAAATGGCCGTTTGCGCAATGGGTAAACAAAACAAACCCTAATTACTAAAAAAAATTAATAAAAAACAACAGTTGTGGGTACCTGTAGTGGCTATGTCTGCTTGCTGCTCTCTCTCGCTGATTGTGATCGCATTTCGTGTTCATCACAACAGTCGTTGAGGTTATGTTCTGTTTGACATTTTAACTATCTTATATTAAATTAGAACAATATCTGGTCATAGAAAAAACTAAATATTTTAGTTGTGAAAGATAACTGGTAAATAGGCTGCATGCGATGAAAATGCTACATAATTTCTATTTTTGCTACAAGTCTCCAAGAGATTCTAGTATTTTTGCTCTAAATGTTTTCCCCAGCTTAAACCCTGTAGAGTCCTAGCGATGAAATATACAAATTAGCAACATTAGGCCTTCTGTTCACACTGTTTGATTGTAGTTTATTGGTTGCAGGTCTCTCCTAAGAACATGGAAAACTGAGAATCAACTGGAATCCAGCAAATGAAAGCAGAAGCCAATTGTGAAATATTTATATGAAGTTTCGATTTCTGTAGTTAAAATTGGACTGAAAAAATAATAATGAAATAAGGGTTAATGTTATTTACGAACTGTTTTCATTATCATTTTATTAAAAATCGTAAAAGAAAAATATTTTGTTTGTATTTGAGACAACCATTTTTTATATATATATATTAAATTTGTATTTTATTTTTAGCATAGGCTACATTTTTCGTGGGATTGAAAAATAAACTCTACGGTGTAAAATTTTGGGTAAAAATAATTTATTAAGGCTATACCAATGATTACTAGTAAAGTAAATATTAATTGTTCATGTTCAGTTTAAATTGTGTTCAGTTTATAGGTTTTCACTTTAATCTGATGTTTTTAGTATTTGAGTTTGTGTTATGTTAATACAACCACCGTTTCTTAATTTTATTAATATTTTATTTTATCACTGTTAAATTTGAGATTGACTCAGACAACCCCAACAAGTCTCCCAATCCTCCTCCAGAAATGGCCACCTCTGTCCCAGATTTAGTCACTTCCAAAATCTGCTGGAACTGGGCTAGAGCTCGACCATAAAAGGTGTACCCTAGAGCTGGCCCAGTTTTGGCTAATTTTGAAAGTGACGTCCAGATCTGGCCCAAAATTATTTTTTCCATCAGGGATTCAGTATGATCAATAAGATCAATAGACATCAATAGGTGTGTAGTGATACGTTGTGATATCAATACGTAATTGGACCAATAGAGATCACTAGACATCAATAAGGAATCTTATTGATCTCTATTGATTTAGCTGTATTGATACGTAGTGATACGTATTGATCTCTATTGGTCCAATTCTGTAGTGATATCAATACGTATCACTACAATTTTTTTTATTGATCTCTATTGATCATTTCCCTACACTCATCCTTCATTCATATTCGTCTTAAAACACCCTAGCAGCGTCAGCACCTTAGAAAGTAGTGATAAGTGACAAGGCTTTCATAGCCTATAACCAAGTGTGTATGTCCATAGACCACCTATAGCCTATGTGTATATTATAGCCAAGTTTACTGTGAGCTATTCTTGAGTGATGAAGGCTCAGGTTGAAATAACAAAATGTGTTCCAACATTACTCGATACATCTATCCATTGACAGTCTCGGATTTGGCCTAATAATGACTGGTAGGACTGGTCGAAATCGATCGCCATTATAAGATTTTTCTTAATTTATATATTATTTAAGTTATTATCTTGTTACTTATACAATTGCAGGGTAAGTGTAAATATACTGAGTAGTGTTGGAAGACTATTATTTCCACCTGAGTAACAGTACCAACACGTTACTTGTATAATGCTAATTGAGAAGTTATAGGCTTACTTGAAGGCCTAACCAAGTATGTGTGTGTGCCTTTTGACAGTCTAGAGCTTAAACATAGCTGCAATATGTGTGATTGTTTAGCCTTCCAAGAGCATTTATACAACCAAGTGGTGTTTCTCTAAGACCTACAGCCTATATAAAAGCCATGCTCGATATGACTGATGGGAACAAAGGACCTTTAAATAGCCAAGTGGCGTGTTTCTGAAGATCTTAGACTAAATAAAGCCACGCTCAATGCAAATGTTGAGCACTAAGAACCTTATATAGCCAGTTGCTGTGTGTCCGTAAACCTATAGCCTAAATAAAGCCATGCTTATGAGATAGTTGAGCACCGAGAACCTGTATGTAACCAAGTGGTTTTTTACTGTAGAAGGCCACAACCGTAGCCTAAAAGGATGTACACTCCATGTATTTGCTGAGGACTAAGAGAATTCATATAGCAAAGTTTTGCATGTTCATTGACAATCTTTAGCCTAGATTAAGGCATGGGCCAGATTTTTTTTAGGGCTAAAGGCCTTATCTAGCCAAATTGTGTGTGTGTCAGTAGACTGTCTAACTTACAGACATACTCCATGCAATTTTTGAGTACTCGGGGTATCATAGCCAAGTTGTGTGTTTCCGGAGACCCCATAGCCTAAATATTGTTTCTCTCCTTGTAATCGTTTGGCATTAATAGAAATAATGTAGCCAAGTGGCACAATCTGATAGGCCTTTGCTAGTCTATAGCCTACATGAAGCCATACTCTGTATAATTGTTGATAAGGGGAAATCTTTTCATGAATAAATAGTTTATAATTTGGATTATGAAAGGAAATGAAACTCCAGTGTATGCTTCCTAGGCACATTCCATAAGGGTGTTTTAGTTATCCCTGTAAGTCCCTGATATAGACCAGCATCAATCTAGCCTTCATGTATAATAAATCTAAACTAAATTAATTGAACATTGTTATAAAAAGAAAATTTTACTCTTGTATTAATATTAACTGAGTAGGCCTTTGTCCATAAAAAAATAAGACTAAATAAGTTTTAATGCAAAATTAACTTAATGAAATAAGTTAATCATTAACTTGTGAATTGATATTTTTTATGATAAAGTTCAATTTATTTGCCTACTAAGAGTAACTTAGTACATTACACTTCTGATATGATAGTGTGCAGCAGGGAGGATGAATTCCTAAAAAAAAAAAAAAAACACAATATTTCTGTTGGCTCACGTTACAATTGAAATTATTTACTCGAAGTCAAGTAGAGATTGTAGGTTACTTTGAATAATGATTCATGTTGCCTGTGAAATTATGTAATCAAATGAGTCATAAGACATAAGACGTTTATTTGTCATTTTTTACATGTTTACATGCATAGACAAGTCAAGTTGTTTTCACACAATTGTATTCGTCACATATTCATCGATGAAATACAAAATTTAAAATATAATCTGAGATTCAAAGGTATATATATATATATATATATATATATATATATATATATATATATATATATATATGTATATACATAATATAGTGTACATGACGAGAGATTACAAATAAATAAGTAACTTTATGCTATTTCATTAAATAAATTATCAGGCAGATCAAAATATTCTTTTACACTATAGAGTGGATTACTTAATACAAGAATGCATGCAATTTTCCCTTAAATATCTTGTCACTTAAACTAATCACAGCCAATGGTAATCTATTATATAGCCTAATGCCCATAACAATGTGTCCGGACCTAGTTTTTTCCAAGCGAACTTGTGGTACATTTAATTTTCTACAGTTTCTAGTGCCAAGACTATGTATATTATTTCTACAATCATAACTATCCTTATTTTTGTGAGTAAACCATAAAAGTTGAAAAATATACAAATTAATGACAGTCATTAGTCCTAATTCTATAAAAAGCGGTTTGCAGTGTGCTAATCTATCTTTCTTCATAATTATTCTAATAATCTTTTTTTGTAATAACTTACTTCCTGAATTTTACTTGAACTACCATATAACATCAAACCATAGCATGCTAATGATTGAAATAACGAATAATAGGCTGACTTGCTGACACAATTGCTCGTTTAAAGCAGTTAGCATTTCATCTGTACAGTCGTGCATTTCTATGGGACAACAAGTAGGCCTAAAATGCCCAAAGATTGATAAGAGAAGAACGTCAAGTCTAAAGTCAGCGAGATGGTCTTTATATCTGCCTAGTTTCAAAAGCAACCCAAATAGACTAACATCAAGTCTATTTACAACTTATTTACTTTTTTTATAATTTTTTTATAATTTCCATCACTAGTCAGCGAGATGGTCTTTATATAAAGGCCTAGTTTCAAAATTAATCCAAATTGACAAACATTAATATTAAGGCTTAGTTTCAAAAGTATAATCTATGGATTAAGGCAATATAACAAGTTTTATACTCATTGAATTTGGCTTCACTGACTACAGGACTGTGATTGCCCAGTCCAACAAAGCTACACAAGGCATCACACCTATTCTACACTCATCCTTCATTCATATTTGTCTTAAAAACACCCTGGTATTAAGGGTCCAGACCCTACAAAGCTAACCACAAAACAATCACCTTTGTGCGCTGTTACAAGAATTACTCGGTTTTCATGTGTGAGGTCCTATTATAGGCACTATTCCCAGTCAGCACACAATGTGAAAATCACGTTTTTTTCACGTAAAAAAAGGTGAAAACGTAAAAGTAAAAAATAATACGTTTTTTTCATGTGAAAATAACGTAAAAATGTGAAAGTAAAAAAAACGTGAAATTTAAAACGTGATTTTCACCAAAATTTGTTTACCTTTTTTTACTTAATGTTTTAAAGGTAAAAATTAAGTGAAACAAAAACGTCATTTTCACGTCTTTTTTTCACGTTATTTTAACGTGAAATTGAGTGCGCTTTTCACATTATAATCACGATATAATAACGTGATTTTCACCTTTTTTTTAACGTAAAAATAACGTTAAAAGTAAAATTTAAAACGTTATTTTCACGTAAAAATAACGTTTTTGTGCTATCTGGGTATGCCGCCATCAAGATCCAAAAATAATGTTTTTGATCTGAGATGAAACGCGAATAAAATCAATTTTTAAAATATACTCAACAAAAACCATGAGCACAGATACACTGAGCCATCTGTTCTCAAGTACAAGGAAGGTTGAGTATTAAATGTATAAATAGTAAATTAAATCCATCTGAAGTACAGCAGAAGTGGCCGAGAAAGTAAAGGCGCTAGGACAGTGATAGAAAGATTGAGGGTTCAAATCCAGGTGGAGGTAAGAAATTTTTGATCGACTTTATTTACATTTTTTAATGTGTTGGTTAGAAAAAAAGCATTCATTTACAAATTTTTGAAAAAAATTTGTAAAATGTTCAGTAAAACATAAGTTAAAAAGGTAAAAATTAAGTTAAACAAAAACGTTATATTCACGTAGTATTTTTACGTTTTTTTAACGTAAAAAAGTGTGACACTCGCACGTTATAATCACGTGAAAAAAACGTTATAAATCCGTTTCTTGACGTAATAATAATGTCAAAAATGTTAAAAGGAAACGTTATTTTCACGTCTTTTTTACGTTTATGTGCTATCTGGGTTATGGGGCACTATATAGCTTTTCACAGGGAATTCGTTTGTAAAACCACAGGTTTGAGAGCGCTAATACCTTGGGGGACACCCTAATACATGTAGTTTCAAGAACAGTGTCGTGACTGTATAGATTATAGTGTGTTCGAACTGTTGTTTAAATTTTGCAGATGGCAAGTTCAGTTTGTGTATGTCATGTTTTCCACACTCCCACGGATTTAGCGAGGATGCCACTAAGTCCAGGCAACGTTGACGTCTGGTTAGTTGACAGTTGGCAATGAATTCTCTGACGCTGCTCTATAGGCTCTTGGCTGTCTGTGGACACCACCTTTTGACTACTACAAATAGGCACGTGGCGTTTATCACTCTAAATGAGCTAGGTTACATTTTTTAGGCTCTTGCCGTTTTACACCACTTGGCTATGTTGAGGCTGTTGGCAGTCTGCGGACATGCATTAATTCACTGTAATACATAGGCTCTTGGTGATCCAAGGATGGAAGCCGTTTGGCTATAATCATGCTCTTGGCAGTCAAATTGATTTTGTCCAAAATTCTGTTTACTTACTTGTCATAAAATACTTGTAGAAATCCCACTGGTAATCTTCCAGCTGTGATCGTCATCTGGGTTGCTTGGGTACGGGAATTAATTACTCCTAAAAGTACTCATGTAGGGAGTAGATGGCATTTTCTAACTTTTTTCACTGAATAAATTTAAGCGGATATAATGATTTTGTATTATACTTGACTTTAAACAAACACTATAAATAGCTTCCGTGTATAAACACTACTTAGATATAATTAGTCAAGCCTATGGAAAAGGTATGAGTTTAGTGGGTATGGCTCAGGTGAATCCCATAACATCCGTTAAGAGATTCCCAACTTCTCACACACAAAAAACCCGTCTTCCCGGCATTGAATTTTCTGATTGCCATTCTTTAGGGCCCTTAAAAACAAAATGTATTTCAAACTGCTTACGGTTGACAAGTAACTACTTGAGCACTGTATTGGGCTCCTGTTTCTACCCCATACATTGCTGTTTCTGGCATACTTATAAATTATCTGATTGATTGCACTACTTACACTAATGAGTACTTGTTTGTGATAGCCTACATAAGCCATTATTTTACAGTGCCCTGTAATGGTATAGGTTAAGTTTGTTATATGGGTCATAAATACTTTTAGTAACTCCAGACAAGTCACGTTATAGTAATGAAACATAATTCCGGCTATATGGACAGTTATAAATAGGCCAAGGTCAGGTCGTTGATAGGAGCATCTGTCCGTCGATCCGTGGTCACGGTTGATTTTCGGAGTGATTAATTCTGTGTTTTCTCTTCACGGTGAATAACTTTTGAAAGAATTTTTAACATATTTGGGTAGTAACATAATTAACCTAACTGCCATAGCGCACTGTAAACTTTTGGCTGAATGCGTGTAGTGGGCTGGTATCATGGCCACAAGCAGAGATGCTTTCACCGCGATCATCAGTGATATGGCTAACTTTAGCAAGCAGAGCTCAAAAACTGTAAAACTAAATAACGTGTAATTTTCACATAGTCTTTAATAAATAGTCTTCTTTATATTGATGCGTTTTTTAAAGATCCCAGTTTGAAATAGCATAAAAAAATATAGTGGCTTATGTATAATTAACAATTACGCTATCAGATATAAAAAATATGTGACCACCATGCAAATCATTTGTTATCCTATAATAACAAATACAAAATAACAATTTCACACAATGCATGTAGCAAACATGCAGCATTACAACATTAGGTGTTCGTTGCAGAACACTATAAGTCTTTTATAGGTATATTGGCAGGATATGCATCAGGTGAAAGTTAAAAAGTAATCGATTCCAATTTCATTATAAAAACTTTATTGGTCCCTTGTTTTATCAATCATGAAAACAAAATAAAATTTGAAAATTTAATAATATATACCATTTATATACAAACAATATTTGATTCTTATGGTACAAACATGACATGACAAAATGGAAAAATATATACTCTTTAAAAACGTAACAATCAGGCAGTCACACTGATGTAACATAACAATTAGGCAGTCGGGCTGACTCAATGTAACAATCAGTCAGTCGTTGGTCAGTGTCAGTATTCGCTGATCCCCAGGGCTTCCCCCACTTGTACCAGGTAACGACTCTTCAGAGGAAGGAAGTACTTTTTGTGACTATCCACAGATTCACACTGCAAAATAATGGATCACTTTATTGGGTAACTGAATGTAAAATGTAGTTATTTTGATGCAGTGGAATCGAATAGTTATGCTTTTCGCTGTAACATCTTAAATGAAGCAGTTACCGTAATGTCAGTTCTGTTCCAAAGGTTTAAGTACAAGATTTTGTAAAGAGGGTTTATTAGCAAGCAAATATCACAGATATATAATCTAAAGTCATATTACAAGAATATGGTGAGGCTGGGTATTTGAGTGGTTATAGTTTTTGCCTTTAAATCCAAAGGTTTGCCGGTTTTATCCTGAGAAAAGTTAGTAGCTTTTTAAAGGTTCAACTCCGGACCCAGTTGCCATTTGTCTTTGAGCTATTAATTAATTATGGTATATATAACATATGATCGATAGTAACAAGACCAGGGTTTGGACCATTCCCCAGAAACACCAAAAAATAAAAAACTGCAGGGTGCAAAATTCTCTCGGTTGCATAGAGCAGAAGTTCTCAACCTGGGGTACGCGAACCCTTAGGAGTTCACGGAGGAGTCCACGGGGGTTCGTAAGAGATAAATTGATAATGGCGGACACGAAAATTTTAGCCTACTTTTATAAAATGACTTTGAAATAACTAGACGAATTTCACCATAACAGTCAAAGATTTTCAACCGGTAACAGTTTGAAATATTTTCAAACGATATAAAAAATCGTTATAAAAAATTCGTCAATGTTATCAATATTGACGAATAAGTTTACAAGGTCAACGTTAGACCCACAGTAGACTATTTCATAATTGCTCTGTCCAGAGACTCAACTACTCAATCAATTCATTAGTAACAACTTTGAAAATTTGGCAATACTGCTCATATCTCTCCTTTAAGCTGCTAATCTCTCCTCTAAGTTCCTATATTTATTAAAAATAAATATAGGAACAGACTAGATGCAGCGCCAGATATGAGGATTTATTTGTCTTCTTTTGAGCCCAACTTTAAAAAACTTAGTTCATCAAAGCAGGCTCAGGGCTCACAATAAGACTATAACCGCTTACAAGTGAGTGTAAGATCCAGCTCTAGTTATAAAGTAATAAAGTCTTTATATATATATATATATATATATATATATACATAGCCTATATATATATATGTATATATATTGAGTAAAAATAGACTTTCCTAATTAATAACCTTCTGAAGTTTTTTTGTAATTTGTTTATAGACATTTTAAAAATTTAATTACAAATGGGTTAAAAATATAGTTATAACTTACTAATAACCTTCATTGTTTACTAAGTACTTTAGTTTTGGTTCATTTACCCCGATTCATAATAAACGCTATAGTAGGCTGATACTTAATTTGTGGATACAAATTATCTACGGCCCTATAAGGGGTACAATTCATGAAAACACATTGACTTAGGGGTTTGCGAGGTGAATAAGGTTGAGAACCGCTGGCATAGAGCATGGCCTCGCTCAGCCCCAGACCAAGCTTTCACAGGGAATTCGTTTGTAAAACCACGGGCTTGAAAGCGCTAATACCTTGGGGGACACCCTAATACATGTAGTTTCAAGAACAGTGTCGTGACTGTATAGATTATAGTGTGCTCGAACCGTTGTTTAAATTTTGCAGATGGCAAGTTCAGTTTGTGTAACCATGATTTTATTTTGTAATGTTATTGTGTATTGTATTGTATGTTTTGTTTCAAATGATTATTTAACTGAACCATTATATTGGCTTTACTAAGGCAATAACGCTGCAATAAGGTAACAAGGCTGGGAGTATCGTGTTCAACAGAAGTTGAACATGTTATTATTCAACTCTGCCCTAAAACTAAAAAAATGAAAACTCAGCTTAGAGTGACTTAGGATAACCCAGGAGTCTTAGATAAACGGGGAGTGAACCGAAATTAGACTCTGAAGTGCTGAAACACCTAATATGGAGTGTATTAAACAGTAAAGTAATGTATTAAAAACTAAAAAAATCCCTTTCTAGATTTTTTACTTCCTTTATAATAGCATTCATTAACCATGAAACATAATTTGTTATTGTATACTTACTGTAGGCTCAGAAATATTGAAGAAAGAAAGGGGCATAGTTGGCTTGTCTTTATTAAACCATAGTTTTTCTCTAAATCTTTTTTCCACAGGAAATATATGACCTTCTGTGCTAAATATGTACTTATCAAAATGTTTATTTACATGGTTGTCTTTATCAAATAGCTGCAATAAAAACAAAAATAGTATGAGGTTATGGAATCAATAATAGGTGGTGATGAATACTAACACCATGAGAGCATGCCGAGCACCTGAAGACATTAAATCTCTCTTTATTAAAAAATCACAAGGAAATAATATGTTGTTTAAGTAAAATTAACACTCCTAAATGTGGTTTATTGTATTTTAATATGCAACAATTGCATTACAGTGGAACCTCGATATATCGAACATGAAGGGGAATGTGAAAACTTAGTAATATCGAGGGGCTCGATAACGGTACTGAGGTTCGTTATATCAAGGTAGTTATTGACCATCTTTGATGTACTGAGGTCATCAAAACCTCCCATTACTTATTTCCAATAGGAGTAGCAAGTGAGGAGTGAATATGGTTTTACTGTTATTGGATAACTTACATTTTGCCATTGCAAAAAAGAATAGCAGTCCATTGTAACATGTTAATCTACTTTAAACCCTTCAACTAAATTTTGTCTCTTAACTAACTGATCATGAGAAAAAATATAAACGGTGACGCAGAAAACTAAACAGTGCTCAAACACGCAAACAGGCATCGAGCAGGATTTGACAACGTCTGCAGTCTTATACATGTAGTAAACTTTGGTTTGTAAAACCAATACTCATGAGAATAATGTAAAATGAATATGTAAAAAAATGCAAACAAATGCTAAAAATAATTTTGCAATTAATATAACAAAACTAACACAATTAATAATGTACGGTAACTGCAAACGAAGGAAACAAAAACAGCGTAAGAACACAAAGGAGCACAGACACTATACATGGGATGCAACGTGTGTAGAGCGACAGGATGCAACATGAAAGAAAATGGTTGAGTTCAAAGATTCACTTTGTTATTCTTTTTTAACTTTGATACGTTGAGGTTTTGCAATAAAAACAATATGAAAAGGTTCTAGGTCGTGCATTGGCACTACAAAAGTTTGAAATATTGAGGTTATCTTATTGAATAAGCTTAACCATTAATTTAAACAATAATTAATTAAAACATTAATTAATTAAACATTCCATTAATTAATTAAAACAATTAGGAGAATGACTAATCCTTTGATATACTGAAGCAGAAATAACATGAAATGAAATAACATAAGAAATAAATAGGAAGGTTCAAGGGGAATAGGAAAACATTATTACATCGATGAATTTGATGTATTGAGGTTCAATATATCAAGGTTCCACTCTATGAAGGTTTTTAAGCCTTGTGTGAGAGGTAAGTAAAAACTCGAGCAAAGCGAATGTTCTAAATATCCCATGAGTGGCATAAAGGCTGAACACAATTGTACCTCTCTTGCAAACACCAGGTGAGTCCCAAGTTTCTATTAACAATGTTGTAAATCACAAGAAACACAGTGAAGTAAGGACCACAGGTTACGCCCATTATAGCGGGATTGTGCAGGCTACATGTAGGTGTGCTGCATGACCTAGAGGGAGGGAAGGAAAGCAATCAGGAGCGGCTGTGATGGTGGTAGGGATACCCCTCTCTCCGCCACTCTAGTTGACCGGAAGTGGAGGGGACTGCTAGGCAAGGAGGGGGGAGAGGAGAGGGGTTCGGCAACAGTGCTGCCCGCTTGAGGTACATCTAGGAACTGCATGTGTAGACTACTGTCGTACGCTATACACCCAATTCACGCACGCCTACGTGTATCCTCTGCTACCTTTTCTTCTCTGTACAAGCAATTAATGTATGACTTGTGTTACTGAATACTTCATAAATCCTGGAAAAACTTGACTGAGAACTGTTGCTAAACCTATCAATCTCATTTACAAATCAGAACTATTCAATGTAATCACTAAAATCAGCAAATTACGATCCACCCTTGACTTACACATAAATTGTTAACAAACCTCATTGTCTGAGGAAAATTAATTTTATAAAGTGTTATAATTGTATCAACAATTGTAAGTGTTGTATTGTTTAAACTTACTAGATAAAGGTATTTGGCAGTCTCACTCAGGAAGAAACTCTCCATCCTGTCCTCAAGACTCATATCCGACACACTGTGAACCGTCGCATAGCCACATTCGGTTCTCGTGTACTGGTTCAGGTTCTCCAGGATTTCTCGGCCCACATGAAGGTAGAAGGGACTTTTTGTAGCCTAGAATTAAAATTATAATAATTTTGTTTGTACGATAATTTATAAAAAAAATTATCCTTCTTAAGGATAAGACTGTAAGTAACCAACATATTATCAAAGCTTCAAACAAGTTTCAAAATAAAATTTCTGAATGACATTATTAAATTCCAGGACAATTGGTATTGTAAAACATTAAGTATGCTAGGAAACACTTCAATTTTTTTAACCAACCAAAACTGTGTAAGACCGACTGATTTAATGTTTAAATTTTTTTGATAGGAATGTAATTTGATCAAAGGAATAAACTTTAATTATTCTACAATCATTGTTAGACAGTGAAATAATAAACTGCTATTCCACACAGATTTGCTAGGATCTCAGTATCTCAAAGGTAGTTGTGAAAACCAAACGCCTTGTCCTCAAGACGTGTAATATTTTGCCAAAACACAAGGTTTACCCCAATGCTGCTTAGGGCTTACAAGTGTACACAAGTTCTACAAGTCTATAGTGCACAAAACATCACATTTTAAAATTTGCAGTAAGGAATGTGATTTTTTTAAATGTATTCTGTAGTATCTAACCAAAACAAAACCTAAAAACATTTATTAATTTGACATTTATCATTCTTTTGCTTGAGTAAAGTGTTTGAATCTATTGTCCTCAGATGCCGTTGAGAGTTAGCTTGCTTTATTGCAGCCACATGCTTTAGCTTTAGCATCAAAGTGGCTCACCATTGTCTAGTCCCCATGGGGTACCCCATACATAAAGGTCCTCTATGTATACTAGTCCTCTCACATCAATACTAGTGATCATTATTATTTAAACACTCTGCTAGAGAAAGCTCTAGAACTACACAAAAAGATTAACTGGATCGAATCTAAAAAATCACTGATCGCACACCCCTACTATTTTGTGTCCTATGCCTGTGAGAACATCCAAAAGCGAAGCGATGAGACTGTACACTTCAGTGGGAGAGTACTATTAAGAGTCTGCAGTACTAGCTGCCATCTTGGGTTTTTGTTCCCATAAGACTAATGTTAAGTTTCAAATGTCCGCTACACCTTTAATATTGGTTGAGAAAGATTCATCTTTATGTCATTTTAAAGGAAATTTTAATACCTAAGGTCCTATAAAATTTGTAAGTTTTATATTACTGATTGTTAGATTAATAAACAACAAAGTATTCTCAACATTTTTGTATGAAAATGGACATGTTTTTCCAGTACTTTTATTTTATAAATCGATCTACAATTTTTATTTGACAGTCTCCTAGACCAGGGCCGCCCCGAGGCTAATAGGCGCCTGGGGCAAGGTTTCCATCTGCCCCCCCCCAAAATTCATTAATTGGCGTACCTTGTGAACTATAATGTTAAATTACAATTGGAAGCATTAAATAAGATGCATAGCTAAATTTCAATGTTGTTGGTTTGAATAAACTAATAAAAAAAATTCACTTGTACTACATATAAAGATTTGTTGACACTGCCATTTGCTGACAACACATGGGGTCTACGTCTGGTCTTGTAGACTGTCACTCGCTAACCAAAGACAAACTGCACTTAAAAATTTAAGGACACTTAGAATTGAATCCTAACAACAGTTGTTGATTGAATACTAAATGAAAAAAAATAATGATTTTTACTAAAACGATTGTGATTCAAGAATAATGTTTTACTGGATTCATCAATGCAACCATAACAATATCGTGATCTCAGAGTACAAGTAAACCTAACGCATCAATGTTAATATGAAATGGAGTTTTCAAAAACAAATAATATTTCAAAATAACAAATATAACATATTATTTCCATGAGCAGTCATTCTAATTTATATGTATCGTCATTTTGATTATCTTAAGTTTTCGTGTTTTTACAATTTTTGTGAAGTTTGAGAATTTATAATACCGGGATTTCACCACGGCCACGGCGCCCCCTTGGCCGTGGCGCCCAGGGCAACCCTGTCCTAGATATTAAATTTCCTTTAAAATAACATAAAGATGAATCTTTTTTTACCAATATTAAAGGTGTAGTGGATGTTTCAAATTTAACATTGGTCTTATGGGAATAAAGTTCTAAGACGGCAGGTACTGCAGACTCTTAAGTCGTCCTTGTGTTGGAAATACTTGTCTTCCTGGGTTGGAATTTTCGGATACTGTAGAACAATCTTAAATTTCATTATTCAACTAAAGTTCATTGCCAAGTTTCTCAAGACAACCTCTTTCCTACCAACTTATAAAATATTATTATAAGGTGTATTTGTAGTCAACTAAAATTTTATTGGTTTCCAAACCTATTTATAAATTGAAATTCTTATCCCTAAATTTCACAAATAAATTTTATTAAACAATAGTAAAAATTAACAATTGACAGGTTGGTACCTGGTAAAGCAGATATGTGGACTCCATCAGTTCAGGACGGAGGGGGTAAAATGTCACATCTGCGGCCAAACTCTTCCAGTTCCAACGTTCGGGCAAAACACCAAAACGCTTCCAGATAAGGTAGTAAAGTGCATGTGTGCAGATTGCCTCATCAATGTCCCCATGAAGAACCTACAAGTATAGTTTATTATTCCTATACACTCCAAAAATAGAGCAAAAAAATTTTAAATCTATAAAGAAATCTAAGGTTAAGTATTGTACAAGTAATTACTTGTTCTTTTAAAGACACTTAAAACATATTACAAATGGGGGTTTTCATCAGATCTAAAAGGCAAAATCCAAGCCCTAACAAGCTGTCTTGCACATTAAGAGCTAGACACAACGAAAGTTTATTCAACAATTTATGAATAAAAATATTTATAAAATGCATAGATGTGTGATCGGTGTTAGGGTCAGAGTGTGAACTTGTACCTTTTGTTATGCAAAACAAGTTTAAATTTTTTTTTAAACTATTACTTATCATTTTCATTATTCTATGAGAGATGAAGAGTTTTTGTTACATTCTTTCTCAAAGTTTTAAGAAGGGTTTTTGTTACATTCTTTCTCAAAGTTTTAAGAATTTAGGCCTAGTTCATTACATTTCTAGTAATTACGGTGACAAACCTGTATGCCAGCGAATGCAGCTTGGAGAGAATCTATCCAGGTAGTGTGAATGGACCCTGTGTTCATATCAACATTAACAAACAGTGGGTGATCGCCCACTCCTTTGTTGCAGTGTGGACGGCTGCAAATTATCATCATAAGTTACATTCGATTTTGATAAATTCAGAAAAATAACTGTAGTAATATTCTAACAATGTCAGTAATTTAAAATGTCATTAGGAAACATACATAGTAGGTAAAACTTTGTACGGAGTATTTAACTAAAATATAGTTCAAAATCCTGAGTATGATTCCAATGATTCTTCAAAACAACTCTTCAATATACTTTTAATGAAAATGTATTCAGCTACAACTGTAAGATATTGTAACAAATACCGTAATAATTATTGTATTGTGGATGAGCCAATGTATTTTTATTAAATTGAACTGGCAAGTAATAAGTTTTGAGTACTAATGATGAGTATTTATAGCATCACCCATTTAAGCCGTTTATCTACATGACCTCAGATCTTTTGATTACTATCCATTAATCAATCATTTATGTTGGAGGTGTAGAACAAAGACTATTCTTTGGGTAACGTGAGTTTTTTTTGCTTGTTCTGTTAGTTTTAAAAACAAACAAAATGCTATAAATTTTAAATATATTAAAATTTATATATATATATATATACAGTGTGTTCATTTTTTTATGCTCACCATTGGGATCTCGCAAACTATAAAAGTTACAGCAAAGATCAAATTAGCAAAGTAGTGCGGAATTATAAGCTGAACAAAATGATGTGTAAAAATCCCAGATATTTCTACTGGTCCGTTCGCTGTGCTCGAAAAACTGTTTTTTGCTCAAAACTTCTTTTGCCTATAACTTTGTTATTTGTTGAAATACAAAAAAAACTTTTTAGATAAAACTTTACTGAAATTTTACGTAGATTCTGAATATTAAAAATAAAATTATTTACTTCAAACGGTTTTTGAGATATTTTAGACAAGTTGATTCTTTTTAATGCAAGTATGTATTTTTTCATCATCATTAAAAAGAAATAATTTTTCTGATCTCAAAAATACCAAATATGGCATATTTATTTATCATAATAATTATTTAATTATAAAAAATGTGATTAACCCTTAAGTGGGCGCGCGGGGTCCAGTGAGACCCCAGGGTTGGAATTTTTGCTCTGGTAGCTAAAGTGGGTTGACAACAGTGGTGAGCGGCCTGATACCTTCAAGTGACACCCCCTCCCACCTGTCAAACCGGTTTTCGTCAGTTAATTGCATTCCATTGTGGGGTAAACTTGCCTCTGGGGTCCGTACCTACCCCGCGCGCCCAGTTACGTTTTATGGCAGTTGTGGTTTTCCCATGCATTTAATTAACATTAGAAAGTTAAATTTTATTTTTTTTAAATATTTCGGCTGTTTTTTACGAGTTGTAACGATGAATGACGAAGAACGGAATGCTGCCAGAATTAAAAAATATCTTTTGGAGGACATTAGTGAAGGTGATGATATTTTTGAGTAGTGACTCAAAAATGACCCGAGATGACTCAGAGTAATGGCCATGATGTATTTTTACAATTATTTTTAAGTAACTACCAAATATATTATTCAGTTTTTCTTTAAAAAAAATTTAAAAAAGTTTAAGGCGTGTGTTTAGTTTTTTTACGATGAAGTACCGTAATTTATTAAAATTTTTGTTGTGTAAGTTTGGGTTTAAAAAATAAGCAACCTATCGACATAATACCAATAATATTATTATTTTTCTGTAGTAACATTACTAATTTACAAGGATATAAGGTTAAAAAAAATTTTAAATTTCAATGTAAACTATTTAATGCAAATTAAAAAGACCCTTGTATATTTTATCATAATTTTCTAAATTTTGGAAAAAAATACAAATAGTATTTAAATGTGTCTACAACTGCTTGTAAGTGATATAAAACAGTTAACAACACTCCAAACTTTGATAAAACAGGAACAATTGTGAAAAAACTTTGTTTCGTAATTTAATATAAAAGTTAAAAATTGGGGTCCGACAGGACCCCGCGCGCCTAGTAGTGTCACAAAAAACCGCGCGCCCACTTAAGGGTTAATAAGCAACCCTGAAATGCTAATAATGAGGATGCTTCTAACATGCGGTGCAACAATGGTGTAAATCAGCTGCTTTTCATTTTGTGTTTCATATTTTGTTGCTTACATTGTTGATCAGCTGTTTACCGGCATCCCATGTAACAGCTGATTTACACGTTTTATGGGAACTGCGGACGCCGGTAAACAGCTGATCAACAATGTAAGCAACAAAATATGAAACACAAAATGAAAAACAGCTGATTTACACCATTGTTGCACCGCATGTTAGAAGCATCCTCATTATTAGCATTTCAGGGTTGCTTATTAATCACATTTTTTATAATTAAATAATTATTATGATAAATAAATATGCCATATTTGATATTTTCGTGATCAGAAAAATTATTTCTTTTTTATGATGATGAAAAAAATACATACTTGTATTAAAAATAATCAACTTGTCTTAAATATCTCAAAAACCGTTTGAAGTAAAAAATTTTAGTTTTAATATTCAGAATCTATGTAAAATTTCAGTAAAGTTTCATCTAAAAAGTTTTTTTTGTATTTCAACAAATAACAAAGTTATAGGCAAAAGAAGTTTTGAGCAAAAAACAGTTTTTCGAGCACAGCGAACGAACCAGTAGAAATATCTGGGATGTTTACACATCATTTTGTTAAGCTTATGATTCCGCACTACTTTGCTAATTTGACCTTTGCTGTAACTTTCATAGTTTGCGAGATCCCAATGGTGAGCATAAAAAAATGAACTCACTGTGTATATACAGGGTGATTCAGACCACCCGTCCACTATTTATAGCAGGAGAACGGTTTGAGATAAAATCATGAAATAAAGTTTTTTCCCTCTAAATCGCATATGGGCTTTCCAATAAAAATATTTTCATCAATGCCAGTATACAGGGTGTTCCAAAACTGGAGGTCACGGGTTCGAATCTCAAAATTTTTTAACATAAACATGCAGATTTTTTTACATAATTTTAAACGAATTAGTCAAAGGAGCATTTTTGTGAAAACAGAATGAATTTATCTTTTTCCGTTTCAAAATGGCGGCCATTTTTGTAAGAAAAATCAACATTTACGGAATACCCTGTAATTCTTGTATTATTTGTCATAAATGACTTCTGATTCAATATACTTATTTGAAATAAGCTAAGCTTTGCAATGATATGTCACAAGACCACATTTATTAAAAAACTAAAATTTCCAAAATTTAATAATTTTGAAAATTTTAACTTAAACAAAACACAAAAATTTTAAATGTAAACATATGTCATATTGTATATCATCTTAAAGCTCTCGTTAAACTGAGCAACTTTGTATTTACACTGTTATTCTATCTCTTGTGGTTTTTTAGCAATTACGTAAAAATGCCATTTTTCCATATGATTTGCATGTTAATTGTTGAGGGCTATATCAGTATGGAGGTCCTTCTTTGATTGTTGTCATAACATTAATTTAACATGCAAATCATATGGGAAACTGGCATTTTTACGTTATTACTACAAAACCACAAGAGATAGAATAATAGTGTAAATTACAAAGCTGCTCAGTTCAACGAGAGCTTCAAGATGATATACAATATGACATATGTTTACATTTAAAATTTTTGAGTTTTGTTTAAGTTAAAATTTTCAAAATTATTTAATTTTGGAAATTTAATTTTTTTAATAAATGTGGTCTTGTGACATACCATTGCAAAGCTTAGCTCATTTCAAATAAGTATATTGAATCAGGAGTCATTTATGACAAATAATACAAGAATTACAGGGTATTCCGTAAATGTTGATTTTTCTTACAAAAATGGCTGCCATTTTGAAACGGAAAAAGATAAATTAATTCTGTTTTTACCAAAATGCTCCTTTCACTAATACATTTAAAGTTATGTAAAAAATCTGCATGCTTATTTAAGAAAATTTTGAGATTCGAACCCGTGACCTCCAGTTTTGGAACACCCTGTATACTGGCATTGATGAAAATATTTTTATTGGAAAGCCCACATGCGATTTAGTGGGAAAAAACTTTATTTCATGATTTTATCTCAAACCGTTCTCCTGCTAGAAATAGTGGACGGGTGGTCTGAATCACCCTGTATATATATATAATCAAAGAAAAATGCCTATAGGCTAAATTAATTTCAAAAGAAACCAAAACTTACAAAACTTAAAAAATTTTATTCACACTGACATGTTTCGTACTTTTAAAGTCATGATCAAAGTGTTTACTTCACTGTAATCACTGTGAATGTGAAGTAAACACTGTGATCATGACTTTAAAAGTATGAAACATGTCAGTGTGAATAAAAATGTTAAATTCAGGGTACTTATGGTTTTTATTTCTAATTATAATATATACTAAAGTAGCCCTTTCCTGTGAACGTTTCTACATAATAATATATACAGGGTGTCCAGCTTCCACCTTTACAAACTTTTTCAGGTTATTAAGCATGCCAAAAAAAAAACAGAAAAATCAAATAAACATATGTCCGGAAATGCTTCGTTAAGCCGCTAGCCGCCATTTTGTTTTTACACTTAAGAATTTCTATTTCCGTAACGGGTTGTTGTATGGAGTTCATATTTGGCATGTACCTTAATCACACCAATGCGCATTTTTAGAAAAAATATTATTTTTTTCCGATTTATATTTTCAAAATGGCGGCCATTTTAAGTTTTTAAACTCAAATATCTCAAAAACCGGAAATTTTATAAAAATTTTACTAGACACAAAAAAGTTGACAAATTAAATTATCTAAACAGTGATACCAAGTTTGTAAGGATCCGGCAAGAAATAACGGAGTTATGGTGGTTTTCCTGTAGAAAAACACTGATTTTGCACTATGATTAATGCCAATTTAGGTTATTGTAAGAGAAAAATCTCAATAACTCTGTTATTTGTTGTCGGATCCTTACAAACTTGGTATCAATGTTTAGATCATTTAATTTGTCAACTTTTTTGTGTCTAGTAAAATTTTTATAAAATTTACGGTTTTTGAGATATTTGAGTTTAAAAAATTAAAATGGCCGCCATTTTGAAAATATACATCGGAAAAAAATAATATTTTTTCCAAAAATGAGCATTGGTGTGATTATGGTACATGCAAAATATGAATTCCATACATCAACCCGTTACGGAAATAAAAATTCTTAAGAGTAAAAAACAAAATGGCGGCTAGCGGCTTAACGAAGCATTTCCGGACATATGTTTGTATGATTTTTCTGTTTGTTTTGGCATGCTTAATAACCTGGAAAAGTTTGTAAAGGTGGAAGCTGGACACCCTGTATATACAGGGTGAACAACTTAACTGTGCCACCATTGGCATATCCTAAACTATGAGATTTAGAGAAAACTTTAAATGGGGAACATCACCTATTTTTTTTAGATGATAAAAAATATGAATTCCATTTTCTTTTATTAAATGGCCGCCATTTTCCAATATGGCGGCCAACTTTAAAATTTCTTATGGAAAGCCCTACATTTTATGGTGTTTTTGGAATGTACATGTAATTTTGAGACATTTTTATTCTTTGACATTTTTCTCTAAACCTAACGGTTTTCTAACTACAGGTAATTAAAGTTCATTTTTAGTTCCATAAGAATAACATGGTCAAACTTTATCTGCTCATATCTCCGAGACCATTCAGTAAAATAAAAAAATACTCAAGAATAAAAATGTCTTAAACTGATGTTTTAATGCCATTTTTTCATAATAACACCAATTTGCTACAAATTTTATTTTTTGACCGCCATATTGGAAATATTGTAATTTATGCGTAAATGATAATTTTTATGTGTAAAATGTTCTTCAAACATAATTTTAAGACATTTTTATTCTTGAGTATTTTTTATTTTACCTAATGGTTTCGGAGATATGGACAGATAAAGTTTGTCCCATGTTATTCTTATGGAACTAACAATGAACTTTAATTACCTGTAGCTCAATAACCGTTAGGTTTAGAGAAAAATGTCAAAGAATAAAAATGTCTCAAAATTACATGTAAATTCCAAAAACACCATAAAATATAGGGTGTTCCATAAGAAATTTTAAAGTTTTCCGCCATATTGGAAAATGGCGGCCATTTAGAAGAAAATGGAATTAATACTTTTTATCATCTTAAAAAAATAGGTGATGTTCCCCATTCAAAGTTTTCTCTAAATCTCATAGTTTAGGATATGCCAATGGTGGCACAGTTAAGTTGTTCACCCTGTATACAGGGTGATTCAGACCACCCGTCCACTATTTATAGCAGGAGAACGGTTTGAGATAAAATCATGAAATAAAGTTTTTTCGAACTAAATCGCATATGGGCTTTCCAATAAAAATATTTTCATCAATGCCAGTATACAGGGTGTTCCAAAACTGGAGGTCACGGGTTCGAATCTCAAAATTTTCTTAAATAAACATGCAGATTTTTTACATAATTTTAAACGTATTAGTCAATGGAGCATTTTCGTGAAAACAGAATGAATTTATCTTTTTCCGTTTCAAAATGGCGGCCATTTTTGTAAGAAAAATCAACATTTACGGAATACCCTGTAATTCTTTTATTATTTGTCATAAATGACTCCTGATTCAATATCCTTATTTGAAATGAGCTAAGCTTTACAATGATATGTCACAAGAACACATTTATTAAAAAACTAAAAATTCCAAAATTTTATCATTTTGAAAATTTTAACTTAGACAAAACTCAAAAATTCTAAATGTAAACATATGCCATATTGTATATCATCTTAAAGCTCTCATTGAACTGAGCAACTTTGTAATTTACACTATTACCGTATCTCTTGAGGTTTTGTAGTAATAATGTGAAAATACATTTTTTCCAAATAACCTGCATGTTAATTCAATGTTATGGCAACAATCAATGGAGGACTTCCATACTATAAAGCCCTGAACAATTAACATGCAAATCATATGGGAAAATGACATTTTTATGTTATTACCACAAAACCACAAGAAATACGGTAATAGTGTAAATTACAAAGTTGCTCAGTTCAATGAGAGCTTTAAGATGATATACAATATGACATATGTTTACATTTAGAATTTTTGAGTTTTGTCTAAGTTAAAATTTTCAAAATTATAAAATTTTGGAATTTTTAGTTTTTTAATAAATGTGGTCTTGTGACACATCATTGTAAAGCTTAGCTCATTTCAAATAAGGATATTGAATCAGGAGTCATTTATGACAAATAATAAAAGAATTACAGGGTATTCCGTAAATGTTGATTTTTCTTACAAAAATGGCCGCCATTTTGGAACGGAAAAAGATAAATTCGTTCTGTTTTCACGAAAATGCTCCTTTGACTAATACGTTTAAAATTATGTAAAAAAATCTGCATGTTTACTTCAGAAAATTTTAAGATTCGAACCCGTGACCTCCATTTGGATTACCCTGTATACTGGCATTGATGAAAATATTTTTATTGGAAAGCCAATATGCGATTTAGTGGGAAAAAACTTTATTTCATGATTTTATCTCAAACCGTTCTCCTACTATAAATAGTGGACGGGTGGTCTGAATCACCCTGTATATATATACAGGGTGTCCCTGAACTCTCTACCAACTTTTTCAGGTATTATTCCTGGGCCATAGACAAGTCAAAATATCATATTCAAAATTTCCGAAACTCAAAAGTTACTCGTATAGCCGTCATTTTGTTTTTTACACAAAATAATTTTTATTTCCGTAATGAATCATTGTATTAAGTTAATATTTGGCATGCACCTTCATCATAGCAATACCCATTTTCAAGAAAAAAGTTATTTTTTTCCAATGTGTATTTTCAAAATGGCGGCCATTTTAAAATTTTGAACTAAAATATCTCAAAACCGGTAAATTTTATAAAAATTTTACTAGACACAAAAAAGTTGACAAATTTTATCATCTAACCAATGGTACCAAGTTTGTAAATATCTGACAACAAATAACGGAGATATTGAGATTTTTCTTCATAAAAACATTGATTTTGCATTGTAATTAATGCAAATTAAAGTAATTTTAATTGAAAAATCTCAATAACTCCGTTATTTGTTGTCAAATCTTTACAACCTTGGTACCATTGGTTAGATGATAAAATTTGTCAACTTTTTTGTGTCTAGTAAAAGTTTTATAAAATTTACCGGTTTTGAGATATTTTAGTTTAAAACATAAAAATGGCCGCCATTTTGAAAATACACATTGGAAAAAAATAACTTTTTTCTTGAAAATGGGTATTTCTATGATGAAGGTGCATGCCAAATATTAACTTAATACAATGATCCATTACGGAAATAAAAATTATTTTGTGTAAAAAACAAAATGGCGGCTATATGAGTAACTTCTGAGTTTTCGAAATTTTGAATATGATATTTTGACTTGTCTATGGCCCAGGAATAATACCTGAAAAAGTTGGTAGAGAGTTCAGGGACACCCTGTATATTTAATGACTATTATTTTTGGTCTCTGGGCACCTTAAAAATGAAAAAGTAACATGGTCCCAGGCTTAGGTCTTACCATGAGACCTACGGTAATAGCTTCCTATCTATAGGAAATTCGTTAAAAACCATTCTGACAAATCCATCAACTCAAGCTTCTTAGGAGGAAAGTAAACCATATAATTGAAGTGAAACGGTTTGGTCTTTTTAAGTGAAACGGTTTGGTCATTAGCTGACTAATTTGAGACAAAAGTTAATAAAAACTTAATACTTTGTACTTTAAGCCATTTAAGATACTGTACTTGAGATATCTCACAAATAACTCTTACTCACCCTCGGCGCATATGTTCATGGATACTTTGATACATATGTGCAAACATGTGGTAGTCTTCAGTCTCCCCAAACATGATATAGGACTTGAGCAGATATTCGTAAAAGGAGTCTAATCCAGCCCCAAGGCCACTGAGGCGGCCCACCCACTGGCCCGAGGTTGCGTCAATGGCATTGCCTGCAAACGGAATCATTATCAAATCGAAGCAAATTGGCATTTATATTATTATGTCTCAAATGTCGTTGTTATATCCAAACAGGGTTTCTACAGAATTTCAATTTGTCATTTCCCTGACCCTTCTGAAAAAGTCCCCTGACCAAATTCTCAACATAGACTCGGAATTTTGTTTTAATAACTAAGCACGTGCGTACAAAAACGTGTATTAAAATGGATAAAAATTATTTCCAGCATTAAATTTTCTTTCTGTTTCATAAAAATGAAGCCTAATAAGTTGATGGTGGTAAAAACTAAAGAAAATAGGCATAATCTGTTTTTATCTGGACTAGGAATACCAGATATATGTTAATTTGCGGATACCTTAATTTCATTGGATAAACCAATACTTTCCATCTCAAAATAAGTTAGAACTCATTACTACGTGTATCAAGAACCAAGTTCAAAATACATATTAGACAAAGTTAACAATGTTAGGAGAATACTTATTGAGTTGTTCAGTTTAGTAAGTACGGTCCACATTTTATTCAAGTACCCACAATTTTTTTTAATAAAACCACAAAATTACTAATTAATACAGGATTATACGCAAGGTGTCTCTAATTGATTACAGATAAAAAAATCACCCAACAATATTTGAACAAATATTTTCCCACTAAACTGACCCCAAGTAATAGTTTTTAAATAGTTTTAACGTGGTACAAATAAGGGATTGAAAAATCTAGGGGTTCAAATCTTTTAAATTTCAAATACTGTACAAGCATAATATGGCATATTAAAAATCTTCATTACCGTTTAAAAGGCCTTTAAATAGAAACACTTCGATGGAAACAGAATTTTATTATCATCTTTTTTTAAGAATTTTAATATTAAATTGATAATCTTTTAAAATTATTATTTAATAAAATCATTTTGCGAAAACGCGTCTTCACCAGTTAACATGTAGTCAACACATTTATTTTTCCGCATTTGATTTATAGAACTGAGCCATGGGAAAATAAGCTTTAGCCCAGGTTTCCCTGACTAATGGTCTAGTTCCCCTTTTCTTACCAGATTTCAATTCCCTGACCTTCCCTGACTTCCCCTGACCGTAGAAACCCTGTCAAAATATGCAATAGTGCAACAGCTGATATATTTTTACAGCCAGTGTTGTCATATTGTTTACATGTGTACATGACATGACCTTGCCATGCTGTTATGTGCATAGCATTTTGTGTTTTAAGGTTAGAAGTCTACAGAAAATCTTGACGAGTGAGGGAAAGTATAAACTAGTGCAAAATAAGTATAAACAGCGGCGCAAAGTGAAAAAGGTGCAGGAATCAAATGTGCAGGTGTGCAATTAGCCACTTTGTTTGAGAGTTTTTGGCTGATATTTTACCTAGCAATCCAGTATTCTTGGCACGATAGTTCCACAATGCTTTGTTGGCACGACGAGCATATCCCTCATACACAGGATCGTTGAGGAGTCGACTCAAGACTCCCATCTCCAGCAAGAGTGACCCCGCACCTGCAGGACAGGTCTCACTCGTGATCGGCTGATCTGGCATTCCATGGCGCAAGTTCACCTGCAATTACTGTCATACGTCATGTACACTTGTTCCTCAACCAACTCTTATTTTAATATCTAGAACTTTTACTATGTTAATACCGGCGAATCTCTAAATTTTTATTATGATTAAATATAACGCTTTTTACACATGCATTTTGTAAAACATAAATGTATTTTGTTAGTTGCACTATCACACAATGAAAGAAAAAAATATATTTTAGGCATCCTCATTGAGTGAACATTGAGTAATTTAAAAATGCCCTGATCGTGAAATAATCTTACTGTAAGTCTAAGAAGAGTTGTTAATACACATACTTTCAACAAAGGAAAACGTGGCAAGTCGATTAACTAAGACTTTAAAATTGTAACCAATAAAATTTGTTATTCAATATTTCAACAGCATGTACAATAGAGTCCCGCAATCCCGAACAATTGTGGACTGAACCGGGTTTTGTGAAAATTCATGGCTATCCGGAAAGGAGTAATCATAAAATAATCACGAATAGTTTACCTTATTCCTATAAAAAACATTTATTTATATCATAATCCGCATAGTTTAATAACTAAAAACTTAAACCTCATGTGTTAAAACAAACTAAAGAAAACCTAAAGCACCACATCGTGCTCCGGCCGATAGTGCCCACGGCGCCTCGCGCCTTGAAACCCAGTGCACTTTACTGCACTGTTGTCAGGCTTTCTGAGTAAAAGCGGCGACACACTACCGGACTTTACTCTTTACCAGACTAAGCATACATCGGACTGAACATGGAACCGGACAAATTTACCAAGCGAGGTAAAGGAAGTTTAGAGAGAGAGGGAGAGCGTAAGTGAGTGAGTGCGCTAGAGGATGTGGTGGATGGTGGACAGGGGAGGGGCGTTCCATTGCGAGCGTTCGGGTGACGCTCGGGACAGCCAACAGAGCAATAATTGACACACACTACTGTACTGTAGAGATCGGACCGATCTCTTCTTTGATATTTCCCCAGAAAACCGCCTCCAGAGCAGTCACCACGACTTTTCGGTACGGTGTCTAGTATGGTGTCTGGTACATTGCACAGGTCCCGTGATAGACTACCAGACTTGCTCTTTTCTTCCGGTATAGTGCTCAATTTGATGTATGGTCCGGGGAAAAGTCCAGAAGTGTGTCCGTCTTTATTCAGGATTCCAGGTTATTGAAGTCCAGGTTGGAGAGATCCTCTACTTGATTTCTAGATTTTGTTAGCTAGCTACAGCGTTTCGTGAATGTCTACTTAGATTGTTTCTGTACCATCATGCTAAAATAATTCAAATATTACACATTTGGTATTGAAATATCAAATCGCATTGTAACTGCCTGCCCGCTTTTGCACCAAAAGCCATTTAAGCTTAATGGCAATAAACTGACAAACACAATTATTTGTTAAATTAACCAACCACTCACTCTGGGTTGTGGGAGGCCGGTGGGGCTGTTTTCAAATGCTGGGATCAGTCTTGCCGCGAGATCGTGGGCTAGGTGCAACAGTTGGTCTTCGTACCAGTCTGGTGCCAGTTTGCCGAACGGTTCGTCTTCATCTTTCATTAAAAGATGAGTTGATAACAATGCTCCAATAAGTCTTTAAAAAAGAATACTATTTAAACAATATTACAGTAAAATACACTATTTTACCCTGTTTATTCTCTAAAAAATAAGAAAAAGATTGATAGCACACAAGTTGAATATTTCTGCATTTTAAATGCTTTTTGTGAATTTTTCCCATGACAACTTTTAACCCATTTGCGCCCACTGTCGACATTTGTCTACGCTATATTTTAATTTATGAAAGTCCATGGAATTTTAGGTTTTTCGTGATTGAAATTGGCATTTTGGAGTGAAAATATAATTATCTTTCATATTTCAAGGCCGTAGTGGCACACGCACAGTAAACAGAAGTAAAAAGTAGCAAAATCAGTGTTGACCAAGGTGCAACTCTCAAAGAATTAACCAATCCCGTCAACTTCCACGCAAGCCTGCCACCGTTTATTTAATGTGGGCCCTCCCACCAACTTTGCCACAGATCGGCTAACCCTTTAAGAGTTGCACCACCAGGTCAGGGTTTGGTCGTGAGCAGATTCGAACCCGCGCCGACGCAGACATCCTGGCCAAGGATGCCTACGCCTTAGCCATCTAAGCTATCACTACCGGCATTCTAGACATGAGAATTTGGGTTTTGAATGGTGCGTGCCCCTAGCGGGATAGACTGTAGGCCGTTGGTATGCGAGTTTGCTACAGGAGCGCAGCACTAAGCCACTGCACCACAAGAAATAATTTGGGCATAAATGGGTTAAACTAGTTGCAAAATTGACATGGGGTACAGCCAACGAGGTTAAACTACATTAAGAGTGATAAACACAAATGTTAATTTTTTGTCCCCAGTTGATTTGCACCCATTCACCCACAACTCCTGATGTTTCCTTGGCAACCATCCCACACTTTAACCTCATTTGCTTGGTTACCAGTTTTAGTTATTCTGATTGGTCTCAACAAGCTTAAAAAATCACACATTATACTAATAAAACATTTGTTGTTTGTTTTTAAAAACCACTACGATTTGATGGTCTACGATTGAAATTAGTTACAATAGAAAAGTCGTGTAAGTGTGGGTAAAATAGCAAATAACATATGAGAAAGTGTAAACAAAGGACTGGTTACCACGGAAACAGCGGTAGGTAAAATGGCGCCAAAATAAACAGTGCAAAAACATCCCTATCTTTGTAGCCCTCTAAATCTAGTTCAACCTCATTGGGTACAGCAACAAAGTTGCCATTAAGTGCATGTCGTAAGTCTTTGACTGTCCACCATGGCAAGTTTCCTTTCCCTCATAATCTGTTCATGTTGTGGACATCGCGGTGTTGACGTCAACCTCCGAGCCTGGAAACTCTGAGCTGAGGGACATGTGTGGACAGTCGAATTTTTATTATTGAAATAATCATAATCACCATTATAAAGCACAATTAATTACAAAACTGATAAATTATTTTTAGTAAAATACTATTAAATAGGTAATTTAGTGACAAAACTGGCTACAATGCAAAACCACATAACTGGAGCACATGGTTTGTACTTAGTTTAGTCACCTTTTTTTAACAAATTTTTTGTTTGACATTTAACTCCATAATGTTAACATGTTTATAATGTCAATTCAAGATTAAAACTTGGAAAAAATTTTTCTAGCATAGAGACTTGTACGAAATATTATTTTTATCCCATAGCTAAGTAACTTGCAAAGTTTCGAGATAAGCAATTTTTGAGATCAGTGTGCCATCCCTTACATACGTAAGGTATAGATACGTTTATACAGCACTTGATTATTTAAAGGATGCCATTAGTTTAATGCTATCCCTAATGGCAAAAAAGTCACGTTATGCAATTAAATATTAGTTTGGCCGTCTAGACAGCTATAAATAGGCCAAGGTCAGGTCTTTGACGGGAACATCCTTCCACCGCTCCGCAGTCACATTTGATTTGGTTGGTCATTAAGAGTGTGTGTGTGTGTGTGTGTGTGTTAGTTTCACCTGTAAATAACATTTAAAAGTATTTCTTACACATTTGGCAATAACCTAACATGTAAACTTGGCTGACTACGAGCGCTGGTGTTGTGGCCGCAGGCGAGATCTATTTGCCGAGATCCTCACTACCGGTAACATGAGGATTAGTGTAATCCTCACTAACTGATTATCAAGTTTTGGGAATCAGAACTAAAAACAAAAGCCATTCAATGTAGAATCGAATAGGTAGAGTAATTTTTATACAATGTTTATAGAATTATCTTCTTCCAAAAAAACCTTAAAAAACTAGTGGCATCCGTATAACAACAAGTACCATTATCCCGTTCTCGTACTGTATCAGAGTATAGGATTTTGGGTCAGATAAGAAAAACAGATCTTCAACTATGCAGCTAACATATAGGGCTCAGTTACTCCAGAATAAAACAATGTAAATGTAAGTTTATATTGTTTTTGTTATTGGTGGATAAGGAGACCCAGGACAAACCATTAGGCACGTCCGTCTCTAACAGGCACTTTGAGCAAGCCCTTGGAAGGATGGAATATTGAAGGGAGAGAAAGAGAGAGATGGGATAGCAGATGGGATAGCAGACGGCCGTTTGACCATTCAAAAGGCCAACACCAATGCTCCTGTGACAACTGGTTTCAGGCTAAAACAGGGGTCTGCTCTGCCCTCTAAATGGCCAACCAACGACCGTCCATACATATTCTTCAGCTAGGCCCACAGCATTAACCCCCCGCTGTCTAGAACATGAATGGAGTATTAAAATAGAAAACTGTAATTATGACAGGTCTAGATAAGCGGTTATGAGAAGTTGGATCAGAATGTTAATATAATCGTCTAATGAGGAAGTCTCGATGTTAAAATTTTCTTAATGTATTTTATTCCCACTATAACTTTTGTCATTAAACATTTCTCATCGACAATATAAAATCTTTAGATATAAGGTTTAAGTCCAATCGACATTCCAATAAATTTACATAGGCATCACTGGGTTACGAAAGCCTAGTAGTCTAATGAAAAAACTAACAAAATGCATTTTCCTACCTTATATTAACTTCAAAAACTTGAACAACGCTGTCTTTATCAAAATCTACATGTTCTAAAACTAACGACACAGCCCTCTGAAACTGGGTTATGTTTCCCATAATGGCTAATGTGTCTAAGGCATCTACTAGAGTCAAGCAGTAGTCACCGAGAATGTCATTGATGTTTATATTGGACCTGTGGGAATAAAAAACAAGTTATTAATGAAAATACATTTATTGAAAGTTGAGTATACTGGCAAAAAATGTACTTGACACTATAGTAAATGGTTTACGTATTTGATAATAACATATTTCATAGGATATAAATATTAACCAGCTAATAAGAAGTAAAATATGGCTCACGTTAACTGCCATATCAATTGTTGTATTGAATGTTGTTGTAACTGATTCAAATGTTTGAACTAATGAACAACAATTGGGAACAATTGCAAATAGTTCACCATCCCTTTAAAATTTAATGTAAGAAGCTATATGGTTGATGTGCTATTGATTTGATGTGTATCGACCCTTTATTTTAAGATTAAATTTTAATACTATGTTCATTGGATCAGATTTTAACTTATTCGAACGGGTGGATGGTATTTCAACCATTCCAAATAAAACTAAATTTAAAGTAATGGTTAAATGAGACATAGACCCCTCTTTTGATTTAAACATTTACTTAAAACTCATTGAGGTTAGATATCAAATATAATATTTTAGGGTAGCATACAACAGGATAACACATTTATTTCATGTGGTAAGAAGATAACCCCATATTTATTTATGGATATAATTGAATTAAATTTAAATTAAAAAAAAAAAGGCCTACCATCAAAGTATTAGAATTTCCTCAGTCTAACAGCAAAAAGACATGACATTTTAGTACACAAAACTAGCCCATAGGCTATAAATGAAAGCCCAAAAGCTTCATTGGAATTTTTTAAACATAATTTGAAAAACAAATGAGAAAAAATCTCAAGTGTTGTTATAAAGTGGCATCTTATATAGGCTATGAATAATGACAAATTTCTGTAATCGTCTTGGAAAAATAAATACAATTACTTAATCAACTGAATAACTGATTAAAAATCATATGGAGAAAGAATACAAATGAATTAAAATTGATACATAGCACTACTGACTTCATGACAATCACAGAAAAAAATAAATAAAATAAAAAATAAAATATATATAGCCTATATATTTATCCAGTTTAGAACAACACAATACAAAATACAAGTTATGACAATATCATTGCAATGAGATGAATATAACGAAAATTAACATAATAAATAATCGACTTAGTATATTGCTCTTTTAAGCTAATAGGAAACAATTATTTATGCAATAATATAAATATCGTAATCAAGTTAATATTGCTCTTTTAAGCTAATAGGGAAAATTATTGTATCAATATAAATATCAGCGTTTAAGTTGAGAAAGCTCAAATTACAATTGATACTGAAATACAGTTAATAACAATATTAATAGGCTGATTTTAATTGTGATCAAAGTATTAGCACTATACATATGCATGCTAATAAATGATGATACTCGTCAAGTTCAAAACTTGGAGGGTTAATATTTCACAAAGTCAACGGAAACAAAAGTGATAAATAATATATACAGGGTGTATACAAACAACCTGGAAAAATTTTGTGTATATGTTCCTTAGGTCAAGAAAATCATAAAATGTCTTACAGGCATGGGTATAAAATTCTTAGTTAAGCCGTTAGCCGCCATTTTGTTTTTTACAAAGATAACAATTTTTATTTATGTAACGGATAGCTGTGTTAAGCTCATATTTTGCATGACCTTTATCACACCAATGTCTATTTTCAGGGATAGGCTAACAATATTTTTTCCGGTACCGTATGTGTTTTCAAACAGGGGGCCATTTTTAATTTTCAAAGTCAAATATCTAAAAACCGCTTTGAGATAGTTGATCACATTTTATCAAAATTTTACAAGAGACAAAAAAGTTTAAAAACTTAAATGTCTACCAATGATAGGCTACCAAGTTTGTAAGAATCTAACAACAAATAATAGAGTTATTGCTATTTTTGTGCAGAAAAACCTTGATTTTGCATTGTAATTCAGACAAATTAAGGCTATTTTAATAGAAAATCACATTAACTCTGTTATTTGTAAACAGATCCTTAACCCGGGACAACTCGCGCTATCGAAAGTCCCGCGGTCACTCGCGCCGTTAGAGCGCTCCTAACATTTACCAGCATCTTACACTTCAAAGTAATTATCATAATATTTGTTTGGTAGATGAAATAAATAAATCGCTACACATTTAAAATAAAATAATAACATATTTATTGTAATTTACAACTTTTTTTTACTCAAAAAGTAAGACTCCGGCAGTTCCGCGATCACTCGCGCCGTTAGAACTATACTAACATGGAGAGTCACGCGAACGCTCGCGCAGTTAGGCGGGCGCTAACAAGGGTGGAGGTGCGAGCCTTTTCCCCTCTAAAACTACCCTCCCCACCACACTACCCACCCCAAACTGCTATAGCGGATGCATAGAATACTGAGGAAAGCATTCTTAAAAGCTCAGTCGCAAGAAATCATTATTAAAAAAATTTTCTTCAGAGGAACTAAAAATGTTAGAATCAATCTAATAGCGCGAGTGATCCTGGGTTAAAACAAACTTTGAAACTGTTCAAATTGTAAGAATGTAATGGATAGCTGTATTAAGTTCATATTTGACATAGACATTTATCACACTAATATCTATTTTCAGGAAAATGTTTTTTCTCTATGTGTATTTTCAAAATAGCTTACCGTTCTATACATCAAACATCCTTTAATCCCTACCTTTTAATTTTATTTTTCATTAGCCTATATTTATTTTTTTAAATATCCAATCAGTGCTTGATATGGTACAGGCTGTGACACGAGATGTAAGACAGCCCGCGCATGGGGGAGGGGAGAGAGTGGGCTAGGACGGGTACTGTATGGAGTAGGAGTGGGAGAGGCGGGCGACTGTGTACTAGCATGGCTGCACACGTTCGCCAACTTGCCCATTTAAAGTTCTACTACCAGTTCGCTATTCAAGGAGGGTGGATGGTTTAAATAAACATTAAAATACTAATGTTTGAAATGTTTTACAGTTTTCAATAACGAAAATACTGTTTTCAAAATGAAATTCTATGTTTCAATGACTATTTCTACTATGTCAATGTTTTTTGGATGGTAGGTAGTGAACAGCACCCGACAAGAGCCAACAGCAGACTGGCGGTGCTGCACTCTGGAGGCGAGTGGGGGCCATGCGCAATAGCCTCTTTTACTTCCACTGTCTCACGTCTCGTGCAACCACCTGTACTAGTGGAAACGCTAATACCGTATTTATTTTACGGTACAAACACCGTAAAATTCTCTTTCTTTAAGCAACGCCAGCAGACGCACAGTCTTGCGCCTATGTCTGCTGATTTCCATGGACTATTTGATTTATTTAACAGTTCAAATGTTTTTGTATAGATTTTAGTTTAGTCAACTTATTTTGTAATTAATTTTAAACTTAGATCTTTTTTGTATATTCTGAACTGTAAAATTATTGGAATAAAAATACATTCATTCATTCATTTACAATACTTTACAGACTTTGCTGGGCATTTCTCAATATTCCAGTGCCACAATACACAAAGAGGCATATTGGTCTAGTTAGCAATGAAATCATTGATGTTTAGTGTATAAGACAAGAGCAATTCCATTCTGAAATTGACAAGTATATGTGCTCCATTCCAGCCAAAAAATAACTAGGCCTATGGCAAAATAATCTCGAATGCTAGGCCTGCATTTGTTAAAAGTATTCTGACATTTAATACTTACGGGTTATCATAATCGGGCCCTCTGCCATTACATAATATTGGATTTAATTCATCCTTAGGGAAGGCATGTTCTATGTAGTTATTATATCCGAAGTAGAACATTTCTCTTGCTTTGTCCAACATTTCTAACCTCAAAGATTCTGGGAAAGAGCCATATCTATCCTCAAGGTAATCCAGTGGGTCATTTTTAAAAAGATTATAGTTTTCAAGACTTTGAGAATACATTTCTAGGATTAGAATGATAAACAAATGACGAAAAAAGAAAACTGAAAACATATTTTCTGTGAATTAACAAAGTCATAATTTTAACCTATCTTGTCCAAATTTGTTTTCATCCTGATAAGGTTAGGTTAGTCGCAGTGTTACCGCCACATCAACATAATTTTACCCCAAAATATCCTAAAAATTACCCTAAAATCTTTTAAATTACCCTAAAGATTACCCTAAACCGGTAATTATTTACCGGTTACATATTTTCATTGCTCATTTTGAGTTATTAAGATTATTTATAATAATAATTTATTTATGTTCTACAACATAAAAATAATTTATTTTTTGGTAAAAACAATTTTTTTATTGTTTTTCCTCTCCATTGCAAAATATTATCAAATTAAATTTATTTTGATCTTTTAAACTAAGTTATTTTGTCATTTTATTTTTATTTTATGCATAATTTAAAAAAATAGTTATTTATACGATTTTACAATTGAGTTAAGAGTCTGTATACTACGTGACTAAAATTATTTTAATGTAATCGTGTTACAGTACCGTTTTGTTATTCATCATTATAAGTTAAGGTAACTTAAATGAAAAAGGAATAAATTTAGTTGGGGATTAAATATCTTTGTAACGTAACCAAGTAAGTTACACATAGCCTTTGTTGTTTATGCATTTCCTTCTCTTAGATAGTAAACAGTTGTAAAACTTTTTTGTGTGCAAAACATCTGTGTGCTGTCTGCTTGGACCACAGATAAATCCCATTAATCCCCAAGGATGTAAAATCTTATTAACTATAATAAGCGTTTTGTTTAGTCTGGTATTTACTTTCAATTTATTTTAGTTAAACATGTAAAATTTCCAGAAAAAAATGTTGTAGGGCCTAAAACACAATTTTATTCAAAATTTGTAAATGTTGATTTTATTGTAAAAGTTACCCTAAAAACAGCATTGCCCTAAAATTACCCTGATCCTGCAAAATTACCCTAAAAGTGGAGATACTGGTCGTTCGCCGTGTCTCCACCACATCGACCTAATTTTACCAACATCCTGAAAATTACCCTTAATATTTTTAAATTACCCGAAAGTTTACCCTAAATCTTGCAACCTAATGCGTTTATGTATACTTCAATTGCTCATTTATTGGGTTGTCAAGGTTATTTGATGATTCCATTTAGGTTCTGCAATAAAAAGTAATTTATTTTTTGGCACAAACATTTCAATTTTTTTAATTTTTACTGCAGCGAGGGCGAGGGTTGGGTTTCCTCCTCCAATGCAAATTGATGATTAAGTTTTTTATTTTTTTATTTTTTTTATTTTTTTAAAATTAATTTTATTTTTTTAAATTAAATTTTTATTTTATGCATAGTGAAAATAGTTATTAATACGATTTTACAAATGAGTTAGAGTCTGTATCCAATGTGTCTAAAAATATTCTAATATAGTCATGTTACAGCGAGTAACTTATTGCTAAGTATGTAACTAAATTAAAATTTTTTACCTCAATATGCAACTAATTTCATTCTCCTTAGAGAGTAAACAGTTAGTTGTAAAACATTGTTTTGAAACAGTTTTTTGTGCAATATTCCCTTTATTACGAGTAAAGTTTTATCTGTGTAATGTCCTACTTGGACCACAGATTACTCTCCTACGATGTAAAGTCTTATCAACTAAGCTCATAAGCTTTGGGTTTGGCCTGGAATTTACTTTTAATTTTTTTTAGTTTGATGTGTAATAATATGCCGAATAAGTTTGCTGCAGGGCCTGAAAACACCTTTTATTCCATATTTGTTTAATTTATTTTACCCAAAAAATTACCCTAAAAATCTCATTGCCCTAAAATTACCCTGACCTTGCAAAATTACCCTAAAAGGGTAACTTAATTACCCTAGAAGTGGAGACACTGGCGTTCGATACTCTACTCGTAAGTCGAATATCGAATAAAGACGACAATCATAATAGTTCCTTATGACGTGGCAATGCAATGATGTTGATGCGGAATGGCCAGAAAATCCGCTAGGAGTACCACTTTCATAGAGTGAGAATCATAAGACTTACTATCAAATTAATAGTAATCTTAAACCATATTCCCTCCTTTGTTTGGTTTCAACAAACAATAGTGTATGCCGAATGCATTTAAAAGTAATTTGGACTTTTAAAAGGCTGCTGAGCAACCGTCTCGCCGTCCTCTTTTCAGTAAGAAACTGTAATAGCCGTCTTTACTCAGTAAATTAGTAAGACATGTTAGCCGAATGAATGCAAACCAGACTTTTTTCAGCAATTGGAATGGACCAATAAAAGAGGTTCACGTGAAAAAACCGAATGACGTGCAGCCCATTCATAGGCATAAATCGAATGTATGGGAGGTAGCAGTTAGACAAGGTCAGTGGAGAAAAAGCAAAACTGCATTCTGAAGGTCTGCTGTCTAACTATTTTTTGTGTTCCGTATATGTAGTGTAAAAACCCAAACCGGAAGTCAAGTCACATAATATTTACCATACACAGCTGATTGAAAAAGTGAATGAAGCAGTGTTTCTACGTACGATGGTACGATATTTATCGTAACGACCCCATATTAGGACTCTAATTTACATTTGAATCATTACTTTAGTAAAACACCATTAGATAGTTATAAAATTAAAATTTATCAATCATGGTAAGTGTAAAACCATAAATACTACCCTAGTTTACTTTGAAATTCCTTATTTTAGTAATAGTTGAGACAAACAATCCGACTAATAAAACATATCGTCGTTGCGCCGGCATTACCGCCTAACTGACCAATTCCAAAGTTTACAGAAGGAAGGAAAAACTAACTTGCAGCAACAGTAAGCAACCGGCAGGATCGCTTAAAGTGATCCCTGCAATACCGCCTCCTTTCAATTCATATTTACAGAGCTAATTACAGTAATCTAAACTCAACTTTAATAACTCTTAGCCTCAAACAGTTTATTAAAAGAAAATTGAAGCTCTAAATGTTGTAAGTTATGAATAGTTATAGGTTAAAAACAGAGGACTTCATGCTGCATGACTGCATACAAGCTGAAACTGATCTGTGCTGTTCAGGATAGGCGGTACTGCGCGAACTATTCACTTAGACCTTATTGCTTGTTCACGCGACTTTAGCACTTCCTGTGGTGATAACGTGAACTCAACCGTAAAAATTGATGCGTCTCTTCAAGACGAAAAAAACCATATGCAAAACCACGGCGATGGCCGTGGCAAAACTCAATTTGGGAAAAAAATGTCAGGCGGTAATGCCGGCACAACAACGATATATAAATCACACTGTAATATCATTAAAAGTTTATAACCACTTTTATCCTTAGTTCAAAGGTATAATCAATCTTGGATCAATATTACAATTAAATGGCTACCGGTACTAAAAACCCATTTTACACTCTTGAAGAATTTTTTTAAAACCTCCGAGATTTTACTTTAATGATATTAAACATTGTACACTTTCTAAAAGTAGGTGAAACAAACTATAATCGAAAATTTATATGCTTGGGTTAATCATCCTACACTGAAGTTATTAAATGAGTATTTAAATCTGGAAAATGCAAAAGTTTGTTTAAAAATTATATGAGGTATATGTAAAATATTTTATATTGTCGAATATAAGTACCTACTGTACTGAGATATAAAACCCGTCCAAAATTTAATCATAAACATAAAATACTAAATCTTATTAGATTTACATGATTGGTTTGCATAAAAACCTAAAAAAATCTTAACTTGTGGGAGGGTAAAAGGCTTATTTTTCCTGCAAGGGTTTAACTAATATCCTTACACAGGATATTACAGTGTGTAACAAAAACTACCAACTCGCAAATGTTTCTTTCTCGCTTTCATTATTGCATTTGAGACTTGTAATTTTCATCAAAATTTGTAAATAAATTCATTTCTGCTAAACCAACAGTTTAAAAAAAGTACAAAAAATATGAGCAAAAAGTGTAGACCTATATTCACAGTATAGAATGTGAACCATCGACATCTCACTTGCTATCCTGACACTGTTATGTCTTGAGCCACCTGAACTGCGCTAGATGGTATTCTTTATTTATTACTTATATATTTACAAATATGCCTTTACTGGGGCACTTGAAAGTTTTTGCGAGTCAAAGTTAAAGAAGGTGGCCAAATTTGAAGTAACTTACAATTTGACCATTTTCATGTGTTTCATTATTGCAAATTTTTAGAATAGAATTTTAACAATTTTTATGTAATTTGGACTGTATTTTTTTATCTAAAGAATATGAATTAAACTTTCTATATTTAACTTAATACATTTTTATTCACCTCCCACAGCTCCATGCAGTCAAACAGTAAGTGCAACACATACTGTAAACAATATGCAGTAAGTGCAAGTCCAACAATAAGCAAAGCAGTTTCTTCAGACTTCCCACACTCCTGCATAATTGATCCCCATTGTAGAGACCCTTGTACAGCAGGTGATTCCTCAAACGACAATATCCCGTGACCATCCCTGTTACTTTTCTGATGTGTCTCCTCTCTAGCTGCAGGATGTTGGAGATAATTTTCTGGGATGGGGGTGAGGCATGAGCTTACTTACCCTCAGTTGAGGAAGTCTAGCCCAGATCCTGCAGTGCTCCCCACACACCCATGGCGTGAATGCTTGGCAATCATACTCACGACAGATAGCACAGAAAGGGTATGGGCCCGTAAATTCTGAGGAAGAAGCTATGTTGGCAAGGACATCCACAGCCTCTCATTTCTAGGAATCCTTGCGTGACCAGCGACCGAGCAGATCGTCACACTGTCATATCTGCCAAGTGCACATATTGTGGTGAAGCAGTCCCAGACAATCTCTGATCTGAACTCATCAGAGTCCAGAGCCTTCAGAGCTGCCTGGCTGTTTGAAAAGAATGGAGATGCTCCTATCCCTGATACCTTGCACCAGGTTTACTCTTCCACACTCCATGATTTCAGCAACCTCTGCCTGAAATATTGTGGGATGCACCCCCATAGGTAGACAAAGTTCTATACCCCCGTCTGCACTCTGTGTACTCCAGCTCCTGTTCCGTTCTTACCTTGGACCCATTAGTGAACCATTTGTAAGGTCATATTTTAGGGGGGGGGGGGGGGGGGGGGGGTAAAATAATGTGTGTGATGTAAACAAACGCTCAAAACTTACCGAAATCCACCACATACTACAAAATAGAACACAGGCTAGGGTTGGCTGTAGGCTAGGCTAGGCCTACGTCATGCCTCAGCCCAACCCTAGGACCGGCATATTAACATTTTATTAAACATCGCAGGTTTCACTGTAATGAATCACTGTTACTATTGACAACGAACAGTAGCTGCTCTCATAGGTCTACTTCGGACTGCCTAGCGTCTAGCTTCATTCGCAAAAACCCGGTACATTGAGTTGTTTGGTTTACGTATTTACATTTAAATTTGTTTAAATACCTTTTAACGACCAGTAAAATTAACTCGTTGATTCTTGTCTCGGTAATTTACTTCATTTAATCAATAGATTTTTTCCTTAGGACTACGAGTCATTACATGTCGTCGATTGGCGTGACCGCCCCCCCCCCCTCTAGGGTAACCCAGATATAATTTATATTTTGGGTGAGGCGAGCCTAAGAACCCCGTTAAATCATTAGTCTGATACCGGAATTTACTCACCTAATCGTGCACCTCAAAGCGGTTAATTCACGCCGAGCGACTTATCAATTCTTACGGCTTTCCCCTAGCAATTCATTTGAGTAATTGGCTTGTAAGCAGGGGTGTCATGGTGCCGGAACGCGCTGGAACGCCGTTCCGGCACTGGTTTTGGCCGGAAGTGGAGATAGTAAAATTGTTATAACTAATTTAATTTTAAATAACAAAATATTTTCGAAGCAACAAGATTACAAGTTAACTAACGATATAGCGTTCACCAACTGCCGATTCTGCGGATGGGAATACAATTTACAATTTGCGTATCAACACCAATCATGTTCTCTTTGGTAACAGCGCTCATAGCGGATGATCAAGTACATTAGCTCTTATTTGGTAACAACTACCTCAAACTACAGTGATATGAATGCCTGCCGTCAGAGACGCTATCATATCAGTATGGACAGTTGTTTGATGAGAAGTGACGAGAACTATATCGACTGCTGACTGAAAAGATATGTAGTAACCTCTTAAGTGGCCTAGATTAGCTGAATGCATTAGGTAAATAATACACGATCGCTTTGCGCAGAGTTAAGGCACGGCGCGCACTACTTCGGAATCGGCTCGGCTCGGCCGGGAATCGGCCCGGTGAGTAAATTTGCTTTGCGTGTAATGTAATGAGACGCGCGCACTACATCGGGTCAGCACGGCACGGATCCATTACGTTACATGCAAAGCAAATTTAGTCACCGGGCCGATTCTGGCCGAGCCGAGCCGATTCCGAAAAACGAAGTAGTGAGCGCCGTGCCTAAGACTGTCCAAAAGCTATTTCTTCATATGAATTTATATAAGTCTGAAAAACTAGAAACAGTCTAAATCTATCAATTTGTTTATAACACCCACATTGGTAATTAAGATATGGGCAATGTTTTCGAAATAACTATATTTTACTTTATTATATACTTTTCTTCCAAAGGTTTAGATGTTGTATAAATGTACTTTGTGTTGTGGCATTTACTTTCTCGTTGTAGGCTACTTTGCCTATTCTTGTTGGATTGTTTATTAAGCTTGCTCTGTGTCTAGTCAGGCCCACACTAGCCTATTAATATATCGCGTCTTTGTTTAATGATAGTTGCGTTGGAAGTTTTATGAAATAAGTATAGGATTTTTTTTTTTTTTTTTTTTCCTTTGGCGGGGCCAGGTAGTGATACCTTTCCTAACTCGGCCGAAAAGGCCTATTGTAGCACCCCTATTGTTTATCAATTTATTGGATGAAGGCTCTTCACAAGCCTAACTGCTGGTTGATGTCCATCTCCCTTATTTCAGCTGGCTTTAATGCGGCCTTTCCTAGGAATTTCGACCTTCTCTGAGAGATGGCCGGACAGTCCAGCCATAAGTGTCCGGATCTCTTCTGTTGAGTGTTGGCTGCTGATTGGAAAGAAGGCCGTTAGGACTTTTGTTTACGGAATTTATCCCTCCGCCACTTCCTTTAGAGCCGCTCCTTTCCATCAGCCCAGTTGTTGTTCCTTTGACTTGAGCCAACTGGTAGTCTCTTCGTCACTGCAAACTAGGACCATATGTCCCTGTCTATTGTGGATACTGTGAAAGCCAGGGTGAACACCGTCACTTACTGAGTACAGTATCAGCTTCAGGATGGTTTCCTGTTTAGCCTCTTGTTGCTCATAGGTGAGTAGTACCTCTGGGAAGTAGGGTGTGGAATTCCCATTCTTACTCCTTTGGTCACTTACTTGTAGGATAGTTTTTTTTTTAGGTTGGACTTGGTCTCTCCGTGAAGAGGAGTCCGCCTTTGAGTTCTCTCCTACCCTTGGTTATTTTGTTCCCATGGGCCTCTTCAGGAATGGTGTTTTCTGATCTAGGTCTTTTCTACCTGTTATCAAAGTCCCTTCCTGATCCCTTCGGCATTGGTTGGATGTAGAGGACGTATGCCTCTTCTTCAGAGTGTCCGTGGTTCTTGAACCATTTGAACCTCTTCCTTTGGGCTCCATTGAGGTGTGGTTTTCCTGCTAATTTTAGCTGCTTAGCCTTTTCCTCAATTTCCTTGTCATTTGCCTGAGTCGTGGTCTAAGAGGTGTTCCTCTTCTGAGTTTGTTTGCAAGTCACCCATCTGAGACTCGACCTGGGGGGTCGCTTCAGTCTCTGAGATAAGCTCCTTACGTTCCAAGGAACTAGATGTTTGAGGCTGTGAACCCTCTGAAGTTGGTGGGGCCTTTTTGGTTAGTGACCATAGTAGTCCCATGAGTAGCAAGGGAAAGAAGGTCGATCCAAGCAGAGCCCCGCATGCTTGGACAAGGCTGGTTGAAACTGGAGGTCGCCTGGTGTCCAGAGTCCGCATACTAGGGCCAAGCTCCCCCTTGGGCCACGCAGCCCTCGGCGTATGATGTTCCACCTTGGCTTGGGAATGAGTTTGAAGGGAAATGAAAATAAAGACCAGTAAAGGATAGTTGAAGCAGATTTTTGAGTCAGGGGGACTCGATAGAGAGAGTAGTATGAAAATAGCGGAAGTAAAAGATATAGGATAGAAGCCTGCCAGACTAGCACCCCTGACTCTGCAAAAAAAAAAAAAAAAAAAAAAAAAAGCTTGAAGAGCTTGGAAGAGTTGATTCAGGGAGTACCCAGGTTGGACGCGCACAATTTTGCCTTTTAAGTGAGAGAGTAGGAAGGCAGTGCTTCGTGGACGTTCTGGCTCGGCACATGTGGATACACTTGAAGAGCGTACCCACTTCCAACCCAAGTATAGGATTTAAATAGTTAACCAAATGTAAAGCACAAATAGTTTAGTTGTAAATAAATAATTAATCCTGAGTGATTCAAACACTGGTGATACCGCTTCAATGATGGCATCTGCCCGCTTCTACAACAGGATTAGCCTACTGCTACGCAAAACCAAAAATAGTTTTTGAGTTTGGCTTTGAATTTCTTAAAAGTTAGCAGATATTATAAAAAAAATGTAAAAAACACTAAATTGGGCAACTTAACATCATAACATAAACAATTCTGTAAGTGTAGTGTTGGTTGGGGTGGGGGGGGGGGGGGGGGTTGCAGTTTGGGACGCCCCTACCTCAAATCTGGGCCAGATGTACCGTTCCGCCACTGCAAAAATTGCCATGACACCACTGCTTGTAAGCTCTACAGTCTGGGGGGGTTTGCTGTAGAGTCCGATTCCAATTTTCATTACAAATAAAAAATTAATTTATTCTGTGATTTCGGGACATTTTATTTATTCTGTAATTTATTGTAAATTTTTCATTTAATTTTTCCTCCAAAATTTATTTTTCTAGATTATTGAAAAACTTGAGGTTATCCAAAAAAGAAAAAGAAAATTAAATAGTTGAAGAACTAAGAATACAAACTTATCTGACTGTATAATTTACTGTGTAATTAAGCTGAAGTGGGTAGCTACTTAGACACCACAGGGACATATTATCAAGTGAGCTAGACTGACTGATAAGAAACGATAAGAGACTGTATTTAGTATTACTGCACTGGCCACACTACTGGACAAGTGGCCAGTTAATTTCCAAGCATGTACATTATTGTCACTTCTGTATTTTTAAATAATGGAAATAAATCATTTATTCATTATTTGTAGGCTAAATTTCATCCATACAAAATTTTATGAGGGCAAGGATGAACACCCCCAACACTTTGAATTGATCGTTATTCTAGTTACAGTTGAGTTCTGAGCCCTGTGCGTTTAATTCTAAATCCTAATTGGCAATGCTTAAAAATTATTTCTAATCCGCAATTAATTCAGTCGACCCTGGAATTATTTTTAGCTCCGTCTGAGCATCATCCGTGGCATTTTCCCTGTGACGTATTTCTGAAGTTGGGAAGCCTTCCAGAACGTTCTTTATTTTTTCCCTCCTCCGGAATTACGTCACACATTCCAGGTCAGCAGGTGAAAGAGGGTTCCCCCTGGACAGCCAATCTCCTAGGAGGAAGGAAGATTTGAAAATACTTACTGAAAGCATATTTAATTGGCATGTGATCCGTCCAACAGCCTTTGCCCCCTTGTTCTTAGTGGCCCTAACACTAAGCAGAATCTGATATAAAATTACCCACTGTTTAAAAAGCTCGATGACATTTTTCAAGTTTTATTCAGTGAATACATTTTAGTGGAAACAAATATTCTACATAAACATCTCTTGAAATTTTAGCATAGTTTTAACTAGTCCCTGGAATCTGCCACCCTGGGCAAGGGCCCATCTCTAAAAATGGGCCTATTTTATGATATCCAAGTTTTTTTCAGTAAAAATATTTTGAGAAGTGAAACTGGAAATCTTAGGAACCCTAACAGCAAGTTCCCTAATTGTGACATGGTTAACTAACAATGAATGTCTTTAGTTGAAATCTCTTTCACAATTAAATACATAATAAAAAAAGGATTTCATATTTGGCAGGAATGACTATGGAGAGCTTCATTTTGTTACGGCTGCTGGCTGCTAGGCCGAGACTAAGCAGTGGAGCAAGATGGGAATGGTGCTGTAGGGAGGGGAGAGAGTTGCTGTGTTCGCCAGTGTTGCCAGATTTTGCCTTACTTAACTCACTTTCAATCTAGAGGTTTAGGAGGCATACTGGAGGCAGTGTGTATGGTGGTTGATGGGAACTGCATATCGCAGCCCAGCTCTATCTGATGTTTGTACCGTTAGTAGAGAAGAAAATTAAAAAAAAAAAAAAATCGACAGAGAGCCAAGACAATTGAACCCCCGACCCCTACTGCTTATCAGCAAGATAACCCATTGGACAGGTCAGTCGCAGTAAGACGCTCGGAGCGACTATGTGCCAAATTGTCAGTCGGCAAAAATACATTTTTCCCGAAGAGGCACAATGTTTAAACGGCGGGCTCGTTTTTTTGTGTTGTGTGTAATTGTGATTTGAAAACTTGACCAATTGCTTGACAAACTCAATCATCGCTTCCACTACTTCTTCCTATTCATAAATTCTTTATTCACAAATTGTACATGGTACAAGAATAGTGTCAAGTGTTAAACAAAAGAAAAACAAATCAGAAATTATAAAAAAACCATGTCTTATGAAAAAAACTTATAAAAAAACTTAAACCAGGTTGCCCAATAATTAGAAGTTTATTGAATTTCCCCACCTACAAAAAACAAATCATATCATTCAGATATGATATACTTTATAAACAACAAAATTGCAAAAAGGTATTTCATAAACATACAAGCAAAATATTTGGCATTATTTACCATTATTAGAAACTAATAAAACTCAATAAAATATAATTAATGCTTATAGCTAGACAGGGTGGTAACGGTGCAAGAACATGAGCATGCGTTTCAACTCGTACTCACCCTCGGGCCATCTCAACAGTCAAGCCAGTACAGTGGAAATGACAACGCGTACCGCAATTCATTATCTCGTCAACCACTGCATTCTAGTTAATGGCGGCTTGTTATACTTTTGTCTGATTTTTAATTTCTCCCCCTATACCATAGTATATGGAGAAAGTATTGTTTTCGTCAAAATTTTCGAATTTGAGTTGTTGATGGATTTATTCCATTTTGGTTCCCCTGAGTTAAAAAAAGTGGTTTTCGGAGTGATGTCTGTGTGTGTGTGTGTCAGGATGTATACAGAGCTAGAGAATGCCCCAATGGTCCGATTTTGGTAAAATTTGGTATGTAGGTCCAAACCCACAATAATTCCAGGCGTTTTTTTTTTTCATTTTTTTGAATTTTTGATTTATAAGGGTAGTTTACCCCACAAAACCCTCAAAAATCGTCAAAAATCAAAATTTCTCAAAACCGGCTCTGAAGATTTGATTAAAATTTTGTGGTTTGTTAAGCTTAAAATGGTGAATAAAATGACACCACCCGCATCTCCAAGAAAATGAGCGTTTAAAAGTTATGGAGTAAAAAGTGTTTCAAAAATCAATTTTTTGAATTTTCAAAATAGCTGTTGTCTTGAAATAAATTTTACTTATCACCATTAAATCAACCTCAAAAAAATAAATAATCCAGTATTTTAAGTTATTGCTCTACGTCAAGTGGTTTGCGGAGAAAATTCAATTTTTGTTTAGCGGTAAACGCAGTACGTTGTTAAAAGTCACAGACGCGTGTAGGGTCAAACGAGCAGCGCTGCTCAGCCGGGTAGCTGTCCGACTGAGTCATCAAGACATTAATGTTTGGAGCTTTAAACACGTTTTTTATATTGTTGGGAGAAAGTATGTGTCAGTTAACTGATACCGTTTATTTACTGATATCAATGTTGTATCATATCAAGCTATCATTTGGTACTGGAGTATGGTTACTAATTGTAAAACTATTAATCTTTTCCAAAAATTTTTGTAGCTGAAGCATTGAACCTAAATAACTAGTATGAATTTTTAGTTTTTGCTTGTTGTTGCGCCCCCCTGGCATCTTTCGCCCCTAAGCCTGGGCCTTTGTTAAAAATCCGGCGCCTACTTATTTACGAATAACCCTTGTAGCAAATATATCAATAAGATTATTTCCTTAAAATTAAATCATTAGGATAGTGTTTAAGATGTATAGTAGTACATAATTTTATCACATTTCCCAAAATAATTGTGAATTTGGGTTTGAATGGTTGTGTTTTAGGAGGTTTAGTCAAGAAGAGATAATTAATTAATATCTTTTATAATGAAATATTATGGATTTTTTTATGTTTGCAATAATACTACATAAGGATAAACAGTATTTTGAGTTAGTGCCACCTGTTTGGGACTATAGGACGTATTGACAATCAAATACAATGTAATAAAAACAAACTTGTTATATTTGACTCTATAGTTATTTACATTTATATATCTCTTTGGCTCACGTGGAACAACTATCTACAGTTCACTTACACTGTTCTGAAAACCTCTTTTAGAATTGTACTGGTGCATTAGTTTTGTGAACAAACGTAACATTACAAATATACGAATACTTATTGTAACATATCATACTGAGATAAGGGGAATGATACATTCTAGCTTAAAATAGAACATTTAACATACATATCGGGTTAAAATTTATATTAACATACAGAACATACATATGAATACAATTAAAATCATAAAAAATATTTACTTATAAATAGAATTTAAGGTACATTTACTGGTATAGTTAAGGTAAAGATAAAATACAAAAAAAATTAACACAGAACTGCCAATAACTCTATATAAGCATTATTAGCGATATGAAAGTTGAATGGGATGGTAATTACAGGTTGGGGTCTAATTGAATGAGGTCCCTAATTCATAAGTAAATTTATTACTTCCGTTCACAAATTCTCTTTGAAAATTTACTGTTAACTTTTGTGGAACCTGCTTCCTCATGGTAAATAGCCCACCCAATCAATTACATTTCATCAAACAAGCAAAGTTCTTTTACCATTAAATACAATTAGACTAATAGTTTAAAGCATTATGCTCTACAAAATCACTTGAAAATCACACTTAATGCTAGTCAAATCCATCACTGTTTAGTTGATTGTATACAATTGTACTTTATGTTGGATATACAGAATTAGGTTAGGTTGGTTATGTTCTAGGTATTTCTTCCTCCTGAAGTTGGGATCAGATTCCAGATCCCGAAAAGTCGTGAATTTCTTTTACTAATCAATGATGGAAAATGTCCGCAACAATTTACTAAACAATAATAATTATACTTGCCCAACATTAAGAGATTTTACTTACAGTATATCTATTTCATTTTATGCCTTTTCTTCATGCCTGTTTGTTATGCTAAGAAATGAAATCTAGTAGGTAAAATAGTTTTTTTTTTTCTGGGAAATCTTATTACAATTGTTTTGATTGCATTGCGCCATTTACAGATTTAAAAAATGTTCAATTAAGTTTGGGTTGTGTAACCTAATTAAATTCAGGTTTCCTTCTCACTTACCCCCAATAGAGGTTGACTTACAGCAATAATTCAAGGATGTATTGGAAAAAAAGTACAGTATGAGTGTTTACAGATAAGAACACTGAGTTTATATTTTTGTTTCATAAAATAGAATAAAGTACAAATCAGTCCAAAAAATTTAGACTTGATGTCCTTGGTGGGGATGAATTTTGAAAATTTATATAAAAAACCTGCCCGACCAAAAAATGAGGGGCTTAGACCACGTTTCCTGAAAGCATTTAAAAACTCACTGACAAAAATGGCAGAATAATTTGTGCATATATAATAATGAGTTATTAAACCAATGTAATATGAGTCTTGACTAAAAATATACCTCAATAATACAAAAACTAACTTTTTTCTTGAATCTTCCTAAGACCCCCACCTTTTACCCAAAAAAGTGATGTTAGAGGGTATTCTAATGGATATTCGTTTATTATCCTAACATAACAGTCATTCAGAGTTTTCAGAAAGAAATTGTTCAGTTCTAAAAAATACAAAGTAAAAACTTTCTACTGATGATTTATTAGTTTAACCTCTTGAACGTCATAAAAATAAAAACTAAAACAAACTTTGATGCAAACTCTGATCTTGATATAAGTAGATTTTAAAAATGCAAAAAAAATCATTTGGTAATAAAAAAAATCATTTGTAATAGCTCGATATACATTTACATGCAGTTCCACAATTTTATATTAATTTAAAACAGGTATCGCAGCAAAATCAAACAATTATCTTCAAACTGATTACTTTCCAACACATACATCTTACAAATAAACAATATCTTTGAAGGCTTCAGTGTGATTGTAAACAAGCAAGGTTATAGACAGGTATTCTTAGAGTATACAGGAAGAATCAGGTAAAAAAATAATAATCCGTAAAAATATCACATAATTAGATTCAAAGATGATTAAGAAATGATTAAAATATTAACATGCTTACAACACTTTCACATATCACTTATATACAAATTAACTACTTATAATACTAAATAATTACAAATTAAGATGATACTATATTAACATTGAGAGACTATCGTCCCTTATTCAGGTATTATTATCTGAAAGGGGCATACTTAATTACTGAGGCAATACGTCGCAACTCACAAAGTGGCTTTGAGGAATTACAAGTATTATTTTGCCATACAATTTAAGTAGGGGCCTGAATTTAATTAACAGGTAGGCTAATTTTAAAATTTGTTTCATATGAAATAATTTTTATTTTACGTCTTAAACTTTCAGCAGTTTAAAGTTTACGCTGAGTGAACAGAATTCATGTTTGATAATACATCATCCTTCAAGACCGATTAAGTGTGAACTAGATATGATTTTTTTAACTTTAAACATAATTTACTTTACTTTAAAACAATATTTTTGTAAAAAAAATGGTTGATTGTCATATGCGGCTGATAATAAATGGTGTAATTAGTTTGTATTGTTGATTTTATACATCAAGATGCAATATACACCTCTTTGATCCTCTGGTTTATAACTTCAATTCTACAGGTTTAATTTGATAAATAATGTCATGGAAAGTTACAAATAATTCACAATTTTCACCACATGGAATATTTAAATTTATATTGATCACTTAACTCCTAAATCTGCTTTAAATTTTTTCTTCTTAACTAGGGATGGACAAGTCCCAAAACTTTTTGAATTTTTCAAGAAATTTTAAAACTTGTTTTTGAGACAGCATTTTTTCTTCTGAAGATTTTTCAAGACGGGAAATATTTTGTGAATAATGTTAAAAAACGGTATAAATAATCCAAGAATTGTTAGGCCTATTTTATTAGCAAACAATACACTCTAATCTTAATAAACATAAAAATACATGAGAACAAACAATTAATAATGAATTTAAAGATATATGTATAAAATTTGTTTTGATAATTCTATGAAAAATATTAGTTTTGTAAACTAAAATACTGGAATACATGATTTTGAAGCAAAGTGTTTTATTGATACATTTACATCCCAAATTTTTACTTGGTTAAAAGTTAGATTTTTAGTTTTTATTGATGGATTTTTTCTATGTTTATAGTTTATGATTATGACCTTCATTTACTATAATTTTTGTTTTGTCATTGTATTTTTGAGAAGTATTGTTAAGCATGACTATTGTGAAACTTATTTGACTGGATATAGAAAAAAAACACATAAAAAAGACAGGACTGAAATTATTGTAATTAAATGCTTAACTAATAAGACTGGTGTTTCAGACTGGTAAATTTTGAAGTTTCAATGTTGTATCCCAACTCATATCATCAAATCTATCATGTTTAAGAGTTCTTTGTAATAAGGTACTTAATATTTGTTTTTACTCTGATTTAGAGATGTTTTTATATAAAAGTTCTTAAACAGAATGGCCTGTAATAATTATTAATTTTCACAAATTATCTTTCATAAATCAGGATTTAACAATTTTCCAAATCAGATTAAAATTCTGATAGCACATTTCCCGTTATGTACGAGAAGGGAAATCCCGTCTCAAAATTTTATGAGAAATATAAAATTCCATCTCGTCTTGAACTAAATATGCAATCTCGTCCATCCCTAGTCTTAACACTTTGACTGAAAAACTGGACTCATGGATGAGCACATATTGAAAATTTTATACAAGGTAGAAGTTCTTTTAAGTTACATAAGTTATTTCAAAGAAAGAGGGTTTTAAATTTATGGACAGGGCAAGAGAGTTTAAGAATAATGTACTATGGATAAAAAATAACACACTAAAGCAACAACATATAGTGCATATAGTACCTTATAAAAACTTTGAGCCCTAAGTCCAAGTATAGCTCAGAACAGCCACGGATACCAAAACAAAGCTCAAATATAAATTGGGCCTCAATATTAAATTCCATAGCAAATTGCAAGTCTATATGCAGGATACTTTCTTGTTTTGATTTTTGCAGTGATGTAATATTTTATTGAAAATACACACTGACAGTAAGTGTATGATGTTACGCAACATGCAGGACTATAGCCATACGTAAAAACAATAAAGAATGGTTACACTTTACTGAACCATCACAGCAATCTCTGAGAAGCTACAAAAACTGATATAAAAAATAATAGTGAGTAATGAAAGTTCTTTATATAGATTATCAGAGCAATTCAAGAGCCTATTGATTTGTGTTTAAATTATTTTAAAATCCCACAAAATAATTGATAATACACTTCTACACGTAGCATATTTAGGCGTTATTGCTCATTGCAAAACTACAAAACATGTATCATACTGAAGATATTAATCAATCTTTCACATATTAATGAAGATAAGTAAAAGGCATTTTTATGCATGCATAAATTTACATGCAACATAATAAACATGCAGGCCACGTTTGACAATTCAACATTGCGAGGGAACAGAAGTTTTTTGCTTTGCTAACAGTCTCGCAAATTAACTTAACATCCTCTTGAAGCCTTCAATGCTTGAACTGCCTTAACATAGTTTTAGGGGTGTGCAAGTGCCTTTGAGCTTTTTATTATTAGGCTCGGCTCGAGCAAAATATCATTACTTCACTCACAATTTTTGTTCCGACATAAAAGAAAAAAATTAATTTAATGATATAAAAAATGCAATATTTCTTTGTACATTATTTACTTTAAATTTTTTCTGATAGTTATTCGACAGTTTGAAATTTACAGGAAGGATGCGTGGGGAAATACCAAAAATATAGAACTGTCATAAAATAATTATGTTTAGCGAAATGAAAGTTAAAATTAATTTTCATTAGTAAAAATGAAAACTTAGTAATTTGAAAACATAGGAAGGTAGGCTAACTATTTATGGAGATATTGTTTGATATTAATTTGCATAGTACAAATCAACTAAGTTTATTGGAACAGAGAGTAGTTGAAGAATTAATATCTAGGTAAAATTGATTCTTTTAGGACCGGCTCTTTTTTTGTAAAAGCTGGCCTGCTGACCCCTAAATCTGATACATTACAACTTTTTATAAAAGTTTGAACAATTCAGATCTAGTGGTCAAAGCTCGAGCCCAAAAATATTTAAAAAAGTTCAGCTCGAAGTTGTGATCACTATTAGAACACCCCTTACAAAACTTTTACTTAATGTTTTTAAAATAAGAAATCATATTTCCAAAAGTCAACAAGAATTTTTTTGCAATAAAGCAAATCAATCACGCAATATAAATGTGATCCTATAGAGAGTGCTCCCTGAATACAGGTAGCTCAGGTTTTAAATTCCAAGAGTAATTTACTAATAAGGACAAAGCTTTTAATTTACGAATAAGGACATAGCTTTCATTAGTTTCTCTACCGTGGTTTCAATTAAAATAAAGTAAGTTGCTACAACCTGTTAATTTCCTATGCTGGGAGGGATCGAAAGTTCTGCTAAACTTAAAATATGTTTAAAGTAACTTAAAATTTAATCCTCCCAAATACACATTTGTGTACAATGTTTATTAAAATATGCCAAGTCTCCATTCAAATTATTTTATATAGACAATAATACTGTTAGCTTTAAGGAAAACTTATGCTCAAAAGATTGAACGAAAAGTGGTTGACCTAAGGTTAGTGAATATTCCAAGGCAGGTAGACTTGTAAGTACACTTCTTTTGAGCGAAAAATCCTACAAATCCAATTAATGAAATTGGCAAATAGCATAAGACAATATATACAACAATGATGATTTTTACACCTATTATAAAAGAATTAATCCTTAAAAATAAATAAATAAGTAGTGGTGTATAATACATGAGTTTACAGAGAACATTGTCTATTTATGGTAAACGTAATATATACAGCGGTTAATCACAGAGGGAATAAACTTAATACTAACAAACAATTTCTCACTCAAGAGACATAGTAGATGTAATGAATATTTTCATAAAAAAAACTTACAATGAAATTTTACATTTCATGCTGATAAGATAAATAAATTAAAAAGTCAAAATGATGGTATAGAGTGTAAAATATGTAGAAAATATTACTACTCAAATAAATATAATAGAAGTGTTGAAATGAAACCCGTACTAAGCAACAAATGTGTAGAACTGAGTTATTTGAGGTTTTCTGTCAGGTAGCACCGTATTATCTATGCGTGCACCCCATATTGCCAGAACACTTTGCAACTCCTAATGATTTTCCCCAGACATAACCCATTATTCATTACGTTGGCATTGGTTTTCAGTATATATTTCACTAATTAACTTGAAATGGAATTGTTGGCAATTAGCACGAATTTCATTTCAAGGCTTGATTTTAAAAAACGTCTGTAAATTCAACAATAGAACTAGTGACCATTATATAGCTTTAAATAAAGATATAGGAAAACAAACACATTTACCCACAATGTAGGCAAATAGATGATAGTTGAAATATTTAGTAAAAAAAGTCAATTAAAACATTGCACAATGAACTTGAAATTACAACAGAGATTCTAACAGACCCTGCACGTTTAGTAATACCAGTGATTCCAGATCTAAGATAACAGATATTTAGGTGTGGTCTAGATGACGCTCGCGGGTAACTTGTCAATGGGGGGGATGTTGTTGTGGCGGGGAGGCTGCGGGGCCTGCTCCGGACAGCCGTTAGCTACTAGCAGGTCCACCAGAGCACAGGCCTGAGCGCTCGCCAGCTCCGTGGTGGCGGTCGAGCGCTGCGCCGCACGCGCAAGAGTCAGACACGTCCGACCATCTCCATCGACTGCCTTCACGTTGGCGTTGTGCTGCAAACAAACATAAATTGATATTTATGTTTATAAATATCAATTTTACCAAAAGTAAAATGTGTGTATTCATTTACCTAAACCCAAATGCAGAATCATCACTAAAATTACAGAAAACTTGCTTGTAATAAGGAGGACTTCTTATTGAATTTATTAGTTTTTAATATATCTAACATCCTATTCTACAATGGTATAAATTGTGTGTAAATTGGTCCAATAAAACAGTCAGGGTCCCTGTCATAAGTTTTGCAAAAGTTGTTTAATATAAAATTATAGAAATTCAGTTAACAGACTGCATTTTATTGTACTTTAAACTACATTACTGTACCAAATCGGAAAAAAACTTCACTGCAACGTATTAAAAAAGTCATTGATCTTCTTTTGTTTCTTAAAGATTCTGAAATACCCATATGCTTAATATTCTTCAACTCTTCAATGGGTTTAATTTCTAAATTCCTTCCTTTTGATCATTTTTAGGTGAATTCTTCATGTAAGCTATCCTTCCACCGGCATTCGCACTTCTGAACCTCACAGTGAGTTTACCAGTATTCATTACAGATTAACCAAAGTGTCAACATGGTAAATGTTGGGACTACCTAGATTGGTATTGTATGCAGTTGACTCGCGATATTCCCAACACTTAACACTCTGACCCGCTTAGTACGACGCTGTACGAGTAACATTCTAAAAATATTTTCTCTGTACAGTTTTTCTTTGGAACAGTTTCATGTCAACTGTCAACTGTGGTTGACATTTAATTTAATATATGAAAATAAGACAAAAATAAGCAAATATTTTCTTTAGTTTGACTTTTTTAATTTTAGCTTTTTGTACATATGGGGTTTTATTTTTTAAACAAATGACCCTCTATCGGACATCAGGGAGGCCGAATAATGGATTGTCTTGTATTCACTCATTAGTGAGATAGCCAAGCGAATCAGAAAAATTAACCTTTGGCTATCCGAAATTCGCTAATGCTATTTTTTTTTGATATTCCAATACCACGAGTCATGTTATGCGAACCATGACTTACAAGAACTGTTCATGGTCAATTTTTTAGCAAAACCCATTAAATTACTTTCACTCAATCTATACCGTTTAAAGTTTTACTCAATTTAAATATGCACTGTCTATTCACAATGCATTGGATTTTTCCGATGAAAATGTCAAGATTGGTGCCAGTGTTGAAACGTATGCTACATTGATGCCTATCTGGCCTTTGCTCTAACATGCTACAATACTGATTTTAACTCATTCGCGGCTACACGGCAACTTTTTTGCCGCCCAGGTTTTTAACGCCATCCTGAGGGAAACATTTGTTGCCGTTGTGTATTGCTTTAATTAATCATCCGTCACAAATTCAGGATCCTAGATAGAGCTTTGAAATTTGGCCCAGCACTAGTAAAAAGTGTGTATAATTAATGGAGCAGCTCAGTCCTGCCAGACAGTGCTGCTTGCAGACATAGCGGCTGATTACCGAACTTTGAGTCAGTTTGACGTGTTACAGTGCGCCGTTATAGTGTAAATATATTTTTCTCTATTTTATAAATAATAAAACTATAATTAAATTTCACAGACTGACTTTTTCTTACAATATTATCATTCAAATTATTATTTTTTAGCATATTACTTCCATTTGTTTATCAAAGCGGACGGCAACGACAGTTGCCACATTATAGAAACAATTTAATTTCATGTTATAATTGTGTTTATTTTTAAAGCAAAGGTAACAAAAACCATAGGTAGAACATAACAAAAATTTACAGCCAAAAACATCCATAAATAGCCATAAACGGTGTATTTTTTCAACATGCCATGTGTATGCTTATATCGACAGTGTTGACGGCAAAAAATGTTGCCATGGAAATGACGTAATCATTCACTATTGAAAAATATTTGGAGCCTGTTACTACAATACTAGCGTCATTATTACACACTAAAGGAAGCATCCATGACATTTTAAAATTTCAGGATCTGGGTAAGGGTTTGAAAAAATTGCCGTAGCCACGAACATGTCAAGCAAGGCCCCAGCACCGAACTCGGTCCCGTCAACTCAATGATTGCTCCCACCAAAATGGCAAAGCGATAACGGAAATCCTATCAAAACTCTGCCCTGTAGTACTTGATGCATCATTTACAAAACAAAATAAGAACATTACATACCCAGATGAGCAGCTGAGCAATAGAGAGGTTGCCCATGGCACATGCAATGTGTAAAGGCGTCCTCGAATCCCGAGGACTCAAAACACTGTTGACCAACTCAGATCCTCCATGTGCCAATAGCAGCAGCAGCGACTTTATATCAGATCTGTGGAGGAAGAAAAAACTACTTATTTTCCTTTAGAAACATAAGTTTTAAATTATATAATTTTTTAAACGTATTAAATAAAACTTTTAAATTACTTACGGGCCTCCTGTAGAATAACCAAGGGCCTCAGGGTAAACAAGGTAGTAGTAGAATCAGAAATAAAGTAAAACAGTTCATTTACAGGGTGTCCCTGAACTCTCGACCGACCTTCTCAGGTATTATTTTATTTCTGACCTAAGGTCTATGTCGCCAGTAGTGATGAGTCAAATTTTGTTTTTTTCTACATTAAAGTTATAAAACAGTTTCTAGACTTAGTTGTCACACTGTTTAAACTACCTGATAAAGTGAGAGAGTTTGAGCCTATATTATTCAAGAGCATTAAAAAAAAGTGCCTGAAGAGATGCTCTTTTTTAGTTCAGGAGTATTTTGCCACAAATGCCACATTCAAACACTGCAGCCATAAAATGTAAATACAGTAGAATCCCTCTAGACTGTCCTCGCTTGCACCCCCTTCTTCTAAAAAAGGTTCTCCTGCCAATGCAAGAAATTTCTAAGTTTCAACTAGAAATGAACGTTGAGGTTAAAAAATGTCAGTAACATCTTCTTATAAAATATGTAACATTTAAGAAATGATAACTTTTGTTATACATAAGTATATTTTTATTCATTATCTGTATAAATGATATTTTGGAAACAGACTAGACTATAATATAACGCCTATAATATTGAAAATGTTAAGATCAAAATAAGACACTCGGATGCCTTACTTTGTTTTAAAGTTTTATTATGACCATTCCAGTTATTGTTCTTTCTAACCAAAGTTTGGATTATCCACCCTAAGTTGTGGTTGAATGAATTGTGAAGAGGGCTTCTTCTGTATTATAAGTATTAGTTTTGACATGATCCATCGTGACAACTGGTCTACCATTGCATCGTGTGTTACCTGCAGATGGAGTCAAAGAACTGTTGGGGGGAGTGGCCTGTGTGCAGGGTGGGCAGGAACTCCTTGGTCTCGTACTTGCTGCGTATCCAGCGCTCCTTCTCCTCACGGCTGCTGGAGGGTGTCGGCTTGGCACGGTCCCGCACCACCCCCTCCCACACCGAGTTGCCCATCGCGTTGCCGATACTCAGCATCACAGCCAGGTGGCCCGGCCTGCAGCGTCACATTTATGAATTTATGAAAATATGTCTTAATTTCATTAAGGAAATACAAGTTTTCAGCGTTATTGAAGGTGTCATTTTCTAGAATTTTAGAAATGTGAGGATTACTATACAATATTTTAAAATCTTTAATGTTTCAAATTAATTCACAAATAAATCACAAAAAAAATTAATAAATAAAACAAACAACAGAACAAACACAACAGGTATGGAAACATTTCTTAAATTTTGAGAGAAAGGTACTTTTTTGTGTGATTTTTTAATGTTATAAATAAGCCACTAGCCACTATTTTACAGTGTGAGGTGGCAGTTAGGTTAAGTTTATTATAGATAAACAGTTCAGAAATACTTTCATCAACTCAAAACGAGTCACCTTTCAGCAAAGAAACATGATTCCAGCTATACGGACAATTATAAATAGGCCAAGGCCAATGGTCATGGTTGATTGTCCAAGAATTCTGCATGTTATTTTCACTGAGAATAACTTTTGAAAGGTTTTTGAAATATTTTCCAATAACATAATTAACCTAACCGCCGCAGCCGGTAAACTTGGTTGAGTTTGTGTAGCTGACTGGTGTCACGGCCGCGGACGCAGATGCCTTCGCCATGATCAGGATAAAGATGACTTTTGGCAAGAAGAACAAAAAAAAATCCGTAAAACTTATAAATGTATAATTTTCACGAGATTTTCAGCAAATAGTCTTCTTTCAATTGATGCGTTTTTTAGATCCCAGTCCGAAATAACCTACAAAAGTGACTTATGTACAACCAACAAGTGCCGACAGAAAAACTCAACAACCTGTTTACCGGTCATTCATAAAAGAAGTAAACAGTATTTAGTGACTTTTACTACAGTTTCCAATTTAAGTTTTAGTTTTATCATCCTCGTGTTTTATTACCCACTTTTGAAGTTGTAGGTATTTCATTGACATTAAGAGTCATCTTTACCTTTGGGCTGATAGCGGAGTCGGCAATGCAAATAATAGATTTTTGGCAAAACGTGGTTTTGTATTCCAATTTTGGATGTCGTTTTTCAAGAGATTTTCTTGAAACTCAGTAATCATTTAGTTGAATAATTACATTGGAGCTCTCATACCTTAAAAGTAAAAACATTATAGAGATGCGTAGAAAACTAGCTTGATTTTCCTTTCGTTTATGATTTTTGTGTACTAATACAATTTATTTTTACTGATATTTCAGGCTAGATCCAACTTTAATTTACAGTAAAACATATTTTTAATAATTAATATAAAAAAATCACCATCCAAAATAGGTGAATGTAGAGGCATGTTTTCAGTGTTTTTATTGGGGTGAAGATGAATCTTAAAACAAGTCAACATTCCAGGCCCTAAAATTTTGTGGATTTTTCTACTAATCGGTGGTCGGTGGTATTGTTTGTTACTCACGGCCACTCGTCCAGGTGGAGGGATCGCACTCGGGAGATGTGGGAGCCAAGGTTCCTGTGGATGCCGCAACACTCGATGCACACCAACACCCCCAGGTTGAGGCTGGCCCACTCCGGGTCTGTGGTCAGACAATCACAACGCGATTACAAAATATATCAATATCACTCGAACTTCCATCTATAAGCCCTTATAATTTAACAAAGAGAGAAAATTTGCATAAGATTGTTTCATTTCAAATTCTATTTTTAATACTTAATTTAATACCAAGAACTCTAGGTATAATAAAATTTAAACAGCAATTTTTCACTGTAAAAATTGTTTGTTTACTATTAAATTAGTTTTAAAAAAGCCTTATGGGGAGTAAAAATTCTTACTTACTGGAAATAAAATGCAGTACAAACTCCATAGTTCGACACTCCTTATAGTTGGACACAGTTTGTGACAACCTAACATGTCAGTACCGACCGATAGTGTCCATGTTGGAGACTGACAAAGGTGAAAATAAAAACAAAGTGACAAATGATTTGAATGTTGGTTATGTTATGTTTAAGTTCAGTTAAGTTATGGTTTCAATAAAATTTAGCGTTTCCTAAATTCAACTCGTGATTTTTATTCTCCCTATGTTAATATTTCCCTTATACTCCTTATAGTTAGACATTTCAATACTTCAACACTAAGTGCACAAAGTGTCCAACTATCAAGGTTCTACAGTATATACTATTTTATTTTCGGACGTACTTTATTTCAAAATGTAGATAATGCCTTTTTCAATGTCTTGACTGAAATAATTTCCCAAAATATTTCTACGTAGTAGCTATAAATAAGGAAAAAGTTATTCTGGTCAATTTTAAAATGGCAGAAGTCGAGTGAGTGCACTGGGCTGACTCTGACTGCCTCTTAACTTTTAACTTGAAGTATGTCATAATCTTCACATATAATAAAACACACAAACAGCATCTCTGCATAATTTGTCAATGTGATGCATTACTCCCTGGTCCTTAATTAGATGTAAATAAAAGTTTATGGATGTTTCCCAAAATTTTGAACGGAACATTTCATTTCTCCAATATTGAAGTAACCATCCACTTCTCTAGGGTAACCATCCCAATTTCCCTAAAGATTTCTTTCTGTGGGAATACACAGAGGAAATCATACATCAGATAAGAGTATATTTAGTAGATATACTGTAAGAGGGAAAGCTATGGCAGCCTTTTCTTCAGGTTCCCCACAGGTTCTGGAGATGGCATATTACACAATCCAAAAGTTTTAGGGAAAACTCGTACAAACATTTGTGGACATCCAAGAACCAGTGAGGTGGTGCACCATTATGCTGGAAGTGATGCCTAGAAAAGTATAACGGATGGAGGTTGTTTGTTATATTTTCCATGAAAATCACAACCACTCAACCACTCTTAGGTCTATACGAAAACATTCTGAAAGATGAATGAGCAAAGTGAGCTAGCTTATGTTGCAGGTAAGTGTAATGAGTGTCTTTAAAAGAAACAAGCCTTTTTGGCCTTGAAATTCTAGTCTAAGTCTAGGTGAATGAGATTATTACTAAACAAATTTTACGAGGTTTTCAGCAAGACCTCAGCCCCCCAGGTACAGTAGACCCTCTCTTAACCAGCCCTGGATCAACCGGCGCCTGGATTAATTGTCTCTGCTTGGGGACAAAAGAGAGCTCGGTTTAACCGCCCTGAATTATAAAAAAGGTCGCTTTAACCGACCTTTTCTTGGAACTGAGAGACTTCCATTCCTATCCTTATCGCTTTAATTGACATAAAAATGCATCCGTTCAAGGTTTTTTTATAGGTTGCATAAGAAACCCAAAAATTTGACTACAACATATTGGCGAATGTACACTAACATCAGCTGTATTCCATCTTGTGTGGAGTGTAGACAATACAGTACGGGAGCGTTTATTTAATTTTTCTTAAAGTATCAATAATATGTTTTATTTTATTATATTTTACATGTTTACATAATTTTCTGTTTTAACGGGCCTTTAAGGTTATCCGGCCAAGTCCCGGTCTTGTGACGGCCGGTTAAGAGAGGACCTAGTGTACTAATAATTGGTAAAGTTGTGAAAACGCTTTCCTTTTTAATCAATAACTTTCCCTATAATTATAATAAGTATGACATTGCATTGAATTTTCTTTAGAATGCTTGAATTATTATTTTTCAAGTAGGTATGAACGTTTGAGATTTATACAAATTGAGCAAGTGTTGCTACAGGAGGTGTATAAAAGACATGACATGACCAGAAGCGAACTAATAAAAATTAAATTCAGGCCTTAACAGTTACATACTATATGTGTCAAGCAACAAAAAGGAATAATGAATTGAATAACAATTTCCAAACTTGGATATCTGGCTGTTTACTATCCAACCAAAAGGTTAGTCCCAAAAAGCCACTGATATATTAAGATAAATATATTTCATTTCCATGCACCACAAATTGTATTAATATTTGTATTTATATTGAAACAGCTTTGTCCATGAACATGGTTAGTTCAACTTGGTCAGAGAAAATAAGTTATTAGTCAAAAGAATTTTACATAAAATTTCGATTAGCACAAAGCGCTAAAGCATGCGAAAAATAACAAAAAAACTGTCGTAGTGTCACACGAGTAATAAAAAGTATTTATTTCTTAAATACGGAAGAAAAGTGTGTCTTATAGAGAGGGATACAATTTGTCAGGACAGACAATTTAGTGTCTAAGAAATATTAAGAAAGTATAACACAATGATCAAAGAAAAATTTATACAAAAAAGTAACTTGTTTTAAATTAAATTAATGTACTATAATTAATGTATAACTATAATGTATTAATTTAAATTAAATTATAGATACATATATATATATATATATATATATATATATATATATATATATATATATATATATATATATACATATATGTATGACCAGGTGTAATTTCATATAGTGAAGGTGTAAGACCAGGTCTATTTTCATGATTTCGCGAACCAGCATGATTGGTTTATGGGAACGGGGTTTTATGAGGTTTCAAAAGGGTAAAAAATGGGTTTTAGGCATTTTTGGACCTTAATTTTTAAAATTCGACAATTTTAACTGAAACCATTTAAAAGAGCTTAAAAAACAAACAATTTTGTATTTTTAATTTTTAACTTGGCTTAACAGAGAAAAGTTGGCTTTACGGAGAAAAGCTAAAAATAGGTTTCCAATGTTAATCTTATGGGAAATCAGCAAAACCCTGTATCTCGCTTAGGTAGGCTATTTATTAGAATAACTTGATACAATTTGGTATGTACATTCACTAGGTAGGATTTAACTGATATTTGCTTTCAACACCCATATGGCGGCAAACCTGCATACTCACTGCCATGGGGTTTATGGTGAAAATTTAAAAGTGTCCAATATTGATACAATTTGATATTTACATTACCTATTACATTTTTTAACAAAACTAACATTTTGTAACAACATCCAATGGCAGCAAACCTACATACTCATTACTATGGTGTTCATGGGGAAAATAAACAATCTCAAGATCCTTTGGAAATTTGCTGAGTACGCAGGTCTGCTGCGACGGGGGGTATTTTATTTTTAAGGGTAGTTTACCCCCAAAAAACCCTCAAAAACGTGAAACGGCTTTAAAGATTTTGATTAAAACTTTGTGGTTTATTAAGATTAAAATGCAGAATAAAATTACACCACCTGCATCTTTGAGAAAATACACGTTCAAAAGTTATAGAGCAAAAGGTGTTTTAAAAATCAATTTTTCAAATAAAAAAAAAAAAAATTGTTAACTTGAAAAAGATTTTACTTATCACCAATAAATCAAGCTCAAAAAAACTAAATAATTCAGTTTTACAACAAATTCAATTTTTCGTTTGGCGGTAAACACAGTACGTTGTTATAAGTCACAGACGGGCGGGCGTAGGGTCAAACTTGCGCTGCTCAGCTGGTAGCTATCCCATTGATACATCAAGACATTGTTTTGGAGGCTTTTAACACCTTTTTTTATTGTTGGGAGAAAGTATGTGTCAGTTATCTGATACAGTTTATTAAATATAGTTTTAATTTGTATCCTCATTCCTCATTGCACACTCTAGTAGGTAATTTATCTCACATAAGTACAGTTAAGAGGAGGTTAATTTGGCCAATCTTTCTGGGAATATTTTTAGTTTTGAAATAATGGTTGAAAGGCCTAAATAATATATAACCATTGAAAGTAATACATAAAAAAGGTAGAAAAACTTAAACATAAGTAATGCTAAGTTACCAGGTATGAGTGGTTGAGCAGAGCAATTGCTCTGCTCAAATGTTTCCAAACATTTTCTAATAAAATATTTACAGTAAAAGATAATAAAATAAAATCTTTTATTTTTGTTTATTTTAAACAACTATGTCATGTTCAACTCCAAAAATGATAATGGAAAATGTTCTGTAGTGATATTCTCTTTGAGAATAACGTGATTGTCAATAGTTTGGAAATTAGGAAGTTAAAAAAGGTGGATCATAAAGCAATTATTCCTCCTCCCAGTGCAGAAAAAAATCAGTGAAAAGTGTATTTCAAAATACTTTTAGCTGTCACGTAACAGGTAGCAAAACACTATATTTAAAACATTAGCCTGTGTTCAGCCATGATATTTTAAGTTGCAGAAATGTCAAGTTAGACTCACTGGGGGCATCACAATCAGCGCAGTGAGTGTTTCCGGGAACTCTGGTACGGATTGACTGTAGAGATGCCACCTCCACGGAACTCTGTAGCCTTGACTTCACCTTGCTGCTTTCATTGCCCTGAAAACAAATTGCTCTCAATCATTTATAGGTTTTTACTTTAACTCACTAGCCAAAGCTGACAAGGGCCAATCACCAATTACACTGCACACTCTAAAGGGGGAACTCGATTTATATTGTTCTATTTAATCATTAATTAAAAGTGAAACAAGGCGACAATAAACTGCTAAAAGCCTAAAATGCTGCGTCTGCCAGGGGTGCGGGGAAGAGAACCGAGAACGAACGCAACCGAAATGAAGTATGGGACCAGCACAACATGCTGACATAGTTTAGTTGATCCCCGATAAAAGGGGAGGTCACAGTAGATCAATCTGTATAACACTGCACAGCGACTCCGACCGGAGTCGTACTTACTCTGCCCCAGTATGGCATGACCCCGATTGGAGTCGTCAGCAGCGAACGTGTTAATCAGAATATTCTTCACACATTTGACAGATAAAGCTTGAGCACCGAGGAAGTTTATTGGACAATTTTATTCCACAATTTACATGGCTATGTTGAGATTTACTACGTCTAACAAAATCAGGGTGTCTACTGCCAAAGAGATATAAAAATAAGTGACTTTTTGGTGCTTTTGGGGGTGAAAATTGTTAAAAATCGGTGACTTTTCCCGTCTATAAGATAGAAAATGTTGGGGCAAAATTGTTAAAGCTGCAAAACCTTTGCTCGCAATCGCAATATTTTCCCAATTTACACAAAAAATGTGTGACTTTTCTCCCATTTAAAAGAAAAATCAGTGACTTTTTGGTGACTTCGGTGACCATTAACTAAAATCAGTGACTTTCGGTGACTTTTGGTGACTTCGGTGACCAGTAGACACCCTGAAAATTTACATTGATTAAGTTTCTATAAATTGTATTATGTAAGTGGTGTGACCCCCTTATTAGAAAATGTTAAAAATTTTCTTTAACAAAAACTAATGTCAAAACTAATGTTATTGATTTTATTTACGATGCATTTGTCAAAGCTTTTATGCTATCGTTTTAAGTGACGTGTAAAATTTACGTATCAGTCTAGTGACAGTGAATAGGGTCACAAAAACATGTCCGAAAAATGTTAACTTACTTCGTTAACGGTTGAATTTAAGAACATATTGTTTTCATGACAATAAATCATTATGTTTTATATGTATCGTTTATACATGTATACAAAATGTTTGATGAGGTCTCAAGTGTTCAGGTTTCACATTAAAATTCAGTTTCTAAATCAATTTGAGCTCAGCAGATGATGAAAGTAGTGTTATAATAAAAATTACGCAATTCATACACCAGCTGATTTTTTAATTATTACATGTTTTAGTTGCTTTATGTGTCTAACATCAAAAAGAGTGTGATCATATGTGAATGAGTAAGATGATTTGGTCAAGCGACATCTGTGTGGCCGTTTTTGAAAGGTGGCTGCCCATAAACCATAAATTTTTAACATGTTTATTACTTTAATTTAAGAAATTTAAGTTGGTCGTATATAAAGTAGTGTATGCAACGATCATATTCAGCTTTTAAGCCACTCGGGATATATTTAGAACACTCGCTTCACTCATGTTCTTACATCTCACTTGTGGCTTAAAGGCCTTCATTCACAATACAATTGTTGCATAAACTACAATTAAGATTTAAAATACATCATTGACACACCTGAAGAGAGTTGAGAATCTGCTGTTCAATGGCTGTGACCCATTCGTCTCGCTCCTCGGAATTGCTTGCCTCAAAATGCCACTGCTTGTTATCCAAGGACACTATAAGGAACTCGTAACCGTCTGAGTCTGAAAAGCAAACAGTGCTCTATGAACTTTTCGGAAAAAATTATACTGTTGGTTACCATAGGTCAGTGAGCTGTTGCGGGGATCTTAAGACACCAAGATGACTGTAGTGCCAGGTGAGCTACATCCCACAAGAGCAATGGTGTCAGTTTCTGCACCATCCATGAATGTCGCCACAGAGTTTTTGTTGGTTAAAAAGTGTTAAAAAACCAACATTTTACTCTTTGTTACCTGCAAGTGTTGCCAACGCTGCAGGAAACAACAATCATTCTCGTTTGCGTTGGGGATTTTTTTATCTCAACTATTACTAAAATAAGGAATTTCAAAGCAAACTAGGGTAGAATTTATGGTTTTTTATTTACCTTGATTGCTAATTGTTAGTTTGGTCATTACCTATTGGTTTGTTATTGACTAATAATCCGAATGTAAAATAGAGTAATATGGTGTTGTTACGATAAATATCGTACCCGTGGCAAGACTACTTCATTCCCTTTTTCAATCAGCTGTGTAATGGTAAATATTATAACATAACTTGACTTCCGTTTTAGTTTTGACGCTTCATATCCGGAACACAAAAAGTAGCTATTCAGCTGACCTTAGGAAGAGGTTATGCTTTTTCCTTTACAGACCTTGTTAAGACACAAGGTACCATGACTCCATTAATCACAAAAAACCGCAGTATTAAAAAAAAAAATCAAACCAGTAACAGCTGGCTATTTATTTTAAAGTTCCTCAACAATGTTAAAAAAGTTATGTTTGAAACATTGAGACATTTAATATGGAAATAGATAAAGATTAAATTATCTTTGTAAAATGTGTAATATTTTTAACAAAAATTAAAACAGCAAACTGCACAATCTATTATTGAAGCTAGATAATTTGGAAAAAGCTTGGCTCAGATAATTTAAACAACTAAACTCATTTTAGAATTTAGTTTCTATTTGTTAATGGTCACATTTGTTGCATATGTTGAAAGTGTTTTTCACTCGTTAAGGTACAATCATTGATGTGTTTTTGGCATGATAGATGAGTCTGACCTTCACACTCCTGGTTTTTCACACCACTGCTTTTGATCCTGCGATGGCGCTTCTTCACATTGGGAGTTTCAGCTTTGCAGTCACCCGTTCCGTTGAACATGGAATTGTTTATTGTGGAGTCGTCATTACTGAAAACAAAATATAAACCATAGGAAATTGTGCTTTCATCTGCCAGGCAATACTTGACTTAAGTACTAATGCCTTTACTTGCTTAAATGTACAATGCATGCCAAAGAATCTTTTATATTTGAATTACCAGAGAGCAATGAAATACACCTAAATAATTTCGTTACCAAAGGCCTTGATTTATGATCTTGTAGAAAAATACCTAGTCCCTACATCTTCTATAAAGAGTATCATGAAAAATACAAATCGTTTAAGTAAGACTACAGTCACACACTTACAAAAAATTACAAATTTAGATAGAGTTTGTGGATTAAAACTTATATATAGTTACAAATTTGAACAAGTGCTTTTAGAAAAGGCTGAGATACAATAATGGTATTGGGACACGTCTTATATGCTGACTACTGTGGTAGACATTCCAAATGACAAAATTCACTTCGGATTCAAATCATCCAAAAACTTAACTATTCTGGAAAGGGATTAAATTGATTTCAATTTTAAATTTATATTCTATTTTTACAGTAAAAGACTCATTAGTACTGTATTAAAGATCCTTGTATGACTTGTATGTGCATTGCATGATTCGATGATGACTAAAGAGTCTCAGATAGTAAAAAATCCAGAAAACAAGAGTACAATGACCTTAAAAATTAGATATAGATGTGGGTCAACATCCGCATTTTAGAGCTACATAACCTCATTCTGGAAATTCAGAGTTTTGTAAACAAAAAAAAAGTAAAGACAGTACACAACTAAATCCAACTCATGTCCAACTTAATATCATCTGAATCGGGCAATCTTGTATCTTTGTGGTTGCAGATTTTAAGAAAGTCATATTTATATTGCATCAAGGTAGTAAGGATTATTGTGAGGGACAGGATAAGCAGGCTTACCTTAAAAAGTGAAGGCATCCTTTTATAGCACACATGGATGCCTTCACTTTCTAAGGTAAGCCTCCTTGTGCTTATCCTCACAATAATCCTTATTACCTAGGCATTTAGCCATATCCAAAAACTAACCTTATATTGTATCAAAGGTGAGGTTTCTCCATTTCAAATAAGAAAGTAGAATTTAAAGAGGAATAAACGTTTTAATGACTTAGCTGAGTTCTTCTGTTGTAAAAGATGTTATAAAAATAATAAAGATATTTAGCTAAATATATTTGAGAAATAAATAAAGTAGTAATTTGTTTTGAGTGGGTTAAGTTTGTAAATTGGAGTTGCACTTACTTAGTGACTTTCCCTGGCTCCTTGAGCAGTTCAAAGGCTGTCAACAGAACCTTGTCAGCTACTCTCTTCTCCTTGGACTGGTAACCTGGGAACACAGACACTGTTGCTGGGTTAGAATACATTATTGTTCTACAACCTGTTAAAATAATAAAACATTAACAAACAGAATAAATAATTATTGAGTGTGAAAAAACTCGATTTATTCATAGCAACAATTTCAGCCACACAGGTTTCGATCATACTTGTAATTCTTGTGGATCCAATATTATCCATCTGGGATGAAGGATGAATGGTTCATCACTGATTTTGGAATATAAATTCATAAGAAAATGAAACTTGCCATTGCACAGCTTGGTAGTTTATTTATTCATGATTTGTTTTGGGTTTTTCCTGGACAGTACCACTTCTGTGCTAGTGTGGTGGCCTCTTTTGTAACTATCAGGACAGGAATTGCCAATCAAGAAAATACATAATTCCCGGAATTATTGACATCACAATAATAGTTTTGGTTAAAATTGCATTAGGAATGTTATGTATTGGTTTTATTTTACATGAGAGCCTGCATTTCTACAAATCTGTCATCGATATTAAGTCACTATCATATCATCTAGCATGGCAATATTTAATGCCATGTCATCATTGAGGTCTACCATAAAACTCGATAGGTCTTGTATGCTTTCATTTCCTTCTCTTCAATTGACATCACTTTGCTGGACAAGCATCATGATGTTAATTTTAGACTTATAAAAAGGTGAAATTCTAGTTTTACACTAAACACACCATGTTATAATAAATTTGAGGTATCTATTTCTCGACTTCCCAATCCCTTCAATCTTGACTTCAATCCCAAGGGTTTCTGCGTTTGAAAAATTTTAGATTAACATTATACTATGGTGACCAAAGAAATTTCAACCATGCAAGAATCAAGACTCAATATTTTTTTTTATTCCATTGTTGACGATAATTCGATAAAATTAAAGAGTGTAAGGCTGTCAAATTCAGCGTCAGATCTAAATGACACTGAATGACCTAAATGACAGCTTGACACACAACATAGTGGGTGGTTTATTAAGATAAATAGTTATGGTTTATAAAGATAAATAAAAATGTATATTAAAATTCAGGATTTTGTGTGAAAAATAAAAATATCAATACAACTTGTTTGGTTCATGGATCAAAACTAAACTTGATTAAAAAAAATCTGTGTAAGAGTGTGTGAATAATTTCAGGCAATTTCTATAAACAATATCACACTAATAAAATGATGTAAATAATTACAATTATTAAAAATATTTCTATAAACAAAAATTAATTTTTAGTTGTGAGCCACCTGGCACATCCCAAGAATATTCCTGAGGACCAGCTGTAAAGAGCAGGTCAAAGTCACTGTGAGATGGATCAGCTCCATGTAAACTGACTAATTTGAAAAAACAAATATTTTACAAAAAATAGGTAGAACATTGATTTGTGTATGCTTTAAAAACTTTTGTTTTTTATTACTGGCATTTGCCTTGATTTTTGATGATTATCTGAATTCATCCCTAATTTTCCATGTCCTATTTTGAACTCCCTGGCGGTTCATAAGTGTAACCGTGGTGGTATGGGTACTCACAGTTGGTGGTGATGGAGAGGGATGTGAGAGAGTCGTGCAGACCGTTGGAGCTGGGGGGCTGTGGAATAGTCTTGGACCCTCGAGGCTTCTGGCCGGGAACCTTAACTGTCACATACTGCAGTGAGATCTCCTTCCCGTGCACGTCATCCATGTAGTCCTGGACAGTAATAGGTAAAAATTGAACAGAGAAAGATCAACATTGCTTCAAGTTGGAAAAAAGACATAATATTGTAACATGCAATAAGATATCAATTATTTATACTAATAATTCAAAGTAAATCTACAAACTATTATCCTAACTAGGGGTGGGCGATTACTCGACTGTCGAGTATTAGTTTGAGTAGTTGCCGCTACTCGGGCTCGAGTCTAGTCGATAAAGGGTAAATAAAGTGTATTGTCACTTGCAGTTTTAATTTATTTAACCCCAATTCTCTTAGTTAAAGAATTAAATGATAAGTATTGGTACTACACAGCGGAACGTTAAGAGAACGTCACATCATCTGCTGCGCAATTCACATCTCGCGTCTGAAGTGAAGTGACTGTTTTACATACTGCGGCTGACAGCAATACTCAGAAGAATTAAGAGTGAGTAATGAATAATTTAGTCTCTGTTACTATCGATTGCCGATGTAGATGGGAGCAACAGAATGATTTTCAGAATAAATTTTACAAAACCCAGCAATCAATGGTTGTCATCGTATTTGTCACATAAATAACTAAATAAAAAGAACTTGACTAGACTTAAAAATCAATGCCCGCACAGCCCTAATCTTAGCTATTACTAGGCGGCTATAAATTACGTGACTGACAGTGACTCATAGTCCTACTTTAATGATTTAAATAATTATTTAATTTCAAATTTGTGAAACGATTCGACAAACCTATTTAAGGGCTTTTAAAATATTAACTAACCTCCAAATATTCAGCCAGGCAAATCTAAGAGTTTGTTACAAAAACTAAATACTAAATATTCATACTTACATTTTAAATTCTCATCTTTTTTAACTTAAAAGCACAAAATAATTAAAATTATTTATAAGGTGCTGTGATTGAAAGTTTAACCCTTTTAGTCACCGTGTCTTGTGTAATTAATTGATTTGATCAAATAAATATAAGTGGAAGTAGAAACAATTTTATTGGAATCTTGGAGTTAAAATAATATTATCTTGCACACTTCAATACCGTAGTGGCATACACACAGTAAACGTAAGTAAAAAGTAGAAAAATTAGTATTGACCAAGGTGCAACTCTCAAAGAATCAACTGATCCCATTAACTTCCATGCAAGCCTTCCACCGTTTATTTAACGTGGGCCCTCCCACCAAGGCCACAGATCGGCTAACCCTTTAAGAGCTGCACCACCAGGTCAGGTTTGGTCATGAGAGGATTTCTGCGGAAACTGCGCCAATGTAGACATCATGGCCAAGGATGCATACGCCTTAGCCATCTCAGCTATCACAACCGGCAGCCTAGTCACGAGAATAAGAGTTTTGAACGGTGCGCGACCCTGGCGGGAGAAACTATAGCCCATTGGTAAGTGAGATCGCTCTGAGAGCGCATCACTTAACCGCTACACTCTATTTAAAGTAGGTAATTTGTGACTGAAAGGGTCAAAGAGAAAATGGTTGAAAAATATAAAATTTAAAGTTTGTAAAAGAATACTAACGTGCAAGCTCGGGTGGTAGGTGAGCCTGCCGTCGTCACACAACGTGACATATTTCTTCTTCCACTCCTTGTTGAGAGCCTTGCTGCTTCGTTTGTACAGGTAGCCCTGCTTCAGCGGAATCGCCCTTCCGCTGCCAAGCTCGCCCCCCACTCTCAGTTTCTCCTCGCCCTTCTTCGACGGGTTGAACAGGTTCGATCTCCTCCTGGTTTTCCTGGAATATGAGTTTAAAGACCATTCAATTTATATAATTTTCAGTTAAATTTATGTTTCTTTAATGGAAAATGTATGATTTATCCTAATAAATGATAGTTCATTTCTTATAGATTGATTTTTAATGAAATTCAATTATAGTGAAAGAGAAACGTTGTCTGGAATATGTGCTACAGTACACTCTCGTTCATTGAACTCGGCGACATCTGAACTCCGCTTCATCAGAATTAAAAAACTGATTATTATTAATTTTTATTTTTACAAAATAAATAATTTTTCCGTTTTAGCGCCTTCAATTTCCGTTTGTTCTATCTGCACAACAGTGAAGTATCACATTTTGCATCAAACGTCATCAGGCGTTCTCCATAATCTGTACCCATCGATGTGATTTATGAGGCCGTGGCACAAAAATAGAAAGAGGAAGCGGGCTAGGAAGTGACATCCGTTTCCACCACTTCCCAAACTGTCATTCAGTCTGTCTTGCGTCGCGACTGCACCTGTGTTACGTGGAAGTCAGTTGACTGCTGGAATATAAGTGAAATATGAATATGGAACTTGAGAATAAAGATTTTGGATCTTTATTATCTGCGATGTTTTTATTCCTATAGGTCCATTGTTACCATGTTCAAAGTTTGAGTGACTTATTTTCATAAAATCTCTTGTGTTATCTTAAAAACACGAGTGAATACAATCACGATAGGTTACCGTACGGGCGGAAATGATAACTCACGACGGACTCCCCTTCATCGGAATTTTTTGACATCCGAACTGGCCGTCCGCCACATTAGTTCCGATGAACGAGAGTGTACTGTATTGGAATTACAACTAGATAAAGAATTTCTAAAACAGGGTGTCTACTGAAATCTGGTTTTAAATTCTAGTATTTCCAGTACAATTTTAAAAAATCCAGTAAACTACTCAGAAACTATTAATCCAAAAATAGGGTAACAATGATGACATTTTATACATATAAACAAATTTAATGTAGATTTTTGTATACAGATAAAAAACCCACAGTTGAAAGTAGCTTTAAAGAACAATATAACCCTTACTAAATATAACAACCAATACATATTATATATCAAAATGTGCAAAATTTTATTTTCTAAAGTTTACTAACTTACAAAATTTAGCTGTCTTTAATAGTCCAAAAGATATTCAGCAAAAACTTATAAAACTACAGCCGCCATTTAAAAAAATTGGCCATAGCAGGCTAGTACAGCGTCCGAGAGTGGTAGACTTTTCACCTTCGTTTTTCTTTGGTAATTTTACATAAGAATGGGTCAACATACATTAGTTTGCAATTACTTAAGGGTTAAACCATAATTTGACTGGACTATTATTAGCGGCGTTTTTTCGGGGCATGATCATCGAGGTTACAAAGGAGTTAGGTCATTAGACGGATTCTGTTGCTATTGCAATCCCACTTCCACATTACGACTTAAGTTGACAGCCGATTGGTATTTTGTCCATTCAGTTTTATAGCAACTTTAAAGAACAATATAACCCTTGCTACGGCTTGTCCGTTGTCCGATTGTTATTTCGGCCCTATAAAAATCCAGCTAGTATACTAAATTATGACTGTTTATGAGCATGCTACACTTCGTAATCAGTACACCCTATTTGTTAACTTGTTGAAGACACATAAATATAGGTTTCTGTAAAAGTTGTTTAATAAACTGCTCGTTAATCTGGCCAGGGGTTTGGTCACAAAGTGGTCCAATTTGAGAGCATCTACTGCCATTAAAAAAATTTTTATAAAGGTTTAATTTTTTAGTTCTATCGAGAAGACATTATTTCCGATGGATAAATCTGTTGCATGTTATTAAAAAATAAACTACTGAAAATTTTAAATTTGGTTGCTTTTTGCCCTATATACAAACCTTAACACTCAAACAGATTTTTATGACATTTTTCAAAATATTTTAGCTCTAGTGGTAAAATAAAAATCTTACTTCAAATTAAAGTCAATGAAGATCTTTATTATCTAATTTTAATTTTGAATTACATCAAACCGGGTAACCCTCTAGACTGAATTCTATGACATCATATATTCGGATTTCGAGTTCCAGCGTTTTTAATTTACATAAATCCAAACAAAGATGACTTTCCTTTGTTGGTAAATTGCTGCCAATTTGTTTAGAAACTTTAAACATAACTACAGTATATGCAGTTTAATGCAGTTCCCATCTAACGTTTTTAGGCTTTTAACAAATTAAAGGGAATTACAAAAGTGGCATGGAAATACATCCCCATCATGCCATACGCGAGGTAGTTATCTTCAATGTAAAGTGATTTTTTTGGTCACTTGTAGGCATTAGTTGGGATATTTTCGGTTGTAATTTTAATGAGTTACTAGATCTTACCGTGTGGTGGTGGGGGTAGAAGAGGGTGTCGGTAAATCCTTGGTATTGACTGTCAGGTTGTCAGTCTTGGTAACATTATTGTTGTCGAGTAACAGATCCACTTTATGCAGCTGGTGACTAGACGAAGACAAGGCATGACACATTTGCCTGCCTAGGCCTGCTCCCTCCTGCCAGACAACAGTAATGAAATATAGCTAAAATAACAACTTAAACATTTCAATTCATTTTGCCTCTGGATTGTTTGATCAACATCTATTAAACATTTCAATCACTCTAAGCCTGACTTGAATAACGACGTATTAAAAACATGTCAAGCAAAGTGAAATTTAGTTGCTCAAACTGTTACAGCTCTACAGTGAATATAAATATTTTTTGAGAACTAAGTTATAGAGAAGTAATTTGTTTTTGAACATAGATTAACCCTAGAGAGCTCGCGTCTTTAACACAACACAAGAGCACGGGCGGGGTAAATTTTTAGGGAGTGCGGAACTGGCTAACTCGGAATTCGCAAACCCCATGTTAAAAATCAGTATCTCCAAAAAATTAACGTTTACCGAATTCACTAACTTTGTCGTCACCGGAATTGCCTAACCCGGAATCCACTAACCCAGGTTAGGAGAAAGTTAGTGGATTCCGAAATCGACACTGTACGGCGGCGGAACTGGCTAACTTTGTCTATGGCTGGAACTCGCTAACTACCAATCAGAAACGTCGATCCCTCACCAATCAGAACGTCTGGCGGTCGCAAATGAATCGCGCTGCTCAGTGCTGCCACGTGCCATACAAATAATTATGTGCCGATATCATAATATGGTATGGTACACTGTAAAAACTTTATTTGCTATTACAATGATTGTGGAACTAGAATGTAGAATATAATGACGAATAAAGATGTGTTTTATCATAATGGTTTTGAAATCAAGTACGCTTAGGCGTGCAGTGCAGTAAAATTAATAGATTTTTTAAGTAGGCTATTATTTTAACAGAACATATACAAAAAATGTGGTTGTTTAAATGAACTAGATATCATCAATGGTGTTACTTTATATTAACTAGATATCAATTTTGATACCCAATTTTATCAATTACTTACCTTTTTATTAGGCCTATCAATTTCTGTTCTTTTTCATTACATGAAAAACTGCAGTTGTCATCAAAGAAAAATGTTTGTCCACATTACAAAAAGTATACTTATGAAGATCAGTCTGGAACTCGGGCCGTCAGGTTTATAACAAGTCACGCTACCGACTGTGCCACAAATACCGTCGAGCTGCAGGAGAAATGCATTACAACGTGGCAACCGACAAATTGATTGAACAATGAATTTCCAATACATCCGTTTCTTTCAATACAAATGTAAACAATCTATTTAAACTGAACCTTTACAATTTAGACTTAATTTCATAACAATCAGCTATTTTACATAATCAAGCAACTTTATTTCCATTTAAGGATAATACCTTATAATAATTGTAAACGTTTTTAGGTACGGTACTGGCTATAGTAAACAAAATCCTTCTTGAGCCTTTGCTCATCCACTCAGACAAAATACCTCGTGTGTTTACAATTGATTGATTGAAAGGGTGTAAAATATATTTATTGTAAGGGTTTGAAAATGACGATATTTTTAATTTTAGGAAGTAAGATAACCCCCATGTTAAATCTCCAAACGAAAAGTTTATTTTTCATTTTTGATTGATTTAACGTGAATGTTTTTAAAATACAAAAAAACCTGCTAATATAGAACCAAAAACGTTAATTTTGGTACAACCCGCATGTAAATTGGTCCAGTAGAAGTCACAGACGAACTGTCCAAAGGTTTTTCCTTATTGTTTTAAATATATAGATATTTTTTAACTAATTGGGTCCAGATCATCTGACATTTTGGTTGAATTTCAACCATGAGGGGATCTCTAGTGAAAATTATTGTATAACCTTACAAAAAACCTAATTATTTCTTACTATCTAATAATATGTATTTACGTATTTATAAAAATAAAAAAGGCGACCGTAAGCGGTCATATAGGTTTAGAAACGTAAGCGGCCACCTCCAATTTTCCTATATGTGACTATTATAAGCATTGTTATTCATGTTAAACAGTTCTATTATTACATATCTTAGATCTTTTTGCATAACCACACAGACTTATTTTGACCGCAGCAACAAGCAGTGGATGAAAATTGCTGAATTCTGTTCTGATTTTATATGGATTTACTACCAAATTTGATGTCAAAATTACAAAAATATGGCAATACAAATATTTCCAATAATTTATCTGGGTCAATAAGTTGCCTTTTACAAAAAATTTTGAAGCCTCGTTAACACAGCATAACGTTTATGTACGGTTATGTAAAGTTTATGGAACATAAAATAATATAGGATGGAAAAATATTTAAAAGGAGAGGCTAAGATATTTTTCTGCTGGGACATGTTTGTTTAAATGAAAATGATCAGAGATATTGGAGTTGAAATTTTTTAAATGTTTTTCTTATGGAAAAATCAAAATTTCAATTGCCATTATGTCCTAAACCGTTGGGATTTTTTGTAAAAGTTAAAATATGAAGAAGTCTTAAAATTACGTGTATAATCTAAAAATGTCACACAAAGCGGGGGTTTGTGTTTAAAATTAGTGACTTCCGGTCTGGGAAGGTGACTTCTGTTACACCCGTACATTTAAATTAGTGTCAATCGATAGAACAGAATAACCAACCAATTTACCTATAATGGCACAGTTGGTTTTTGTTAAAAATAATTCTGTAAGTTTTAAACATTCCATTAGAAGCTACGGTAAGTAGCCTATTATTAAATTATATAATCATAAAACTATAATTGAAAATAGGTCTACAACATTTACGTTATCACTTCTCATTGTACAACATTCATCATTATTGTCGTTTGTCCAACATTTACAATTAATCAATAAAATAACAAGATAAACTAAATGTAAAGGTGATTTAAATACGTTAGGATGCACCATTATTTATTGCGGTGAGGTTGGCAACGTCGTGTGTAGCGCCACTTGCGGCGAAAGGCGGAGGCTGCCGCGCTTGGTTAGGGAGTTCCGAGATAGTGAATTCCGCCGGGCGACAGTTAACCACTTCCACCCTACGCACATTGGAATCCACTAACTGGCGGTTAGGCAGTTCCTTGGTTAGCCACTTCCGGCTCGTGACACGAGTTAGGGAGTTCGGAGTTAGCCAATTCCATCGTCTCAATTTTTACCCAATTATAATTTTGTTTTGTTTTTAATGATGCTACAACATATTAATTCATTGAAATGTATTTATTACTTAGACTTAAGGTCTCAGATAACAAAAATTAACATTTTTTACATCTCTACGTTGCTAAAACCCTAGTTATTGACGCATCAAAACAATCACTTAAAGTTTCAGCCAGATGGTGCTTGCAAATACTATTGCTGCAATTGCTAAACATCTTTGCTGTCTTATTATTTATATTTCTTGGACAAAAATCAAATCTTGTGTTTTCACGTCCTACATTTTGAACAGCCTCTTGTGGTGGAAATCCTAAAGTTGGTATTATCCGGGTCTTTTGGTAGCGTTATTATACCCCTGTGTAATACACACAAATGACACTCTGAGAGATAAACTTGAAATTATTCATAATTGGCAATTCATCTAATTCACGAAAGATAACAACAGCAGCGATTTACAAAAGGTGTAATGCGAGAGCGCACGGGGGGGGGGGGTCCCAAAACCTCAAGGTCAGTCAGTGGATAAGTCTACTTGAAGGTATGAGAGGGAGGGAAGCTCTAGAGAAGCTCTTTACTTATCGTCTATTGTTTAAAAAATGGGCGTGGAGAAAATTTACCCCGCGAGCTCTTTAGGGTTAAAAGTATAGCTAAATCAATCAATAATTACATCTATCAAAAGTGTATTTATGTTTGTGTAACCAACCATTGGTTTGTTTAAACTGTTCAACTGTTTAAAACATAGACTACATACATAAATGAATAGAATTCACATCAAACTGTATATGAAATAGAAAAAGAGTGGTGGGATCTAGGGTGGCATACACAAATTACAAGTTATCCATGACAAGCGAATCAGTTCTATCACTATTCATGGGCAAATTATATATGGACGGCAATAGACAGCTCCATTTAACGTCCATTGTTGGGTAAAACTGGAAACTGATCGGTGCATTCCAAATACCATAATGTAAGTGTTTGGAGGCCGCAATGAATGGGCCTTAGGCCTGGACAAAACCTTTAATGTTAATAGTTCAAAATATGATGATGTCTTTTTCCAGCACTAAAAACCAAAATTTTACCAAAAACTATGCTCTAGAGATAAGAACCAAATGGCACACACCTTGTGGGAGATGGTGTGGGCATGACCCGGGGAGTGGGGCGCCGGGGGCGGGGTTGTGAGCGTGTGGGGCGGAGAGGGCGCCGGGGCCAGCAGACGTGGCGGCGGGGGAGCGCCGAGCGGGGTCGAAGGTCGAGAGTTGCTTGGGGTTGCCAGGCAAGTAGTCGACTGTGATAACCTCTGCTGAACAATTTTCTGGCATGCTGCAAGAAAATACAAAAAGGTTCAGCAAAAAAGTTATGTGTTCTCATAAATTATTTAAGAGCATTAAAGTTTAATTTGATCATGGCAGAGTCCAGTATACAAATTGAAAAGTATTTTCAAAAAAATATATGATTAATACTCTACAGACCAATTTCCATATTGAACTCGTTTTCAAGGTTGTTAAATGAGATTGATTGATTTTTATATTTGGTAGAAAAAATCTTAATGAAGTAACCATTAGGGTGGGTCGAAAAAAATAAAAAAATATTTTTCGAGTTGTAATATCGCGGAAAAGTTGCGTAATTGTGAGACTAAGAAGAGGTAAAAATATTAAAAATATATGTTGTCAATTACCGTTCGCGCATGTGCCTTAAAGTTTGATAAAATTTGGGAAAAATCAAATTTTATCGGCAATTTTATATTTTATTTTTATTACGATTTTTAATAAGTAATAGTGTTAAGTGTCATCTAAGACACGTTAGGGAATTATACTTTAAACGATCCTGTTGTATGTTAACATCTTCCGTTCGCGCGTGATCTACAAATATTGCTAAAATTTCAAGAAAACGTGATTTTGAGCTAGTCTTATTTTAAAAGTTGTTATTAATATCAAAATGAAATACCTGCCATCTACTTATACACTATCTGATAGTAACCAAATAAAAACAATGTACGACATCAGAGTTGACCTTCCGATCGCGCATAGCAGAAATGCAAACTGTCCAGATCGCGGCACTATCCGGTCAGTGACCCGCGCAGGGGGCGTGGTGCGGTGTCATGTGTTACCACCCTCTCTACTGCATTCTGGTAGGTATTGCGTCAGTCTGGAGTTGTTCCTTGAGTGTGGTGGATGTTTTTAGTATTTTTTCAGTTACTGTTTTTGCATTTGCAGAGTGTATTTATATATGTAGGCAATACTGAGTAATGGACGATGGCAGTAGGCCTACCTTAAACAATCATCACTAGACAGGTATTTGATTGTCCAATTTTTGGTGCGCCAAAAGACTTACCTTTAAACAAGCTACCTTGTATCCCAGCTACCTTGATAATGTATCCCAGCATTCAACTGAGAGTGACGATTGCATTAATATTGCGATTGCGGTCGCTGTCACTGCACTCGTCACTCTCAGTTGAATGCTGGGATACATTATCAACATTATCCTGTTGTTCAATTTCGGTAATATCAACCTTAGAGCTTTGGTTTGAAGTGCTAGCGCGAGATTTCCTTTTGATTTTAAGCGTTTCTTAGTTTCACATAAGTCCACCCCTCCAATTTTCCCAATTCCATGTACTCGTAGCAAGTAAACAAATTTAAGTTCAATGGATGGTATCTTATTTGATTTTTCACAAGTACAAGTAATAGTACAGTTGCACTGACATAGGTCGGGAGCCTTCTGGCACGTGCAGTCAAGAAAAATAGGGCATTTTCAAGCTGCAACATAAAAAAAGTAACGAGAATTTTCGCTCGAACTCGTCAAGTTTTCTTATGAAAGATTCTTTTTCTTTATCACGTTTATGTGATTTTCGCAAGCCATAATATTTATCATGTAGTGCATTTAGAAGTTGCACTATTCTTTTATCACTGACCGTTTCAATAGATGCCTTCTTATACGAACTAATTAATTTGTTTAATACCGTGTTAGCTACTTGTGAAAAACTGACTCTCTTATTATTAATTTTAAGTGCCAAATTGTATCTCTCATTTGATAGACATCGGAGTACGTCCTCCCCAGTAGGTAGCTTGTTTAAAGGTAAGTCTTTTGGCGCACCAAAAATTGGACAATCAAATACCTGTCTAGTGATGATTGTTTAAGGTAGGCCTACTGCCATCGTCCTTTACTCAGTATTGTCCACAATGTTACACAAAAATATTAGCCTGCATATATAAATACACTCTGCAAATGCAAAAACAGTAACTGAAAAAATACTAAAAACATCCACCACACTCAAGGAACAACTCCAGACTGACACAATACCTACCAGAATGCAGTAGAGAGGGTGGTAACACATGACACCGCACCACGCCCCCTGCGCGGGTCACTGACCGGATAGTGCCGCGATCGGGACAGTTTGCATTTCTGCTATGCGCGATCGGAAGGTCAACTCTGATGTCGTACATTGTTTTTGTTTGGTTACTATCAGATAGTGTATAAGTAGATGGCAGGTATTTCATTTTGATATTAATAACAACTTTTAAAATAAGACTAGCTCAAAATCACGTTTTCTTGAAATTTTAGCAATATTTGTAGCCCACGCGCGAACGGAAGATGTTAACATACAACAGGATCGTTTAAAGTATAATTCCCTAACGTGTCTTAGATGACACTTACCACTATTACTTATTAAAAATCGTAATAAAAATAAAATATAAAATTGCCGATAAAATTTGATTTTTCCCAAATTTTATCAAACTTTAAGGCACATGCGCGAACGGTAATTGACAACATATATTTTTAATATTTTTACCTCTTCTTAGTCTCACAATTACGCAACTTTTCCGCGATATTACAACTCAAAAAATATTTTTTTATTTTTTTCGACCCACCCTAGTAACCATCAAAGGCTATGAGAGCAAAACAGAGTAAAATAGCACTAGGTTCCCCTGTTTTAATAATACTTGCAACTGGAGCATAAGAAAATATAAACCAAACATTAAAAACTGGTAATGATATGGTAAAAACATGAATGATATGGTGAAATTTTTCTAAGATAATATTTATTTGGTTCTTTTGATGTATTTATGTATGATCGTAATAACATACAGTAGACTCCCTTTTAACCGGCCACCTCGGGACCAGGCCGCGGCCGGATAATGAATTGGCCGGTTAAACCGGTGTTCATTTAAGAACGCCATCCCAGCACAATTTTATATGCTCTAAATATAATTATTACTTGAAAAACAACCTTAAATACATTACTGTATATGATTTATAGCTAATATCCACCACCCATGAAATCCACAACAAACCTACACTAATAATAATTCGTTTCTTTATTGTGGTCTACTGGATAGTAGGTCCAAACGCATTGACTTCCGGTGGCAGTCACTTCCGTGTAGGACGTTATAGTTTAATTGGTTTGAGAACGTCAATATGAAATAAAGTTGAATTGAATGATACATTAGATAAGAAAACTTAGTTTCCGGCGAAACGCGGCCGGTTAAAGCGATGCTGAGATAAAAAATGGCCGGTTAAGAAGATGTTATTTTGTGTCAGGGTAGGCCGGTTAAAGCGGAGACCGGTTAAAAGGTGGCCGGTTAAGAGGGAGTCTACTGTATGCGTTTTTATAGTTGGGAATTGAAAACCTCCTGACTTCACAGCTTTAGAATGAACTGTATTAGATTACAAGATAGCAACTGAGCTAAGTTGCTGACGATAGCTAAATTATAGAAACATTTGTCACTGACTTTGTTTTAGGCAACTTATAAAGTACTTTCTATATAAAATTGGTATATTGTGCTCCAATTAGAATCATACAGCCTCCTTTAAAGTTCAGTAATGGTTTAAATTTGGATTAGGATAAAATCACCTAAAACACAATTATTGAATCAAAACACACATTGGCAAACGCATGAATTTAATTTAATTACATCTTTTTACTTTTAGCTTACTTCTAAGTTCAGTAAGACACCATTTATACTTACACTGACTTTTAATACAGCTCAACATTTCTAGTGTTTAAAACTTCCAACACACATCAATGCCAATAGAGAACTAAAGATATCTGAACATTTGCAACACCATATGACAATAATTGGCATAATAACATAAGTGCCTTCACAGACTCACAAAGTATACAGCTGTGAAATACGGTTTGCTCTTACTATGATATCTTGACAGTGTGGAAAAAATAGTAACTTATTTATATTGCAAATTTTGTTTATGACTACACATTTCAGGTTTCCAGATTATTTTTATTTAATATTATTTTATTATTATTTTATTTTTATTTAATATTATTTATTTAGATTATTTTTATTTTTTTTTATTTATTTATTTTTATTTTAATCTGACTATATTAAAAATATACTTACTGCAAATATTTGAAATAAATGAAATAAATTAGAATTCTAAATGTAAAAAGGATTAAATGAATTTTTGTACACAATTTTAACTCTCTCAGTCACAATTGTATACCACAGACACTATAGAAAGAGTACATTATCAAAAACTGTAGACTAAATTTCACATTTAACTGATGTATGTTTAAAAAACGAATCTAAAATCCTCACAGTAAAAACATGCAATTTCCTTTAGGGGTAATTGAAATGGAGAGCTACTGATAATGCACTGTCACCTGCCACTGGCAATCCGATCTATATTGGTCAACTGAATTGACATCCCCTGCCATCTGTCAACCCTTAACACAGCACACTCAGGCCATCCTGATTTATTTAGCAGATAAATTGGGTATCAAAGAACAGATAAGAACTCATTTACTCAGATAAGGTCATACCAAGAATAACTTGGTAACTTGCAAATTCTGACTAGGTTATCCGTATGAGGTTGGATTTGTAGAATTTCACTTTACTTATTCAATCCCATTTGTTTTCAAAAATACATTACAAAAAAGGTCTTTCAGGTTAGAGATTAATCAACCTTTAAAAAAATTTAGAAATTTTCACAGTTATTGATAGTACCTACAGTAAAAAAAACAGTCAACAATAACTTTACCAGGCATGGTAAAGGGCGCCAACCCAACTCAACTTAAAAGACACATCACTGTATGGCGTTTGAAAGAAAATTATCGTACATGGGAGTTCACAGCCAGCTACTTCTAGATTTAAGAGGCAAAAATGAAAAGGTCCTTAGACCAGTTCTGCAGAGGTGGATCATCCAATATACTCCTTTAAAGAATACCATCAATGGGTATATTGTATTGGTGCTAACAATGTTCTTAATGAATATGTTATTAACTATTCTTTGTCTATTGTCTAGTGATTTAATTGTACATGTAATTTATGGCACACAACCTAAACAGTTGTGTCACCTTGTAAATTTGTTTAATTTTACCATAAATTAGGACATTTAATTTGATGCATACATAAAGGTTCATACACTTGTATGATTTTCACTTATTGGTGGGCTTTATTGGAGTCAATCAATCAATCAAATTTTCTTTATTCATGATTCATACAATGTATAGACACAGAATGGTGTCAATTTCTAGTACAGTTGTTACTAGAATATAATAAACTTACTGATACACTAAACTAAATGTAATGCAGTTATGATAAGCTCCCAGTTTCTGCAACAAATCCTCCGACAGTTTTACCACTATTATTGTTTGAAAAAATGTATAACCCAAAAACTGTTAGAATTTTCAGTTTAGAAAAATGATTCTTCACAGAGATGTGTTATTTTATAAATTTAGTATGATTCATATCACTCTCTTTTGTAGAATTAAAATACTTTCCAAATTTCGGATACTGGTAGCACCATATAATTCTATTCCAAAAGCTATTGAGAATTGATATGTACAGGATAAACCTTAAGCAACATTTCCAATGAACAAAATTTTGACCAATTTCTAAGTATAAACAAGCCTGAGCAAATCTTATCCTTCAATTTGTCAATATGATGATTCCAAGATCAGTTGTTAAGTCATGGAGTTTCAAAAATTACTCATCCTAACACTATGTGCCTTAGTTTTCAAATAAAAAAAAGAGAGAGAAATGGGGACAGACATTTCAATATTTGTTTCTAATGAATTTCAACATTTTACTTAGGTAATTTTGTATCTTTAGTAGTATTAGTTCTAGACTTATCTCACCATCTTGAAAGACCCTCTCGACATTGAGTCCGTAGGTGGCACAGGTCTCGTAGTATGAGCAGCGTTTGAGATCTGCGGCCAGCTTTCGAGCTCGAGCATCATCAATTACACGAGGGTTACTCTCACTTATAGCATCTGTAAAACATCCACTCGCTTGATTTTCTTGAGGAAAATCCAATTAACTTTCTATTTTATTCCGATATTCAAAATTTCCTTGAATAGTCTGGATTTTGAGTTTGTGTTCCAGTAAATGCACACGGTTGATATATATCTGGAGATTCAACCAACAGGGTATATTAAGTGAAAAATCAAGGGGTTTCTGGTTGATGAATTTTAAAATTTTTAAATAAATTAGAAATTATAATTTTAGTAATTATACTTTTATGATAAAGTAAAACCAATTTTTTTTGTCAGGTATTCAAAGAAGTTGAGATATGGAAATGGAGAAAAAAATATACAGAAAATTTAAAAACAAGTTAAACATGCAATATATTTTTTATAAAAATATAATCGCAGGTTTCAAACCATCATGGCCGGCTAGTTACCTTGTGTGCCAACCAGGATGAGCGGAATCTCGGCAGAGTTGCGATAGTGCGCCATCTTGGTGTAGTAGCTGTAGATGGCGTTGAAACTGGCCTCGTTCTCTAGGCTGAACACGAAGATCACCGCATCAACCCACGTGGTAAACTGAAACAAGAAACAAATATAATGTACAAAATTTAAAAGATAATGAATCAACATAGTGTAAAAGTATCTAAAAACAGATGTGTGTGAACCCTACGTTAACCATGTAAGCTAGCCACTGGAATATACGGATGAAAGTTTAGCACACTTTGAGCTAAAAATAGACTCCTGATTATATATCTGAATACAGTGATGGTATACAGAGGTGCCCATCCTCCAAATCACCCTCACCATAATACACAAGTTAGCGTTTGGCGAACTCTCTCCCTCCCCCACCATAAAGCCTACATTACTACAGTTGCCTACAGTTCCTGTTAATTAAGTATAATCATAATTTGATATTTAGAGTAAAAGTAAAAAAAAAATTAATAGATTACATTACCTAGCTTCAATTTGACTCAAAATAAAAGTATTGTAAATGATTTTTCATCAAACTGCATGCAAAATAGTGGTTTCCTATTATTAGCCCGCTAAGCCATCATTTACCATCGCCTTAAAATAAGTGTACAAAAAACATCTGTGAATTTTTATGGTGAGATAACCTCAGAAATTGTGTGTCCAACAAAAATTTGTACCAATACAAATATAAAGATAACAATGTAAAAAAATTTAAATATAAAAGCTTGCAAACGTTTTTTAACAGACAATATTTTGGCATATTGATGTGTGTTAGCTGTTTGATTAAAATAAATCTAAAATGGAAGAAAACTACTGTAGTTTGGCAGATAGTGGGAGTAGTGTGGTTTTGTGGTTGGGTTGTGTATTTGATGATAGAGATCTAAAATTTGGAAATCAAATATACTTCTTACACAAAAGCTTAAATTTATATGGGAAGCCATCTTAGATTTCTTCTTAACAGGGCTTTATGGTGTTTTAAATGAGGTTTTCACATTTTTTGTCATTGATCTTTTTAAGTAAATAATTTTGAGTTAAACCTCTAAATAGATATAAAAAAAAATAGTATTTTCAACCATTAAATTAGCTTGAACGGTTGCACTTTCTACAATTCCTTTTAAAGTTTTTTAATAAAACAGCTGGCACACTTATGACAATCACTCGATATGGCAATTCTATGCAAAACCAAGTAAATTGAAGTTTCCCATGAAGCATATTCAGAACTAGAGCTGGCAAATTGAAAATCACAAATCAATAGTGGACAAAGCTGTACTGAAAGCGAGCTGAGAATTCTATTGAAATATTAATGGCAGCGATGTGTATTATGTGAGGGGGGATCAATAGTCAAGTGGTGCTCATTCATGCCAAAGAGGCTCGTAGAAACTGCGACTGGATGGATAAGCGAAGAGCTTGAAATATTTATATGTCTGTCTGTATTGAGATGTATGGATGTCGTGTGAAGGACCTGGCAATCGTTGCAATATTTCTCGAGCAGTCGGGGCTTGCCCTGGCCGGCCAGCTTGGGGTCTACTTTATTTTCAGTTTACTGTAATAAATGTTGTTATTATGCATCAGCCGTTCGTGTTTTGTGGAGACCTACGTGTGTGATTTAACGTCATGACAATCACGCTACTTTCAACAAACAGTGGATTAAAGATAAAAAAGGAGATTTGAGAGAGAAGCCTTGAACCCAAAACTAATCATCGCAAAACTTCTTGGATTGATGCGACAGTTAAAGTACTGTTTTAATTTGGACAACTATCTATAAAGGTCAGAAGTATAGGCTAAAACAGGTCATTTTGGGACAATTCTCGCAAGAAACCTATTGTGTCTAAAGAGTTGAAATTTCGTTGGTATAGTTTTTAATTAATCGTTAAAACCATAAAAAATAATTAAAAAGATTCACTCTAAAATTATTTTTAATCTTTTTGTATTACAATGGGATTTTGAAATTATGTCATTTTGAAGACAAAGAGATCAAATATAAAATAAAATACCCAAAAATTACAGATTTACTAAATTATTTTTGACAGAATTGTATTACGAAAAAATGTAAAAAAGCCTGCGCGACAAGGGCTGCTGGCCACCCGCGCTTTTAAATACAAAGTGCATGAAAAAACGCGACACCAGCGGCGCATATAGCGGCGTCCGGGGAACTACTGCCCCCATTGCCGAGTAAGCTTGCGGCTGCACAACATTAATTAAATACAACTAGCTAAGTTACTATGAATATAAATTAAGATTGACATTTACTACAAACTGTATTAATTTCGATACAGCCTATATAGTTAATCGTTAACTATTATGAATATTATACGATTACAGTACCATCTAGCCTATTATCAAAGTTTATTTTAATCAAGCAAAACGAAATTATTGTTAATAGTTGACAACTGGAACATTCGTGGACTGCACTGTAAATAACATAATTGTGAAATGTTTTTAGATTCACGCCATTCAGAGACTCTTTACGATTACTGACGCTTTAGTAGGAAATAGCAGTTCCAAATAAATTTAAGAGAGGGGAGCCGCGGTTTAAGACACTGGTTAACAGAAGATAGTAATAATAACGTTGTTTAAATAAAAAAAAGTGCTCAGGTGGTTAACATAATAAAAGGCTTTCCTTCGTACCGTAAATTTTACCAAGTTATCCATCAAAAACCCCATGATAATTTTCCAACGCTGGAAAATTACCAGCGATGGAAAATTATTATTTTTTTCGCCGAGAAACTTTCTTATATCAACCAGAGAAAAATTACTCCTTTTCGCATAGACTATTCATGACAAACACGAGGGGGATAAGAGGAAATGACAGCTTTCACGTCCGCCCAGCAAAATAAAATCGGAAAATCGAATGAGTCCGAGGGGAAAACAGCAACGGATTATGATAGCCGGTCAGATAGTAGGCAAATAGCGAGCGCGACGCGGCGCCGGGGCCAGGCCAGACTTGCCGTGCCAGCCGAGGCGCCACCCCCCCCCCCCCCAACACGACGCACCACCCGATATCAAATAGGGGTTGGGACGTGTTAGGGTTGCGTGGCGCCGGCTTACCGTGGATTACCCTCAACTCCTTATGTTGTCTACCTGGGAGAGTAAAACTTTCCGCATTAACATTTCACAGTTGTAAACAAGCCACTTTTAACAACCGTTCTTAATTTTTTTTATATCTTAGTGGGTTTTACGTAACACAAAAAATAAATAAATAACGAGATATGCAATTAACTTTTTTAATTATGTTTCAAACATTACAGTATAAACACTTTGTTGAATTCTCATCAAATATGCAACTTATATATCGTTAAGATACTGTGTAAGTCTACTGCCACAAGAGTGTTGAAAGCAAACATGAGTAAAAAATACCTAGTGAAGGTACATATACCCAGTTTTACAATATGGAGTCAATTATCCGAACCCCTGAACGGCTTACTAATTCGTCCATCAGTATTAAGAGTCTATAAGTAGCCTATTATTCACCTATTGCGAAAAGTCAAACATATCGCAAGCTGTCTATAAATATGAAGAAATGTATAAACAATTTTTATTTGATCTCTCTTTTTATCTAAGCCTATAGATTATTTGAACGACTTTTTTTGTTTAAAACAGTCAATGAACTGTTTGGTGGTTATATAAAAGGTAAAAAAAATCATGTTTGATTATCCGAACCAACCCAGATCCCAAATTAGTTCGTATAATCGACTTTCTTTGGTAATGACACCCTATTCAAAATTTCAGTAAAATCTGAGCTTTTGACATGACTACTGCCACTCATAAATTATCGTAACTTATTAATTTCGTCCTTATGGGGAAATCCGCTTATGTGTAGGCTATAGATTGATAGTAAGATTTATTTACTCATAGGCAAGCCCTCATTGCTTCATTCTTAGCTTGTATTCAATAAGGAGCAAGGCTATTGAGGGGAAGGGGTGTTCAATTTTCAGCGATATGACTGGAATGCATGAGTTGCGCCGTATACGGGTCTACGAGACAACCTAGAGATTCCACAGATGTATGGTCTCACGATATTACATATTTCTGTATCAAAGTATGGGCGTAACAGTTTTATTTTTGTTTTGCAATTTTCAAGCCATTTGCGGAATTCGGTTAGATTAATTTACAACTGTGTGTACTTGGTCTATTCAATACTAATAATAATTTTAATTTTGCAAACGGATGAAATACTTCTTAAAACTTAATGTATACAGTTCAAGTTTTGTACACTTTAATTATTTTATGATTTCTTTTGATCAATTTTTGTAGAAAAAATATAAACGTATATAGATATTTTATTATTCTTCATACTTGAATGTTTGCTGCCTCGTTCCAGACAGACGATGTCTGAGTGTGGCCAGCGAGTGATAGACATTCGACACTCACTGAACAATTGTAAACGTGGGCAAGTCATGCCAGGTTTGAAAAATGTACGCGACGGCATAGTTAATTTTTTAGACCTTATACACCAAGGCATGATTTATTATTTTACTTTAATCACTAACCGACAATTTATAAAAAAATAATTCAAGACAGCGCGACACATTTATACGTCCTATATAAATGCAAATGTTTCATCTTGTATGGCTCCAGGCACTAGGGTTAGTTCCCCTTTTCATCTACGTGTTCTCCTGGGGGATCCAAATTTGAAACCCCGTTGGAAACTCTCCCCTTCGTTGGAGCCCATTCTCTCAGCACGCGCTTCCCATCCAAGGCTCTCCACTAACTCTTCAACTCTTGTTTCTTTTTCTCAGTGGTTGCAATTGTTCTTCAAGCCTGGAGCTCTCTTTTACATCACTGGGAGCTTAACTACTTAAGACGCGACGAGGTGTGAGTTGCTAGGGATATTTATCGGTTACCATGGGATTTTAAAAGCATTAGGTATTTAAAAAATATTCAGTTATTAAAATGTTTTTCCTTCACACAACACATATGTGTGAGACTTTAATGTTTTACGAGATTAGGTGTCAAAATAAAATTTTAGCGTAAACCTACTTTACATTGATTTGATTTTAAATTTCAAAATATCAAAAAGTACTCAGGAAATTGCAGTTTTAACAATGACCCTAAATGAATTACAGTTTTGATAGAATCAGAGCAATTACGTGATTGCACTTGAAAGACTGTTTGAAGGGTTTCAAGATGCCGCAGTTTATTTCAAAACAGATTACACCGGGTGGAAAGTACACTAATAGGAATGTAATATTGTAAGGCGTATCCACGATCTAGTTGACATTTTAGTAATTTTAGTGGCTATGCAAAGTTATTAACTTGAGTGGTTAAATATATTTAAAGCCAGAAAGACTTGTAATGAAATTATACTGATTTATTTAGCAAAATGTACCTAACAGGAGAATTGCAAATAGCCCAACGTAGGCTAATTCAGGCAAGCGTGGATAATGAACAAAATAAATCCAGTCCTAGAAAACTTAACCAGAGAATATTACATACGTAATAAGTCTATTTCATTAGATAGGGTTGATTTATTCAATTAAATATTAGTTTATTTAGTACATTACAAAACTCTGCTTGCAGACTCTATGAAATAAAGCATTTTTAAATCGGCTTCACATACTGTACAAATATTAAGCCAAAAATCGTAACTGCCAGGGGACTCATCAGGTTCAAGACATCACATGTTGAAATTCATAGTTAACACTTGCTACGAGAGTGCCATGTGTGGATAGGAGGGACGAGAGGGGGGGGGGGTGATTGGTTGTTGCCAACCTCGCAACCTGTAATGGATTTTCCACAGGTTACCCATCTTAATTATTTAGGGCGAGTGGTGGAAAATATGGGGCGTTCGGTGCGTGCGAGCAACGCGACGCAGGGGGAACAGTCTCCGTTGAGGGGTGAAGTAAGAAATGTGTCAACATATACAGGGTGTCACAAAAATACGACACTGGCTATTCATATTCGCATTCTACACATAAAAATAAAGCGTACGTGTTCTGTAGATTTGTTTCGATTTTGGCTTCGAGAAGCCTCAATCCGCCATGTTGTTTTGTAGACTTGACAATTTTTACAACCTTTCCGACATGAATGTCCATTAACTAGCAAAATACTATTTTTCCTATATGTATTTTTAAAATGGCGGATATTTTTATCTTCAAAGGCAAACATATTAAAAACGGAAAATGTTAACAAATTTTGATGAGGCACAAAAAAGTTGGCAAATTTAATTATCTTAACAATGATACCAAGATCATACAGATCGAACAACAAATGACTGAGTGAATGTCATTTGTCTTATGAAAAATACTGGTTTCCACTGCCTAACTATTGCATATTTTGGCATTTTGATAGGCCTATAAGTAAAATTGCATTTACTCTGTGATTTGTTGAAATGGTCTAGCAAACGACTGGCACAAAAATGTATTCTACGAACTTGTCTGTGAAAAATTAAAGTAATAAATAAAAAAAAGTTAGGGGAGTAAACCTAAACTACTACATCACTGCGGGAAAGTTTTCGGTTTTTTATTGTTGTCGAATACTACTGATATAGTGTAAATGACTATGTGCAACGTTAAGTTATTAAAATTCTATGAAAGGAAAAAATCAAAACTGCGATTCAATTGCATTGCAAATTCAACAAAAAAAAGAGTCCCTTTGAAGCAAGAGGAATCGATGGCGGCAAATTAGTTATAATGGGAGATGAAAGTGAGCGATATCAACAAAGGGAAGGTATATCATGCACGAGGGTGGAAACAGGTTGACCAACCCACACAGTTTTGCCAACCCCTGTCATTCGTTAAGTGGTTTGATTTACGGTTATTATACTTAGTTAATTGCTTACTTTCTTTTTAATCTACGCTAAACGAATTTGCCACATTTGGATGTATATATTTTTTATTCAAGGTGTATTTTCATGGCCAATCATCCTATGAACAGGTGCCGTGTGACGTATTATTTATTTTCATCGTCAAGTACACTTTTATGTACAGTGGTTTGCAAAAATTATCATTGGGGGAACTCCGAGGCTTATTAGCTTAAATTATAAAGTAAATTCAATAATCGAGGGGCGTTTAACCACCTGCAAGGGTTGTAAACGGGTGCCGGATTCGTTCAACAAAAGGACAAGGACCAAACTTCCCTTCACGCACAAGTCTAAGTTGCCATTTCCGACAAGATATGCTCCGCAAACATGTCACTTTCGAACTTCACATCACATTCTGTCTAACAATGGAATTATTGTTACCTGAAGGTTTAATTTTATCAAGGACTTCCAGTGATACATTTAGGATAAGCATTTTAACATTAAGGAATAGCACATAAAATAGTAACTTACATTTAAAAATAAGACCTGAACTAATATAAACGAAACATAAAAAACATTAATATTCGGGGGAAATGTATAAGTACTGCAGTAAATAGATAAAAAATATAAGTATACCGACACATTTGAAATATCCAATAAAATAGACATATTGATGGATACCAAAGATATTACTGTAGATGGCGTAAATTAAGCAATTTAAATACCGTACATACTAGACGATGGAGGCTGGAACTAAATTGCGAATAAACTTCAGCTATGGGAGTACAGAAAATTAAATCGAAGGAATGTCAGGTCGTGTTATGGCTGTTGCGCTAAACATGAATGTGAGACTTATCAGGGCACTAATATTGCAGACTTATCAGCACTGCCTTGACACACTGTGTACTAGCACACAATTCGCGGAGGTGACTTCAGTAGATGTAACAAAACTTGGTCATGCGAGATATAGGTTAATACGCATAGACTTGGCGTATTGCTGAACGAAGGATTTTATGTGATGGAGGGTGTCAAAGGAGCTTCACTCTTCACACCCGGAGGAGGTTTGAATGAGTCACACTGACGCCTATCACTCCGATCAGGTTGAAACGAAATCGGGTGGAGTTTAGTATGAAACTGTTCCAATTGTTGCAAAATCCATTAAATCGGATATTTTTATACTTTGAATACATCCTGGTTACACGATACCAGGCATAGAGGGACAAACGATATGATAAAAATCTTGAATGCTGTGGGAGGGGTGTGACTCAAATCTATAGTAATTTTTCTATGGCATATTAATGAAATAGCTAAAAAACTAATATCCATACTACAAAACTATTACTAAATAGTGACAATGGAATGGTTATAAACGTTAAACAGCGCGAAATGTGACATTGATGCTGTATGGTGATATTTCTTACTGTTTAAGAGCTCCCATTATACATTAATTCTTTTAGACTAGTTTTTCACAGATTAAAACTGATGGTTTTTTCAATCTCTCTATTAAATGTTTATTGTTTTTAGAAATCCGGCTTGTTTCCCGACAAAAATCCATTTACAGTTCAAAATGCATCGCTTGAGCTCTTTTGAAAGATATTCGTATGCAGGGCTGATATCTATTAACGACCTTCAATTTTTATTGAAATTCAGATTGGTTTAAGTACTTTTGAAAAGTTCCCTCAAGGAATATTTCACAAAATGTTATTATAGTGGAAATAATTTTTTCTCTTGTATACATCAATAATGTTACTAAATATGTATACATGTATGCTACAATAAGTAAACATGTATGAGCTATTGTCTGTTCCTGGGTTGTTGTCTGTCGGTATCAGCGGTGTCGGCGCGTTGAGGCGGATAATGCCGGCAACGTCACGTGACGCAATGCCACATTTTAAGCACTTGTCCGCCTTCCTAATTGTGTCATACCAAAGCAAAATGCGCACCAAGAGATTCCTATGGCATCTGTGTTGTATCCCAGCGCAAATCCCCTAGAAATGGGATCTAAACAGTTTTTAATAACGTATGAAACCTTACGCAAGTTACTCATAGCGTGATGGGTTCACTCTAACTCAAACGTTTGATTGCTACAAGTTTACTGTAAACATAATTTAATGAAGTGTACACGAAGTCGAAGTCAAAGTTTATATCATGACATGGTTTCAAGCAATGTATCTAGAACAAACCAAGGTATGTGACACCAACAGCTGATTGAAGCATTTTAAAGTATCTCCTGCACCTTTGACGTCATCGATTTTGTTTATCTTAACAAATGAGTGGTTTGCTTTGAATATTTTAAGAGCTGCACCTTTGACGTAATCGATTTTGTTATTGTTTTTGTTGATGTCACCTACCTCCTTCTCATTTTAGATTTCTTGGTTTCAAGTGAAGACAAAAATGAACAGACAGTTGGAATTTTTATGGATCTGACAAAAGCTTTCGATAGTATATCTCACAGTTTACTTTTTCAAAAACTAAAAAATCTGGGAATAGATAAAAATTATCTGCAGTGGTTTGACTCCTATTTATCGGGTAGAACACAGTTTGTTGAAATAACCAAAATGAAACAAAATAAATTGATAAAATTTAAGTCAAATTTGCAGTTTATTAAAAACGGAGTTCCACAAGGCTCAATTTTGGGTCCTCTGTTGTTCATTTGTTATTTGAGGGGTATGCCAGAATGTTTAAATAGGCACATCAACATAAAACAACAACTTTTTTTGTATGCGGACGATTCCAATTTGATATTGTCCGCTAAAACAGAACCAGAACTTGAAATAGCAGCCCACGTCAACCTCTCACAAATTAAAACTTTTTTTTCACAGAAAATAAATTGATTTTGAATACCAATAAAACTAATTTCATATCGTTCCACACAAAACAAAATCGAAAGAATCCCAATCCCTTTATTTTAGCTGACAATAGTGAGTTGGAGATGTTAGAGGATACAAAATTTCTTGGTCTGGTGATAGACAAAACTCTCAGTTGGGATTTGCATATCAATCACATAATTAAAAAAATAAATTCAGGAATCTTTGCTCTCAAGAAAATGTCATATTTATGTAATTTATCCGTATTAAAAACCATATATTTTGCTCACATACACTCTCATGTGGCATATGGCATCAGTGTGTATGGAGGAACATCAAATCAAAATTTAAAAAAGATCCTAACTTTGCAAAAGAGGGCAATAATAATTATGTTACATTTGAAAAATGAAGAATCTGTTAAACAACATTTTACTAACTTAAATATATTAACAGTTCACAGTCTATATATCTTGGAGTGCATTATGTACACAAAAATCAATCAATGCCAATTTAAAAGCAATTCTGACAATCATTATTATAACACCAGACATAGCATGAAAAAGTGATCGCTAGCCATAAATTAACATTTTTCACTAAGAAAATCTCCTATGCAGGAATAAAGTTTTTAAAATTTGTGCCAAAAGAAATAAAAAATATTGAAGAAAACAAAAAATTCAAAAATAAACTAAAGGAATTCTTATTAGAAAAAGCCTTTTATTCTATGGAATAATTCTGTGACTTAACTTATAATTAAAATGTATAGTTTATTTTGTTTTATTTATGTTAAAAGTGTAATCCTGTACTGTAGCTTAAGCATGGAAATAATTTATCCTACATTGACACGATTTATTGTACATCTGTGCATGAAATGAATAAAGACTTTTTTGATTTGATTTAAAGTAATAGTTGAAGGTGCATGATTTTGGTCATTCGAGCGGGGTATAACATAAAAAAAACCTAGCTTGCAGCATCTCAACCCATGCTGAGTAGAGTATGATAAGTAGAGCTAATATGCATGAGGAAACATGAACGTGGGAAACAAACGCATGTGGTATTCAAAATATAGAAAACTGTAAGGAATTTTCTGTCCTTAGAAAAATCTACATTGAGTTGAACAAGCATTCACTAGATCTGACACATTCTTCCCTCTTTTCCTAATAACCACACCACCTTCCAATATAATATAATCATAAAGACACCCAACCCATGTGAGGGATCTTTGTTTCTTGTTAGTGACTACAACAAGAACGAACTTTAGGTAAACTATCTGCACCTACAGATAAAGCTCAACAGACGGACGTTACTCTAAAGTGACCAAGCTGCTCGACGTAGGTTTGAATTCGAGTGGCTCTTGTTATTAAACTTGTTATTTGAACTTTTTCAAGCCGCTACCATTTTCGTCCAATCAAGTAATTGTCTTTAGTCTGCAGCACTGCTCGAGGTATAAAGCAAGAAGTTTTAAATTGGTAAAAAATAAGATACTGCCGGTAAGAGTTGAACAAGAGTGTGTACCGGGGTGAAACGCTGCACGTGTGGAAGCGTCGTATTTCACGAGAGCGAGGGGTCGGACTAGGGTTTAGAGTTTCAAGTCCAAAACCGACAACAAATGTGGTAATATACAGGGTGAAAAAAGCCTGGAAACGGTATTATATCTTTGATATGATTTTATTAACAAAATTAAGTTCGTAAACTGATTTTGAGTCTCAAATTCTACATCCTAAAACACTTATTGACCTTGAAGTTCCAAGGGGGGGGGAGGCAGTCCACAAGGAGTGAGAAGAAAATCCTCAATGCAAGCGAAGGTCGAGATGTGCGTCAAATTAAAGGTGCGGCTCTATAAATAGCCGCAAACCCGACCTTAAAAGGACGCTCTGGTAAAAAATGACAGGCGATAAAACTTTGCTTCAAAATCATACTGCCAAAGACAAAAATGCAATAACTCCTGATACACTCGACCTTTAGAGGTCGGGGTGGTGACAAATTGCTCAGAATGCAGAGCCCTTTGAAATCATGAATCATATGGCATAGGCCAATGAAGTTTTTACCATGACTTCCTTTAGCCGACGAATTACAGAAGTCATAATGGATTTTTGAAGGGCTTTAATTTCTGATCACTTTGCCAAAAACCCGACCACAAAAGGTCAAGTGTATGGGGAGTTATTGCATTTTTTGTTTTCATCCATACTCTATGATCTATGATTAATGCAAAGTTTGATAGCTAGCCACTTTTTTACTTGGTCGTCTTTTTAAGATCGGATTTGTATGGCATATTCTCTACTCATATAGGGACCTTTAATTAAAATATCTGTAAAGAAAAACAATTGAAAAACTTTATCAGTTAACGAATCAGCATGGAAACAAATAGGAACAGGAAATGTATAGCAACAAGTTAATTGTAAAAAATAAAAATAATTCATGGTTATATTCGGCACAGAGGGAATTATTCCAGAAACACTAAAGACAGAAAACAGGAACAGATAATCCAAGTTGTATAAAGTTAGTTGCAGTGAAGTAAAGGAGAGTAGGTCAACTCTATGCGACCTCGTTTGCAAAATCCAGGACAATGTAGTAACTTTAAATTTGAGAGATGTTTCAAATCGTAGATTTAATCCAAGATGAAGGTGAATAGTTTTAAACATTAAAATGGATTGCTAAATTGCGAAACAGATTAAATTTGTCCTAGACTAAAAAAATACAACCCGGGTTCAAATTTTTAGAAAATAAAAAAATGTGAAACACAAGGCGCTGATTTACAAAATAATTAGAGTAATAACAAAAACACATTTTTTCAGTAAAAATTTTAGATTTTAGTCTGGAAACAAATTTCTTTGATTTAGTTATAAAACATATTTTCTACATTTTTTGCAATCAAAGATGTAGTTCAATGTAGTTCAATAAACACTCGAAAGCTCTAATTATATTGATTAATGAAGTGTATTATATTAAAGAATTTAATATTCAACGCTGGAAAAAATTTAGTATTCTACTTATTTTAATGCTGTTAAAAAAGTAAACAGTAGCTTTCAATACAGAATGAAGGCTCAGTTGATTGGCAGAAATCACTGCTGTAAACGGCTTTATTGGACTTTAACCTCCATTTATTCAGGTTATTTTCCAGAAAACGGTAAACATCGTTTTAATTTTGGCTATAAATGCATAGTAATTAAACTTTTCTGGGATATAAGAGATTAAAATAATTTAATTTGGATTGAAAAAAAACTTTTAATAATGTTTGTCTTACTGTATTATAAAGAGGGGGAGTATCTAGGGTGGGTGTGTTGGTAAAGTTGTATATATCGGGCAAGAGATCCCAAAGCTAACAAGACGCCCTGTGGGACTTCCAAGTGCTAGCTGGCCCCAAATTGGACTCCCACCTTCCCATTAGGGGCGGCCGTTCCTTTGTTTTGGATGCGATTGCACAAGAAGTGGTATATACATCGGATGGTCAACAAGTAAGATCTACGTTTAGATAATGACACAAGTTTATGTAAATACAAATACAAAATTTAGTATTGGAATAAGTTTTTTTTTTTTTTTTACAATTTCACTGTTCAATAAATTTAGTGAGAAATACATTTATGATTAATACTATAATTTTAAGTACCGTACCTATCTAAAACAGTCAATAATACGTTAACCATCTTCAATACATTGTTTCATGTACAGTAATAGGTTTTAAATAATTTTTTTCTGAGATAATTTTTATAAAAACACATAAGTAGAAAAAAAACTCAACCATGCACAAGTACACATACATTCTAACACTCACGCATATAAGTACTGTACATACACGTTCAATCACGTACAACTTTTGAGTAAAAACTTAGTGTTTTTAAGAATACAGTGGGCCAACTGAAAGCACATTAAAATAATGAAGACTTTAAACTGGGGTTTTTTTAATTGAAAAATGAACGTGCAATGTTCTACAAAAACTGGTGGTCAATTTTATACTACAATTTTCAACCTCTCTAACCACAATTTAGTAATGTTTGTGCTTGTAATCTTTGTTAAATCTAAATACATCACTCTGTGCGCATAAAATCCATATCGTGCCAAATATTTACTTTTACTTAAAACACAGTAGGTGAGTTTTAAGTAAGCCTCTATAAACCCTCCTTACCCTCTATAAAAACGTCGTAACTATAGGGGGTTCCATTTTGGCAAAGAACCATAAACATAATTAAAAAAACACTTATTCCTAATTGTTTTGTTAAAATAACGTTTTTATTTATAAATAGGTATTTTTATATATTTTTCATTTAATTATATTTTTATAATTTGGAGGGGGTGCGACGTCCTATTGTTTCTATTTAAAATTACGTTCTACATTTCTATAAAATTACAGACTCTCAATAGGTAGTTTTGTACATATTATTACAATCGTATGTAAAACGTTCGAGCACAAATTTAATATAGGCCTACGCTACATTCTGGACAATATACCCCAACACATCTTATTTTAGGAATTAAATACAGTCCAGCTTAAAATTTCCATGGCAACCTAAAACGATTTTCCTCCTGAGAGGTGATACAAAAGTGATTATTCGACCGCTGTCCGGACAACCACATGTGGATCGATTATCGCCCCAAACCACACGACGACATATCTTGTTTCACATCTCTGTTGCGTCCTCCTTACTTTTGTCTAAGTAGAAGAAAATATCGAGGTTTAAATATGGACTCTCCTCACTAAAGGTATAAAGCTAAAATTTCTGAGTAATGCGAATGTTTAAACATAATTTCCATTGAAGGAAAGAAGATAAGGGTTCGAATACTACGAATCCTTGACAATCCTTCTCATTTGCTTAGGGAAAGAAGAGACAAAAGAATTCTGTGTATTCGGAATCCTCTAATCAAACCAATTTGCTCAGGGAAAGAAGAGAAAATACTGTAGTTCTGAGTAACGAATCTTCAAAGGTCGGATGCATATTTTTGTGTAAGGAAAGAAGAAAAATCATTCTGAGAAGGCCTATAACAAATCCTTGGAGCCACCATGCTGAGAATATTGTTGAGAGTATTTTCTTTTCATTATATTTTGAAGGGAGGAAAGAATAAATGGCAAATTCCAAAAATGTTATCGTCCTTACTGAAATCATCATGGCCCTACATGAACAGTATCAAACAGTAGTAACTATTGTTTCAATAATCTCATCGTGTTAAAACATCAAAATTACGTTTGAACGATCATTATGTTGCTTGTCTATTCCTAATATTTGTACTTCGACAACCATTATACAGATGAATTGTTTTGGAAAACGTCTTGATGTTAATACATTCTTTTAATTGCCCTTAATTAATGACTCTTATTGGCGGTGATTACGCCAAATGAAGAAATACAATATTGTGGTACAGTATTTCTAAAATGGTAAATATGAAGAGCCAGAAGTGCTATGAGGTTTTTAACGTTGCCTGTAAAAGAGACCCATCTTCCGTTCAAAAATACTTTCTTTTTTGTGTCTCTTTCTTACAACTAGAAGCCGATGTGTGACACTGAGGACCTCAAGGTATAAGAAAAACTATAACCTATTCCAGAAAGCTTGAACATGAATAGAGGAAAATAATTCCTTCTGCCAACTACAGATATTTCACAAGAATGATCGTATTTTATATCGACATTTTTTATTTTTAAGTTGAAATCGTATTTTTTGTTTTGTTTTGCAAGATCGCGTATATATTGTTTTTGGAGCAACAGACACTAAAATCCTTCGAATATTTTCCCAATTAGATTAATCTATTACTCATCGTGAAAGAAACTTTCTTAGCTAAATTTAATATTCTGATCCTAAATGAATCGATCATTTTAAACTGTTTTAAGTTTTTCTAGAAGATTTCTGTCTTAAATGTTATTTTGGTACTTATTGATAAAACTACCAAATTAGACGAGAGATTAAAAACAAATTATACTAGGCTAATTCATTTACTAAAAATTTTGTAATATATTCATGTTTTATATTTTTCTGTCCATCCAAGTTTTGGTTGAATTTACTTTCTTACAAACGACACTAACTTTGACAGAACACAGAATCATTTGCATCGAAATGAGCTCCCTGAAATGTAGGGAAACACGTATCATCGACATGGATATTTATGTTTCGTGTTTGGCTACCAACATAAATTATTCCAAAATAAAGTTCCCTCATATTCACTTAATAGTACGCACAACATAGGCAAAAAAAAAAATAAATAAAATAATAAAAATGAAAATGCATTAATGGAAATATTAAATACCCCTAGGCATAAAAACAATTTTCTTAAACAACATATAAATAAATTACGTCTAAATACGCATTAATATATACGGATTTTTGGGATAAGTTTTTCAAATGAACTTCAACCGGCTTAGCATTGGCGTATCAATGCGGATAGATTAGGTTAGGTTAGTTTATTCCACTAACAAACATTGCACGACCCCATTAAAAATTATACACTACGCTAACTAGAATTTGCAGTGCTAAGGTACGTTTAGCCAAAAAACTATCAGAATTATCGAAGATTTTATTTAGAAACATGAAAGCTCTTAATGAGGCACTCACCGGTGTAAGCTGTGTATGCGGTCGCTAGCCTACTGAACTGAGCCGCAGCCACAGCGGCGGTACCGCCACCCTCCCCTCACCATCACCCCCGCCCACCCCTCGCCACGATGCGACGTCTACAATCGATTAATTACTCTACTCGGAGCTGTGCGTCTCCTGCACGATACTTACCTAATTGGCTATCGGAGAGACAACGGTCGAAAAAAGTACTGGACTTTATTGCAAGAAACTTGAGAAAAAACTGTGAGGACAATGAGGATGTTTGATTGAGGTACCTATTATGTGCTTTGACAAGGGTAAGGTCTAAAGACCTTATAATTATAAGACCTTATAATATAAGATTTTTTTATAATGAAAGACCTTAAGAGGAATAAAATAAATTTATTAGATTTTTGTGTTTTAAATTTGAATTTACTGTAGGTAGTTTGTTGTTTACACCCCACCAGCACATTAGAGCGGATAGAGATTTGCGATCGGTAATCAACACAGGAAAGTCATGTACAGGGTTCTACCAAAGTAAACAAAATAAAAGTTTTCCCCTTTTTTGGAGAAACTCACAAAATTCACGACTTTTTCCGAACTGCTTCACTTTTCCCGACCAGTTGACACCATGTACATAGTATGGAATACAATATTATATAGGGAAACCCCCGTTTAAAATTAATTATATATAACAAAGCAATTAAACTTTACAAACTTTAAGTCTTTCCCAACAACTTTCCTTCTTCAACACCTCCTTTCTTGACGAAAGTCACTTGACAAATAAAAACAAACCTCGCAGACCAAATTTTCATGTCATGTACATTTAGAATAATATAAATTTTATATGCTGTTATACATTTTGCATAAATTTATAGTTGAAGTCCTGACATTATCTACCACCGAAGTCTTCTTCATTTAATATAAGTTATTACAGCGCAAAATCTACATTATGATTAAGCTCTAATTTGTATCATATAGCGTTAATGAAATGGTGGGACTTAAAGATTTGCGCCAGTCGCGGCAATGGACTCGATGGACTACAGGATTTGTCTATGTTATTCCTTGGCGGATAAACCGATGATGGCGAAAGCTTGCCTCGAAATTCTCATGAATTACGGAGCAGATAACAAATCAAAACCTCATGGACGATGCAACGTAAAGTCGAGACTGTATTATACACAAAATTTTATTTCATAAGGACATAAAATAGGATTTCAATTAGCAATTTAAAAAATAATTGTTATTCTTTTATGCAAGCAAATACAAAATAGTTTTCATCAATGATGTTGGAAAGTGTTAGGGGTCTATCAATGATAAAAAAATATATACGAAGTTAGTGTAATACTCGCCAGATAAGATAAAATGGGACAAAACATTAAACAAATTACAAAACGAAGACAAACAATTTGTTCCAAAGTCAATTTAAAGCTGTAAATAAATTTAAAAATGTATGTAGGCCTAATGCACTAATTATAAAGCTGATAAAATATTTTCTAAATTAAATCACGTAGGACGCAGGACCCTGAAAGGGACTGGTTTTTCGAAAATTGTACAACAACGAGCAAAACAGAAATTAAACTTTTCCTTCTCCACTTATTCAAAATACAAATTCTAATTTGTAGTACATCAAACAGTTCACAGAAACATTAAAATGATCTAATATAGAAATAAGAAATAACTTGAATCATTTAATACAGCAACGCTACAGCAAAATTACTTGACGCAAATAGTACATGAAATTACGAAACGAAAACTCGTACTGGAAAATAATGGATTACTGAACTCAAATGATATATCTAAGATATTAAAAATTAGCACAGAATAAAAGTACATAACATAATGTCAAAAGGTAATCAAGAGACAAATGTAAAAAAATTAATTATTCATGACGTTATTAACGATATAAAGTTTATAAGATTGATATAAATGTAATTAGTTGAGGCATTAAAAAACACCAGTCCCACACGATTTTGTGCTTCGTTTCTCCACGTATAAAATAAAAAATATAAAATGAAAATAATTAATGAATAATACTATTAAACTTGCACACCTAAGGCTATGGTTAATAAAAAACGTTCCAATAACATTTAATAAGCAAACCAATAATTTCAAATGTTGCAGTAACACAGAAAATAAGAGAATAGTTTTAAAGTGTTGAGAAATTTTCTGACTCTGATTCTCACTAAACAAAGGCATATACCTAAACTTTAAAGCTATTTTTTATTAAGGTAATATTTCGAAATTTCGTTCCAAACGTAAGCGCTCAAACATTCTACAATAACCTACTACCCAAAGAAAAATAAATTACTAATCTGAATTCTATTTTCTAACGTTGCGCGAAAATAACATAACAGGATCTGAGAGTATAAAATATTTCTTGGCGGTTTCACGTAAGCAATTTCAAACTGGTGAAAGAAAAGAGTTAATAAGGATTCATTTGCCAGGTGAGCAGCCAGCACACGCTGGAGACAGCGTCAGCAGTCAGCACTTCACCGGTCAAGGTTTGAGCATCGATCGTGTATTGTCCATCGCCATATACAGGTAGTTTGAGTTTCATATTTCAAGCCAATTTAAAAATCCTATTTACGAAATATTTAGCTATATTTTTGTGAGTGACATAATATTCAAATGTTAACCACTTTTACACAACAATAAACAGTAATTTATTATATTTCTGCAGTTGAGTAACTAAAATTAATTACATGAGGTAAAAAAGAAACAAGCGCAGAAACTGTTAACAATTAGTTTTAGTTGTGAACATTCAAACGAGAAAGTATTTAGAAACCATGTTTTAGCTAAACATGGCATTCTGAGCCCCCTCCCTCAACATGGTTAAAACAAAACCAAATCATGGACAAAAAGTATTCTGCAAATGTAATGACACTAACCCAGCCGCTATAGGAACTTTTCTCATTTAACAAGCTTTAACTTTATAAAAGCTTTTAAAAGGAGCTTCCACAAGACTTGGCGGCACAGTGTGACACTGTCTGTGGCAGCCTACGGAAATAAACATCGAGGTTAAATTAGAATTTAATGTAAAATATAATTAATTACTAGAAGAAACTGGAGATTTATTTCATGTATACGTTTGAGAAATCAACATTATGATATCTTTGCAAATCTAGCCTACAGAAGACTCGTTTTGCAATCATTTTTTTAATCTCCTCTGCCCATGGCTATGGGCCAATATGTCTGTGCTGTGGTCTAAAGACAGCCAGGTACCGTCTGGGTATTAAGTCACATAGGCTAGCTAGAGGTCACCGCTCAAGTTTGTGGATGAATGTCGCCCAGGATCGAACCGGGGACACACTGGCTTGTGAGGCCAGAGCTTCACCACTGACCTACCGCTCCCTATTTTATTCAAATTTGGCTAGTTACCGTGCCCTGAATATTATAAACTTAAGAATGTAATTTATGCCTAAAATAATCACAAACATAATAGATATACCCATGAGCCACAACGCTAACAGCAGACTGTAGAGTTAAGGACAACGACCTTAACAAAAGCTCTACCACCCTTAAAACAATCGGCGTCAACAACACCTAAGACTTATTTGTCCTCAAAATCCTCTGGCTTAAAACATTGACGGAGCGAGGGGAGTTAAGTGAGGGGGGATTGTGATTACACCCGCGAACCCTTCATCCTCATGTAGGCGTGTTCGTGGCAGTTTCGACCCTACTGCAACCCTACACAACGTCACTGGAGTTCCAATCCTACAACAACCCTACACCCTGACTCTGGAGTTTCAATCCTACTACAACCCTACACTCCGCCAGTGAAGTTCCTATTCTACTACAACCCTACACCCTGACAATGGAGTTCCAATTCTACAACAACCTTATACCCCGACTCTGGAGTTTCAATCCTACTAAACCCTACGCTCCGCCAGTAAAGTTCCTATTCTACTACAACAATCCTAAATCCCGACAATGGATTTCCAACCCTACTACAACCCTACACCCTGCAATTGAAGTTCCACACCTACTCAACCCTACTTCCTGTCACTGAAGCCACGTATACCCCGTATGATTGACGTTTAGATTTTAGAACATACCCTACACCCCTGCACTGACGTACCTATTCTACAACAACTTTGCACGCCGGCACTGAGTTATATAGCCCTACATCCCATCATTTCATTTATAACTCTACTACAACCCTTCAACTTGTAAACCCAACAACAACGCTAAAATGTAATAAATAAATATGAAGTCGCCAGCCAACAACAACAAATCACTTTTGTAAAATTTGAATGGATTTATTTTAAACTTAGTAAAAGAGATAAAACGTTTGATGGTGCTGCTTTATATTAATGCTCAACCACTATAAAAGCAATCGCTGTCCTCGAATGTAAAAATAGAGGTTCCAATTTCATGCAACAATGAGAATTGAATCAATTTTGAAAAGAATGAATTACCGAAGAGTTATTTTAAATGAATTTTGTTTGCCTTAATTATCTCCCTAATGTGATTCATCACAATTAATCCTCATATAAAAGTAGTGTATTCCAAGATTTGTTGACAATTACGAGTTTATTAAATTAACTCTTTTGACAATTTTGTTTCTGAGACAATTCAAGATGAATAGAAGTTATCCTTTTATTTCTGAGTACAGTGTTTATGTTTTATTTTACTTTCTTTAATTTTTTACATAAATTGTTTCAGTTTAAAAACATGGAAAATGCTACAACTACTGTAGCCTATGTAAAAAAGCGTTGATAATTTAAAATTCAGATTCCAAGAAAAAGAAAATAAACCGCTCATAAGGCAACAATGTGAAGCAAAGTAAAATATTACCTGTGGGAAACAAAAAAAAAAACAAAGATTTTTAGAGGATGTCAAATAATGGTGGGAACGTCGAAGACGAATGGAAAAACTCTGGAAAGCAGCAAAATATTCCATGAGGTGCAAACTTCTAGCTGCAACTTCATCCTTCAACTTCTTATACTTATCATCATTATTCTTTGTATTCTTACTTTAACAAGTAAAAGGAAAAAAGAGGAAATTTGGAATGTATGGGCTACATTTACAATTGTCAAATAAAATGTAGAACCATTTCAGGCTTTGACAAGGTTACGAAAATCTACAAAACACTAAAAGCTCTTAAATTTGTTTTTTGTAAAACGTGTGAACAAAAAAATGCATTAGAGATTATACTGTGCAATAAAGAATAAAATTCATATAGTATAACTTGCCGACGTATAAGAAAAACAAAACTTGTAAAAGTCACAAAAATATTTTACAACATAAATTATGAAGAGTGGATCGAAGAGGAGAGAAATCCTCATACAGGAGAATTGGTCTCACTGTATTGATGAAACCCGATATCAATGTCCGACTATAACTTCCGAAGGATGCTTTAGAACGACTTCAGGCTTCTGATGTAGATTATATGCGTAATTTGAAGATTCAAGTTCGTTGTTGAAGTAATTCTGTGAACCAATATGATACGTAATTAAATGCCCCCTAAGAAATGCTTTGGGGGCTGTTTTAAGGGTGCTTGAGTTGTTTGTTTATAACCAAAGTTTACGCGTCTGCAAAAGTAGTGGCAAATCGGTGTTTTCGGCACATATCAAAAATACTTTAAATATGACGTCACCGCCGATGACACCACGAATGACGTAACAAACGTAATCAGTGACGTCACTAGCTACATTATCATTTATGACGTCACTGACTTTATGTAGGCCAAGGTCACGATGAAATGTCAAAGTCTTCAGCATTTTTGCAATTTCTCACATTTTGCTCCGAGCACATCGCACTGAATGAACGAATGAAAATACTTTATTTATTAAGGCGAATTTAGAACCACACGGTCTTTTCTTACAATTTACCTCTCAATTCTAAATTAACGCTCTGCTTAGCTCTTTTATTAGATTTTACTTTGACTTAAATTTTTTACGTAATAGACTAAATTTTTATTAATTTTCGTATTCTGCTCGGTTCAAATTATCTTTCAGTGGTGTATCGCGACGGTTTCGGCTGAGTCTTAGCGGAATAGAAATATTTTATAGCACTTCTGCGGGTTTTCATTGAATTTTGCACAAAGTCCTCAAGGTCATGCAGCCCTCAAGGACTGGTATGAAACTCGGAGCAAATTGTGAGGAACCACAAAAGTGATAAACAAATTTACATTTCAGAGTGACCTTGACCTTCGTAATGTCATAAAAGGTGACGTAGCTCGTAACATCACTGGTAACGCCATGTCTGTGACGTCATTCGTGCTTTCAGGGTATGACGTGGGAGTGTGATGACGTCATTAGTGACGCCATCGGCGGTGACGTTATATTTGAAGTTTCTTTGATCTTTGCCCAAATCACCCATTTTCCACTACGGGCATAGAGTACGGATTTTGAAACTATTCCCTGCCCACTCTGATACTACTCGTAATACAATTTGTTATGTCACAAATATATAAACAAATGACTTAAAAATGTATAAATATATATTTTGTATGTACTTATAACAATAAAAGAGGTTTTTACGAAGTAATTATAACGTAATAAAAGTTGTAATGATAGAAACAAGGACTATTATTTGAAACCGACACATCCAGTCCAAAATAAAACCAGTAAATCAATGAACCGATTGGCTTTAGCCGATGGCGGTAAAGTTGATAAATGTCAGAAGTAACATACTAAACAAACAGTTCGTGAGAAAATGTTGTACTAAAAATTAAATTGTACTTTTAGTTTAGTTCATTTTAGTTAATTTTGACATATTCAATACAATGTATTGTAAAACTGAACAATGAAAGAATTGAATTGAACTAATGCACAGTCACTAACTCGGAAATATAGTTTATAAATACAAAAAAAGTATCCCAATAAACAGCTCATTCCTTGTAAGTATAGACAAAAGTATTTTTTATTTTCTTATAGTACCTACTTTCAAGGGTTCATCAAATTACTAAGAGCCTTATCAAAATTTTAATAGGAGTAGACCCTATGAATTCATTTGTGTGTCTTAACACATTATTGGGGTGTGAATGTTTTTATTTTAATATAAAATAATACTTTAGGATTGCCTATCTTTAACTGGTTTATCCCCATACGCGCAGAATAAGCGTACTCCTATATATCGTTACACATATACAAAAGTATAAAAAGTACAAAAGTAATAAAATCATTATCTGACCATTGTAAACCAAGTAGAAATCGTGCTACAGTAATCCAAGTGTGTATAAAACCGTACGACTTTACGACATGATGCCTGTAAGCTTGTGATATAGGCTGGAAAATGTTGATCTACCTCAATCACGATTAGGCCAAGGTTTGATTTGTTTTTAAAACAAGAGAACTTATGACGAATGCGTCTATTTTGTTTATATGGGCTCCACGAGCATCCGTGCCGACCGAAATGGCAGAAGGCCGAATACAACTGATACGTGTTATCAAGGGATATGTTGAACAGATGACGAGGAAAAACAAACGCATTGAATACAAACGATCATCAATACTGATAACTGCATAAACTCGTGCATTCATTGAATATTTTTGTATATGTGCTAATTACTTATATCGCAATAAAATTGCTGCGACGCGACGTTTCGTTACATACAATTGAAATTTAATGTTTCGTACACATAAAAAAATATACGTCAACAATAGAAATATTCGAATGTTATGATTTTTAAAACTAATAGAAAGCCTAACCAATGAATTAAGAATGATACAAAGATCTCATTTTAAAACATAGACGGTATCCATTATACTGGCAAATGTTAACGTATAAGTTTGACCAGCCCTTCATATCTCAATAAGTTCCTTAGCGGAAATCTGCAGCGAAAACACGTTGAGGGCGAGTCTTTCACTAGGGGCGTCAACACAGAAGAACACGATGAATTAAATAGTTTAATCACGCGCATCTAACAAAGTTAAACGAGGAATAAATAAGGGGATAAGAAGCCTTGCGCCTGAAAGCCGCGCCGAAAGAGAGGTAAATCTCTGAAAGGGTCATAATCCCGGTAAAGCGGGTTGTCGTTTTATCCTATAAGCCAATAATGGCATACGTGCATTTTATACACAATTATTTGTACTAAAAAGTAAAAACAAAATTATGATTAAATAATTTTCTCATCGGTATGAATAAACGACTGAAAAAATTGTAAACATGTAAAACAGCAATCGTATTGTTATGCTGTTTGTTTTTATACCGTGTGATTTTTACTTCACATTTATTTGTCCAGGAGTCCATGGCATGCTACCGCATTTAAGAATGCGCTGTGCGACGCTGTACAAATTGACGATTACCCGCGCCAAGGAAATCTCACGACTTAACTTGTGATTTAGCGACAAGTCCCCGCCCATTATTATAATTGTTTGTTTTATCTCATTTTATTCCTTTAATTTCGCTCCATTTCGAGTTGACTAAGAGATAAATTTAACTCAATTATTCTGTGTGCAGTGGTTTGTTATTGCCCAGGTCTGTAGAGAACAGTCTACAGTCCTTCTCTCTGCAGTCCTCTCTGCAGTCCTTCTCTCTGCAGTCTTTCTCTCTGTATTCATACTCTCTGCACTCCTTATCTCTGCAGTCCTTATCTCTGCAGTCCTTATCTCTGCAGTCCTCCTCTCTGCAGTCCTCCTCTCTGCAGTTCTGGTGGGTATTATTACTGCTGGCCAGTTCGTCTCCCGGCCACCAGTCTCGCATCGTAAATTATAACTTTAAAATCACCTGCAAATAAATGGAATAAACAACTCTTACGAAAGTAGAAACGTCAGTCGGGCCGATTTGAGATTTAACTATTTCAAGAATAATGAAGGTAAATTACGATAACAAGGAAAACATTAGCGAAAGACTTTAGAGTATTGTTTAAAAAAGTACAGTCACTATAGAACGCTCATTAGTGTTACTATTATATTTAAAACTCAACAAAAAGTTCAAATAATGGTGTATACTATATTAAAGTCACGACAAAATTCAATTGCTACGCCAAATACAAAAAGAACGCCCTGGCGGCGAAGGTGCGAGGGGTTTGGGCAGTTCTGGGTCCGATTGGGGCGGGGGTTATGGCCTAGTTGGGGAGATTAAGCAATAATTTCCTACTAATCTTTTAGCGCCTTAACACTCCAATCGGCGCTCGCTTCAAAACAAGCTTGTACAATTAAAACGCTCCCCTCCGGTAATACCCTTGTTTTGTGCCACTTGTTAAATCCGCAAATTGCTTCTGGTCTTTTAGCCCTACGACTCCGTAAGGAGTACGTCGAAGCGCAACGTTGGAATTAAGTTTAGGAAGAAGATTTGATAATAATGTATGGTATTTTTCAACCATTAAAGACAAACTACAAAATTATTTCTCTACGTCTGGATGGAAATACAGTAATCACATTGTCACACCTGTAAACAGTACACAAAACAGTACCCAACAGCTATTTAAGGTCAGCTGTTGTTATAAACCACACCACATCTGTTGGTCATTGGTATCGTTTAGTAATTAATGATTTCTTAGTTTGAGGTTATGTTTGATAATTAATTGTTTGTGTGTTCCTAAAGAAACATAAAACATAACCTAAATGGCATTTTGTATAGAATAAGCCATTTAATTTCTTGCAATTATGGTGGTAGGAAAAGATTTGTGTGCACCACGTACACAAATACTCATTGCCGCTCTCGAAATGTTTGGCCACACTCAGCTAACGCTTCTTGCGGCCATCTATAATTCTCGAGCGGCAATTAGGTACTTTGCGCTCTTAATACACAAATTGCTAATCTTCGCTCATCTTAGCTTTCATGTTAAAATATTATTGTGCTATTTCTAAATTATCAGTGGTTAAGCAGCAGGATCCGTTTTCATAGGTAAGGTTTTTGTTACCGTTGCCTGCGAGATCGGTTGTAAATGCTGTTGACATGCAAGGTAGTCGACCGACCTACCTTATAACGAAGCACGAACCAACCTTTTGTTTATGGATACCAGATATATGTTCTAATGGGTGGATTACGGTCTTCTCAGTTTTAAATAGGAACTGAAATAGGCAAATGTTGACACATAATGTACACAGCTATGCTAAAATAAAAACATAAATAGATCTTCACTTTTGCAATTCAACGCATACATAATTTTATTAATTCACATTTATTTGAACACATTCGAAATAACAATGAGGCACCATCACCATCTACTCATGTAGATGGTGGTGGATGAGTCATCATCTACCTGATCTGACTGATGATCTGGATAGGTCATAATCTACCTGTAACTCTTTTGCGTTACTTTACCCTGCCCTAGAGTAACCGTGCCTAAATCCGTATATCTGACAGCCTCTATAGGCAACCGTTGAAGTGCTGGGCGCACAGGCTATGAACGTAGTCGATAAATAGCATACATTAATTAAAAGGACTGATGATAACCGGTGTAATTGGTCAATAATCCATCACCATTAAAAAATTCTAATGTTAGGCCTATGTAGGCCTAATTTTACGTCTTTTAAGTATTTACAGCAGATTACATACCAAGTAGTGTTAGTAAAGTTTAATGTGTTATAAATAACAAATCTGGTCAATAAAAATGAAAGACAACTGGGATCTAAAAAACCAATCTAAAAAATTTGTGGAATGTTTTTAAATAAAAACTCAATACACGAGACAGTAGAGATGCGTTATTTCTCAATACTCCTTATATATTTTCACACTTAAATTTCCGGCCGAGATAGAGCGTACACTTAAGCGGGACTTAAACTGAAAATCAAACGGTCGACAGAACTTAAATATCGGTCGATTGCTGGAGGGAGAGGGAGAGGGAGAGGGGGAAGCTTCACGTGGCCAGACGGCATCTCGAGAAGCGGACAGCTTGAATTATTTATAAGAATGAAATATTAATCGTGTTCTCGATAAGTTGGCTTTTAATCCCGAGACGTCCGTTTAACTTCGTCTTTGGATTACATGAAAGAATTCGCTACTGAAAGGTGACGCTCTTTAGGGAAATTTTTACTTGCTAATAGTACCTGTGTTGGATGCCTCTTTTGTGGCGATTTTACAGCATGAGCTGATAAAGGAATTCAACTGGGCGCTAAAAATTAAATAACCTTTGGTGGCGTACAAATAAAAAGAAAATCATCATGTTTAATTTAATCGTGTTTATTTAATATTTTTTTATCTACTAAAACCATTAAAACATTTTCAGTACGCAGTGAACAAAAATTAAATTAATAATCTAGTCATCCGTGGACACCGTAGTTGGATGCAACTTTGTGCGGTAGAACAACGCGTATCACCCTGAAGAAAAAGTTCGTGTCGGTTATATCAAGTTATATCAATGATTCTAAAACACGGTCCTCATCAGAAGTATTCGAAAGCCTCTCAAACTCGTGTATTCATAAATCTTCCATTACAATTTAAAAAAAAATTTATTTTATTTTAGAATAGGCTACTTACAAGTGTTATAGGGGGCTAAAGGGACCATCTCAGAACGGCATGAAGTTTATATAAGGTGGTCAACTTTGAACCGGATCCAAAATATTAAAAATCAAAAAGCGGATCAAATAGCCCAAGTCATTAACTTTTATTAATAAAACCTCCCACCTTCAACGGACTTAAAATAAAGGCGCAAAATGGGAGCAGGTGAAGCACTGCACGATGAATTTTTGATCCGCGAGGCCCCCGATACTAGCCTCTATCGGCACCCGCTGAAACTGCTGGGCGCGCAGGCTATGAACGTAGCGTATGAATAGCGTGCATTAATTAAAAGGCCTACTTTCCTCAATCAACATCATCTACCTGAGTCTTGGGTCTCCCACGTGCTAAAGTGGAGCAGCGTTTGTGTTTTACACCGAATACGGGATGTTATTTCTTGCCCTCAGTATGGTTGTAACCAATGCGTGTAACGTATTCAGGTAGTTTCCGCAACGGTCATTTGACTGCGCAGGTAAGTTAATCGCTATATCCCTTTCGTCTCCTCTTAAAATAAATAAAAATACAACTTAGTGTATCTATCACAGTCACTAAAGTTCGTTGTAAAGTTTGCCATTTGTTGTAGGCCTACATAAAACATAGCTAACATTGGATATTACAGATTTCAAACTATAATTGTGATATAATTGGCTTCATTTAATTCTAAAGTAATTTTGGCAATCAAAAGTTCGCAAAAATCGTACGAGACATGACATAAAAGTAGCGATACTAAAAAAAATAAAAACATTAAATTTCATATTTTATTAATTGAAATTTCACTGTGGCCTAATTAAATTAAACCTAAAGTAGCTTTTATGGTAAAAACGTTTGCATATCAACTCCGGAAAAGGGGGATGAAACTCTTCCTACGGCCTAACAGCCATAGTGCAATATTTGCCATATTTAAGTACTCATAAAAAACAAGTTCAAGTAAAGTTTCCTTCGTAATTTTCACAAGAAAACGTTACGATAAACTTGTCAACGCTTTATAGACGTGGAGCGTTCTCAAGGTGGAGGGAAAGGCAATGAAGTCATCCTCGCTTATGGCTGTCGGGGTCTATTGTCCTGGGAGGCGGTTAGATCACTCCGCTCTCTGGAGCAGGGTCGCGAGAGACAGGTTTAGATGGTGTTCATTCAAAAGACTATTGTTTCATATGTATCACGAAACTGTTCCAATGCACATCTCAGAGAAAACTTCATTGACGTAGTCGCATTGTTAAGTCTTTGAATTCTAAACATGTCACTTATATACGACAACTAAAGGTGGAATATACCGGGAGGTATTCCATAAAATTGCAATAATATGGCTTTAATGCAAAGCGTCATTACTACATTTCCGGCTTGGATATCGATTTTAGAGGGTTAGCGGAAATGCACACGCACACCGATTAAACAATTATACATGATTTTCGATACATTCTTAAAAAATTCAACAAAAAGTTTAATATTTTTACGGATAAAGAGTTTTACGACTAAACTTAAATATAAAAAAATCTAATAAGAATGGCTTTCATTTTAGAAAACAGAATCGTATATCATGCATTTGCAACAACAAACAATTAATGAATAATAAAATAAACGCAACGCGTTCGATGAAACCAAGATGATTTACAGCATTTCTCCGGAACAGTGTATGCTGCTTAAAAATAAATGGAGAACATAAAAAATCCTTTACATTAAAATATACGTCTTAATAAAACCAGTTAAATTGCAATAAACTTGAAGTAAATCTAAGTAAAAGCTGTGACTTTTAAATTGTAAAAGTATATTAAGAATAAAGTATCTGCCATCTACACATATTTAGTGAAGCGGGGTTTTTTTGTACAATGAAATCCTCCTTCAGTTTTCAACTGATTTAAATGATTGTGGTGTAATTGGATAGAGCTCGGCGCGAAGTTGTTTTAAATTTGTATACATTTGTACACGTTTAATACATCTAAAAGGAAAAGTCCTAGAATAAGAAGCCCTTGTCCCCATCTGATTAACATTGACAAGGAAATTAAAAGATTTTCAAGTTTAACAGCTATTAAGAGCAAACAAAGTACAAGTTTAGAAGCAGATCACTCAAGTGGGCGCATTTTTCTATTCATACCGAAGAGGTTATATTTAAACCTTGGAGGATGGATGCACTGGTAAATGAACTTCAATAAAAAAACTCGTAAAAAGTAAAAATCACCGGCAGTCACAGGTACACTAGTTTTTAAACTTTTGCAAAAATATTACATTGATTAGTTGAATAGTATAACGACGCAACAAGATCAGGAAGTCGGAAGCATATAGATGTAAGAAGACAACAATGTAAACGTAAACAAGAGCTTAAGGCGGCTTACTGAGAAGGACTTCAACTGTCCTACAACAAAATATAGGAGCATTTACTAGTCTGGGCCAAACAATCGTTGTTTTTTTCCAATATAAATCGGACAAATTAGGTAACTTAACCAAGATACGCAGAAATACAGAAATAAATGCAAATTAAAAAAAGAATTAATTCCGTAATAATAGTTACAAACCTTGAAACATAGGTATAGGGATAAATGGACATGGGTAAAATTCAGGTAATTATAAGACAAAGAAAGTAAAAAGCAAAGACTGACGAGTATTTATGGATTTGTATCAACGCAAGAGTGTGTTTATTATTTATTCATAATTTATAATAATGGATTTTGGTATAGGAAAATGATAACCACAAGATTTATTTTTCAAGCGGGTATAAAAGTATATTTTAAAATAATTTCAAGATTCTTGTAAATTTTAATGACTCATGAGAGTTTAACACATCATATAAACAGTGTGTGACGGATTTATACCTTTTTTACTTATCTCTCAATGTTGAAATACATAGTGGGAGAGTATTTTGTAAAAGATTTACTTTTTCCATATAGTTTTTATAAAAAGGTATTAAAATTGACGTTAAAATGTTAGTTTTAAAAGTTTAGCATATCAAGTTTTCCTTCAGCGTTGAATTAAAAGGTTCATTGTGTTCTACACTATGTTAAAAATCGATTCAAGGCATCACAACTACAATACAATAATTTATGAATATGAATTAAAATACGCATAGCTAGCGTCGTTATTAAGCATGGTAACAAATGAAAAAACTTGACAGTTGTACAGACCTGCAACTCCGGAGGGCCTCCCTCGTCGCGGATGAGCAGCAGGTGGCTCTGGCCGTCCAGGAGGATCTCCTTCTTGAACCTGCCACCCTCGGGGCTCTCCTCCTGCATGTAGGAGCCCGTGAGGTAGCGGTGGACGAGGGCGGACTTGCCGGAGCACAGGGAGCCGACGATGCCGAGCCGAAGGTCCGGCACCGCCCGGGACACCGTCCACTCCTGCGAGTTGACAAACGAATCTGGAACAGGAGAGCAACTGGTTACTCGGGAGCTACAGGTACGGAGGTATTAGTGACGGGAAAGAAACATGTTGAACTGGAACAGCTAAAAAACCTGGGTAAGCTATAGTTACTGGGGAGGCACTGGTAGATGAATCAGTGACGGAGACGAAACAGTTGACACCGGTCATCCCTGCCAGTAGACGAAGGAATCAGGGACACAAGAGGAAAAAGATGAGCTTGTCACTTGGGAAACACAGGTATAGACGTAATAGCGACCGAAAAGAAACATGTTGAACTGGAACAGCTATAGAAAACTGGGTAAGCTATAGTTACTGGGGAGGCACTGGTAGATGAATCAGTGACGGAGACGAAACAGTTGACACCGGTCATCCCTGGCAGTAGACGAAGGAATCAGGGACATAAGAGGAAAAAGATGAGCTTGTCACTTGGGAAACACAGGTATACACGTAATAGCGACCGAAAAAAAACATGTTGAACTAGAACAGCTATAGAAAACTGGGTAAGCTATAGTTACTGGGGAGGCACTGGTAAATGAATCAGTGACGGAGACGAAACAGTTGACACCGGTCATCCCTGGCAGTACACGAAGGAATCAGGGACACGAGAGGATAAAGATGAGCTTGTCACTTGGGAAACACAGGTATAGACGTAATAGCGACCGAAAAGAAACATGTTGAACTGGAACAGCTATAGAAAACTGGGTAAGCTATAGTTACTTGGGAGGCACTGGTAAATGAATCAGTGACGGAGACGAAACAGTTGAGTTTGGTCATCCCTGACAGTAGACGAAGGAATCAGGGACACAAGAGGAAAAAGATGAGCTTGTCACTTGGGAAACACAGGTATAGACGTAATAGCGACCGAAAAGAAACATGTTGAACTGGAACAGCTATAGAAAACTGGGTAAGCTATAGTTACTGGGGAGGCACTGGTAGATGAATCAGTGACGGAGACGAAACAGTTGACACCGGTCATCCCTGGCAGTAGACGAAGGAATCAGGGACACAAGAGGAAAAAGATGAGCTTGTCACTTGGGAAACACAGGTATAGACGTAATAGCGACCGAAAAGAAACATGTTGAACTGGAACAGCTATAGAAAACTGGGTAAGCTATAGTTACTGGGGAGGCACTGGTAGATGAATCAGTGACGGAGACGAAACAGTTGACACCGGTCATCCCTGCCAGTAGACGAAGGAATCAGGGACACAAGAGGAAAAAGATGAGCTTGTCACTTGGGAAACACAGGTATAGACGTAATAGCGACCGAAAAGAAACATGTTGAACTGGAACAGCTATAGAAAACTGGGTAAGCTATAGTTACTGGGGAGGCATTGGTAGATGAATCAGTGACGGAGACGAAACAGTTGACACCGGTCATCCCTGGCAGTAGACGAAGGAATCAGGGACACAAGAGGAAAAAGATGAGCTTGTCACTTGGGAAACACAGGTATAGACGTAATAGCGACCGAAAAGAAACATGTTGAACTGGAACAGCTATAGAAAACTGGGTAAGCTATAGTTACTGGGGAGGCACTGGTAGATGAATCAGTGACGGAGACGAAACTGTTGACTTTGGTCATCCCTGCCAGTAGACGAAGGAATCAGGGACACAAGAGGAAAAAGATGAGCTTGTCACTTGGGAAACACAGGTATAGACGTAATAGCGACCGAAAAGAAACATGTTGAACTGGAACAGCTATAGAAAACTGGGTAAGCTATAGTTACTGGGGAGGCATTGGTAGATGAATCAGTGACGGAGACGAAACAGTTGACACCGGTCATCCCTGGCAGTAGACGAAGGAATCAGGGACACAAGAGGAAAAAGATGAGCTTGTCACTTGGGAAACACAGGTATAGACGTAATAGCGACCGAAAAGAAACATGTTGAACTGGAACAGCTATAGAAAACTGGGTAAGCTATAGTTACTGGGGAGGCACTGGTAGATGAATCAGTGACGGAGACGAAACAGTTGACACCGGTCATCCCTGGCAGTAGACGAAGGAATCAGGGACACAAGAGGAAAAAGATGAGCTTGTCACTTGGGAAACACAGGTATAGACGTAATAGCGACCGAAAAGAAACATGTTGAACTGGAACAGCTATAGAAAACTGGGTAAGCTATAGTTACTGGGGAGGCACTGGTAGATGAATCAGTGACGGAGACGAAACAGTTGACACCGGTCATCCCTGCCAGTAGACGAAGGAATCAGGGACACAAGAGGAAAAAGATGAGCTTGTCACTTGGGAAACACAGGTATAGACGTAATAGCAACCGAAAAGAAACATGTTGAACTGGAACAGCTATAGAAAACTGGGTAAGCTATAGTTACTGGGGAGGCATTGGTAGATGAATCAGTGACGGAGACGAAACAGTTGACACCGGTCATCCCTGGCAGTAGACGAAGGAATCAGGGACACAAGAGGAAAAAGATGAGCTTGTCACTTGGGAAACACAGGTATAGACGTAATAGCGACCGAAAAGAAACATGTTGAACTGGAACAGCTATAGAAAACTGGGTAAGCTATAGTTACTGGGGAGGCACTGGTAGATGAATCAGTGACGGAGACGAAACAGTTGACACCGGTCATCCCTGCCAGTAGACGAAGGAATCAGGGACACAAGAGGAAAAAGATGAGCTTGTCACTTGGGAAACACAGGTATAGACGTAATAGCGACCGAAAAGAAACATGTTGAACTGGAACAGCTATAGAAAACTGGGTAAGCTATAGTTACTGGGGAGGCATTGGTAGATGAATCAGTGACGGAGACGAAACAGTTGACACCGGTCATCCCTGGCAGTAGACGAAGGAATCAGGGACACAAGAGGAAAAAGATGAGCTTGTCACTTGGGAAACACAGGTATAGACGTAATAGCGACCGAAAAGAAACATGTTGAACTGGAACAGCTATAGAAAACTGGGTAAGCTATAGTTACTGGGGAGGCACTGGTAGATGAATCAGTGACGGAGACGAAACAGTTGACACCGGTCATCCCTGGCAGTAGTCGAAGGAATCAGGGACACAAGAGGAAAAAGATGAGCTTGTCACTTGGGAAACACAGGTATAGACGTAATAGCGACCGAAAAGAAACATGTTGAACTGGAACAGCTATAGAAAACTGGGTAAGCTATAGTTACTGGGGAGGCACTGGTAGATGAATCAGTGACGGAGACGAAACAGTTGACACCGGTCATCCCTGGCAGTAGACGAAGGAATCAGGGACACAAGAGGAAAAAGATGAGCTTGTCACTTGGGAAACACAGGTATAGACGTAATAGCGACCGAAAAGAAACATGTTGAACTGGAACAGCTATAGAAAACTGGGTAAGCTATAGTTACTGGGGTGGCACTGGTAGATGAATCAGTGACGGAGACGAAACAGTTGACACCGGTCATCCCTGCCAGTAGACGAAGGAATCAGGGACACAAGAGGAAAAAGATGAGCTTGTCGCTTGGGAAACACAGGTATAGACGTAATAGCGACCGAAAAGAAACATGTTGAACTGGAACAGCTATAGAAAACTGGGTAAGCTATAGTTACTGGGGAGGCATTGGTAGATGAATCAGTGACGGAGACGAAACAGTTGACACCGGTCATACCTGGCAGTAGACGAAGGAATCAGGGACACAAGAGGAAAAAGATGAGCTTGTCACTTGGGAAACACAGGTATAGACGTAATAGCGACCGAAAAGAAACATGTTGAACTGGAACAGCTATAGAAAACTGGGTAAGCTATAGTTACTGGGGAGGCACTGGTAGATGAATCAGTGTCGGAGACGAAACAGTTGACACCGGTCATCCCTGCCAGTAGACGAAGGAATCAGGGAAACAAGAGGAAAGAGATGAGCTTGTCACTTGGGAAACACAGATATAGACGTAATAGCGACCGAAAAGAAACATGTTGAACTGGAATAGCTATAGAAAACTGGGTAAGCTATAGTTACTGGGGAGGCATTGGTAGATGAATCAGTGACGGAGACGAAACAGTTGACACCGGTCATCCCTGCCAGTAGACGAAGGAATCAGGGACACAAGAGGAAAAAGATGAGCTTGTCACTTGGGAAACACAGGTATAGACGTAATAGCGACCGAAAAGAAACATGTTGAACTGGAACAGCTATAGAAAACTGGGTAAGCTATAGTTACTGGGGAGGCATTGGTAGATGAATCAGTGACGGAGACGAAACAGTTGACACCGGTCATCCCTGGCAGTAGACGAAGGAATCAGGGACACAAGAGGAAAAAGATGAGCTTGTCACTTGGGAAACACAGGTATAGACGTAATAGCGACCGAAAAGAAACATGTTGAACTGGAACAGCTATAGAAAACTGGGTAAGCTATAGTTACTGGGGAGGCACTGGTAGATGAATCAGTGACGGAGACGAAACTGTTGACTTTGGTCATCCCTGCCAGTAGACGAAGGAATCAGGGACACAAGAGGAAAAAGATGAGCTTGTCACTTGGGAAACACAGGTATAGACGTAATAGCGACCGAAAAGAAACATGTTGAACTGGAACAGCTATAGAAAACTGGGTAAGCTATAGTTACTGGGGAGGCATTGGTAGATGAATCAGTGACGGAGACGAAACAGTTGACACCGGTCATCCCTGGCAGTAGACGAAGGAATCAGGGACACAAGAGGAAAAAGATGAGCTTGTCACTTGGGAAACACAGGTATAGACGTAATAGCGACCGAAAAGAAACATGTTGAACTGGAACAGCTATAGAAAACTGGGTAAGCTATAGTTACTGGGGAGGCACTGGTAGATGAATCAGTGACGGAGACGAAACAGTTGACACCGGTCATCCCTGGCAGTAGACGAAGGAATCAGGGACACAAGAGGAAAAAGATGAGCTTGTCACTTGGGAAACACAGGTATAGACGTAATAGCGACCGAAAAGAAACATGTTGAACTGGAACAGCTATAGAAAACTGGGTAAGCTATAGTTACTGGGGAGGCACTGGTAGATGAATCAGTGACGGAGACGAAACAGTTGACACCGGTCATCCCTGCCAGTAGACGAAGGAATCAGGGACACAAGAGGAAAAAGATGAGCTTGTCACTTGGGAAACACAGGTATAGACGTAATAGCGACCGAAAAGAAACATGTTGAACTGGAACAGCTATAGAAAACTGGGTAAGCTATAGTTACTGGGGAGGCATTGGTAGATGAATCAGTGACGGAGACGAAACAGTTGACACCGGTCATCCCTGGCAGTAGACGAAGGAATCAGGGACACAAGAGGAAAAAGATGAGCTTGTCACTTGGGAAACACAGGTATAGACGTAATAGCGACCGAAAAGAAACATGTTGAACTGGAACAGCTATAGAAAACTGGGTAAGCTATAGTTACTGGGGAGGCACTGGTAGATGAATCAGTGACGGAGACGAAACAGTTGACACCGGTCATCCCTGCCAGTAGACGAAGGAATCAGGGACACAAGAGGAAAAAGATGAGCTTGTCACTTGGGAAACACAGGTATAGACGTAATAGCGACCGAAAAGAAACATGTTGAACTGGAACAGCTATAGAAAACTGGGTAAGCTATAGTTACTGGGGAGGCATTGGTAGATGAATCAGTGACGGAGACGAAACAGTTGACACCGGTCATCCCTGGCAGTAGACGAAGGAATCAGGGACACAAGAGGAAAAAGATGAGCTTGTCACTTGGGAAACACAGGTATAGACGTAATAGCGACCGAAAAGAAACATGTTGAACTGGAACAGCTATAGAAAACTGGGTAAGCTATAGTTACTGGGGAGGCACTGGTAGATGAATCAGTGACGGAGACGAAACAGTTGACACCGGTCATCCCTGGCAGTAGTCGAAGGAATCAGGGACACAAGAGGAAAAAGATGAGCTTGTCACTTGGGAAACACAGGTATAGACGTAATAGCGACCGAAAAGAAACATGTTGAACTGGAACAGCTATAGAAAACTGGGTAAGCTATAGTTACTGGGGAGGCACTGGTAGATGAATCAGTGACGGAGACGAAACAGTTGACACCGGTCATCCCTGGCAGTAGACGAAGGAATCAGGGACACAAGAGGAAAAAGATGAGCTTGTCACTTGGGAAACACAGGTATAGACGTAATAGCGACCGAAAAGAAACATGTTGAACTGGAACAGCTATAGAAAACTGGGTAAGCTATAGTTACTGGGGTGGCACTGGTAGATGAATCAGTGACGGAGACGAAACAGTTGACACCGGTCATCCCTGCCAGTAGACGAAGGAATCAGGGACACAAGAGGAAAAAGATGAGCTTGTCGCTTGGGAAACACAGGTATAGACGTAATAGCGACCGAAAAGAAACATGTTGAACTGGAACAGCTATAGAAAACTGGGTAAGCTATAGTTACTGGGGAGGCATTGGTAGATGAATCAGTGACGGAGACGAAACAGTTGACACCGGTCATACCTGGCAGTAGACGAAGGAATCAGGGACACAAGAGGAAAAAGATGAGCTTGTCACTTGGGAAACACAGGTATAGACGTAATAGCGACCGAAAAGAAACATGTTGAACTGGAACAGCTATAGAAAACTGGGTAAGCTATAGTTACTGGGGAGGCACTGGTAGATGAATCAGTGTCGGAGACGAAACAGTTGACACCGGTCATCCCTGCCAGTAGACGAAGGAATCAGGGAAACAAGAGGAAAGAGATGAGCTTGTCACTTGGGAAACACAGATATAGACGTAATAGCGACCGAAAAGAAACATGTTGAACTGGAATAGCTATAGAAAACTGGGTAAGCTATAGTTACTGGGGAGGCATTGGTAGATGAATCAGTGACGGAGACGAAACAGTTGACACCGGTCATCCCTGGCAGTAGACGAAGGAATCAGGGACACAAGAGGAAAAAGATGAGCTTGTCACTTGGGAAACACAGGTATAGACGTAATAGCGACCGAAAAGAAACATGTTGAACTGGAACAGCTATAGAAAACTGGGTAAGCTATAGTTACTGGGGAGGCATTGGTAGATGAATCAGTGACGGAGACGAAACAGTTGACACCGGTCATCCCTGGCAGTAGACGAAGGAATCAGGGACACAAGAGGAAAAAGATGAGCTTGTCACTTGGGAAACACAGGTACCCAAAAAATATATAAAGGACAATAAAGGAAAATATAAAAAGTATAAAAGACGAAAAAGGAACGGTCTGTCTTGAACCGCTGAACACTTCAGGCACTGTTCACTTGGGAGACAACCGGCTCATTGCAGGGCACACTCATCAAACACATGCTCATTTTCAAACACAATACACTATGAAGAACTATATCTTAAGAGCACTTTTTTTATATTTTAGGGGAAGGCATTTCTTAAAAAAGAAATAAATAACGTCTGTATTCCATTTAGGCTCAGAAACTAAATTTCACCAAATCGGCTGACTGGCATTGTCTTAGGACATTCCCACCCGTAAAAATTATATTTCGTTCTATTGGATACTCTTTAGAAAGCTTCATTTTAAAATTAAAAGTTTCTTTAAAATATTACATAAGCCAGGATTTTTTTTTATTCAACTTCACTGATATTAAGATTTTTCCGTCATTTTACGAATACAGCTTCGCGTAATGGCCACCGAGTACGTTGACTGGATGAAAACTCTGGAGCACCCTTTGTGTCCTACAGGAAAATACGATATAAGTCTTTAACTACTTGTAGACTAGTTGAGAATAGTGAACAACCCAGTTTAAACATCTCAACGTCTCAGACATGTCATCATTGAATGTCTATGCTCAACCAACAAAATTGTTTCGCCATGCGTGCTGAAAAGCGAGCGATCCCGGGTAACGGAACAGGTGAGTCGAGTAGACGAATCACACCAACACACGACTGCGGCCAGTGGTATCCGGAGATAGGACAGCACGGGCTCGGTGTCGGGACCGGATGCGAGTACGTGGGGGCGCATCCGGTCGTCTGAGCTAACCGGCCTGTAGCCGACACCGGATAATCGTGTAAAAAGTTATAACAAGTCACATTAGATTAACTTGTAACTAGTGACGGTAAGTAAAATCGTCTTAGTTCTCTCAAAACATAAGAAACAAGAGAGCAAGGTCCCCTCATAATGTTTTATATTCAGTAGGCCTATACAAGAATACAAAAACATATTTTTCCTAGGCGTATCTTTAAGATGACGACAATCTAATTTAAGGTAACTAAAGAAACTAACTTCTATTTTACTGATTATTTCTGAAGTTAAATACAGTTTCATGATCTGTATTTCTATAAACTCGTATTATTTTAGTTATAACAAAAAAGTAAATTAGAAACATTACGCATATCATAACTGAGGATATTTAGATGGTAGAAAAAGAAGAAAATCAAAATAGAGCAAGAATGTTAAGGGCACTGTAAGGAGTTGAAGGCATGTTGCCGGTTCGTACTGCAGGAGACGCAGTTTGCGACGGATCGCCGGCCTTCGAGAGCTGATAAAGTGCTCATTATACAGAAATGACGAGCCATTAGACTGTCAATGACGTTAATGGCGTCGTTATAATTCAATGGCAATAGGCATAATCAAACAATAAGCATAACAATTATATTGACAGAGAAGATGGACAAGAATAAACTCCAAGACACATGCATACATGACTAATTAATTTTATTCAAATTCGTAAATTTTGTAAGGGATACTATAAATTACTGTTTAGGGTGCAGCCCTTACGATATGAACGAAACGTATTGTATACTTATTTAAAAATGAGTTCTCACCAAACAATTTGTAAAATAAAACAGAATATTAATAGTATAAAATGTATGCATTTGAATCAATAACCTCTCCTACACTATAACATCTTCCAGTGATCAAGCCAGAAAAATCCACAACTATCCATCCTATCAAAATTTAAGAAGGCATATTTACCTCATCTTTATATATGAACAGATTGAATAAACCTAAAACCATCCAAAATATTCACAAACTGTGAGCTCACCATGAACTTCTTTCCCACTCATGTCACATCAACATTAATCTATACAACGTAAGCGTCTAAACTAAAACCATTCAACAATACAACGAAAACAACACATGGAGTCAACCCACTTTTATATATATATATATATATTTTTTTTTTTGAAATCCCGTAACTTTAAAAAACAGTGGCTGTTCTGGTTTAAGTGCAATTTATTGAAAAAAGTAGCAAAATTATTATGTGAAGTTATGTTTAGGTTTTCGTGGTTAATTTTTTATGGGGGTCAGATAAAAATCATTAAAACGCCATAGAATGTGTAAAATTTCAGCAATTAATTAAAAATTTAAATAAACGAAGAAATGAAAATACCTTTGATTTGGTTGTAGATTTGTAGAATTATGTAACATATGTAAGAATGGGTTTATTTATATATTCACCCCAACTTAATCTTAACATAAAACTATCGGGAAAATCCTGTTTTCAACGGAGGTATGATATGGCTTATATATTACTGTAAAATAAAATTAAAAGCATTTTATTACAATTAACAAAATATTGAATAAAATGCAAAGCATTGTCCTCTATGTTAAAAAGGCATTGTTTAAACCAAAGAAAATAGCCTTAAAACAATTTAATTTACTACAATCGTTCCCCAATAAAGATTTAGACGTTCCATTAGAACTTTCAAATTAGTTGGGAGACACAACAATCAAAATTGCATTACTATGCTACGTTTATGGACTTGAAATCTTCATATAATTCATAAAAAACTCCACGGTGTACATTTGCAGTACTGTAGAGAGAAATGATTTTTCTCCACAGTACTGGTACATTTGTACCTGAATCAACAACACCATGGACTACAGAGGCGTTCTATATTGAATGAATATTGTACGCTAAAATAGAGAATGAATTCCCTCCTACTTTCCTCACTCCAGCAAAATTAGTCCAAGTCCATCACGATTAGGTTAGGTCATACTCTTGATTATCTTAGAAAAATCGTTGCCTAAAGGAGCTATTTTTAAATAAAATATAGTGATGACAATCAATTTTAATAAATTAGTAGAGGAAAGTACCCAAAAGTGGCCCCTTCATTTTGTTTTTATATTAAAAAAATAATAAATTATCAAAAAATCCTGTTTTAAAATTATGTAATATTTACTTTACTATGTTATGTACCATTTGTAATTCACTTTTGACAAATATACATATGAATTATAGGAGCAAAAAATTGTTTTTGTAAACCTTACCATTTTGTGATTTTGAAAAAAGGTGCAAAAAGTGGCCCCCTGGTAAAAATTACAAAAATAATACTGAAATGAATGGAGGAATGGGATCAAATCACAGAAAACAATGTTAAGATGGTAAAATATTTAATGTCAAAGAAAAATTGGCATCTATAACCTATTACACAACATTTAAAGTCAAATTTATCAATTTTTTAAGTTACAGAAAACATACACAACGAATTTTTTTACACAACTGGCAAAAATCACAGACATGAATGTCGTTTTCAGCTCCAGAACAGTCTTTATGGGCCCACTGCGAACACTTGATACACATTATCCACAGTTCTCCTTTAGAGTCTAACAAAAGTCTAAAAAAAGTTAGAGTTAGAGTTAGAGTCTAAAAAAGAGACTTCCATGGCAAGGCAGGATTGAACTAACTCTTTTTCAACATCTTTCCCCAGAATTGTAGGTCTACCTCTAACAACCCTTGCTGCCTCCTCAGGAGTACCGTATTTCATTTGCGACAACCTCCTAAGGTTTGATTTCGGTACATTAAATTGCTTGGGAGCCTTCATCCAGCACTCTTTTTGTTCGGACTGCGTCAATTACTTTAGCCATTTTAGACAGATTCCACTTCCTGTGGTCAACCTTCCCCATTATCCTCTTGAAACCTGAAACAGAATTTCAAGGGAATAATAGGATGGGTAGACATATACACAGGTATTTAGACATGAATAACAAGGGGGCCACTTTTGGACACTCACGGGGTGCCACTTTAGGCTACTATAGCCTAATTATTTTTTACTTAATAAATTTTTAACTGAACGTATTTATGATATAGCTTAGTGATAAATATGATCTCTAATAGTTACTATTTAAGAATATATAGTTCTCATAAGTCTTACCTTAAAGCTTTTAGGAGAAATGACGAAAAATATCAGACACTGCAAAAAGTTTGATTATCAATAAATTACGTAATGGCGGACTGACAGCCGGCATGTGAAGCAGATGACGCGAGCGCTTCACCTTGTAGTGGTAGATGTATGAACTACTGGTTACACTTTTGGATTTAATAGAGTTCAGCACCGTACAGAGTAGAAAAGCCGGGGTGCCACTTTAGGGGGAGGGGCCCACTTTTGAGTACTTTCCTCTACATTATTCAAGTTGTGTTATTCATTGAATAATACAAATCGGAAGTAATCATTATGAGATATTTTAAGGCAATGTTGCCAACATGTTTTTCCCAACATTCATTGCCAAGTCCTGCATTCCTTCGTGTCTGCAGGGAAGGTGGATGTGAGACTGACTGGAATAATATTGAACGTAACAAAGATGTTTATTAGGCGACATACCAGTGTCTGGATTAAAATGTTCGGGATCGAAATCAAAAGTCCTTATGATGTATTCACAATTTTATTTATTTATATTTGAAAACAGTATTTTAAGAAATGTGTTGGTGTAAAATTAATTATTTACGTATAATGGCACATTTTTTGTGATCGTTTTCAAAGGATTCCCGAGGTATACAGTGTGTCCAGCTTCGGCTTTCATTAGAACCACCTGCGTAGGGTCTCTTAGGTTACCTTATTGTAAAAATCTGGGATTTCACAATCGTGTAAAATAACTGTTTCTGTCTCTAATTAATTTAGTTTGAATAAAGAATTATTTTTAAGAATTATCAGACTTCATAGCTACTGCGCCTTTATTTCAAATAGGGAAAGGGATGAATTTAAATCTCATACATTGACAGATAAAGCCCGTTAATTTTTTATGTATTAAATATTAGCCCTACATTATTATGTATATTAGGCCTAAAGAAGCATTTATCATCGATGGTACTCATTCACAACGGTAGTCACTGGTCATGTCTTGATTGAAAATCGCTTTAACTGTTCTGCTTCTGACAATGGACAGTCATAAAATAGAGATAATTTCTCTCGACGTCAATCCATTATAGTAAATCTGCAACTGTTGGCACCAACTTAACATAAGTAGCTGTAAAGGAACTGCAAACGCTATCCTAATACAGAAATGTAGATAGTTCATAAAACGATAAACCAATAAATTATGATGTGTTCAAACTGAGGTACAGTTTTATGTTTCATTTTTTGGGTTTTTTTCATAAGACTTGGTCACCATAAGAAGAGGTCTGATCTATCCGTGACCTCGGAATAATGCGTGATGTGTGATTTGTGGAAAAATTCCCTGTCAGTAGTCTTCCAATGGCTCAGTGCGATAGCAAAGGTGCGATTTACATAAATTTTACACAGTCCTTTATTTTTCTAAGTAATTGCAAAAGTTCGTCAATCTGGAATCACTACCTCCGTTATTAGAACACTTTCATTAGATGGTTTAGATTTATTAGATGGTTTGTATATAAAGTTCATTAAAAGTATAAAAAACTATTTTTATCAATTTAAAATGTTGCGTGAAGTCGTTATTTAAATATTACATTTTAAAATATGATCTAGCTTTTTAGATGACCTTGTAAACCCTGATAAGGTAATGGAGAGAGAACCAAGTTATAGCGTCGCTGGTCTATTGGTGGAGAGGACAAGGATACCCCGACGAACCAATGCGAACGTCTGCCTCCATGGGCTTTTGCACAAGTTACTATAGAAGGAACGAGTATGAAGGGAAATAAAGAGTGAGAAATGGGATAACATAAGGCAATTGAACCCTCAGAGAGCCAACTCCCGTGATTCTTCGACAAATAATATGTCAAACTCAAACAGGCGGTCCGCTCTGCTCTCTGACTGTCCAACAAACGGACTGTTTACTCATTTTCCTCAGATAAGAGTTTCCATGCTTACCAGATGACATTCACCCCTTGCTGTCTATAACATGAATCGACGAAGAGTGAAGGGAATAGCTCGTGGACAGCCAAAAGACGTCTCACTTGTTACATAAGTGGTCACGTTCGCTGTTACCACTGTCGTGTAGACCGTTGTATAGTTGCCCAGCGACCAATGTCAGGCCACACTATGATGTTGCGATCAGTTGAAGCAGGTGAGCTGAGGATGCGGCATCAGGGCCGCCGATCGCGGCTTAACCAGCTTTAATTGACGCCAATTGGAGCCTTTCAGCCACTACAAAACCGCTCGCTGATCGCGAGGCCTTTGTGCTGTGATCTGCCGTGCACATGATCCTTGTGCCGAAAATAAACGAGGACGTTTAAGTGGTTGTAGTTGTCAGACAGTTCCTGGGTTTACTTGTTATTCAAGAGGGCTGAAAGTTTCGCAATATATTGCATTTACACCTGCTTTTTCAAAGCTCATATATTAGAAACAATTTAATATAAAAGAAATCATGCCATGCACAAAACTCTCAACCAAAATATTCAAATTAGTATAACTTGATCATACCGGTTTAATAAAGTCGGTTCATTGGGAGATGTCGAGGTGCGCCGATGGTCAGAGCATTCCACAGCGGATTACCGTCGACCCTCGGAGGGGCAGGGTCGAGGTGCGCCGATAGCCAGTCGCGGGTGGCCTGTTCTCCATGTTTTGCTGCCACGCTGTTACTAATTCATTCTTAATTATATAAATTTTAGGTACGGTATGTTGTTATTTAAACTGTGGTAAAAGCCCTGTAAATAAATAGAAATGTTTATCACTATGGCGAAAAGCGGGTATATATTGGGTAAAATGGCGCAAATCAACAGGGGACAAAAATTAACATGTGTTGTTAGGTTATAGGTTAGGTTAGGTTATTTTTTTCTTGTATAGTTGACTATAAATATTGATATTGATAAACAGTCAAGGTAATATTTTAACATGAACAAAAAACTGCATATGCATGCATACGACATATAAAATTGTTATTCTTCAGTTGACTTTAAATATTGATACAGTATTGGTAAACAGTAAATGTAGCCTAATAATAATTAGATACTTTAGATACTTTTTAGATACTTTATTTGAAACACCGACGCACTCTGTGGTGCGTATTTTAATGTGAGTATGACTGAAGGGGTGAGTGTGATGATTGTAATGGATCAGATGAGGTGTAGCTTTGTTACTGACAAATATCAGCTGTTTCATTTGTCAGGATCATTAATTAATAGCCCAATGACCAAAGGCAGCTGGGTCCAGTATCGAACTATCAAAAAGCACTAACTTTTCTCAGGCTTTTCTTTGAACTGGCAACCTTCAGATTCAAAGGCGAGCTCTTTAACCACTCAGCTACCCAGCCAGTAACACGAACAAGCAACGAATTGAAGGCAAATCTCAAACTGACCATCGGCGCACCTCGACCCTGCCTCCCGAGAGACCCAAACCAACCATCGGCGCACCTCGACCCTGGTTTTTATGATCCTGACTGACCATCGGCGCACCTCGACCCTGTCCGGTTCATTTACCAAACAATATTGCTATGAAGTTTCCAATAATTTAATTATGTGTCATTTGCAAAATAAGAAAAAAACTACAATAAAGTTTAAAGATGGTGGTTTTCCATAAATCCTGAAATATTTTTTTTTTCAATATTACTTTTGTTAAACGCTATTATCAACATGAGAAAATGTTCACAGAAACCCCGAGTTCCAGTCTTAATGACTGGACGAAATACAAAACATGGGTGCCATTTTATTGAGTAGTAACCCCCAAAACACAACGTAATGAGCCCATACCATCAAGGCTGTACAAGAGACGAAACAAAACACTAATGTCCGTATGTCCCAGGTATTGTACTGCCTTCATGGATCAGCGATCGCCGAGCATTGTCTGCCCATACGTATGTAAAATAAGTGAGAAAGGAGTGTTAACTCCTCATACAACCGCTATCTCGACTGGTTGTTGAACTAACAAGGTGAACTCATCCTATTTAACTTTATTTAAGTTCTTTTTTACACTTCATGTTAAAATTGAACCAATTAATTAATTGAATAGGAGCTTAATTTCTACTTTACATGGATAAATTCCAGCCTTTTAGTTTCAGAGATGAAAACAAACACAAGAAAGGTTGTTTTAGTATCAACTGGAGACTGTGATTGGTTCTGCAAGAAACTTAATGGAATTAAAAAACACAAAGATTTAATGCTGTTATTCCAAACACTAGTATCAAATACTTTCCTCGAAATTGTTTCTATATTTTATGGTCCAAATAATTATTCGGTTGAATGCAATTTAAGCCAATTTTATGAAAGAAAAAGATTATCTATGAGTATTTTTGTAAGTTAACTCAATTAAGTGGACGTTAACCTAGCCCTAATACACTCAAGGATAAACTTTAACGGACGATTCATCACGATTCAAGATCTATTGTAAACTGTAACCTACAATTTATGATCCATCAGCGACTATTTTAGTCTTTTTTCACCCCGATTCATATAGATAAGTATGATAGACAATCCGTATAAATAGATGATTATAAAATACACAAATACTTAAGAAATACACAAAATTATTTTAGAATAATTATTTCATAATTATCACTAAGTTTAATGTTAGAAATGCAAGAACAATTTTACTCAACTTACAACCGTAGCAAAAAGTTCACTTGTGCACTTTTTGAAGAACTTTCTATACCTAAACACGTTGGAAATTGTCACAAATAATTTGATTATAATACCAAAACAAAATTTTCACGGGTTTTCTTCAACAAATAAGATAGAAAGGAATTTCAATCTGGTCGTGGGTTGGATATATTCCTGATGTACAAATCTTTATAATTTTCACTACAAAAGTCAGCTACAAAATTCGATTCGAACTACGAGTTTTCCCTCTAAAACTTCGAGTCGAGTAGAGTTGAGATAACTCGACTCTAAAAGAGGGGGGGCTCCACCCGAGTACTTGCACCTAAATGATTTGCAAAAAACTATTTATAACAATCAAGTTATTATACTAAATACCTAATGTTTAATTATACAATGTGCGAAAATTTACAGTAAAATAAAAAATTACAAATATTCATCACTGTACTTCGTGGAGAATTTATTTACGGATTTTCATACTAGTTTTTTAACCACTGAAACGCACGTACCACCCAATCTAACAGATAGACTTGATTCAAAATAAAGATGGATTCATAAATATAAACGCGGCATTCTCTATCCGTATAAGAGAATAAAAACTGGAGCCGTTGAAAATTTGTGAGTATTGCCAAAAACTGGTCTACGTTTGATGAGGGCACCCGCAAGTTATGAGCAGCCTGTTTTGAGCAGGTGGTCGACTGAGCCTTTTATACTGGTTTTCTTCATGAGTCTAAATTATAACTGAAGTTTATAAAGCGCGCATTATAAATGCACACAAGGCTAGAGTAGGCTACGAACACTTCAAGATAGTAATTTATATTTTATATACTGTTTTACTGAGAAGCTTGCTAACATGTTTATTTATACTTTAAGTGATATACAGAACTTGTAAAATATTTCATTTGATAGGTAATAAATCGCTTAAATGGGAGAAAACCTACATACCAGTACTCAGTTCTATGGTATTTCAGGGAGGAAATAAAAAAATATTGTATTCCATTGGAAATTCACTGAGCACACAATGTTTTACGTGCGACGTTAAAATATCCTCATACATATAAAACTTGCAAATAATGATTTTACTGTTTGGAAAAATGTGTTAGTGAGAAACCGTAATGGCTTTAATTTTGAAATGGCAATACGCCCATTAAATGAGGCGTTATGTTTTGTTGTTTTAAAATATATTAGACGTAAGTAGTGTAAAAGTGGGGCTGCTGGGACGTGACGTCATCACGATGACGTCATCATTATGACGTCAGCGGTAATGACGTCACCATGACGTCATAGGTGTGACGTCATATGACGTCATTGGTGCCGTCATTAGTGACATCATTGATGACGTCATCACTGCTGACGTCATCGTGATGACGTCACGTCCCAGCAGCCTCACTTTTACACTACTACAGACGTATTTTTGAATATCACTATATCTGTATATCTTTTTCTGAGATATACAGGGTGTCCAGCTTCCACCTTTACAAACTTTTACAGGTTATTTCCCACGTCAAAATAAGCAAAAAGTTCTTATAAACATAATGTCCTAAAATGCTTCGTTAACCCGCTAGCCACCATTTTGTTTTTTACACTAAATAATTTTTATTTCCGTAACGGATCATTGTATTAAGTTAATATTTGGCATGAACTTTTACTGTAACAATACCCATTTTTAGTAAAATTATTTTTTCCGTTACGGAAATAAAAATTATTTAGTGTAAAAAAACAAAATGGCGGCTAGCGGGTTAACGAAGCATTTTAGGACATATGTTTACAGGAACTTTTTTGCTTATTTTGACGTGGGCAATAACCTGGAAAAGTTTGTAAAGTTGGAAGCTGGACACCCTGTATTTTTATGTAATCAATTACACAATTTAATTATTGTTAAGAGTTTATATTGCATTATAAACATTGATTATAAAAAAGAAAGCTGTGGAATAACGAATTTCAACAAACCAGGCTGAGTCTGATACCTAGCGGCCACCCGCCGAACTGCAACACCTCATTGTATTCCAAGCACATTCTCTGGCTGTTTTAAATATTAAAAGTTATCGGAAAGTAGGGTTTGTATTGCTTTGAACGGTTTCGTTGGTAATATATAAAAAAATGTTTTCACGATAAAAAATCTGTAAATTTAAATATTCGCCTAACTAAAACTGGACATTTGAAACATTAATATCAATATAAGCTCACCTCAATTAACTGTTTGAGAGGCTGATTCTAACAGTACCTAAATAATAAATACCTCTATCGCAGAGAACCTGCGTATTTAGCGAATTTCCAACAGGATTCATTTTTTTTAATCCCCCATAAACACCATGAGGACGACGATGTAGGTTTGCTGCCTTAGGGGTTTGCAAGTAGATATAGGGAAATTCTATCTCGGTGGACATAAATAATGAATTGCATCAAATTCTGATATTTTAAATTAATTTTACCCATTAACACCCTAGGGGTCTTGGGGGTGAGGGGTAGGTTTGCCGCCATATGGGTGCTGTAAGTAAATATAAGTTAAATCCTACTTAGTGAATGTACATCCAAATTTGATCAGGTTGTGTCAATAAATATTCGAGAATCCGGGTTTTGTTAATTTCCCATATAATAACAAGGAGCACCTCCTTTGGATTTTCTCCGTAACCTGTTAAGCCATGTTACAAATTCAAAATATTAAAGTTTTTTTAAGCTCTTTAAAATGGTTTGAGTTAAAATAGTCGAATTTTAAAAACTTATGTCCAAAAATGTCAAAACCCATTTTTGACCCTTTGAAACCCCATAAAACCCCGTTCCTACCACCCGACAATGCTGGTTCGCGACCTCATGAAAATAGACCTGGTCCTATACATTTCCATACAAAATTTCATAAAAATCGGAGGTCCCTGTCAAAGGTTATCAGTACCACCGATATGAACCATATCCATAGTACCATATGTAAATATATATATGAAAATGAACTAATAGTGTTTTAGCGTCTGGGGACCTCAAAATGAAAAAGTAACATGGTCCCGGGCTTAGGTCTTACCATAACTACTACCGTAAAAGAGTATTCCCTTTAGGGAAATTCGCTAAAATATCAAAAGTTAACATGTCTCGTGATACAATCGTAGATAATTTCCTCACAAACGTATACCACACACCGTGATATCTACCGACATATCTATTTCACATAACGGAACCAATTTTGACTACGATATTGCGTCTACAACATTGCAAACGCGGAAAGTACCTGGCCGATCCACGGCCGAATTTGCGTTCTGCGGTAACAACGGCGGTGACCTTTGGCGGTGTTGCGCTTTCTCATCAATTCGACACCGTGGAAACGCAAGCCCTGGGCAGACTGACCAACCGATCCTGAACACAAACTGTCGGAACAGCGCGGAGGGCAAGCTGCGAAATACAGATTTTAAGTAGTTTGATCCTCAGTGTGCCGAGGTTTAAGGGAAGCACGATACTTCGTTAATCAAACGTACCGGTATTAATATTATAATTAATGAAATTACATTATTCAATTGTAATTGTAATGACAAAATTCGAAATTAATATAAAATACTATGGTTCAGTATTCCGTGGTTTTTGCTTCAATAATGGGGACTATTCATTCTGTTAATAACTGATATCATGGATATTTCTACATATATCATTACTCACCGCACTAATGGTTCTAGGAATACCGTCGCTGAAATAAAGACGTATTTGGGGATAATATGAATGAAGGGTCCAGTTAAAACAAGATCCGAAGAGGATTTACTGATTGACCTTTGGCCAGGATATTTTTCAACTCCTGGCGGGCATATTAACAACTCCTTCCATAGGAGTGACCTACAAACAAATTTAAAATATTTATATGCAACACACCTTTTTTGTTTACTGTGTGATTATTGGACATAGGTCTAATTCACCACAGAACTATATTTATTGCAATTTCATAAATCAAATACCGTATTGTCATAAGACAATTTGTAACGATTTGACCACATTCATCTCAAAGAACTAAAAACCCTTAGTAAACTTTGTGAATATTGACAATACTGCGCTGTATTTGTACTGTATATTCAAGTGGCAATAAAAACTGATTTGATTTGAAAGGTTTTTATGATTTTATAACTAATTTATGACATACTGGTGAGGTCTGCCAGAATGCAGTTTTAGGTCTAGAAGTACAGTATAGACCCTACTTATATTAAGGTCTCCCCTAAAATTTCTAAAAGGTGTAGCGGATTTAAATGAAATTCTAGCAGTTCACACCTTGAATTTAAGTGCTTATTTTTAGCATGTGAACTATCGTTCAGTATTCTGATGATCCTATCTTCATTATTTTGCGCTGCTATCAGACGGCCACAGAATTTGCGCAGTATATAAGAACAAATACAATAAATGGAAATTTTCGGTTAAAAAAATTATCCATTTTTGAACCATGGAATCGACACTTCAGGACAACAGGACACGGACCGAATAAATTACTCTACCCGACAATAAAGCTCTTAAGCTCACAGCCTAAATATAACCCCAACATAGCGCTGATATTGGCCAGTTCGTGTTGGATACACAGTATATTGGATAATCTAATGGATGGTCGATTAAAAGCATGTGGCTTTAGATTAATTAATTCATGCTGTTTTAGTTAACTTCGAAAATCTGTATAATAGTTTATACGCACATTTGAAACGATTCTCTCTTTTTAAGGAATATAGAGATACTTTTTGGTCGTCTTGTTAGCCTAATGGTTAGTGTCTGGGACATCAGTTCAAGAGGTTGCGGGTTCAATACCCGGGATGTTCACAAAAATGAGGTGTTTGGAACACTTTCTCTTATAGCGTTTAGTACCTCCCAAAAATAATGCTACAGACGTTGATAAAGTAAAACGGTCTAAGAACGAAGAATATTCTGATGAATTTTCTACAAAAAAATTTTAAATGCACTTAGTTTTGCCTCTTTTAATGTAAATAAACCTGACAGTTGCTCGATGGAAAACCGCCATAATTTTACAGATATTTACCATGCTAAAAAAAGTTATGACAAAACTCTAAACTGATAAAAACTTTTGGCATTTTAAGATCAGAAAAAGTACAATTAACACTTAGAGTAACCATTATTACTTTTGACCGTACGATTTTAAAGTCGACAAATTAAGGGGACACCGGTTGCCTTTTAGTTTACCCAATTACAAAAACGAAATTCCGGCTGAACTTTCCTCCTAGGGTCCTGGGATGACCCATGAGGAGGGGGAGCTCCAAGATAACAGAAGAGTACAAAGGATGATGAAAAGGCTGAAAGAAAAGTAGAACATCTGCCCAACAGCTGCTTTCTGCCGATCGCGAAACGGATATCATACGCAACAGAGACTTTACTATTTATTTTATTATGTTTTGGACCATTTTCAAAGGACGAACGCAAAAACGCAGATATTTCATCATGCCAAATATTTGGATGTGACAATTTTATTTTGTTTAGATACCATTTAACACAATAACAGTGTCGTACTGACATGGTTCTCTTGGCACACAAATGATGAAAAACCAATCAAATAGAAAATGCTAGTAAGAAGAGAATTTAGCTTTCTAAAAAAATGTTCAGACATTTTTTCCGAGGTGTTTGCTACTGAAGTTTTTCTCTTCCATCTATATCATCTCTGCTGGTTTAAAGTTTGTTTTGCAAATATAACAGACAGCCTTTTTTATTATTTTTTTATGTCATACGCAGTAAACAACTCAAACTAAAAAATATCATAAATCACTATAGGAGCAACTAAAAATAAAAAGTTCGAGTTATCACTCGAACCACTGAGAAACGTATTGCAGTAAAGTGTATTGGGCCACCAAAAAATGCGAAATAAAGTTCAACGGAATGATACGAAAAAACACACAGTTAATTATACAAACATAAAGTAAATACAAAAACAAATAAGAATTGTCATTGGATGTAGCGTATTGTAAAATGACACACGTCAAGGAGTCTAGAAGAGTCAATGACAATGCATGCACATCGGCGAATATTTAATGCATACCTATGGAGTTTTTGTTTCTATTCTTGAAGTGTCATAGGTAATATTTCACTGATCAGCAGAAAGGCTGCCAAGCAAGACATCAGCGTTAATTGATTTTATCATTAACAGCGAATGAAAATTCGAAGATAATTCCTTTGCAACGAAATAGTTTTTTAAGTGATGAAGTAATCTTATGAAAATTTAATTTATTATTACCTAGGCGCTTAAACATAAATTCTAATAAAAACACTTTTACGAAGCTTGAAGTACTAGCCAAACTTAACTCGCCTGAAAGAGTTTCTCGAAAATCATTGGCTCTTTAAAGAGCTTGTCTGAGTTTCCTTTAAACCTTTTACACTTTAAACAAGCTTTTATATAAAGGGTCGTATATAAATTCATCGATTGTTGAATAGAGAACAAAAAGAAAAACTATTTAGTAAAATGTGTTAAAGCTGGAAATTTTATTATTTTAAGCTTCGCCAGATTTTTTACTGAAACAACCTTTTCATCACCGGCACTCTACAAGGCGAGCGTACACAACCTTTCTTCTGGGTTTTATTTAAATACTTTTTTGTATTCCCACAACCGAGAACGATTATTTTCCAATATTCTATAACAAAGTAAGTGTTTGATGATGAAATTTTTTATTAAAATGGTATAACAGAGAAATAAAAAACGTTCTGTGCTTCTTAAATACAAGGAACTCGTGACTTATATTTTTTATCAAACCACCAGTTTTCTTTATGTTTTAGTACACTTTTTGCGCCTCATTCTCTAGACCATCTAGTGATGTACATGTGTATCACTGCTTTATGTCTAGAGACCTGACAGTGGATAAACATTAATAAATAACAATCGTTTGCCAAAATTGATTTAAAATAAAATACTATTGCCTACAACTACTTAAGCTTGTTATAAACTAGTTAAAGTAACAAAACTGACAAACACTTTGTATGTAACCAGTAAAATTTGGATCAAAAAGTGAAATAAAGGTACAGCGAGTCCCGCTATTTCTAACACATATTCTTTTCGTTTTCAATCAATTTTTGTTACTTAACTTAAAAAAGAAGGAAATAACAGCTGTCGATACTACACAGAAGTAGCCTTAAGCCTTAAGACGCGATGCAGTCGCTATTGCAGCCGATAATCTATTGTTCAATCGTTGCAGACAAGCTTTATCACAATGTCAAAACTTTATTCAATTTATAGTTCTGTTTACACTTTTCATCGGTTGTTTACATAGAATTATATTTCATGGCTAATGATTAACCTTTGGAAGCTAAAATGTACAATTTAACTAGTTTTTATCGAACAAAAAAAAGACTAACCGGCAAACAATTATTCCCAGATATATCTTTAAAAACATCGGGAGAAAACTGTTTACAAAAAAGGCAATACAACCCGCAGTGGTAGAAATTTTTGTTTTACCTAAAGAGTGAGTTTTAAAGTTTTGAAAAGCATAACGTCATTAATGTCATTAAATTAATGAGAATTACAATGATACCGTATGCAAAACTTAAGGCTTCATTGACTTATACAGCAGCTACAACTGCACCAAAAACTGACGCGAAGTAAGGCTTTTGCAATGCTTTTGAATGGAGTTGACAGCTGAAATTCGGCCGCATCTGGTCATGTGACCAAAAATGTATGCAGGCCCGTAAGTTGTCGTAGGCTCCGGACTATGGTGAGAACCTATATTATATATGGACTACGATACTACAGCATGCAATACATCTTACCAGATTTCCGTTTCTCCTGGACGACGAGGGACTTGGACCTCTTGACCCTGAGGGAGCGTCGACGCAGGGAGCGCAGGAACGACTCCTGGGGCTCCTTGGGCTTGTCGGGTTTCCGCGCAGGTGGGGTGGCGGGCACGAGCCACTTGGTAGCCAACATTGCGGTCCGTGGGGCACCACGCGGTCTACAGCATCGGTCTCTTTGTCTCTAGTATCGGTCCTTCGGACACCACTGGGTCTATAAGATCGGTCTTGACACCACTTAATCTATGGGATCGGTCTTGTGGACACCACTGTTTCTACAGAATCGGTCTGTGGGGCACCTCACGGTCTACAACATCGGTCTCTGGGTCTATAGTATCGGTCTTCGGACACCACTGGGTCTGTAGGATGGGTCTTTAGAACACAACTGAATCTGTGAAATCGGTCTTCAGAACACCACTTAATTTATGGGATCGATCTTTATGATACCACTTGGTCTAGAGAATCAGTCTCTGAGACACAACAAGATCCGCTTGTTGTGTTCATGGTACTGAAATACACACACATCATCATACCGGCTCTAACATTTTCACCAATTTAGATAATGTTGGATTAAACTGTAAAAACAAATGTTATTAGGTGCTATGCGCAACACCACAGGAAATCTCAAAATTCTAGTTCCCCCTGCAACTTTTTAAGCCTTGACAGTCGCGAAATTTTCTGGAGAAGAATTAAGGACTAAACTTATTATTATTCGTGAGTAAAAATTTTCAGATCCCCCCCCCCCTCCAAAAAAGGCTTTTGTGGGATAAGTGCCTGCCTTCAACATAATCTCGTTGCAGTGTCTGGATCTGTTAATAGAGTAGCAATGTAAGAAGGGATTTTATGGATACATTACCGCGACTGGAATATAGGCGTCCCACAACCATTGGAAAAATATTTGACCAGGATATTCGGGGGCAAAAACAAGAAAATAATTCAATATAACATTGGTCCTAACTCGCTTAATTTTCCATCCGTCTGTCTTTATGTTAATTTTAATTAATTAAGTATAACTTTTGAGTTTTGACCCATATGATTTTCATAATTTAAACTTAGCACACAGATTACGTAACGTAGGTTGAAACTCAAAGCCAGAAAAATGTTCACATTTTAAACTTTTATGATTTTAAAATGGAGGCTATTTTAAATTTTTAAATCAAACATCTCAAAACGTAAAAAAACTTTTATATATACAAAAATGGTGCAAAATTCCATAATCCAATAAAAAATATCAATATTGTAAGGTGTGAACGAAAAAAAAAGAAATTGGCATTTAGTTGTACAAAAACAAGCTTTTTGCCTCTCAACATCCAATGCAAATTTGCAAACACCAATTTCTCCATAGTTTATTGTTCAATAATTACAATCTTTGTATTTTTGTTTAGTTAATTAAATTTTCCAACTTTGTGGTAATTAGCAAACAATTTTTGTATTTGGATTTGAAAATTTGAAATAGCCGCAATTCTGAAATTACAAAAGTTATGGAAATGTTAATCAGAATTTGGGTAATACTTGTGGAAAGATTTAAGTTACAGTTAGAATAGTATCTTGGATTTATTACATTTACATAGAGACAGACGGAAAACGAGCAACGTTACATTGAGTTATTTTTGCCCCCTGAATAACCTGGTAAAGTTTGGTCCAAAGGCCCAAACACTTATAACATTAACAGTGTATACAAATTCTTGTTTGTATGTGCAAAACATGGCGTAAGGAAATTGGTTTCAACCACACCCAAATGATCATCCGACGTAGAGGCGGAGGAGGTTGATTCCCCTTCTCCTGCTACCGGGGCATCTCATAGCTCACTTCACTAAGTTATTTGGCATGTATTTATTATTTATAATGGGGTGGTTTTAATATGATTTAGTGTCTCTAGAGGAAATTTGGTTATTTATTACGCAGAAAACGAGCTCATATTTGAAGGTCAAGGTTAGTGCATAGTAAAACTAAAATAGCGCGCTCTTAAGAGGAAAAAGTAAAAATATTAAAAGTATAAAAGAGGCTTACCCAATGCAATCATTCAATTAATGGTTCATGTAATAAAAGGGGATTACAGTATTAGGATTTGATTTAAAATCCCTAAAAAGAGGAAACCTATGATGCAAATTAATTATTTAAACAAGAACGACTGACAAACTGCGTAATAAAAATGCAAAGTCTGAAAATTTGTCTGGAATATATTTTATTGCGCCGAAACGTCGGTCGCTTAAATGTACGTTATTTTCATATTTCTAAGTTTTTGGCAATATTGCGCATGACATAAAAGTATAAATTATTTATTTTTATTAAATTATCTAAGTGCCTATTGCGAAAAATATTTTTTTCATTCAGTAGTCTATGTTTAATGCAATTAAGGTATTTTTAATTACAATAAGTAAATATTTTATACGTCATTTTGGGTGATCAAATCCACTATATTCAAACGAAATTACTGTAAGAATCATCGCTTCTACCTATATTATTATCATTATAATTATTATTTATTTTTTATAACAAATTATACGTTTAAAAATAATATTAGGTTAGGACTAGTATTTTATTTGTTAGAAGTTATGGGTAGCCTATGACAATGAATTTGGTACCTTCGTATCCGATAAACTACTTTTACGAAAACATGTTTAACTAACGTCTCAGCATTTTTTACATAAAACCACCTTAATATGGTGAAAAATGTTAAAACCCAACCGCTCGCTATTTTAGCTATCCTTCTTTGACTTGTGGCGTACTTGGGTCTGCTACAGCTGCGAGGAAGCCTTTTATTGATCCTGGATGTGGGATGTCTCTTATCGCCCTTATCAACGTCGCTCGAGATACCTTATCTCCCGGCTTAGAAGACTGATGTCGGTTTTGGTGACAAAACACCAAAAGAGGAGACAACTACTCGTATTGGGAGCTAAAAAGAAAGTAAATGTCAGAGAGGTATGAATTTGTATTCAGAGATAAGGCCTACACTTCAATAACATGAACAGAGACGAGCGCATGAATCATACCCTACTACGATAATATTATTCGGTTGTGGATTACTGGCCGCCATTTAACGCCACTGTCAAATTATTATGCATTATCACAATGCAAATATAAGTTTCATGCGATACTTAACTAAGGATTTGTGACCGAAGCAGACATCTTATCGGTAGCGTTAAGAAAAATTCTAGCTAACGCCGAAAATTTTACAAAATTGTTAAAATTTATTTAACTTTTTATACAAGATAGACAAATTATTTCAAACAACTACAGTAAAAAATAAACGGATAACCGCTGTATAGTGTCGATAATTCATAGTTTGACAAAAAGGAACTGTGCTATTTTGGGAAACGTAATTTGAAAGTAGCGTAAATTGGCAAGAGCGGCCGGGCTCTGCGGTAGTTTTAAATATTAACTCACGCACTCTTGAATAAAAACAAGGGACGATGCACCACCCTCAACGCAGTCGGATCGCACTGAGAGATTTTAACTGAATAGTGAACTAACATTTCGTTACATAGAAAAAACTAACCCATTTTTACATTTAATTTTCTTTGGAATACTATAATTGAAGAAATTTGAACCACACTCATCACACAAAAATATCAAATGTTTCTCCATAAAAGTTTAATTTATCCTTTTGTATATTTCATCAACAAAATATGCTCCTGCATAGCACCTGCCAAAATGGGACATTTGAACTTTCCATATTGAACTCAGTGCTTTGTTAACTTGCTTTAAACTTCAAACTTGAAAAACAATTTAGATCTTAAAAATATTTTGTTCTTTAAAAATAGCAACAATTTGTTTGATTATGATTCTATTATGCAGGGATTATACTTCGAAAGTACGATGGGCAAACCGGGTTTTATTTTTTCATAATTCAATCTAGTTTATCAGTCAAAACGTCAACACTCCCTAGAATTGAAACCTGTTAACTTTTGAGATGTTTGAGCAACTTAAAAATGCAGGAAGGCCCGTGTCATTCAAAGGATGGTAAAGCAGCACAAAATTACAGTAAAATGCAGAAGTAATTTTTTCAAAGACATGAGCGTAAAAAAATTAAATATCCAAAAATTAAATATTTTACTTCTTCCATTTTTATCATCATACGATGGTAAGAAAATATTCCTTGGGGTAATTTTCCCTCCTTTTTTATTGGCAACCGCTTTCAGCCTCGACAGAATCCCGTCAGTTGAATTCATCCGACACCGGCTCGGACGTTAGGCGGGGAAGATGAGTCAGACATGCTGTACTGAGGATATGCGTGGGGCTTGCATCGTTGAATACAAATCAGTTGAGGTGCGTCGTCGGCCGCCACGCCGCACCGTATACGGAACATTCGAAATGTCGTTCCGTTTTGGACAAGGGAGCAGTATCCATAAGTGTTCAGGATATTACGAATTTTATCTGAATAAAAGGTTTAAATCCATCAAATGGTCCGGTTTTCAGTAGGCCTACCTAAAAGACAGCTGTTTCGTGCTCTCACAGTCACAGGAAGAGATCTTTATATTAACCTTATCAATAATATAAAGGTATGAAACAGGTTGTGTTTGTTTAACACTGAAGAGAGAACAGACCAGCTGTATAGTTTTAGCTACTAACAGGCCCATTTGACGGTTCAGGTATGGTATATAAACATTTTATTCAAGTTAAATCAATCGTTCAGAGGCTATCCATAACGAAACAGTAATTTTATATGAATTCATAATAAAAAGTGCCTTCAGTTAGTTTGATTTCTTAGAAAGAATTTTGTATATTTCTTTAGGAACCGGTTTTTACCAATCACTACTCTAGCCTTCATTGGATTTAATGCAATTTCATAGGTTCAAAGCTATTTATCGGTACAACATAATTTTAATTCAATTTCGAATGAAATCGTTTAAATACAAGTCATGGAGAAATATTTACTTTCAATTCACATGCCTTGTTTTCACAGTTTTTTAGACTAAAACATTGTTCTAGTTTGGTACGGACTTTCTGGCACAAATAATATCTAACAGCAATAATATTAACAGCTAATATAAATTTCTCTCATTAGATAAGATGGGGTTTATTGTTTCACAATACAGACCCAGACCATAAGTTATAGAAGGGGTATCTTTATCTCCAGAATATCGTGTGGTTTTCAATCGTTGTTGTTATATTAAAAAAAAATCATTCAATAAAAAATAAATTTATAATCAATTCATGGAAAACTGTATTAATTTTGTATAGGTGCTGTTTTTAAGCAATGAAAATTTAAAATAAAAAGTATAATGTTTAGTTTGTATCTAATTATTTTTGCTAGTTTCAAAAATCATACATGTGCTACTTCGAAATATTTATTTGTCACGTCCTTTCGAAAACAGAAATTTCACGACTAAAACGAAGTATTAAGGATAGCCTACTAAATAGTGTAGTATTGAATGATATCCTAGTTTATCGGTTAACTGCTAACTGTAAAAAACCAACAACAACACAGAACAGGCGAAAAAACATGTTCTAGAACGATTTATGCAGATTTGTGCTCAGATTGTATAACAGAAAGTTAATATTTCAATCCCAATATTGTGTTCAAGAAATTTGTAAAACTAAATAACGACCATTTTTTTACCAAAAATTGCTACCGTACAAATTACATACTTAAAAAAATGTTTATCATATTCAATTTACTATTATAAAACAAATCTTGCGTATGCCCAACTAGGAAATTATATTTAGGCTACATAAAAAATTAAAGTGAGGCTAAATTTGAATTGCAACAAAATTCAAAATTAAATTAGCCATTTTCTTAATAAATAATAAACTAAACAATCAAAAATTTCCGATTTGTTTTTCTCCAAGCGCCAATAAAGTGGCATACATTTTTTATTCATAATCTACATCATGTCATTCTTAAAAGGGGAAAAATACTACTAATTTAACACCTGTTAAAATGTAAACAAAAGAAAAATCTGAATAAAACTTAACACTAAGTTTACTTATTGATAGACCACGATTTACTTAAACACAACACTGAGACGCACTACGCGATTTAACACAGCGGCGGCGGACGAGAGGTGGCCGGCGCGGCGACGAGCGGTGGACTGTATGCATACAGCCCCCCCCCCCCCCCCACCATCACCAACAGCGGCGCTGCAAGGTGCTGTTATCAATGGCACCCCCCCCCCCCCCCCACTAAGGGGGCACCGCCACCTATGACCTGGACCTGGGGCACCAGATTAGTCAAACTCGCGACGCTCCGAGATTTATGGGCGAATCCGATAAAAATTGAGACGTCGGATATTATTTATTCCACAGTATAATACTGGTTTACTGTTATAAGTTATTTGGAGTGTGAATAATGATGTTAATGTAACACGTTCAAATTATTAAGTGGACAAATACAGCACGTCTGATAATCCCATTGTTTTCACCGGTGTTACTAACATGTGAAGTTTCCCAATAAAAAATTATCAAATATGTTAACGGTTTTGGTGACATTGACGGGACAGGATATAAAACCGACGTTAAAAACATTTTCTCTAAATTTTGTGATTTTTTAACCAAACATTACCTAACAGTTGTAAGAATAATATTTAAATTACACTTCGACAAATTGTTAACGAAGATTCAACACAACTCATTTACAAAAATTCACAATCGGTTTTTACCTTGAAACCCCCATGCTATCTCACGGTACTAGGCTAAACGAATGAAAACTGAAATTTCAAACAACAATTGATCCGTTTTAAATTTATTGGTCTTTCTATTACCTTCCAATTCCTCTATTTAAATTCGCTTCACAAAACAATACCCTCTCGTATAATCACAAATAGAAAATGGGGCGAATTCATGTTGCAGATTATATAGGCCTACTGGGCAATTATAGAGGCTGCTACACTGTTACTATGGATCAAAACTATTGGAGATTTATTTGTTACTGGGCAATTACAGAGGCTGCTACACTGTTACGATAGATCAAAACTATTGGAGTTTTATTTGTTACTGGGCAATTACAGAGGCTGCTACACTGTTACGATAGATCAAAACTATTGGAGTTTTATTTGTTACTGGGCAATTACAGAGGCTGCTACACTGTTACGATAGATCAAAACTATTGGAGTTTTATTTGTTACTGGGCAATTACAGAGGCTGCTACACTGTTACGATAGATCAAAACTATTGGAGATTTATTTGTTACTGGGCAATTACAGAGGCTGCTACACTGTTACGATAGATCAAAACTATTGGAGTTTTATTTGTTACTGGGCAATTACAGAGGCTGCTACACTGTTACGATAGATCAAAACTATTGGAGATTTATTTGTTACTGGGCAATTACAGAGGCTGCTACACTGTTACGATAGATCAAAACTATTGGAGATTTATTTGTTACTGGGCAATTACAGAGGCTGCTACACTGTTACGATAGATCAAAACTATTGGAGTTTTATTTGTTACTGGGCAATTACAGAGGCTGCTACACTGTTACGATAGATCAAAACTATTGGAGTTTTATTTGTTACTGGACAATTACAGAGGCTGCTACACTGTTACGATAGATCAAAACTATTGGAGATTTTTGTTACTGGGCAATTACAGAGGCTGCTACACTGTTACGATAGATCAAAACTATTGGAGATTTTTGTTACTGGGCAATTACAGAGGCTGCTACACTGTTACGATAGATCTTAACTATTGAAGATTTATTTTTTACTGGGCAATTACAGAGGCTGCTACACTGTTACGATAGATCAAAACTATTGAAGATTTCTTCCAGCCCGAGTAGGTATGGTGGCGCAGAAGGCAGGAGTTGATTCAAAAGCAGAATCAAAAGCCCTCCCCGGGGGGAGCGTACAAAAGCCTCCGTCCTCGAGTCACTAGGCAGTCGCCGTCACCCCTCGTCTTATTATCCACCGTGCTTACCCTTACGCAACTGCTCTCCATCCATGGGTCGCCTTCCATGTTTTTAATCGATACTCACGGTTTTTTACCAATGAGAATATTTCATACTGACAATCTCTGCAGACTGTCCCGTCAAGTAATTGTGTAGTGGTTATCGACATCTAATCAGCATTGTAAATGCTTTGTGATGATTGATTCTCGCATTTGATCACTGTGGACACTTTTGCGACCTTCAATAGACAATAATGGATGTTTCTGTTTTAGTTAGTTGGATTTTTTATCAACGCCAGTGGTATTTTAGTTAAGAGTGTACACAAACGCTATTAGGGCAAGCGGTCCAAACCCCTCAAAGTCAGTGGGCATCCCGAGAATCGAACCTTTGACCTCTTGAACTGAAGTCCAAGACGCTAACTGTTAGGCTAGCAAGACACCCAATTAAAAGCACCCAATCAATTATGTTTCTTTACAACACCTTCTTACATAAGGATTTGAATTTAAGCAGTTTTATAATCGATAATTGAGTTTTGGTATCATCGAGATTCGTGATCGTTTGTAATGAATAATCTCACTGATTAAAATAATCAGTAATACACTAAAACATACAAATTTAGACCGAGACGTACATTTAACAAAAATATTTGTTTTGTGATTGACACTTGCCTATCTTGCCTGGACTAGTAATAACATTTTTATTAGGACATTACGTCATAGAAAAAAGTTAAAATGTATGATTTATTGGGCATTTTAATTTAAACTCACAACAGTTTTCAGTGATGAAACAAAATATGAAACCATAGTAAATCAAATAAATGTCAAAAGGTTTTTATAAGAAAAAAATTAAAAAATAACTAGGTTCCATCGTCCTATAGTCTAATTTTATTTACTTATAAAAAAAAGAAAGAATTTCCACAATAAATTTCAATGTCACGGTGTTAGGGACTATATCAGCATTTTTACACAATTAAATATTTTTTTTATGGACGACAGTCGTTCTCCCCGGTAGAGGAAAGATAAAAAGTGCAGTTTTATTACTAATCAGGAGGCTAGATCGGGCTAGATATACAAGCACTGCTTTAATTCTCGTCGCAGTTTCATATCGGACCAGCGGTTTGCACCAAAGTCATAGGAGAACTAAAAAAATGTGTGCTTCAATTTGCGCAAAAGATGGAGTTTAAACTCGTGGTTTCAATCGTCAATTACATGACGGCAGAATATTAGGCAGACCTGTTGCTATCGGGGAGGGGGGGGGGGTCGAGGCTCAATCGCTCTGCTCTTGACCTCCGCAATTCACCTTTGTTGTTCTGGCGACCGCTGTTTCGCACCTTCTAACAATAACACTGCAGATTTAACTGTCTTCGACATATATTATGTAATGATTTTCCATGTTTCAACAGCCTCTATTTTACATTTTTTAATTCATTGACCCGTTTAAACAAAGATACATAAAGCTTCTAAATCAATAAGTACGAAACTACAAGCAAAATATAGAAATGATATCATTTTCGAGCTCAAACTTGGACCCCGTCTTACATCACATTTGTGAGTGGTAAAAAAAATAAATAATTATGCTGCTATATATAAAAAAAAAAAACAAGCTTATCCACTAGTGGTGGAAAATTTATATTAGGGCCTAAACGTTATTTTGTATCAACTTGCAATTACTCAACAGTTAATATGAGAAAATTAGGTCGGAAAAGTATGAAAGAAGGATATAATTTAGCATTAGTTTGAAAAACATTGGATGAACTCCATCATTTCTCAAATTTCTTGTTTTCACTATGGGTGGGTACACCATTCAGTTATGACTAATTATTCAACCATTTTATGTTATCCTAGGTTGATACCATACGTTGATGTATGTTTTTAATCAATTGAATCGTGAATAATTACGTACATGCGTAATAGTTAAAATTTAGTCTAAAAACAAAACAAAAAATAAACTACTTCAACGAAGAGTGCGATTTATTTATTTATAACCTTTAGAGTAAAGCTGCTTTCAAGATAAAAGTAAAAAGTTGCCGAAGTAGATACCGATTATAAAGTTAGCTAACAAAAAGGAATCCAAGATTACTTCTTCGAGTACTTGAGTACACCTGACATTTTGTGCTATTAATATAAACAATTATTAATTTTCCACGCGCTTTTGTCAATCCATTTATGTTTCTTTATTCCTCGTATCCAATGATATGATTTGCTTTCCGCTGGCTGCTGTCCTTGTGTAACTTTAATAGTAAATGTAATATAAAAATAAATGTTTATTTATTTAAATTGATTAAAACCCCGCTTATTTTCCAATGTTTAAAACTGTAATATTAGGTCTGAGCTGACAATAACATGATATGTTGAATCAAAAGCTTACATTGCATACTTATACAATGGCGAGAGTCACACAATGGGTCAGCGTATGTAGAAATGCGTTACAACGTTGGAGAATCAGAATATCCATGTTCGAATCCGACACAATATACGACTATTCTATTGGTATTATAAGAGGTCTTAGGAAATTTAGGTGCACAAGTGTTGGCATAACTAGGTATTTTTATCTTGGGTGGAGAAGAAAACAACACCCTTTGGTAAACAATTAAAATATACAAGTTTTCCTTACTAACATTTTCCCCTGTGTTGTCCCTTAGTATAAGGTACAGGGTGGGAAAAGGTCTGGAAACGGTATAACATATTTAAAATCATTTTAATAACAAAACTAAAACTTATCAAATTGATTTTAAGTCTAAAGGTCTACTTACTAAACTCCTACTGTCCTTGGACGACCACAAAGAGTCAGAAGAAATTTTTTAATGTAATCATAGCTCAATATGTACATCATATTAAAGATCTCTATGAATAGACAACAATGCCGCAAACCCGACTTTTAAAGGACGATGGAGTAAAAAATGGAAGGCGATCAAAGTTTACATTATAATTATATTGACGAAAACAAAAAATGCAATAACTCCCAATAATATCGACCTTTTTGAGGTCGGGTTTGTGGCAAATTGTTAAGAATACAGAGTCCTTCAAAATTATGACTTGGGCCAATGAAGGTTTTCCCAAGACTTCCTTTAGAGGACGTTCCTAGGGAGTCGTCAGGGAAACTGCACTGATGGCCTACGTCTTATGAACATAATTGTAAAGGGCTTAGCATCCTGAAAAGTTTGACACAAACCCAACCTTAAAAGGTCCTGTGTATCGGGACATATTGCTTTTTTTGTTTTCGGCGATATGGTTTTAATGCAAAGTCTGATCGCCTGACATTTTCGACTTGGTCGTCCTTTATTTGAGGTCAGGTCTGCGGCACGTTCTTTATTCATAGCGACCTTTAATTTGATGTATACAACGCTTACATTTAAGATTTTATTCTGATTCTTTGAGGACTGACCGTTCCCCTTGAAGATTCAATGTTAATAATCTTTTTGGGAAATGAGTGCTTTAATACCCTAAATCAATTTGCCAAGTTTTATTTTTATTACTCAACTAATTTTAGATATTATATCGTTTCCTGATTTTTTCAACCCAGTATATTTATTACAATGGGGTAAATGTCTAAAAATATCTTAGATTTGTGCGATCAATGGACATTTTTTATTTATCAATGGATAAAAAGTATTCTTCAAGATACTAAACTCTCTGTTTGGTCAATAACTGGTACATTCCATGATATTAATCAGTAGTAAATTTTCTCTTCTAATGTAGCAATTTGAACAACGATAAAGTGCCTAAAGTGTAAACGTAACTTTGGTGCTACGCGACAAAGTTTCAACAATGGCACGTGTGTTACAACTGTCGATGTCTCATGGATAGTTTCATGCACATCAGCTTTTACTATATAGACTTTATTGAAAGGAATCGATTATTTATGTTAAGATTATTTGGAAATCCAATGAGGCTTAAATACTGCACGTAAGCTTCTCTAACTTTCAAATAATTAAAATTAATAAAAAAATAACCAGTCTTAATTAGAACACCATCGACCGTTCACATCCTAATATAGAATTTTTATTGCGCCAAGTAAATTATTTTCAATACAGGGTGTCTAGTATAATTCATAAATCCAAATTAGTGACTTTTCCCAAACATTTTAAGTCATTTTACAACATTTCCACATTCAGCGTCATCATAAATATTACAACATCAAGTAACTTTTATTATCAAACTCTTACCATGGAGTACAGTTTTCAGCAAACAGAATAAAATATTATAATCTCAGAAAAAGAAGTATTAGTCCATCCACATTGGCCTTTGAAAAAGCATTTCTAGGCAATAAGCCTACCTAACAGCAAAAATCGGCCTGGACAAGTTTTTTTTTGGCTCGAGAGATTTTGTTGAACAAATATGAAATCACTAATTGAAGAAAACAAACAATTAAATCAAATAAAACGAGCAATATTAAAAGTCCACACAGTTTTCAAGAGCATTTTATTACAATAAATTTCACGAGGTAGAAAAATAAATACTAGAGATCGCCTCGATCGAAATTCGACGAACATTTAAGTTGATGTGGACAAAAGAAGTTTACAAATATTTGATAACATATTACATTCTTAATGTTTTTTCTAGCAGTTTGTTACTACAACAGCTGTCTAATGATTAAATAAACTATCCTTCAATCATAAGATTAACATTGAAACTTTGAAACCCTATATGGGGAGTAGCCTTGGAGGCCAATGTGAATTATAATGAGATTCTGCTCATCTACAGGACCCTACCTCCCTAAGGGTATACGCGGATTTCTTCTAAGATGCACATAAACTGAGATAAAAGAAGTAAATGAAAAATGCTTGCCTATTAGTATATAGATAGGTAAATTTGGAAAAAGATTGATATTTAAATTTTAAATTTATTTTAAATTCATTTATTTTGTCCCATTAAATGCAAAATATTACATTTACTGTTTTAATTAGCAATTATGAAGTTGACCAGAGAGCAAAACAAGATATTAGACATTATTAAGTTTCCAAATTGTTTGTATACAATACAAAATATTTGTGTTTTTCCAGACCTTAGGCCAAATATCAATACAAATTCCAGCCTTTTCAAGACCATTATCTAATTTCATTAATAATCCCAGACTTGGAGAAATTTCCAGACCGCTAGACACCCAATCAATAACATTTTTTTCGAAATACCGGGTCACCGGAAATACCGGAAACCATTAAACTCATTACATTTCTTGTTTTAAGGGAATTTAATCTAGTTTTTTCTCATTAACTTGATAAACTCACGTGATTGACAACATTACAGTTTACTTATAATTATAATGCAGTAGAAAACAAATCAGAAATGGTGAGTCAGCAAGCAAGAGAAGTCACAGTGAGTCCTATATGACTCCACGAAACCCACTCGCCTATTACTGGCCAAAACCAGAATTTTATGTAAACATTTATTAACAATACGAGCACCTGATGTAAAAAGTATCAAGAGGGAAAATGCGCATTTTTGTGAAAGAGGTAGTGTGTGAATCAGAAAATGTTAACAAAACTCTGGGACGAATTAAAAAGTCGCTGAAGATTTACAGGTGACCAGAGGCGCTCACAGAGCATTACGTATGTATTGAGTACATTGCTGTAAAAAACTTAAGAAGTAACTTGATAAAACTGAAAGTAAAACGTTAACTAATATAATTTATTTTTTTACTATTGGGATTATATATCAGGACAAGTCCGGTAGTTAGAAACGAGGAATACCATTAATTATGTGATATGACGCCAGGTATAAACTTGTTGACTATTTCATCGATCTTGGCAGTTAATTCACGAAAGAAAATCATTGATATTAGCGTACATAAAAAATAGCCTGTGTTCTGTCCGCGGCGTACATGATGATATTTTTCGTCGATAGGCCTATTTAGTGTCTCAAAGTGTCATCAATGTATGTCGTGTCCATGTGAATTTACTGTCTTGTTTTAATAATTTATGACCGAGCCTTCGGGTCAACCTCTTCGCTTTTAACTAGCTGGTGATCACGCCGTTAGGTCTGAACATGTACTGAATTTTATGTTTCTACTGGAGCTATTGATGGTTCACCGTAAGTAATTAATTCTTACATTTAAAACACAGATCAGCGGCTACAACAATGGATTAATTACAACAATGGAGCTGCCACAAACTCTTCGCTGTCAAAAATTATGGAAATTATTATATACAATAAAGTACTAAGGTTATTACTACTATGGAAATATACATAGGTCTATTTGGAACTCCTCACACTTGTCGATGATGCAACCTCAACACGGATGCATTTTGATGCGATCCTGACAGCATCAAAGTGATGTCAGCTGGCCGGGGCCCAGCGGTCACTGGGCGTGATGTAAAGGTGATGTCAAACGTGACATCACGCGATGTATGACAACGCGTCACTCCCACGTCCCACGTGACACGAAGCGGTCACCTAAATGCAAAGTGCTGAAAACGCTAGAGACAGCTTGATATTTTGCTATCAATTCTATTGGAAGATTAAAACTTCTAATTTCAGTTCAGTGCTGAAAAATTTCTCAAGGTAGTGACCGACTATCGCCGAAGATGGGTTAGGAGAAAAACTTAAGTAAGCTTAGGTATATTGTACATCATAATATCAGTGTCCTTAAACTATTTGTTGTCAGTTCAAGCTAAATAGAAGACATTATTTAGAAGTTATTTTTTATACTCTAAAACAAGCAATGTTTGCACGGGCAAATTTTTTTCGCTCCAAGGATTTTTGATTTTTTAGTTGGACATAGGGGTTTTGGCCGCGAGAAATCGATCCCATAGCTGGGAAAATCAGGTTTTCGTACTAGAGCCCTTCAAAGTTCCCATGTTATCCTTATGGAGATTTTTAAATTGAAAAAAAAATCAGCTGATAACTGTAGATATAAACCAATGTGTCACATCTTTAACCTGTTTTGGAAACAGGTTAAAGAAACAGGACTGGAATCAGGAAACAGGTTAAACAGGTTAGTTTTGGAAAATTATACCAAAGTGAAGCACTCTTCGGAATGGCGAGTGAGCAAAACAAACGAGCTCGTCTCAAAAAGGAAGAGGACGAGTGAGCAGAGCGAACGAGCTTTGTATGAGAACGAAAGTAGTAATTTTACAGAGCTTAGGTCCCCCTGGTACTTGAATTCTTAAATGTTACCTATACGATTTTATGCAATGTTTGCATGCCTTTTGACCCCCTAGGTCTCAATGTAAGCAAAAGTTTGCTGCATTATTCTCTGTCGATAGACCTGATTTGTACATTATCAACCTATATTATACAATCATTCAAAAGTATCCCTTTACGCATCGTGGGTACTTTCAAATCGGGAGGAGGTAAAGAGGAAGAAACCTCCAAAAAATATGTTTATCAAAATTTAATTTGCACTTCTAGCCAAGTTATAAAAATACATAGCCGTCTCAAGTATTATAAGCACCAGTTTAATGGGTATGTTTGATAAAACCCTGACGGCTCACACTTTCGTCCACATCAGACTGTTTTTATCATACCGCGTGACAGTAGAATTTACAAGCTGAAATTGTGAAAACTACGGCATATTTTCTAAAGCGACTGACTTATATTTTAAACTATCTATTTACATTCTTTATTTATTTATAATTTTTTAATTTTTAGACGCAACGGAGAGCGGAAAGTTGTGATTTTTCCGTAAAAAGACTTGACTCAATCATTATTAAATTGGATTTGATATTGCTTATTTTTCACGTTCCCCCAATAACTTGTTGATATGGCAACGACATTTCAAATATGGTATTGGGAATGTAATCGTGTTCATATCGGTAGAAGAAAGTCGTAACAAACGTGAAACTAATCTTCATTTTCATCACTTCACATTTTTTGGTCCTTTGAAATTTTGCTGTGAGTTTTATTTTATTTTTACTAGAAAGGTACATAAACTATGATTTAAAATTGATAGTACCATATTTGGGAAACCTTTTTATTCTTAAAGGTCATTGAAAGTGGTGTTGAAAGTATGAGCAGGCTTAATTCCAGGTATTACGACATTACCAGGTTTCTGAACTTTAGAAATAAAAACTACTGTAATACGAAAAAAAGGAATCCAATTAGTCGGTAAAAATTACAAGTAACATTATAACTACTTATTGTATGAACTTACTGAATTAAAAAGCACAATCCAGCCCCACATGTTACCTGTAACAAATATAATTGATTATTATACACCATGTCATAATATTAAACACAAACTTCTTTATAACCAATATCGATCATTTAATCTTCAAACAATACTACTGTACTAAAACAGTAAAAAAATACCATCAAATATCATAAATTTTGTCGACAAAATTACTTACTACAGTATTTTGCAACTATACATAATGCAATATGTTTGTACATAATTTTTAACCAACTAATATAGAAAAAATTCAGGGCAACAAATCAAACTATGTATATGCGTTATAAAAAGGATATAGCGTTGCTAAAAAGTTTCACCGTAGGCTAAACGCAAAAAAAAACATGAAAAAAACTTTTTTGCCAAATTCTCTTTGCACAATAGATCCGAAGGATTCTCTGTACGCTCACTTTTTACATTCTGAAGTAAAAAATATTGAAAAAGTATAACAAGGGTCTAAGTAAAACATAGACGCAAGGTGGGGTATTACCATATAGATGTGTGTAAGGGTCGGACAATGGCCATCAACAATGGCGTTACTCCCCTCTTTCTCACGGTTTGGGAAACGACTTTCTTCATCACCTTTGGCAAAACATCCATCGTACACTCTGATTTCCATTACAACTGTCCTAGTACAGTCAGGTGCGCCCAACTAGGGCGAGGGGTGAGGCGGGGTCACATTTCTAAAAACATCGGACTGCGACGTCCAACACACGCACGCGCAGACTCGCTACAATAAGAGTTCGGCCAGTCCGGTACGGTTGCAGCGTTTTCCTGTCTACATTTGAAGACTATTTTGTCTATTGTCTATTATTTTTTGACTATTTGTCTATTTTGAATTAGGCTCGAACTATTCCTATTCATTACAGCCGATTAAAATTTATCAACGATTAAAATTAATTAATGGTCTTCAATTATTAGCCTATACATTGGTTAATCGACGCTTTTTAGTGTCAAACGTGTTTTACTCGGTGGACGTGTGCAAGAATCACAACTCAGGGGACACATAGGCTTGAGTCCTCTCTGAGTGAATGTAGTATTAATACTGGCTGGTACTAATATGCAATATAATTTTTTGTTTCAAACTTAACATTCTGCGCAAATCACACTATTCTGAGTATGCTATACAATACGGGCATGTATTGTCCTACAGGAATAAAGTATTTATTTGTTTATGGTTGTTAATTAAATAAACTCTCCATCGGGCGATATATCAGGTGCAAGTGGAAATTGCCTTTGCAATAGTAAAAAACAATCATTCTTTTGAAAAATGTCATATAGGCCTACATAAACACATTTTAAAATAGGATTGATTTTATAGTATTTACGTATATAAAAATACACGTTGATGTAACATTTTATCTAGGTAATAATTTGATACAAAATTGATAAGCAATTAGGATTTGAAGAATTAAGCTGATGTGAAATAAGAATAATAAAAAATATTACTTATATTTTTGAGATATCCGAGTTTAAAAATTTTAAATGGCCGCCATTTTTAAGATACACACATATAGATTTAGTGTGCAAAGCAAAATAGCTTCTAGTGGCTAAACGATGGATTTTTCGACATCTGTCAAGAGGACATTTTTTGTTCAAATTGACGAATGACGAATACTTTATTTAGCCCCCGAAATTGTGACATTTTTAATGTATCATGTGTCTGTGAGCAAGATAGCGTTTGAACGGAACCTCCGATTTTGATTAAATTTGGTTCAGGTGTGTAAGGCAGCATCTTCCTAAATGAGTTCGCGAACCAGAATTATCAGACGATACAGTAACAAAATAAGTAATTTTGAAATGATATGACCAAAGTAATTATTTTCTTTAGAACAATCGGGCGCAACGTATGGAGGCAACCCCCGCACACCAAAAACAATTCGTTGACACCCACTAACAAAGGACATATAATAACCCTCTTGTTATGATGTTTGCTAAATTGCATGTAGAGCCTATATTGATGATTTTAATCGAATTAACCGAATTATGAAAGAGTTATACTAGTTATACTTATATACTTAAAACTTGTAATATATTTAATTAAATAGCCTAATTAAAATTACAGTTTTGTTTACTAATTGATTAGAACCATGAAGTTGTTTTAATTTACGTTTCTAGCCTCAGTGTTTGAAATTCGAAACATCAGTGTGTTTTTCGGTGCCGCTCTTTTACAACAGTTCATTAAATTTATACGGCTTAATTGCTTCACTTTTATTTTTAAGTTTTTTTTTATGTCATAGACTAAAGCAGTGTAAAATAATTGTAATTTGAATGACATGTGCGACCTTACCGCTTTTCTCTCAGACCATGGAAGGCTCTAATCAAATAGTAGTCAATGAGACTCTGTCTCAAAATAGTGATTTAGTGGCCCAGAGTCTAAGAATAAAATACATAAGTAATGTAATTAAATGTAATCAGTTGATGATAATAATTTTTGTCTCAAAATAGTGATTTAGTGGCCCAGAGTCTAATTAAATATAATCAGTTGATCATAATAATTTTGAAAATTCAAACGCAAATGTCGGTATTTTGATTAGAACAACTATAACAAAATATTTCGGTTGATGATGAAATCAGCTCAGATGAGATATTTTTTACCTCCTAAAATTATCAACAGAACTAAAGATTTATTTGCGTTTTAATTGCTTCATTATTAGGTTATCCTTCTTGGGACTGAACAAATCAGTGTGCCAAATTTGAACTCTCTCGTGTAACGGAAAGTTGGAGGATTAGTGATGAACGAGTGAGGAATTTGACTTTTAAAGTGACGACACACTACCTGACTTTCCACCGGGCCGAGCATCGTACCGTCAAAAAACAGCAAGTCCGGTAGTGTGTCAGGGGTCCGTACATCGGACCGAGCACCGGACCGAGCATCGTAATGAGCGTTTTAGAGGCGGTTTTCTGGCGAAATATCAAATAAAAGATTGTTCCCGGTGTACGGTCCGATGTATGGAAGTGTGTCAGGGTATATATATATAGGGCCAATTTCGCTCCAAACGCCGTACCGAGCGTCGCCCCGAACGCTCGGTATGGAAAGCCCCCCCCCCTCTCCACCCCATCATCTGGTGCCCTCACTCACGCTATCCCTCTCTTAATATTTCCTTCACCTCGCTCGGTGGATTTGTCCGGTACGATGCTCGGTCCACAGTCTTGCTCGGCGAAATGTTCGGATTAAGTTTACGTCCCTGCACGGTAACGGTAATGCTCGGTACGATGCTCGGTCCGGTAGTGTGTCTTATAAAAGGAATTTCCTTCACTTCAGTGAGGTGGTATCAAGCGGAACAGTATTTCGCGCCCTTCCGGTGTCTAAAAAATTGGTAATAAGTCTATTTGTAACCACTGCTATTAGAAAAATTGAAGAATGGTGTACGCTATTTGTTTGTAAGATTAAAATTTGAATCTCATCTGTGAGGGGTTCGAAATACATTACTAGTTTTCGGAATATTATGTACTTAAAAACCAGTATTGCGCAATGTTCTGATCGTCTTTCCCTACATAAAAAACTATCGTCAGTAAACCATAGTACTGTATGGACACAGGTGTTCTAAATTTGAATTGTCATTTAGATGGATAATAAAGAAGTATTCAAATAAATACGAGGAATGTGTCCTCCAACATCACTGAGTGATTTAAAATGCGATAATGTTTGTCTGTGTGTGCTTGTGTTAGTGAGAACGACGACGTTTGCGAAAAGGCTAGTAGCGCCTCGAACAGGCAAACTCGCAGACCCCGTTTTTGCTCAAAACATGCGTTCGTAGTCCCCTGTTTCGGACGACATTTTTAACCGATTTGATTGAAAGTGGTCTTAAACTGTTCAGAAAGAGTGCCTGCGTGTCTCTTGTACCTCGTTATTTCGATATAGTTTCTTAAAACTATTAAAAAAATTGTTGAATATCAAGTAATTTCTTCCTTTTTTAACTGTATTTTTAGGTACTTCAATGTACGTTTTTTATTATTATGAGGTAATAGAAACACGCGGACACTCTTCCTGAACAGTTTAAGACCACTTTCAATTAAATCGGTTAAAAAATGTCGTCCGAAACAGGGGACTACGAACGCATGTTTTCGACACTTTTTGCAGGGGTGATGAAGACTCGCACCGCAACCACGCCGAGATGTGCCGCAGTGTAAGTCGTCATTCATTGCACTCTTGGCCAACCAATTTTCATCAGGTTATCTCGGAAATGTCAACGAGTTTCGGCCCACCCATGTGAAAATGTATTGCAATTCTTTAGTACCGGTAGTCATTTAAGATTTGCGATTCTTTGTTTTCCCCAATTTTTTTTGTCTCTCCCGATCATCAAAGATTCGCGAACATGAGGTAAAAAATCAGTGGTTTCCTACCTTTTCTAGCTAGCGGCACGACTAACCTAACGTAACTTAAAAGGGGTTAGGACCTCATCTAACGTAACCGTTATGTCCTTATTCCGCAGTCCTAGAAACGCATTTTATACTCTTAAACAAACTTAATTTGTTCCAACTCATTTAACATAATCCAGTCCTAATCAAATACAAAGTATCCCTTGTTTTTTCACTTATTTTCTCTTGCACCAAGGCACCACATTTAGCTGGGATCGCGGCCCACAGATTGGAATTGAGAAGTAGAGCTGTGTAAAATCAATCCGTAGTTACAGTATCCAGAGATGATGAGACAAATTTACTTTGGAACCTGTACCTATTGAAGCACTGTTTTGTATCTTTTAGCAACTTTCTGTGTAAACTATATTATTTCCTGATATAACTTTTTTCGGCGTACTTGGTCTTTGTATTAATCTCAGAGTTGTAAGTTCATTGTTTTTAATCTCCACTATAATTCTCAAATCTCATTACTTTACGGCTAATAAATATTGTATGGCTTTTAGTGGAGGGAGATGAGCAATTAACTTACAGTTTCCCTCGCTTGAAAAGCCTGCATTTCCGTTTTCAATGCAGGTGGACCACCTGCACGATCTTCATGTCCCCGCGAGCCCTGAATTGATCCCGGGCCCGCTGGGTGATGACCCAGAGCTCTACCACGGCCGCTACCAAAAATTATGGCTGATACATTCTAGTTCACACACTAGACTGTACGAGCAAATAACGCAAGATGCAATGCAGTAAATGTGCAAGAATGTGTTATCCTTAATCTGGTTAACCTATAGAATGCTCTATTTATTTAGGATTCGTTGAAAATGTAATTATTTATAAAGATTAATACAAAATTATATTCGTCAAATGGCCGTGCCACGCATACCTACAGACTTCGGAACTTTTGATGAAATTGTTAATCATTTTCTCGTTCAACTGTTGAGGACTTTGATGAATAACTCTTCGAATCCCAACCTTCAGCTCAGGAGTCGAGATGTAATGGTTTGAGTAAACCTCCTAAAGTAACGCCAACGGAGATATTTCAGTGTGTGAGGTCAAGTGATCTTACCAGCCAATGTTGATCACCGAAATAAGAGATTAAGTGGCTAGGAAATTTTGTGTGCAAACACTGCGAATTTATTTGAGCTGCATGATAAGCATGACTTTGTTGGAACAAAATGTCGTTCAAGTCGCTATTACCATTAAATGTATCCAACTGATGCCAAAAATAATCACTTATCATTTCTCGATAACGCTCTCCGTTGACTGTAACTTCATCCCAACGGACATTTAAGAAAGCAATTACCAAAAATTCACACTAAACCGTATGGATAGGCCTACATGTGTTTTTTTCTTTTTTTTTTTGTATGTAAAGGAACCTGTTACACTACAGTTATCTATCAGTTTTTCATCGCCGCATACCTGATGGACGTCTATGAGCAAAATCAATTGACATTGCTGGAATCGTGTTTGTAAAATTTTCCCGATAAAAATAAATTAACAACTAACTCAATTCCTTCATCTGAATAACGCTCCATAACAACGAATGTAAATAAACTACGAAGTGCAATTACAAAACAGTTTTTAATGTTGGGTAAGAAAACAGTAGGCCTAATACACAACTTAAAATCGTAACCTCTAACTAAATCTCTTTATATTATTTTTCATAATCGGTGATCTTTAAAACACCTGTGGTGATCAAATAATTTGGTATGTAACGAACAGGATTTATAGATGCACCGCGGCTAATGTAAATATGATTCTTATATGTTATGTCAGAAACGCCTTCTGTATGAGCTGTGTAGTATTTTGTAAGCCCAAACGTGTAAGAGTCTAGTGTTTTCAAAGTGTATTCCGTGATTTACTTTTCTGTTCTCAAAACACAAAGGCGCCAGTTTCAAAGTACAGTAACAAAGCGCGTAAGTAGAGAAGAGACGAACCTACAAATCCCTTACCAACCCTTTTCCACAAACGAAGTGGAATCTCAGACACACATGCAGGCTAAGAGGCTTGTGTTTTGCTATCTAAGTTTCTCGCGAAGAGAAGAAAACTCTCGATAATACGGATTTGGCCAAAACTTTCCTCCGAAAGAATATGGACCGATAAGCTAAAATGTCTTGATATTAAGTAAATTAAGAAATAAAAAATTTCATCAATTGACCCCTTTATAGTTCTAATTCTAAATTACATGTTGGATCAGGGGGTTTTCAATAGAAATTTGTTATTTTTTGGCTATAACCACTTCGCGGTCGTACAGCATGTACCAACGAGCAACTTGTCAAAAGAACATAGTCGGCGTAAATTCCTCCAAAGAGAAGCATATGTTTTTTTCCTGCGAAAAGTCAGGACGAATCTTTGATAAAATTAGGTGGTGTCATCTCATTCAAGAAATTATTTACAATAAATGAAAAAGTTTTTATTAAAAACTCAATTTCTTCAAAGAGTTTTTGAAAAATACTAATTATTTTAGTTTATGCTTCGGAGAAGGTATAACAATGGCCTTATATGAACAAAAAGATGGTTTATTGATATTCCGCATGTACATAGCCTACCAACTAATTTTAAAACTAAGTGTGTTAATTTCTGTGTGTGTGTGTGTGTGTGTGTAGAATAAAATTAACTTAAAATCTAAATTATTTTATGTAGAATGTCCAGAAAAAATATTTAGAGTACCAATTCAAAACTGTATCACTTTTTCCACACACGTATGAGCCAGAAATCAAAAATAAATAGAATATATTAATATATAGACTTTGTAAAATGTTGCTTCTCTGTTATATCAATAGCCAAAAAAAAGAAAAAAAATACTTAGATAGAAGTGAACTTCAGGCTGTTTTAATGACAAAGGGGACAGTACAATACCTACGTACAAACGTACAATACCTAGAAATATACAGTGTAATAAAAAGTAGAAGGGGCGTGCAATTGAACAAGCGAGTTTTACAGTATCAGGCCTATATTATATATTTTTGTACAAAATTATTGAAAGTAATGGAAAAGGACATGTATAATGTTTTAAAAAATATAAACCAACAGCTACCAATACCGTGCAAGGTAAAATTTATTATCACAAAACTATGCAGGTATGCAACTACTGTATAAACTATTTACTGTATTAAGTTAACAGCAATCACAAAAAGACTAATTTATTTGTACCTAGTAAACATTTCAGGCTCTGTTGAACGCTTTTGAATTTAAAGAATATAAAATGGAGATTTAGAAAATGTGGACAGAGGAGGTTTATTTAAAACCAACAGAGCGTCTAACTCGCTACTCGGCGCGGCTGGCACAGCGATAACACTCCTACGCTTCTGCCATGAGCTCGCGAACCGCTTCGTTACAACAAATCTGGAACTGTGAGTCGTGTTGTTGACTGTAGTAACTGTGCTAACATCCACCAGCTTCGTTACAACAAATCTGGAACTGTGAGTCGTGTTGTTGAACTGTAGTAACTGTGCTAACATCCACCAGCTTCGTTACAACAAATCTGGAACTGTGAGTCGTGTTGTTGACTGTAGTAACTGTGCTAACATCCACCAGCTTCGTTACAACAAATCTGGAACTGTGAGTCGTGTTGTTGAACTGTAGTAACTGTGCTAACATCCACCAGCTTCGTTACAACAAATCTGGAACTGTGAGTCGTGTTGTTGAACTGTAGTAACTGTGCTAACATCCACCAGCTTCGTTACAACAAATCTGGAACTGTGAGTCGTGTTGTTGACTGTAGTAACTGTGCTAACATCCACCAGCTTCGTTACAACAAATCTGGAACTGTGAGTCGTGTTGTTGACTGTAGTAACTGTGCTAACATCCACCAGCTTCGTTACAACAAATCTGGAACTGTGAGTCGTGTTGTTGAACTGTAGTAACTGTGCTAACATCCACCAGCTTCGTTACAACAAATCTGGAACTGTGAGTCGTGTTGTTGATTGTAGTAACTGTGCTAACATCCACCAGCTTCGTTACAACAAATCTGGAACTGTGAGTCGTGTTGTTGAACTGTAGTAACTGCGCTAACATCCACCAGCTTCGTTACAACAAATCTGGAACTGTGAGTCGTGTTGTTGACTGTAGTAACTGTGCTAACATCCACCAGCTTCGTTACAACAAATCTGGAACTGTGAGTCGTGTTGTTGACTGTAGTAACTGTGCTAACATCCACCAGCTTCGTTACAACAAATCTGGAACTGTGAGTCGTGTTGTTGACTGTAGTAACTGTGCTAACATCCACCAGCTTCGTTACAACAAATCTGGAACTGTGAGTCGTGTTGTTGACTGTAGTAACTGTGCTAACATCCACCAGCTTCGTTACAACAAATCTGGAACTGTGAGTCGTGTTGTTGAACTGTAGTAACTGTGCTAACATCCACCAGCTTCGTTACAACAAATCTGGAACTGTGAGTCGTGTTGTTGACTGTAGTAACTGTGCTAACATCCACCAGCTTCGTTACAACAAATCTGGAACTGTGAGTCGTGTTGTTCAACTGTAGTAACTGTGCTAACATCCACCAGCTTCGTTAAAACAAATCTGGAACTGTGAGTCGTGTTGTTGAACTGTAGTAACTGTGCTTACATCCACCAGTTTTGTTACAAAAAAATCTGGAACTGTGAGTCGTGTTGTTGAACTGTAGTAACTGTGCTAACATCCACCAGCTTTGTTACAACAAATCTGGAACAGTGAGTCGTGTTGTTGAACTGTAGTAACTGTGCTAATATCCACCAGCTTTGTTACAACAAATCTGGAACTGTGAGTCGTGTTGTTGAACTGTAGTAACTGTGCTAACATCCACCAGCTTTGTTACAACAAATCTGGAACTGTGAGCCGTGTTGTTGAACTGTAGTAACTGTGCTAATATCCACCAGCTTTGTTACAACAAATCTGGAACTGTGAGTCGTGTTGTTGACTGTAGTAACTGTGCTAACATCCACCAGCTTTGTTACAACAAATCTGGAACTGTGAGTCGTGTTGTTGACTGTAGTAACTGTGCTAACATCCACCAGCTTTGTTACAACAAATCTGGAACTGTGAGTCGTGTTGTTGAACTGTAGTAACTGTGCTAACATCCACCAGCTTTGTTACAACAAATCTGAAACTGTGAGTCGTGTTGTTGACTGTAGTAACTGTGCTAACATCCACCAGCTTTGTTACAACAAATCTGGAACTGTGAGTCGTGTTGTTGACTGTAGTAACTGTGCTAACATCCACCAGATTTGTTACAACAAATCTGGAACTGTGAGTCGTGTTGTTGAACTGTAGTAACTGTGCTAACATCCACCAGCTTCGTTACAACAAATCTGAAACTGTGAGTCGTGTTGTTGACTGTAGTAACTGTGCTAACATCCACCAGATTTGTTACAACAAATCTGGAACTGTGAGTCGTGTTGTTGAACTGTAGTAACTGTGCTAACATCCACCAGATTTGTTACAACAAATCTGAAACTGTGAGTCGTGTTGTTGAACTGTAGTAACTGTGCTAACATCCACCAGATTTGTTACAACAAATCTTTAGAACATCATACTCTGTGTGAGTCGTCATGTTAAACTACAGTAACTGTGCTAACATAGAACTGTTTAACGTAAAAAGAATCTTTAGAACATCATACTGTGTATGAGTTGTCATGTTAAAACAGTAACTGTGCTAACATAGAACTGCTTCGTTAAAAACAATCTTTAGAACATCATACTCTGTGTGAATCGTCATGTTAAACTACAGTAACTGTGCTAACATAGAACTGTTTAACGTAAAAAGAATCTTTAGAACATCATACTGTGTATGAGTTGTCATGTTAAAACAGTAACTGTGCTAACATAGAACTGCTTCGTTACAGAAAAATCGGTATAACATCATTCTCTGTGTGAGTCGTAATGTTAAAATACAGTAGCTGTGCTAATACAGAAATGCTTCGTTAAAAAGAATCTTTGGAACATCATACTCTGTGTGAGTCGTCCTGTTAAACTACAGCAATTGTGTAAACAGAGAAATGCTTCGTTACACGCTAAAATAGAAAGAATGAAAAAGTCATTCTTTGTTCAGAGTGAATGCGTGTTCATTCCAAAAGAATGAAAAGTAACTCGTGAAAGAACGGAAAACCTCCACTCTTTCTAAAGAGTGAAAATATCCACTATTTAAATAAATGTATTTTCACCTTTTCAATAGATGGTTTCTCAGTCACTCTATCAAAGAGTGATTTCCATACAGAATCAGAAGACCGCCATCTTTAACGGGTCCGGGACAATTTTATATGCGTTATTTATATTAAGTATTGGGAAACGTTTTGTGTGTTTGCATGGCTATGGCTAAAACTTCAAGTCAGCTCTGAAATCAATCATCGAAAACATTCACCTCCAAAAAAATCTTCCTCCTCGGCATCGGTGTTACGTCACGGCGTCTCTTTCCAGAAGCTTTCCTTCCTCAATAGTTAGCAAGCACACCTATTTAAGTTTAGATTAAGTAATTTAGTTCTATATGCAAACATACTCTATTATTAACAGGATATTGTGTAGTATACAAGACTGAGAATCACTTATAATGAAGGCAAAGCCACCTTACCTTTCTACACTTTGTCTTGTAGGTTATCATCGAGGTTCAGTTCAGTAGGTTTTAATAGAATAATATCAACATAAATAACAAAATAAAGGACAAATTTTAACTAAGTTAATGTAGCCTAAAACATTATCAAAGAACAACACAAAATAAACTAGCTAAGTTTATTTTGTATGTGTACCTATTTTGAGTAATTGTGAGAAGACTTCATTTGAAGGTTAGGTTAGGTTAGACTCATTCTTTAATTGAGTGAAAATCATTCTTTCGTTGAGTGGAAATCTCTTTTTCGTTGAGTGGAAATCACCCTTTCGTTGAGTGGAAATCACTCTTTCGTTGAGTGGAAATCATTCTTTCGTTGAGTGGAAATCACTCTTTCGTTGAGTGGAAATATTCACTCTTTCAAAGAATGACCCCATTTCACTATTTTAAAGAGTGAATATTCATTCTTTCAGAGTGGCTCGGTTTTCCTACTTTCAAAGAGTTAAAAAGTCACTCTGAAAGAGTGAATTTTCATTCTTTCACTTTTAGTGTGTACAACAAATACATAAAACATCATACTCTGAATCGTCATGTTAAACTACAGTAACTGTTTAACTGCTAACAGAACAGCTTTGTAAAAACAAATTTGTGGAACATCATAATCTTTGGGAGTTGTCCTTTTACTACAGTAACTGAGCTAACTTATAACTGCTTCGTTAAAACAAATCTGTGGAACATCATGCTCTGTAGACCCATATTGTTGAACTATGTTAACTGTGCTAAATCGAACTACATAATTACAATAAATCTGTAACATCATGCTCGGTGTGAATTGTCATGACAAATTGGGCCATGACGATATTTTTGCTTCTGAAATTTCGTTTTTCTAAGTGAAGTCAGCAATAACAAACTCAATCATCCCGTTAAAATATACATGAAAAATATTACTCCTGTCCTGGGACAGCATTGTAATGTTTCTTTATAACACAAACTATCATAATAAACAAAATAATATAGTTCTCTGTGAAAATAGGCTGTTTGGACTACATACTGTATACTGTTTCTAAGTTTTTGTGAAACGCCTTAATAAAACGAAATGATCCACAGCAAATTATGTTGTAGAACTATATCGCTTTGGGGAATTATCTCTATAGGAGCCAATACGTCGGTGACGATAGTAAATTGTCAAATTAGACTTTTAAATGTACAGACTACGGTTTAGGCAGTGATTGGCTCCATATAACTCTATGCAGCGTTCGTGTAAGATTATTTATCCATAAACAGCATCCGGTTGACTGGGCTGTAAAGGCGTCATGGTGCACAGGTAGACGAGCCCCCCCCCCCCCCTCATACCGGGGGGAGTTGATATGCCTTGATTCACCCTTCAACCCTCCCTAGGTGGAAATGTCACATAAAGGTCACATCATTTTGTAACAGTGCCCTTTGAATAAACAACCTGACACTATAGCTTATACGTCAAATTTTAAATGATTTTTTGACGTCAATTAACATAGTTAAGTAACGAGTTCGAGTTAATCAGTGATGTAACATGCATGCTATAACGTGTTCCATACATTTAGGTTTCAAGGGTAATCATGTTTAAATAATTATTGGCCGAAAAAGATTCTGAATTATAAAAGAGAATTTTTGACCTGACGGAAATTGAACACTGTAAACTTTAACGGTTGTTTTTATCCGGGGCTATTTCAAATTTTGAAATTGCAAATAGGCTTAAGTTTTGAAATTCATGTCAGTGATTCACGACAAACGTTATAAATCGTTTGAACAGTATTGTACAGCGTGTTCCCAATAATTTTCTAAAATAAACAATAACATTCAGTATTTTCCTAGTAATTACATTTTGAAGGGTTACACACATAAGAAATATGGTCGGTGTAAATTTAATAGTACCAAATATTGTGATATTCTTCCATAACCCTAAGGTTGGGATAAATAGAGGTACAGTAGAATTAGTAGTAGTACGCGCATTTTCAAGTCTAATGAGGAGATAATGGGGTGAGTGGTTTAAATTGATATCGTAAGTATAATTTTATAACCTATAGTCTAAATGAAAACACTTATTCCATTTTAATGACATTTTACAACCGTTCATTTTATGTACCCCAGAACTAGGAAAATAGGGTCCAATAAAGAGGATTGAGCTCTCTAATTACATTGTTTAATTACATTAACCAAACCCCTAATTGGGCTACATAAATAAAACATAACCAAGGAGTTTTTTATTGGACTGAAAATCGCAATATTTTAACTGTCAGGATCAATTTGTAAACCGGTTATCCTCGACGAGTATGTGAATAATTTATTTAATTAAAAAAAGGAATCGAGTGGAGCTGCATTCTAGAGGGGTTTATTGTCCTAAGCTCAAATTTGAGTGCAAGCGAACAAAAGGGCAGCTGCGCCTCCCCCGCCTCATTGACGCATATATTAATTAACGCCCCCTTATCACCCCCCCCCCCCCCCCAAGGACCACGGCGGGGCTGGTGACACATTAGGGGCGAAATCCGCGTTAGAAACATGCTCCAGATTTTTGCTGCAGTGTGATGCAGAGCCTTGGAGAACACTGGCATCACGATTACTTCAAATCAAGTTAAAGTTTGCATGTAAAAGATTTTCCCAATCTTTTTTGTTTTGCCTTTTTCTATTTCTTGCGATGTAACTATGGCGTCCAATTTTTATTATTATTATTTTACAACTACTTTAAGGCTTATGGAGGTCACAGTTCAGAAGTGTAGTGAAATCTGCGTATTTTCATACACCTCTCACAAGAAACCTACGTTGTTTAGTCTACAGAGCTAAACTTTCGGTTGTGTATGAGAGTAATTCATCTTTAAACGTAATATTAAAAAAAAAGAATAAAAGAAGTTACTAAACAAATATTTTACCTGATTGGATTTAAATTGAACTGATTAAAAATTATTTCATTTTGTAGATTAACATACGGTACCTAAATAAAAAAAAGGATTTATTTATTATACTTCTCCAAGGGGAATTGAACGAGGAAAATTGTAAAACGCCTGCGCGTCATCGGCAGGCTTCACGTAGTACAAAGTGCATGTGTAACGAACGTACCACTGGCAGCGAGAGAACCAAGAGAGAGAAAAATTAGTTAGAAATGAATTTGCACTAAAAATACTGAATCCCGAAGAGATCGAAAAAAATGACTAAAACACTAAATACTAGTAAGACTAATACCAAGAAAAGTAATAATTTTAAAATAATTATTGATTTATAACTTTGTCCCCCTGAGCGCAGTGTATTTTGCTTGGGCACCGAAGTGAAGAGGATTTTTCAAGTAATCACCTTTAATACAGGTTTTCTACGAACTAATAAAGATTTAAGCTGCACTAAATTTGAGCGCAACAGGTAGTTTTTACAAGTCAAGTATTGTGATTTTTTATCATAACAAATTTTTTTTCGTTGTACTGCTCCAAACCAACTCGTTTCGATACAGCCGTCAGTGGGATAAATGGATGCTTTGTTGCGCTAGTAAGATAAACAATTAGCTGGTGTCGGGTGCAGCAGTTGTTCCTAATAAAGAAACAGTCAAATTTCAGCAGTATTTGCTGTCATGTGATTGTTTTTTACACTGTGGAACCTCGATATTTCGAACCTTAAGGGGAATATGAAAACTTCGTAATATAAAGGAGATAGATATAGGTACCAAGATTCGTTATAGCAAGGTGATTTTTTGCCGTATTCGATATACAGAGGTTCACGAAGACCGCCCATTGATTGCTCATTTCCAATATTCCTCGAAATTGAGAAATAAATACGTGTTTACTGTAATTAGATAACTTGCATTTCGCCATTGAATAGAAAAATAACATTTCTTTGTAACATTATAAGTTGTTTATAAACAATGGTATAAGCCGGTCGCTTGAACTCAGAACTCTTCACACTACCGTAATAAGTACGCGACACTTATAACTATAACTTTTGTAAAAAAATGGTAAAACACGAACACAATGCATCCCCGGGACTAAAGCCCAGCCAGAATGCCTTGTGTTAACTTAGCTAACAAACGGCAATTTCCGTCGTGTTTACTGACTGGTAACCTTTTTCTTGCCAGTTCAAATATATCGTCATACAGTAGTTATTTATCGCCCACAAACCACTACAAAGTCATCGGTGGTACTGTAGCAACAACCAAACGGACTGCGTCTTCGTCAGCAAGGTATATAAATAATAAAATCCTTTTTCCAACGCATTAGTTACTGAGGATTATGACGAAAAATCTATTGTTTATAACAATGGAATACGAATTGTTATTATTATTTGAACGCTGTCGTAAAACTTGATCCGACAAACATTTTGCTTAGTTCAACGGCGGACACAACGTATTTGGAAGTATATTGTAGTCTGAAGTATATAGATCTAAGAATACGATTAAAAATATTGACACTTGGAGTCAAAACAGTTTCAATAACAATTTTTATTAATTTAAAATAAGTAATATTTCACCTCAATTTAGCTAGATTACTTGCATAAAAATGTCACAAAACGTTTTCAACTAATTGGAAAATCTAGATTTAAAAAAAAATATGTGATTTTATTGGTATTATTTATAGTTGTTACTTGGATTGGCTGTTTTGGCCTTTAGTAAATAAACATATAAAATCATTAATTGTTAGACTGATGATAATAATTTCACTCTGGTTATGTCGTGGGGAGGGGGGGGGGGTCAAGAGGATTAAACTCTAATATTCTATAGGCCTAACCTGGGCTTTCTCAAAGTTTAATTGTGGTATTCAATTTAGTTCAGAGGTTTATTAACAGAACACTTTTAGTACAAGTTCTCTAAATAAACTGAATTATTGAATTAAACCATAGATTTATGCAAATATTAAAGAATATTTTTCTCTCGTTTCGTCCATCTGATGCGTTTTACAAACTAAAAAAAAAAAAAAAAAAAAAAAAAAACGAATTAGTACATGGTGTTTGAAACTGTATTCTTAAATACTGAGCAAAACTTCACCAAATGATTTCTCAAAGTCGAAAAAATCGTTGAAATGTAGGCCTACAATCCAACCTTGCGCATTATCCATGTCTGAGGGTATTTTTTCTTTAAATATTTTTATCTTATTCAGTGGGATATAATGTCAAAGGAAGACTGCATAGCAGTTGGTGTTTGGTTTTACGTTTTCTAAAATATATTTTAGAAATATTACTTTCGATTCAAACTGGTGGCAATTAAACATTTTCAATGATGAAGGTGCAAAAAAAATTTACAACTATAAAGCTCGCAAAAAGTTGAGAAATTTGAACAAAGAACTGTAATAGTTTTATGGTCAAACAAATTAAAAAACAAATGAAAAGGCAAATGACATAGAGTAGAATCTACCATAATAAATTTATAATTGTTTGACAAGAGCATTTCTACAAGCCATTGCGCATTGTAAATTAGGGAATAACCATTAAAACTAGTTTGTTTTAATATTTTTATAACATTGTTTTCAAATATTTGGATACATAATTGTATGTTTTAATTTACTGCCATTTTGAAACTTCTGTTACGAGAATATGTTAAAAATTCAAACAGGTTACAAACACTCATTACTTGACAAAGTTCAAATTTGATGCAATAACATGCTCACAAAACAAATTACAATTATACAGCAAAAACACATAAAGAAAACAATTAGTAAAGCTTATAGGTCTACACATTATATATTTTTACGGCGATAAAAGAAATAACCATGTAAAGTTTGTTTAGAGTACTAAATACTCTGTGGTACTAAATATCCCAATTTAAAAATGTACACATTTTCACTCATGCAAATATTTACAGTACTCATATACTGTCCTTTAAAGAAGATAATAAAAAATATATTCATTGGTTAGGTTTATTTCTTAATTTTGAGATGGAACTAATAACCGTGCAAATAAATACTGTGGTCGTTTATTAAATTTTGCATTGTGTATCTCTAAAAACAAGTTCGTCATAAGAATAGTCTGAGTTATTGCAGTGATCGGTAACCTAAACCACAGTTCTGGTTAACTGACAGCTTGCACATTCTGTCGGCGGAACGTTCAACTACGGGGGCACGTCGGTAACACAGATTCATTTCTCACCGAATAATATTATGACGCGACGATATTGATTTTTTTTTTCAAATTAAAAATGTTTAAACAGCTTTTGTGCGCCGTGAAACACTTGACACAGTTTTTTCTGGAAGGAATTCGAGAGATTTCATTAAAAGTCATCTTCACCCATATAAAACACTGAAAACATGCATCCGCATCACCTATTTCGGAAGGAGTTTTTTTATGTTTTTCAATATGTATAGTTAAAAAATATGTTTTCTTGTAGATTAAAGTTAGATCTAGACCCCTCATACCTGATATATAGATAAAAAATAAATTGTATTAGTAGGCTACCAAAAAAGACTTAAACATAAGGGAAATTGAGTTACTTTTCTATGTTCCTAAAAGATGCCGTTTTACATTTTTTAAATTTTAAGTTATGAGAGCTCTAATAACCAAGTTTCAAGAAACTTCGATGAAAACGGCTTCTAAAAAAGGAGAATACTAAATCATGTTTTGCCCAAAAGACGCAAGATTTATACATTGATGACTGCGCTACTAGCCCAAGGTAAAGATGACAACCATTAAGAAGAGGAGTGTTTTTAGTATATACACTCTTAAGTACAGGTGCAACAGACACACGTGCGGTGACGTTTTATAATCACCTCGCATTTGAAAAAAATTTTTATTAAATGTTTCAATACAATCCTCAAAGGTTGTCTAGCAGCTAATATTATAATACTACAGTAGGCCCCTCTATTAAACATAACATTTTTAAAATCATATTTAAAGCTAAAATTAAGTCGTACTATTTCAATAGCTTATGATTTGTTACGTTAGATGAATTTTCCACATGATAACATTTCGAAGAACATTTACCGATATTACCCAAAGCCTAAAGAACTGTTTCCACAGCGAATTTCCAATTTGGTTCGATTGTTGTTCTCCGTTGACACAATAATTGCTTAAAACTGAGTAAGTTATGAAGGTTTGCTGACTTAGGGGTTGTCTCAAACAAGTACTTTTACAAATTCGATGAAGGTAGATGCTACGCTTCATTCATATACGGAACATTGAGAAAGAAAAGATCTATGAGTTATAATGAGTTCCCTCAATTTTATTAGTAGTCAAACAGTATTTATTTAGTTTCCATTCAAGAAAGAAAAAAAAGAAAAAAAACAGTAACAAATAGTCAATATATTTTTAACAAGTAACTTCAATATTCATAGTACTAAATTTTTAAGTAACCACCAATGAAATTAATAAATAAAACATCTAGAATAAAATAGTAAGAGTATAATGTTTTACAATTTTTAAAACCCCTTAACATCCAGTTCGAGGACCTGATCATGTTTATTCGACATGTCCCAGTAAGCTGTCAACGACTTGTCTTGAAATATTCTCCGAATAAAATCACCGACATGAACCACCAGATATGAAAGAATGTGTAGTAAAGGGTGACTCCAATAATTTCCAATAAGTCGCGCTTACATGGGGTAAAAGCTGTGATCCACCATCCACGGAACAAGGAGTCCTGTTGAAAACCAAAATATTTCTCATATTTCCCGCGACATCGGTTGGCTGTATGCAAGAGGGTATAATTTTGTGTAAAACACTACTAAAAAACATTCTTCATTTTTACAGGCAGAGAAATGTGAAATGAGTGGATCGTTCAATTTATAAGACCAACTGTTTTAATCTAATTGCTGTACGTTGAACTTGACTGCGACAAATGGACCCTACTATAATTGACTGATATGCTTGTTATTTTCTGCATGTTCCACTGTAATTCACTTTTGCCGGGGTATAGGTAAGAAGGAGTAAGTAAATTACTGCCTAAGCCAGGGGATGGTTACAACTTGTTTAGTTTTAAAGTCTGCTCTTTTGAAACCTGGCCTCTATTATGTCCGCAGCAGTAAGTAGTAAGAAATCAGCCATTGACACTGATTTGATAATAATTCATAGTTAAAATTTATCAAATTGAATAAGCCTAGTTTTATTTGTCTAATAGAGCATCAGTGTGTTAAGTTAAACAGTGAAGAGACTGAGTGTACTCATTTCCACACCATAGTTGTCAATGTGAAAAATATTTTTTTTATCACTTTGGTTACGTACTAATAAAATGTTTTAAAGAATTAATAAGTAAACCTCGTGATTGGCTACAAGGCAAAACCACATGTTTATAGTGGAGCATGTGATTCGTGCTTTGAGAGTCCAGTCAGCTGTATCAGCATGTCTTGTTTTGATTTTTAACTCCATATAAGACCAACATTTAGCAGTTAACATTTTTAGCATTTCCATTAAAGATTGCAACGAAATAAGTTTTGTACTAGATTTGAGACATGTATACATGTTAGTTTAATACCATAAAATAAGTTATTTTAAAAGTTTAGATAAATCGTTCGAGCCGTTTTTTAGATCTGTGCACAGAGAATCCATGTGATAATTTTTTTACAAAGAATAGGATGATATTATGTGTCAGCACATAATACGTTTGTGATTTGTTTGTATTAGAGTATAAGACTCAATAATACTAAATACTCTTAATTTTATGATATAAAGTATTCTCTGAATTAATGTTATGTAGCCAAACATGAAAAATCTCAAGGCAACGAAACTAAAATACTGCATAAACAAAGCGCCTTCCGTCGCGCCAACGCTACTAGCCAGACACGCCAGTGTTGCGGTTCGTATGATTAGAAATGCAGGCGCCACTCAAATGCCACTCTTCGTCGCCGTCGTCGCGTCTCGCATGAATAAATTAATTATTTATTAACCACTGCAGAGGAATTCTTAAAAACCTCAGGCTATGGAGGTAAAACATCTCCTGTACATTAGAGCTCCTTCATTCAAAAGTATTCCAACAAATATGTATTATTCTATTCCAGTTTCATTATTAGTCATTAGTTAAAATGTTCTGCAAAGAAAGGACGGAAGTGTTTTACAAGTTTTATAGTTTATCTGAAATAGGAGAAACGAAAACACAAAAAATAAATATGAAGGTATGTATTACTCATGAAAAATTTGAATTTACTGTAACTAAGGGAGCACTCTTCCTGAGGGCAAAATGAGAAAACAGAGGTTGTAACGTTTGAACAAATTTTGCGTGAACCACACGAAAGTAGTATAGTACATACATAGGTCCCATTTTAAAGACAATCCACTGCGCGGTCCACTGAAAGTAGATTTTGAAAATTCATTTTAGTATTTTCTCGAGTTCAGTAAAAGCTGTCAAAAAAGCAATATTTCAACTGTTGTTATTTAAGAGAATAAACCAATATTAAACAAAGTAATTCCAAAGAACCGTAGCTTTGTACTTGAACAATCCATAAATATTCATTCCGCACTTTGAAAAATTGTCTTGAAAACGGAGTTTGTTCCCTCGTAGACGTCTGTCGCAGCGCCGTGACGAGATTTTTAGGTGAGGTAGAGCCCCCAGAAATTTAAATTCGTCGGAATAGGTACCTACTTGAAAATGATTTGGTCATTTATTCATATTTAAAATCAACAGTAGGCTACAATAACCTATATTGTTGGATAAAATTTATAAACTGTTAGCGATAAAGAGTGTTTTTACGAATAAATTTCAACAATGAAAATTGAAACAGAAAACTATCTTTTTTGAATTATAAGTACTGTACAATATTAAACATGTCATTTCGAAGAGGTGTCTCTTCACGCATACCTCAGGTTTTGACCGGCAAACTAGGCGACTGAAAACCGGAAGAGATAATGTGACAGGGCGGAAAAAACGGAGTGAGGGAGACGACGAAGCGAAGGATGGGTGGCGAGTGAGGGGTGAGAGGTGGAGGGGGGATGCACGTGTGAGCGAGGGTGAATCTGAGATCCAAGAGACAAAAACATTCCAAATACTGCTCGGATAGCGATAGCAATAGCGATGGCTTGGGCCGGGGGACGGGTGACGGACAGCTGGGATGTCCACTGTGTGACGAATTCGTCATAAAAAAGTTAAAAAAAGGGTGGTCCAACTTCTTACAAATATTTTGCAGCGTTTAGTTACAGTTAAAACCCATCTGGATATTGCTGTCTTTATTTTTTGTTCGACATATTTCAGAGAGGTATTACGAAAATATCCTATAACATAGGCCTACATAAAATACCGGGCGTCCACAAAGTCTTGCCCTGATTTCACAGCTTTGCTTTATGGACAATCCCTCATTAGTTTTTCAATACCAAGCTCAACTGATTGACCACAATGCTGTTTACTTATAACGCACTACAAAAACAAATCAAGATGGCCTGACTAAATTGCCACCTCGTTCCAGGGGTGCCCATCCCCCCCAAAGGGGATGGCGCATTCCCCCCCCCCAAAAAACATATACCGCCCCCCTCCCATAGTGGAAACCTGGTTGAAAATACTGTATTTATTTTAGCTAAGCATATAAGCATACGTTGCACATTTAAAAGAAAATTGAGACACTATAGGGGTTTTTTACCTATGAATTCATGCACATTTCCACAACAAACATTTTTTGTAAAAAAAGTCAATTAACTTATTCTACGACGTATTTTTTGTTTCATAGTTACAATCTTGTTATTTTTGTTATGTAATTTAAATTGATAATTTTATTTTTTATAGTTCTGGGGATTTTTAGCTCTTAAAATTTTAAATTACTGCCATTTTGGAACAGCAAAAGTTCAAAATTTGTCTGACTATAGGGCACTTCTTTGTTATACATAAGCCACTATTTATCTTTAGGGTTTTTTGAATTAAGGCCATAAAACGCATCATTTGAAAGAATAATATTTACTGAACATTGTGTGAGAATTTCACGTTTCTAAGTTTTAAGTTAAGTTACGGTTTTCGAGTTCTGCTTGCTTAAAGTCAGCCACACGCCATTGATGATCGCGGCAAATGCATCTTCCGTTCACGGCCTCGTCATCAAGCCAGCTACACTTACTCAGCCAAGTTTAGAGCTCGCTGTAGTGGTTAGATTATATTTGTTATTGATATGTAGATCAGAAATACTTAAAAAGGTTATTTACATCTAAAATAACACACACAGCTAATCACTATGCAAATAGTGTGTGTAAGTAGTTGAGTAATTATTTGTAGTATAGTAACTTAACTGGTGTCAAGACCGCGGCGTTCGCCACAATTAAGTGACATGGTGGACTTTAAGCGAGCAGAACTCAAAAACAGTAAAACTTAAAAACGTGAAATTTTTACCTAATGTTCAGTAAATAGTCTGCTTGCAATTTATATATGTTTTAAGATCACAGTTCAAAAAACATAATAAATAGTTGGCTTATGTACAACAAACAACCGAATACAGGTATTAAAATATGTAGCAGTTGTGCCAAGTTTTAATTCCGTAGCACGAATCGATTAAAATTTATAAGTGATTCATTAAAAATGCATAGGCCTACATATAGACAGACAGATTGAAAAATAATAGAGATATTGTGCTTGTAGGCCTGGTATTGTATGTACCGTGTATTTGCTTGTTATTACCTTCTGAACATACGTAGGCATGAATTTTATGGCATGAATTTAAGTTTCGTCATTGGTTTAAGACATCTATATTTTCAGCATATATAGGCCTACGTGTTTAGTGCAATAAATCATCATACTGAAAAACAGTTTGGAGTACGGTAGGCCTACATTCACTTGTTGACTAGCTAGCTTTTTTATCAAGTAATCAAAATTAAATTATACAAAATAATAATTTAGGATATTATAATGACACTTTGAGACTAACTATGAAACCTAGAAATCTAAAGTTTCTCTCAAACTGTAAACATAGTTTGGTTTAGTAACAACTAAGATTTTAAAAGTAGTTAATGAACGTTATTTTGTTAAATTTAAGGCTTGATTTTAATTTGTGTTTATAAGTTCACGGCACCTCACCAGTCACCATGCATTCTATCGTAAAAAATTTTTAGGCTAGAAATAATCATAAGTTCATTCATTCGACGACCGTTATGAACACCGTTGTGGCCTTAGGGCCCTTTCACACGAGGCCACCGGTGGCTGCAACTGGTGGCCGCCACCGGTTACCTGCCACAGCTTAAACATTGTTTTAAATGGGGGCCTTCAGACGCAGCCACTGCAGTTGCCCGTCAGGACACAGTGGCCGAGCAGTGTCTCCTCGCGCAACTGCGAGCCGGCAACCGCAGTGGCGGCAACTCACCCCGGGGCATTGAAAGAAATGGGAGCTTTCAGACGTGACCACTAGTGTCCGCCACTCGAAGCGTGTACTCACCTGTTTTGGGGTAAACATACAGTCTGTCAGTTCACGAGCGGAGACAGATACGGACGGACTTGTGATAGTTATTTCAAGTAGGCTGTTTATTTTTTGATGTTAAATAATGAGTGACCAGAAGAAAAATAAGGAAGAAGTTGCAGCAAACACTTTAGACATGCGGAAATAGTTAAAAAAATCTTTTTTTGTCTGCACATAGTTCGTCAAACAACGTGTAATAAAGGCTACTGTCCTTTCTTGTCGTTAGTATTAGATGAACATGGAACATACGCCTGCGTCTTCGCCTTCTTTTCTTGATAAGTAATGCGAGAAGAAGGAGATGTTTATACTTGGCAGCATTTTCTAGACTAGTTGTGTGGTGGCTATTGATGGAGTGTCTTGCTAGTTGCCTGTACCGTCAACTGCAGTTAACCCGGCTGGTAACTTGTGGCGGCCACCAGTTGCAGCCACCGGTGGCCACGTGTAAAAGGGCCCTTAGAGGCTACGTTGTTTAGGAATTTCCAGTGTCCATTTTGCCCATAGCGTTACTCAGAGATGATATACTCTCGCAGAGCCGTTTGTAATATCAGTTCTCTTAATGACGATTCGTTGACAGAAAAGTGGTCGCCAGAGACGCGGAACCGCGGAAACGGCAAAATATACTGATCGAACATACGAAGACATATTTTTGTAATTGGCTGCTTGCCGTTGAAAATAAAATAAGTTAAATAAAATAAAGACACTAGACCACTAAGAAAAGACGAAACTTTAAGTGATTGAGAGAAATGGTCAACAATGGGGACGGGTACGGAGTACCTAGCCGACAATGCCGCAATAATAGTCAAGATTGGGGGGCTAACATTAGGCCTACATGTTTTGATCCAGAACAACAGGACAGACAAAGACTCTCCTAATTTGTATTGACATGTTCATAAGATTAATTGTTTAACCACTGAAAATTATTACTTATAACATTTAAAAAAAAAACCTTTTTTCAATTCCCCCCAAAAATCTCATTCCCCCCAAAATTTTTTCCAACTTGCGCCATTAGTCCCCCCCGTGGGCGGCCCTGCCTCGTTCACGACACTTGACCTCTCATCAGGATTTCTGTATGTACGGGTTTGTCAAAGATTTCCTTTTATTCTTCACGTCACTTGTTAAAATTGGACATAAAACCAATCTTACCACAATAGTTTTTATAATATTTGGTTTCTTTATAAGGGCAATACTTAATGGACATCCAGTGTAATGAGAGAGCCCAATCCAGTATAATGTGGGACTGCATTAACCAATCACGGCGGTTACTAAGATGTTCGTTATAAGGTACGTTAACCGTGAACGTCCACTCTTATAATAACATTTTTGCAGACTTTAAATTGTAAACATAAAACCTCTTAAGAGTCTACATTACCGGCCGCCTTGGATTTTTGTTCCTACAAGACTAATGTTAAACTAGTGCACGTATTGCATTTAGTTCTAAATAAATTAAATACGACCAATCCAATATTGTGAATATTAATGATCACCAAAAACTACAGCTGTACGTTAACAGATGTTAAAAATTCTCAAACCGATCTCAATGTTATTCTAATGGGAAAATTACAAATTTAATTTGTGGATAGCTCCTTTACTTTAAGTCCGATTCTCATCAATTTTTGGCGGAAACAACTACAGACCAAGCCTTATCCAACGACACCAAAAACTTGAAAATGGGTTGAGAATTGTAGGAGTTCTGAACGCAAATATAAATAAGTATAGATTTCAAACAGCCACTACGCCTATAATATTGGTCTAAAAAGATTCATCTTTATGTCATTTTAGATAAAATTTTAAAACTTATGACCCTATGATTTTTTAGTAGTTTAATCTCATGAACCGCCCTATAATCATGATGACTACTGATGATTACCTAGTCAGGAACATATAGTATTAATTTTGTTCTAAAAAAGATGCAGATAATTAATAAATAAAATTGAATTAAATCCATGTTTGTATGTTTGTCGTAAAATTATTAAAGATATTTTAAATATATTTCAAAAGTAGAGTAGAAATTTCACGCTGATTATTTGCAGACAGTCAAAGATATACAAAATGTACACAATGTATACATTTTGGGAATGTATACATTAATGGGAATGAATTCCCTACATTATGGGAGACACATATTTTTCCCTGTTAAGGTAGGCATACGATTCAAAATACCAATTTAGTTTTTTATAAGGGGAAAAATATCGACTCTTCGAAACTCCATGAAAACCATTCCTTATGGACACATCATTCTAAGTAGCGAACTCTGCAATGAAAAACAATCGTGGTACCTGTCCGACCGTAACCGACTACGGCAATATCCCACTCCCTGAAGAGAATTCCGAATAAATCACGATTTAATTTTAAAATTAGCTTCCCAACTGCCAAAAATTAGCAAATACATTAAAAGGTCAACAAATTGCGAAAACCAAAGTAATGTTGCACTTAAATAATTATAAGTGGGTGTTGTGAAATGTCGGTGGAAAGATAGTTGTCCTCTGGGCTGAGCGCTAGTGCGAACACTCATTACGGGATGAGTTTCTTACCGGGGAGTCACGAAATGTCAGAGGCCGGGTCTCGGTTCAGGCGTTCCGGCAGTCGCCACTCGCCAAGCTACAGTACTGCGACAAGTAGGTAGGTGCATGTCGTTGGCCTGGTCATGTCAGAAGTTGAAAAAACAACAATTAATTATATCACGAAGTATATTAGTATATGTAGCATAGAAAAACTAATTAGGTATTTTTCTATAGGCTAATTACCATGTTACATAAGTAGTAAACAAACCGTCTGAGAAGCATATGTATAAAAATAATTATCCAAGCCAGCGACATGCTAGACCGGTTATGTGACCAAATCACTCCAAACCGGTATTAAATGTCAGTTACGATTAATATATTATTAGTATACTAGATAACATAATTAGAACACCATCTGAAATATACATCAGGGAGTTTCGGAGATCTTTGACAATATTTTAGGGCATTGTTCCTGGACCAAAAAGAATGAATATCGGTAATAACGTCCAAATGCCGCAAGTTACAGCTAACATTTCGTTTTTTACAAATAATATTTTTATTTCATAACGGATGGTGGTTTACTACAGTTAACTACTGCTCAGCGATACTATATACTGACACAACTCTATAACGATTTGAGATAAGGTAAAGATCTTCCCACCAAAATTAATTATTTTCCATGCTCTTTCCAATGGTGTATCGTATAATAGGCGTTAGTATTTGAAAATTTTGAGTTAATTGTAGTTACCACTATTTTCGGGGATAGTTGTAAATTTGACCATCCCCTACTTCCATATCACAGGTTTTCGACAAATTCGAAAATTTTAGTCGTTCAAAAAATAATCAAGATTAGTAAGGAGTTCTGAGACACACTGTATACTGTAAATAAAGAAGTCTAAAATATTTACACTATAAAAATTCACATTTGAAATTTTTAATTCAGTAATTTATTAATTACGAATCATGCAAGCATGTAAGAAATTTCTATTCAATAACCTAAGGCCTACCTCTACTTTCCCAGAACGGAAAAATATTTTTGTGCTGCATATTTAGTTTTTTTTATGATAAATAATGAAAATCTTCTTCCAACAAATGATCATGTCATATTAGGCCTAATCTTTCTTTTACAGTTTTATGAACATTTTCAAATTGTTTCTATAAAGCATAGGATCGACAGTAGCCTTCCCTCACCCCTCTAGAATATGCTTAACCCTTTTAAACCCACGTTTTTCTCCTGTTGGCATTCGGTTTGTTTACATTTGGCCCGCCCCGGGGGAGTGTGCCCCGGACCGCTCGTCAGTCCCAGTCACGGGTGGGCGGAGTCCGAGACGCTAACGGTAACGTATCGCGGTAACGGGCATCCGTCAGGTTCGTGCATCACAATCGCGCGGCCCGGCGTCACGGACAAAGGCGTCCGTCCACCCGGGCAACGTCGCTGCGAGACCAACGAGTAGCCCGATATAAAAAACTATCTGGAAAAATTGAGTATTTGTACTTTATTTCGAGGCAGTTAGGCTAAAAAAAACCAACATACAAACATGCCTCCTCGTCATATTCAACGATTAGGGATATCGAATATCAAGATATAATAGGAAGTCCATAATAATTTTTAATCCGCCTTAAAACACGTAGGGGGAGATTTTTCCAAATCCCTACCTAGACCCTAAATCATTAACATATATGGCATCTATATATTTAAAATACCCCCGTCGCAGCAGACCTGCATACTAAGCTAATTTCCAATCGATTTTCAGATCTGTTTACTTCCCCATGAAAACACCATAGGATCGAGTATGTAGGTTTGCTGCCAAGGGTGCTGTTAGAAAAAATAGGTTAATCAATCAATGATTAAGCTAAACACAAAATTGTACCAAGAACTGGCACTTTTTTACTCTCCCCATAAACCCCATGGGGGAGTATGTAGGTTTGCCGCCACATAGGCTTTGCAAGCTAGTATAAATTACACCCTATCTAGGTAATGTACACACCAAATTTGATCGAGTTTTGTCAATAAATAAGCAAGATATAGGGCTTTGTTGATTTCCCATAACAATAACACGGGAAACAATTTTTTGGATTTTTCCTAACATCCGTAATAGCGTATTCTCTAAGGAAAATTCGCTAACAGTAAGGTAAAAAAAAAAAAAAAAAAAAAAAAAAAAAAAAAAACTTTGGACAGTTCGTCTGAGACTTCTACTCGGCCAATTTAGATGGGATTTGTACCAAAACACAAGGTAAAAAAAAAAAAAAAAAAAAAAAAAAAAAAAACTTTGGACAGTTCGTCTGAGACTTCTACTCGGCCAATTTAGATGGGATTTGTACCAAAACACACGATTTTGGTCCAATATAAGCAGGTTTTATTTTCCTTTCGAAAATATTTAAGTTAAATTGGTCAAAAGTGAAAAATAGACTTTTTGAGGAGATTTAATATGGGGGAAAAGTAAAATTTTTCAATCCTATGTATGGACAGTTTTTATCTGAGACTTTCACTGGACAGATTTAATCCAGATTGTACCTAATAAAAGCTAAACCTTTCTGTACTATTTTAGCATGTTTTATTTACTTTAACGTTATCTTACTACCTTATATTACTAAAATCTAAATTAAAAACCCTTTGCACAAAATTTATTCTAAATCTTTAAATCAGGTGATTGTAAACACACGAGGTGTTTAATCTAAAATCAATAGAAGAGAAAACGCTCAAGAAGAATTTGGATTAATATGGACCAGTACCTTAAAATGTAAATAATTACAACAAATTATTATTTATATGGAAAGGAAAAATAATAGTTCTATACTATCGTATAGAACTAACTATACCATTATACAATTTTATCGTTAGTGGATAAAAAATAAATAAATAAAAAAAATTCTGAATGTTGAATTGATTAGTATTAATTATTTAAGTTACTTAACTCCGTAAATCAGATGATCAATTAAATGTAAATAGCATTTTTTTAGTAGGCCTACATTTTATACACGTTTCACACCATCTGCCTAGCGCTCCACTCGATCACCACGGATGGAGCTATTTTCGTCGATTATCGACAGGCAACGACTCATAAAATATTGTTATAGTGTGTAGTAATGTCGCTAGTGTTGTAATAACAGCCTAAAAATATTTTTTATTGGCAAATAATGACGTGATTTCCATGGCAACATCGGTTGACGTCAGCACTGTCGAACTGACCTTGAATGTGACACTTTGTTTGAATACAAAGCTGTTATGGTTGTATGTTATTGCCATGTACCCAACTATGTTATTTGTCAACTTTTTTATAGTAAACTAAATTAAATTGAGGAAAATATCGAATAACGACGCCAGTCACTGAGGTGATACCCGTGGCAACATCTGTTGCCGTCCACACTACCGCTCAAATCTCGGAAGTAGTAAAAAAGGATTCATGATTGTTATTATCAACACTAAATCACCTAACAACAACTTATAATAATATCGAAATAGACGTAAATAAAATTACATGAGCAAAAGTGTCCGTGAGTTCCGAAATACACCAGACTTAAGTTCGGTAATCAGTCGCTACGTCTGCAAGCAACACCGTCCGGCGGAACCCAGCTGATCCGTTAATAACATAGATATTTTACTAGTGCTGGCCCAAGTTTAAAAATTTCACTGGGATACTGAAATTCTTCCGGCTCATTTTGGGAAGCCGCACACAACCTCGACAATTGTTGCCCTCAGGATGCGGTTAAAGATCTGGGCGGCAAAGCGTCAAAATCGTCGAGCGAGACTGTTGCGCGGAATGTCACATTTTGGAAAACATATGACGGGTAGTTTTAAATTTTGTTACTTTCGTTTTTTTTTAGTGCGAAATTGATAGGTGGTCTAATATTGATGTTTTTTTAAATTCCAGCCCTTCGCATCTCCCTTCTTGCATTGTTCCCTTTAAACTTTTTACCAATATTATTGTACCCATGTCTTATCTTATTTTTTTCTCTAAAAATTGTTTTTAACGCGCAAAAACTAGATGCAAAAAGGCTTAAGGCTTATTTAAACATTATTAGAAAGCAGTCTGCTTAGTAATTTAAATTAATACAGAAATTTTAAGATTCGAGCGGGGTACAAAAATGTTTTACGAAAAGAATGACACCAAGATATTTTTAATTGGTTTACAACTGGGGCGACGAACACAGAAATTCTAAACCCTTGCATCCGCGTGCGGCAGATGGGTAGAGCTCATAGAAAGAGGAAACGATATAGGCCTATCGTTTCCTTTTCTGTGGTAGAACGCACCCTTAAGCTTTTAAGAAAAAAAAACGGCAAAAGGAAGTTGAAGTGCCATTGTATTTATTTCCTTAAGCATTAGAGACAAATTTTAAATTTCCCTCGTAGCATATACACGACTTTTTGTAGACTGATTAGGAGTAAATAAGGATTTACCTTTCGTCAATCAGCTCCAAATGGTGTAACTTTATATTACGGCCGTTTCGGCATTACAATGCCATCCTCAGTAGAGGACACACATAAGTTCAGCTGAAGTAGCCTCGTCATACGTTAAAAATAGCAATACGTTAAAAAATAATTTTTAACGTATGACGAGGCTGCTTCAGCTGAGCTTATGTGTGTCCTCTACTGAGGATGGCATTGTAATGCCGAAACGGCCGTAATATAAAGTTACACCATTTGGAGCTGATTGACGAAAGGTAAATCCTAATTTAGTTATATTACGGCTCCGGGGCTATACAACAAATATTTTAGTAAATGATTCAGAGTCCTATAATCTTGTGTGTGGGCCAAACTTGCAGCCAAATCTCATTAGTTAGGCCTATTTCATACAGGAGGCAGTCAGAGGCTATTAACTGAAGACGTGGTAAATAACTTATTTATTTGGCCGGTAACTGTAGCCACGAGGTTGTGAAGGTTGTGGGGTCGATACCAACAGCCAACGGCACTTGCACGGGCTCTGCTGACAGCGCTCGTCTGCCCAGACCGACGAGCACCAAGAGCTTTGGTGGCTTCCGACGAGATGACACTTTGAAATCATTTTAAAATAGCCCGAATGCGGGTATTAATTGTGGGGTTTTAATTTTAATTTTGCTTTTGAGCAAATACTTAGATATTTCTGAATTCTTATTTTTGATATTGCAATGCACCTGTTGATATTGCAATGCACCTGGGTTATTAAATTATATTATGCAGATAGGTGTCAGAAAAAGTTCGATGAGTCTAGTCCAACTGTCATTAAAGACATAGACTTATGAGATTTCCAATCATACTGTTACTTCCCCATTAAGAGTCATCTTCACCTTTGGGCCAGTAGCCCATTGTTGCGCTGTCGGCAATGTTAACCATACGGCTTTTAATGCAAAACATAATATTTTATTCCCCTGTTTCTTTGGATAGTTATATTAGGCCCCTCATACCTCGAAATTTGGGAAAATTAACAAACATTACTAAGGGAAATCGAGTTACTTTGCAACGTCACAGAGAGTAATATTTGTAAAATTTTCAAAATTTCGAGGTATGAGGGGCCTAATATAACTATTCAACTAAACACTTACCAAGTTAAGAGAAAATCGGTTGAAAAACGGCGTCCGAAACAGGGGAATAAAATACCATGTTTTGCATTAAAAGCCGTATGGTTAACATTGCCGACTGCGCAACAATGGGCTACTGGCACAGGGGTAAAGATGACTCAATGTCGTGGACTCCGGTAGTATCTGGCGAGATACTTGCATATACCATAAGAAAACGGTTGTATGACGCCTCCCCCAAGGTCAAGCGTATTAACGTATATTTTAATTTTATATTACAGAAAAATACGCTATGAATGATCCTTATAACGAACCTCAACATTCCTCAGAAGTTGTAACGAAATCAGTAGGTTACACAGGATCCTTCAAAACAAAATTTCGCGGTTAAAATGCGCGGTCTTAAAGCAATAAACAATCATTCAAATTGAACATCTATGGTCATAAGTAAGGGTATAGTGTGTTTCATAAATATAACAACATATAACTTAAACACATAATAATTGTTCTATTGCAGTTGTTGTAATTTTTCTTGAAAGCGATTAAAATTACACGCCTTTAGTGTTTTTGTAGATAAAACTATAGACGAATCGTCACACTTCATTGCGACGCTACATTTAATTATATGACATTAAAGCATAAAAATATATAATCTCAATAATCGGAGTAGATCAAGAGAAATTTAAACGCCAGCCTTCAAAAAATATCGATCGTCTTCAATCTGTTTAATACACCCAGACCAAAGTCAGCGCAAACAAGCCCATCATGGCTTATAGCTTCCGAGAGGAAATTAGGTAAAAGGGGTGACTAAAGGCCTCGCAGGGGCGGGTCCCGCCGTCCCGCGGTGGGAGTGAGCTCCCGCACTCCCGCAGTCACTGCCTGTGGTTAAGTTAACTGAGCACATGAACTATTCCATTACAGTACCTCTGGGGGAAATAATAAATACAAAAGCGTATTTTATTCCTAGCGTTTTTCATGCTGTGTTACATTATGATTAGAAAAACAAATCCAGTCATAATTTTCCTACAATATGTATAAAACAGTCAAATTCTAAAATAAACGAAAATCAAAATGTACAAAGACTCCACATTTTAACGAGAAAGACTTTAAGAGGGGTTAAAGGGATAGAGCGACCATATTGTTGCGGTATAACTACCTGAATTCGGCTCGCATTGTTGCACAACCATTCGGAGGTCTCGCGGGTCAAAAATCCATCGTGAAGTGCTTCACATGCTCCCATTTTGTGCCTTCATTTCAAATCCGGTAAAAGTGAGAGTGGTTTTAAATAAAAGATAAAGACTTGGGCTATTTGATTCGCTTTTTATTTATTGTTTTACTTTGATTCCATATAATTGTTAAGCAAAGTTGATAAAAATTTGGGTCAACTCTGAACCATTATAGATTAATATTAATTAAAAATAAAAGGCGAATCAAATAGCCCGTCTTTATCCTTTATTTTAAACCCCTCCCACTTTTATTGGACTTAAAATAAAGCCACAAAAATCCCCAAATAAAACCATAAAAATGGGACCAGACGAAGCACTGCATCACGTTCTGAAAGTAGCCCTTTCATCCCCCCTCCAAGTAATTGCGAATGACATGTAATTAGAGAATACAAAGTAAAGAATTCAAAAGTTAAACATTAAATTAATCTTTCAGCAAAAACGATCTATAAACCTTATGACTGTTGTGCCTGTGGTAAATTAAATTTTTTAATTCTCCTAATTTCCAAACTACGTTCAGAACACAACCGAAACTATTTCAAGTGAGGTAAATAATAATTTGTTACGATTCGACCAAAATAACAACGCAATGCCTTTGACTGCTAGTATAAATACCCCCGTCGCAGCAGACCTGCGTACTCAGCGAATTTCCAGTGGAATTTCAGATTATTTACTTTCCCCGTAAAAACACCATAGGATCGAGTATGTAGGTTTGCTGCCATGGGGTGTTGTTAGAAAATCTAAGTTAATCAATAATTGGTGAATGTAAACACAAAATTGTATTAAGCTCTGGCAATTTTTTATTTTCCCTATAAACCCCATGGGGGTGAGTATGTAGGTTTGCCGCCATAAGGGTTTTGTAAGCAATTATAAGTTAAGCCCTATCTAGATAATGTACATACCAAATTTGATTAAGTTATGTCAATAAATAAGCAAGATATAGGGTTATTTTGATTTCCCATAAGAATAACATGGAAAACACATTTTTGGATTTTCCCCGTAACCAGTTATGCTAAGATGAAAATTCAAAATACCAAATTGTTTGTTTTTTTGAGCTCTTTAAAATGGTTTCAGTTAAAATTGATGAATTTTGAAAATTGAGGTCGAAAAATGCCAAAAACCCATTTTTGACCCCTTTGAAACCCCATAAAACCCCGTTCCCATAACCCGACAATGCTGGTTCGCGAACTCATGAAAATAGACCTGGTCTTACACCTTCATACCAAATTTCATCAAAATCGGAGGTTCCCTTCAAAAGTTATCGGTACCACGGACACATATATATATATATATATATATATAGATAGATAGATAGATAGATAGATAGATAGATAGATAGATATATATATACATATATATGAAAATGAACGAATGGTGTTTTTGGCTTCTGGGGACCTCAAAATGAAAAAGTAAAGTGGTCCCGGGCTTAGGTCTTACCATGACTACTACCGTAATAGCGTATTCCCTATAGGGAAATTCGCTAAAAGCTTTACAGAAAATGTAAATCTGATTAGTTTACGATGCCTTCCAAGGTCAAGGGTGGATTTTAATTTACATCAGACAACAGATGTAAAGATGAAGAGATTGTTTGGTAACGAGTTGGTAATATTAATTTTGGGCTTTTCGCCTTTTCAGAAAAAAACGTGTTAAAGAATCGACTTGCAATATGTTTCAAATAGTGTCTAGATTTAGGGATCTTTAAAAAATCCATAAAAATTTCAAGGATAATCAAAACTACTTCTACAAAACTTGAATCCTTCACGGGCGTGATTTCGAGATTGATTGAGTTTCCATAAGAATGACAGAAAACATATACCAGGGAAAATACATGGTCACTACAGTTAAAAGGTGGAAAACACAAAACAGATTTTTTTGTAAATAAACCTGAATGATAATAATTATTATAGCTGTGTCCTTAAAGTGTATGGGAAAACATACTACATTAATGTTATAGAGAAAAAGTACCACTATTCTTTTAAAAAGTTAAATTGTCAACCCAAGAGTAATCAAAAGAATTTAAAAAGGTCCTACAGGTGTACAATACTTTAACCACAAAGTGAATTTTAAGTCCATGTGAACATTTTGCGCTGTAACGAGAGAAGTTAAAAAAGAAATTAGAGAGAGGTATGGGATCAATAAGAGGCGAAATGTGAGCGAGGTTTGAGGGCAGAGGGCCTCTTACCGCCCTCCCCCAAACTGGGACCGGAGTCAACATCTCATCAGCGGTGTCAATCCCAACACCGGACAAAGAGATAAGCTTCCTCAGCCTTCTGCATCTCTCTACGGGGTGATGAAACAACTCTCAACAGATAATATTAAATGTTTTGAAATTCTGTTTTATGTAGGACCTAATTTGAGCAGACAATACAAATTGCGTACAGACTACACGTACGATTTTTCCTATAAACACCCCCGTCGCAGCAGACCTGCCTACTCAGCGAATTTCCAAAGAATTTAAGATTTTGTATTTTCCCCATAAACACCTCATGAATGTGTATGTAGGTTTACTGCACCGGGATGTTGTTAGAAAATGTTAGTTTTGTCAGGAAATGTAATAGTTAGGTAAGGTAAATATAAAATTGTATTAATATTCGGCACTTTTTAATTTCCCCCATAAACCCCATTGGGGTGAGTATGTAGGTTTGCCGCCACATGGGTGTTGTAAGTAAATATTAGTTAAAATCTACCTAGTGAATGTGCATAAAAATTTGTATCAAGTAATGTCAATAAATAAGCGAGATACAGGGTTTTGTTGATTTCCCATAAGATTAATATGGAAAACCCATTTTCGGCATATCTCAGTAACCTGTTAGGCCAAGTTAAAATTCTAAATACTATACTGTTTCTTTTTTTAAGCTCTTTTAAATTGTTTTAGTTAAAATTTTGAATTTAGAAAATTGAGGTCCAAAAATGACAAAAACCCATTTATGGCCCCTTTGAAATCCCATAAACCCCCGTTCCCATAACCCTATCATGCTGGTTCGCGAACTCATGAAAATAGATCTGGCCTAACACCTTCATAACCAAATTTCATCAAAATCGGAGGTCCCATTCAAAAGTTATCAGTACGGTACCACGTACACATAATTAGAGTGTACGTAGAGTACAGACATAACAAATATACAACAGATATAAGTATAAGAAAATAAATGAACGGTGTTTTTGGCTTCTGGGGACCTGAAAATGAAAAAAAGTAACATGGTCAAGGGCTTAGGTCTTACCATGGCTACTACTGCAATAGCGTATTCCCTATAAGGAAATTCGCTAAAACAATATAACTTTTTAACGGGCAACCGACACATGTATCGCATGATGGGTAACATGATAAGTAAGTCTATGGAAATACTGTGAAACACTAAAAAACACAGATTGCGTTAAAAAAGTTCGACACTAACCCTGATTTATTAAAACACAAGTTGCCAACTTGTTTTTAAATTACTCAACGTGCAACCTTAATTTTTAATTTACTCTCAACCTATAAATTAGCAGCTTTTGTTAGAAAGCAGTACTGAATCAGCTGTTCTATTTTAAAGCCAGTGTGTCCAACATGTTTTCAAACAAGCACGATTCGCAACGTTAACCCTGCTAATAAGAACCTATCACGCATGTACTATTTTGAGTTCTATGGCTTGAACGGCATTGGGGTTTGGCAACGGATGACTGTTAAGTCAATAAATTCTGGAATTAGCGATTGTACGTGTTAAATCCGAGATTGTTTCTCGAGGTTTTTATTCACTTTTGTTTGAGATTTTTGTCTATATTTGGTAGTTTTTAAACAAACGCTTTAAATTGAAGGCAGAACGACACAACAGGCATTGTACAACATGTAAGGGGTTTTTTTACATTCTACTTAACTCAAAGTAAGGCAACACATGACCCTAAAGTAAAAATATTTCCCTCGTTGATGATGGAAAAAGTTCACCCAACATAAACTCACAATTCACAACGAACGATTTATTCAAATGGACGTTTTACTGTGTGTGTTTTATACAACAGACTAACGATTTGTTTATCAGTGGTCAGTGATAACTGATTCATCAATGAAATGTCATAATCTTTACTACTCTTAACGACTTAACGACTCTGCCGATTTTCCCTTTCTCTTTTTTCATCGATCCAAAAACTCACAGGGATGATTAAAAACAAACGAAACTTTTTTAACTATTTTTTTAATGAAACTAAGTTTTCTAAAAGCAATAAAAGTAAATAATTTTCACTTTATGTTTAATAACTCTCCCACCTTCATTTTAGGAATTGAAAGAGTCAAATGAATCATCCAGTCATGTATATCTTGCAAGTTCATTAGGTACACTGCAATTATTCAATATTGACTGACATATACGACCCTTAAGGATTCGAGTTACTTTGATGTCGCCCCTTTTGCAAATAAGACGCAGTTTATCAATAAAGCCAAGTAGATTAACAAAGTTCCTACAAACCATAGTATTAAAGCCAGGATTCCAAAGCAGAATTGCTAAAAAAATTGTTTAGTCCAAGTAAATATTAATCTACAGTTGCAAATTAATATCTTAATACTTATACACATATATGGAGCTGCTCAGAGGCTCATAGATTGTTCAAGTTTTGCCGATGACTATATTGCCGTATATTTTATACTAACGTAAAAACACTTTCTCTTCTAATGCATTAGTTTAGAACTGAAATTATGACTAAAGGCTTGAGTCTCTAAAAAAGTCAGCTGCTAGGTTAGTGATGCTGCCAAAGCCAAAATACCATAACAGCCTAATAAAGATAATTGTAGATAACCAAATATATGTAAAAGGTTTAAGGACAGTGACAGGTTGTAGTCCTTTACCTACCGCATTATAAATATAGTTATGGAGTGGTCTTGAAAGGAGGAAAACGTGAGACGACTGATTAACAATCCAACGGATTGCCAAATTACTCGGGGGGCCAATGCGCGCTGTACTTGCCAGAATAAGTTACCTGATGATTAAACCTTGCTCGGTGGCTCCATAATAATTTATTTAGTTAATTTGCTTGAAAATTAAATCATAGTGGCAATTAAACTTACACCTCGATGGTGTTTGACTAATCGAGTTTTTAATAATCCTCAAATTTTCCACTGTAGGAATTTTGAAATTTATTGTGTTTGTTTAGGTCCAAATTAGGATTTCTTGATGATTCATATGTAGATTTGTCTAAGGACCACTAAAACCCCCTGGAATAATTAGAATAAAACTTTAAAAAATGTTGGATCTAGGTAGTTTAGAACGTACAGTGCCGCATAGAAAAAATATGTTATTTCATTACAATACAACTCCCCGGTCCTGTACAACTGTACAACGTAAAAAGTACAACGTTTACAACTGTACAACGTTTACACGCAACGATATATTGCAGCGATCTGATCGGTACCAACCATATCGTTGCGATGATCAGAGCGTGTAAACGGGAGATCTCAGCTATATATCGGGGTTGGACGGAAAATGAAAATTTCATTTTTCTGGCTAGATTGACCACGATACCGCAAGGTTGGAGCGACATATTAGAACGTGTAAACAGCGCTCCAACTTATCGCTGCGATCAAAACAGTAAACAAACGGTTCTCCCCCGGTCAGAGTGAAGCAAGAAGTTCATTATTTGTGACTTACCTCTCGTGAGTTTTTAACAGATTTTATAGAATTATACAGGAGTTTTTCTTGTCTCTGGCAAAAAAAAAATGTAAAGAGTACTCTGATAGGCAGAAAAAAAACATTGCATCCAAACTTCTTGGTTTGCGTCTCTTTCTTGCTAATCTTGACAAACAAATTACATACATGGACCACAACAGTATCTCTTCCATGTCGATTGCAACTGAGACAAGGCCAACAAATTGCGAAGAAAGTTTGGGCAAAAAATCGAAGAGTGTATAAACGGAACATCAATCTCCAATTTATCGCAACGATTTGTTGGTGCAATCAGATGGCTGCGATACATCGTAGCGTGTAAACGGGAAGGTTCACGAAAATAGTTCTATGAGATTTGATGCATTGTCGCCAAATCTATTTTTACAGACAATAATGGAAATAATTAAAAAAAAATGAGAACATTGTAGGGCGAGACATACCTGTTAAAATTTCCATTGGACAATAACAGGTATTTAGTTAATCTTACTATCAATTAGCGAATTAGCTCGCATTGGTATTATATATATTTTCTTTTTTAAATTTATAACATTTTAAGGCAAAACAGAATTTAAAAATAGAATAAATTACGTAAATGATGAGAATACGTATCCTTGTTAATGCGGTACATTAAATTTATATTTTGGTAATTTTTGTGATAAACTTTTTGTCCATACTTATGAAGGCGAAAGAACTTTGTAAGAGCTGATGCCTCCTTTAAACAGGTGTTTGTTTATACGTGCAGCATTTGCATTAAACTCCAAATTCACTTTTGTTACAGTGTCATTGTAAAAAGGTTAGTAAATTTACACCAATAATCAACTAAACCTATTCTATAGTAAGAATCACGAAAATAGTCCGATGGAAATTTTAACAATATTCCCCGCTCACCCCCTCGCACTGCAATGTTGTTATTTGTAGTTATGTTTACCACATGTAATATAGTATAAAAATATGGTTCTTTATAGATTTGGCAACAATGCATCAACTCTCATCGAACTATTTTCGTGAACCTTAGTGTAGTTCACAGCTGTTTGAAAACCCATGTGTAAATGTAAAGTTTCACTTTAATTTTTGATTAAATTTTGTCGTTATTTGCTTGCAACATGACTCATTAGATCTATGTTAAAATTTTCAATTTCCAAATTTGTTTTGGACAGAAAAGGAATTTTTCCTGTAAATGTTAATAAGGCTGCAATACATATAGTTCAAAGTTTACACAAAATCTACCAGCTAGATTTTGATAAACAGGTAGGCTACTTCAACGCTACAAGTTAGACACTCCTTGTATTAAAGTATACAATTGGATTGGCATTTTAGTGTCCATCAATTGCTTCTTCAGTACTGAATTCAGTTTTTAGCATGTGTATTTGTCAGTTTTACTATTAGCAAATGTTTTATTTTACGATTTCCTATGTTAATCTTATGGACAAATAACGAACTTCAAGGGCTACTTATGCGTTTACCGCAAGACTGCGAACTGAGAAGAATTATTTGACAACCTCAAATTGGTAAATAAATACGGAAGGAGGTGTGTTCATAAAAAACTGCTTCACATACTATACATATACATATATTCACTTTTGATTTTGTTCGTTTGATTTTGTATAGTTCACTATCGAATGTTAAAAGCACTCGATTGTTTTAATAAAGCCTATTTTATGGCGTAGCGGTATAGCTTATTATCTGTTTAACTGACAATCAACAAGCTGTATGGATACTGGCGTTTCTACCAGCTTTTCTTATGTCGTCCAGCATTGCTAAACTTTGACATTAACTTAACACAATATAACCAAATATCATATTTACTCGATGCTATCCTTCACTGGCAAATAATCCACGTGGGGTTACTATTCACCAGTTTAATTGGTTTTAAATGTGGCAATCTATTAGAAATCTCTACTATAAGCAAGTTTTACTTAGTACTTTACTACACGAGACATATAGTTTATTGGTACGTTTGCTAATCTCAAGTGAATAAGATTAGACCGACGTCACTCGGTCGACGGAGAAGTGTCACGAATTTAACGCATTCGAACCCTCGATCTGGAGCACTGATCAATCTTACGCCCAGATAATCAAGATTCGCAGCGGGCAAATGTGTGCCACTTCAGTTAGTGTAAAAAACAAAATGGCGGCTAGAGGCTTAACGAGGCATTTTAAGAAATGTTTGTTTTAAAATACCATAAAGGATTCTGAATTATCAAATAAGCTTAGCTAATTACGGGGAAGTTCCGAAATAATTTTTCTATGTTATTATTTTAGTATCATACGAAGATGTCGTTGGGGTCCGTGCGCCGGTGTTCAACAACTCGGAGAGTTCGCTGTCCGTCGGGCTGCACTTGTTTTTGGAGTCGCAGAAGCGCTTTCGGCGGCTTGCCATTGTCAACTGCTACTCTTATTATTTTAGGTAAACTATAAAATCTTTGTCATACATGTAAATTTGTTTGATTACTTAACTAACAATTTGGTTTGTACCTGCACTACGTGAAAATCGACACTATATATTACACCTTAAAGGCAGCAAACTTACATACTCATTCCGATAATGCAAAATTATTTAATCACTTAATTCAATTTGTAATTACCTGGCGACGCAGGTCTGCTGTAAGGAGTTTGTTAAATGGCGTTGTGCTTATGTGTTGCCGCCTCTTTGACAGATTTCGAGAGCCGGCCGCGGTTGCTCAAGATATCACATCAGATCAGCCACAGTCCGTTCACCGCTGTTTGACGTCGAATTACCCGTGAAAATCGCTTTTGTCACTCGCGCCTGGGAAATGGAAACGGCGCGCCGCAGCTGTCGACAGCTACAAAACTACGATACATACCCACATTGCGACGTGGATTAATTTGACTGCTCTTGTCGCGGTGTGGAAATTTTTAGTTTGCGCAAAAGCCGAAGAGCGTTTCTCACGGGCCAGACATTAATGTAAGTCACTTTTATAAATTCAAATCAATTTAGCTGTTTTTAGTACTAATGTAGGCCTACTTATGGTATTTTGCTATAGTGTTCTCAAAATAATTGATTGTTTAAAGCAAAAACTTGAGTTTATTTTACTTATTTATTACAGATTCCTCTTAGAAGCTGTGTATGCAGGCTATTCAGCGTTTGCGCAAAATGCAAATAGGCTATAGCCTACCCACACCGAGGCGATCAAATTTACCCACGTTGTGGGTATCATGGTTTTACTCAACTGCCGAAGAACGTGTTTATTTCAGGAATTACTCACTTACAATTACCCACTCCGCGATTTGGGTATTCCGCACTGTCCACATCGCGGAGTGGGTAAAAATATCGGGGTATTTTTTAGAAGAGGGCCTCCACTATTAACATTTTCAGAACCCGTAATAGGTTATTACTTGATACGTTTTGGTGGATTACAGTGTTATAATTAAACGGAACACATTTAAATTGAGCCCAACTAATTTCCCATTCAACTAATTCCGAATCGCAAAATTCGATCATCCAATTAGTCGGTTGACCAATACACTATGGTTAGGTTAAGCCAGTTAGGTCAGGTTATAGATTTAAGAATAGTTCGGTTGTATAGTAGGAGACATCATAATGTTAACGTTAAACAAATTGACGACTTCTTGGAAGTCTGAAACTAAAAAATCCAATGCGCCCAGAAAAAATCCAAAAACGGCTGATAAGTATGCCGTGTTCACCAATCTGATACTGTATTCCTTTTGCGCATAGTGCGAATGTTTTCATTTATCTGTGACTTAACTTTTCAGGAACCGGAACCCATTTTGTAAACAATTAATTCGTGTATGACAAATTAATAGCGGAGGTCCCATTCTAAAATAGACCCATATTTGGCATTGTCCGAATTCGGCAATTGAGTGTAACGCATACATTGGATTAAAAATGAGTCAGCACACACTGGCGGCAGTGCGGGACGGTAATTGGCGGTCGTCGGTTTCGCCGGGTACAAAGACAGCGTCCGCACGAAGAACATGAATCACGGCAGCGTCAGGAAAATCTGCCTGCTGGCCTATACATGGTTTCAAACAAACTTCATTCAGATAAAATGTGCGAGAAAAACGTATCTTCGGGACATGATTACTTGTACAATATATAAAGGAAAAAATTCACATATACTGTTTAGATTTAAATGTTACATTATTTGAAACTCATAAATACTCCATAAAGGTCCACCGTTCCAAAGGTCTAATCTCTTTCTAAGGAGGGAGGTCATTTAATGGAAAAGTACCTTTTTGGTATAGTAATTCATAAAATATACACGAGTACAAGGAATTGGGATACTATTTTTTTATTACTCTGGATCATAAGCTTACTCCCTACATCGCAAATAAAAATTTTGTGAAATTATTGGAACAATGGTTTTGAGCTACTAAAATATTAAATATTTAGTAGCATTTTAAGAGGAAAATGTTTTGAAAAGTCGAGCATGTTCTATAAGAGCCCTACTCGATTAAAACATACAAGTCAATTTGTTGACTTGTATAGGCGAGATTTGACGGACCTTCTAAAGGTAGCGTATACCGATGTCAACACTATGTATAACATTTTAGCTGTCAAGAAGTCCAGTGGTAATAAATACATGAGCAGATGTAAACATTATATATGAAGAAAATTATACACGAAAGAATTGCATGGGGACAAGTATGACCTAACTGTAGAGTAGCAAATTAGTTGGGGTTTTCCTAGGCACACAAAAACTTTCCCAGCACGATTATATATTTTTAACTGAGCTTAGCAACAGTTTCCCATCATATGACCTTTGGTTGAAAACTCCTGACTTACGATTAGCCTATCTTGCCTTAGAAAGCCACATTAAATTATTAACCCAGTAACCAAGCCATTACAAAAATTCGGAAATACCGGGTGTCCAAAGTCTTGCCCTGATAAAGAAACCGAATAGTGTGAAAACAAAGTTTTATTCAGTTTTAACAGTTCTTAAGTCTTTTACAGCTATGCACAAACCATGGGCGGAGTTTCGGGGGGGCCTGGGGGGGCCGGGCCCCCCCAAAAATTTCAAAAATATTATGTAAAAACTCAAAGTTTAGGAGCTAAATAATTGTCCATTCAGCTAACGCTCGAAGTTTTATCTCACTTTAACCTACTCTAAAAAATAACACTATTTTCTTTATTTACATTTTCTAACTATGTTAATGTATGATACTGAAAAGTAAATTAAACAATAATAGATTATCATAAATTAAACACTATTTTTCCAAACTACCAAATAGGGATATTTCGTAGATCGCCAAGGGAAAATATAACCTTAGGCCCTACGGTTGGCAAAACTGACTGTCAAGCTCAGGTGGGTAGGCACCTCGCTACGACGCTTATACCTTTATGTAGGGCCTATATCTTTACAATTTGAATTACATCTTTTAAAGATGTAAAATTAACATGATTTGAAATTATTGTTTATTTTCTATACATCCCTATGTCACTCGACTTTTTATGCATCCGTAGGCTAAGTTGGCAGAGTTTTTATGTTATCGGGGAGTTGGCTGAGTTTTTATGTTACGTCAGTGTCACGATACACATTACTTTTGATTGATAAGTGGCCTAGAAGACTAGCGGTCCCAAGTGCCGCAGAGACTTTCTTTCTATAGATGCTGGCGGAGGACAACTCCAGCCATTCAAAAAGTGCGTTTTACTTGCTGTTCCATTCATAATAAAAAAGGGGTTTGCTATATAAGGGTACTGTATCTTTAAAGTACGTCACCAAGCTTCATAATTATATTAACCAAATTTTGGTTAATTGGGTCAAAATAGTTCATATTAAGGTATATATCTTGAAGTATACATAGATACACACCATTTTGTTTATCCCACTTAATAAATTTTATTTCGGTGACGGATTGCTGTTGGAACTTCATATTTGGAATGGACCTTTATAATAATGCCAATGTCTATTTTTTCCTATGTTTTCATAATGGCGGATATTTTAAATGTGGGTAAATATGCATTGTAGAATATACCTTTATGAGAACTTTTTGCTTATTTTGACCTAATTAGTAATTAACCATAAAATATTGTGAAGTTTAGTTACGTACTATATGTTTTTTTTCAAAATCAAAATGTGCATCTACTACATGGACAATCTTTTACTTATCACAAAAACAGTTCAAACAGGTAATTACTTATTGGGAGTCTAGACAACGGGAGCGCTATAGTGCACTTCCCCATTCCTGATGGGTTCCATAAAAACGGACATAGTGTCATGACTGTACTCGTATCCCCAAAATACTTGTATCAGACTGTACTATCCACCATAAGTGTTTACTTCGAACGCCGCGGCCTAGTCAAAGACGGCTGTGTGTCAACCTGAATGTTGAGGTTATTGGTATTAAATGTCCTTTATCACTGACCCCTTGGTGGCCCCCCCAGCGGTCAGAGGTAAACTCCGCCCATGGAACAAACTCAATACACATCTATGTGTACGCCTTAGGTAACCTGTAAATCTTTTAGGTGATTTTTTTCTTAATATTTGATTAACATCCATTTTTCGGTTTCATATCACATTTCCCGAGTTACGGACTCCACTGTATTTATTATTTTGTCTTTTAGAGTTTCGAAATTAGGAATTGGGGAAGAATAAACCAAATCTTCCACAAATCAGAGGACATAAAAAATTTTGATAGGTCAAGCGTGGTGAACGAGGTGGCAATTTAGTAGGGCCGCCACGATTTGTTTTTGTAGTGCATCTATAAGTAAACTGCATTATTGTTAATCAGCAGAGTTCAGGTGCTAACAAATCAATAAGCAAAAACTAGATTAAATTTCCTCGAAAACAAGAAATGTAAGATGCTTGTGGCCATAATGGTACCCGTACAGCAAAACTTTAAAATCAGGGTAAGAATTTATGTAGGCCTACACGTGGTAAAAAAATAATCACTCGGTCAGGACAATATCGGTCGTTAAATATCTCCAAGCTCTGACAAATAAAAACTTGTTACACAGAACACGAACACATTGAAGCGCGAACATTGTAATCACGTAGGCCTACAGTTTTGGCATCGTTCTTTTTAATTAATTGTCCCGTCGCGTAGGCGGCTCGACGAAACTGAGACTGCATGGACGCGACACAACCATTTAGACTGGAGAAGACAAAAATGAAATATACAGCCAAATATTAAAACCAATTGTACATCCGTATTGTACCTAGTACTGTAAAACACATAACCTGAAATATTGTGAAACAAGTAAGATTATGTAAGAAGGTTCTTTTTATATAGGAACACGCCAATGGACCAGTATAGATGATGCCATACTAATAGTGACATTTATGTTTCTCTAAAAAATGTTCTTTACTGTCAGTGTACCTTGTACACCAAATACTCGTGCAGTCCATACTACCATTTGATGTAACTTGTAAATAAAAATTTACGAGAAAAATATATTTTTGCATTTCGTTGTTAGACATCTTCGTATAAATTGGACAAACTTAAACTAGAATATGGATGGCCTCTGATAAAGTAGCAACTGCAATGACTTTAATTTATGGATCAGATAACAAAGCATTTAATACATGGCGACATTGTCTTGGTTATAGCAGGAGAATTGAAAAGCTAAACAATGATGCTTAAATATTTTCTAAATCTATTGTATAGAGTACGGTATATATTTTTTATTTCCTCAGATGGAAATTTATAAAAAGTATTCTACTTTTGTGATATTTTTTCTCGAGCCACAGAGTTATAGGTTTTGATTCAATAGTCTACAACAATTAGAAATGCAAATTAATTTTACATAATATTTTGAAATTAATTTCCTACAACTCTTAGATGTATTGTATAATTATAATTGATGAACTGGAAACACAGAAACTATAAAAGTTATTGGTTTAAAGCTGATAAAAGTGGAATAAAAACAAAAACCATATTGTGAAACCGGGACTAAAATCTGTACATTTTGGAGGTTGTGAAAAGGGAAAGGACAGGAGGGTTTTTGTGAAAGAGAGACTTTTCCACCAAAAGGCGGACGTCCGCAGCCCTTGAGCCTTGAGCCCAATACGTTCCACTCTCCACTCCATTGTCCCGCTCCGATCACATTTCGACTGTCAATAACCCACACTTGTACTCTCGGTTCAACTTCTATTTTGCACCATACAACGTTTCAGTTACTCCCACATTTGAGTTTTGTTATTCTTTACTACATTATAACTTGTAATTATTTTACCCATGTTGTGTTTTCTCTTTGGTTTGTGGCCAATACAAACACGAGAGATTTACTATTTGAAATAAGTAAACATTTTGCAAATGCACGACATTTAGAAAGCTTCTAATTAAATCATGAAAACCAAGGAATTCATTAAAGTGTTTAATGCATTTAGCAACACTGACCTCACTTCTGGAGTGAAGAAAGAAATACCCCCTGATTTCAATTTAAAAAACCCACAAAAAGCAAGCTAAAAAAACTTGAATTTTGGAATCCTTTCTGGGATCCATGGGGAATCTTCATCGACCGTCATTTTGTTAAAAATTCATTTAGTCGAACTCGACAAGTCGTAAGAAATCAGAAAATACAACACGACACACAAAATTATTATATGCAATTATATATAGTCTATGATGATGACACGCACACACAACACTGACACGGACATTAACGGCATGGCTTTGGTCTATACCAACCGTTCGCACCTGTCGTACTCGAGCATTCCATTGAAGGTAGCGGTAAAAACAATTTCTCGGTTCATGGGGTTTTGGCACTGTCCGTGTCGTGCGTGAGTGTTATATTATCTGATTTGTTAACATTTCAAGAGATCGATTGAATGAAAAATTGACAACTTGATACCTGATTGAAATCCCCTTCGAATTCAAGCGGTAGGCTAACTGGACAGTGATGTATCGAAACATCTAAACCATTCATTTAATTACTAAAGTGATTCGTTTGGAACACATTGAGATTGAGCTTTTCGTTTGTTTTTTGCTCAACGTGTCGCTCAGGGTTGAAGGGGAAGGACGCGGTTGCAGGGGAGCAGGGGGAAGGTTAAGTGTTTACAGTCAAGTCAGCGAGGGTAAAGGTAAGTAAGGGGAAGAACAAAGGGCCTACTCTAGAGCCCTCACTTATACACCTAACGGGACCATTCGTGGATCACGGCCCAGCAAAATAGTATATTTCGTCACAAGGGCCGAAAGTGGCGTTTTGCCGGCCCCGAGATCGCGTTTCAAGTTCGAGACGAAGTCGAGAACTTGAAACGATCGAGGGTTGGCAAACCGCTTTCGGCCCGAGTTATATGAACACACTACACAATTCAATAAATTCTAAACAAGTGAAAAAATTACTTTTTCGTTCATAACAAACAAAACATAACCTCAACTTCAACTAACCTAGCGAGATGTACAGCTTGAGTTTCTGGTTGCTAGGCAACCACTTCACATCAGCTAAGGCCACCAAAACTAATATAACGGTAAGTGACTACAGCTGATTCCAATTGAAAAGCACTATTTTCCCATCTACGTCATACATATTTAACAATTGCTATCATCTGAACTACTAACTACGTCACTGATTGGTTATTTGTTGTTGATGTTGTTTAATACCTTCTAATATTCTAGATTTCTCTGCTACCGTTTCCATTACCGCCCAAGGCCGGAAAATTTTGCCGGCCTAGGCCTGCAAAACAGGTGTTTCGTTGGTAGAAGTGAGGGTCGAAAACAGGTGATATCGATGTAGTGTGATGAAAAAAAAAAAATTGGTTGGTTTTTTATTTCATCTTTGTATTTTTTTTTTTTTTTAAGAGATTGGTAGGCCTCTTTTTGCCTTACTTTGCCCGTCAACATTGACTATTGACATACCAATTATTATACTTAATCTATGATATTGATCTGGATGTGCGTGGATTGGATTAAATAACTTAAAAGGGTTAACTTTACTTAGTTGTAGTTGTAGTAAACAACTACAGTACAGGTTGAATGGTAGACTGATAAAAAATTCTGGCTGAACGCAGGTTTGAACCCACGACATCACTGCCGTAGTCCGGCGCGTTAAACCACTACATACGAACTCACCTCTTACCCATGTGTGATATCTGATAAGTGATTTAAGTTTGTGATCGTGCTATAAAATATAATCAATTGTTGGCTGACAGATTATCAGTGATTTGTTTTGAACCTTAAAAATTTACTAAAGAGTATGAGTAACATTTCGTTAAATAGTCGAATATAGTGACTGTTTATTGGTCATTGATGACAATTGACAAATCTGAGTTTTAATCCTGGAGCAAAGAAGCGAATGTATAAATCGGACCACGACAAAAATCGAAATTAAAACAGGAAAACCTATTCGATTACGGAAATATACTTTCTCGAAGGTTTAAAGAAGATAGTCTATATTCGAATCAAATTATTTGACTAGTGTGTAAAGAATGATATGACCGATTAGTTTAACAGACAACTTTCAAATTAAACCTTACCTAACTAAAACGTTAACGTTTTAAACAACAATCAACAATTCAAATTCAAGACAAATTTTTAATATTAAAAAGCTGCAAAAGTTATTTTTATTATTTTTGTACATTCCAACTGTGTACTAAATTCTATGAAAATTAGACATTAAAAAGTACAGTACGAGTGGCATTCGGGTAAACAACTATCCACCGTAATTAAAAAATATATAAAACAAAATAAAATCGAATTTTATATAAATGTAAAACTTGAATGCAGGCTAAAGTTACTCTTATCTGCATTCATGTAAATAATTTAAGAGTAATCTAAAATTACTGTTCATCTTTTACTAGCTGAAAGGCTCAAACATGTGAAATAAAATATATGGGAATTCAGTATACATATTCATATCTGCATCCAATTAAAATTACACGATAATGTAACCGATTTCGTTTAAATCAAAAAAAAAAATGTCAGCTTAGTACGAAAAATAAAATTAAAAATTTTAATACTCAAAATAAACAAATTTAATCGTAAAATTTAAACGATAAGCTAATAATTTTTAAATACATGTTAGGAAAGTCCAATTCATATAAACACTACACACTTTGATCTTAGCCAAAAGGCCGAGAAACGAACACGACATAAACGCGAAGAGAGGCGGGCATGCACGAATTTAATTTTATTGAAAAAAATTTAAGGAAGACTCACATATTATGTCCGCAAACCAGTAAAACAGCAACATACCTGAAACACAGATAGGCAATTTATAATCCGTCTTAAAGCATTATCAAATATTTCTCTAACTGCACACTTATTCAAGATATACAATGATTCAATCGTAAAATCATTCAAGTTATTTACAGTATTTTTTTTTTATTATATTTTATTATTCTATAACTTCTCACTTGCGTCAGGAAGATTGTATGTATTCTAAAATGATAAGAAGTATTTTAACAGTCTTTGGGAAAATAAGGAAATTTAATAGTTTTACATGTTTTTTTCATAGCTGTGCCGTCAAACGGTGGAGTACAGTAGCTCCAAATGGTGTTACAAGTTCGAATTTCACTATATTCAAGCACATTTTCTCCCTGAAAACTAAGGTAAAAGATTGACAGCTGGACTAGCAAGTGGAGATGTGCGAACTCGATAATCCCACAACTACCAGGTCAATTAAAACTCTGTAAAAAGTAACAGTTAATGCAGAAAAAACAGTTGCATTTACTTACTACTTATATAAAAACCAGTTTGACCGGGCTAATCATAGCTGCGACCTTGTCCGTACGGAAGCTTTGTTATCTTGTTCCGTTAGCGACTCGCAGTGATAAGTCTATATTAGGATTGTTCGTGTCTCTTTCCGCCGGAACTATTAGCGATTAGGTACTTCTATCCTACTATTACTATAGATTACTCTCTCCATCTACACATAGGGAAAGTACTGTTTTTGTTTTAGTGAATTTTCCATAGAGTAAGCTATTACCGTAGGTAGGTCTCTTGGTAAGACCTAAGCCCGGGACTATGTTACTTTTTCGTTTTGAGGTGCCCAGAGATAAAAAAGAATAGTCATTAAAAATGTATATATGTGTGTGTCCCTAGACACGATAACTCACGTAAAAACGGTCCGGTCAAGACTAAATTTGGTAGAGATGTGTAATCCCACCTTTATTTGTATAAGTTCGTAAACCTGATACTGTATATCGATCTACCGGAAGGGGTAGTTTTGGAGCGTTTTGTCCCCCCAAAATGGATTTTTAAATTTTATTAAGCAATTTAAAAAAAAATTAAATTTTGATTTGCACCACTGCATGGATTTAGCTAAAAAAACACACACAATTTAGTGTTTTGAAACTTTGTTCCATTTCCATTGGTTACCGATATATATTCATAAACATTGTATTTCGGGTCTCCAATGTTAATCTTGAAACTTGGCTTCACATGGTCGAAATAATTTTTTATTCTAAAATACCTACTTTCAGTGTTCCCCATGGCACACCTGCATACTGTTTCCCTATATTTATCATTAGGAGAATAAACATTTATTTCCCTATTTATGAGCACGTGATGAAATTTTGTTTACAGGTTCATTTGGTCAAAATTAATATTACTAATCTGGAAATTCGCTGAGTACGCAGGTCTGCTGCGACGGGATTGTATTTTCAAAGTTTAAGTAAGAGTGGTTTGGTGGAAAAGTCATTCTAGACAAGTCATTCCTGATTCCAAAAATACTTCTGTGTATGCTTGCTGCCCATGTGATTGGGGAGGTTCATAAATATGTGGAGTGAAGACCACATTAGTGGTATCTAATTTTAAAGCTAGCTGATGGTGTGTACTGTGATTGTATAATTTCTACAGGGGTTTTTTTAATATTACGAAGATTTTTATGTTCTTACAAAGGGCAGTCAACATTTTTTATGATGTCATGGATTGTGTCCTTGAAACAAAACACAGTGACAAAGGGTGTGTGTATTGTGTACTGTATTGAAAATTTCAGGTTGTAAGCCATCAATGAATGGCAAACCCAGTGGATTTTAAATTTTTCCAGGAAGGGGGAGGGGGTAATAATATTTAAAAGCTGTATAGTAGGCATTATTTAGCTTGTTTTAAATTTAACCATGCATTTGCTACAACTACTACATGCAAAATAAAGAACTTGTCTCTTTCCTGGTACCATTAATAGCTAAAATATTGAACCGACTAGGAGTTGTTTGACAATTCATTTCAATACAAGATTGGCCAATCAATCCACGTTACTTTCTGACACAATATCAATATTCTACTTTCCTTATTCTCAAGGGAATATATTCTTTTCTTGGAGACCTTTTATAACTTTTCACGCATTGAAGATATAAAAAATCAACACGAATTATAAACTAACACGATGGAAGTTTTACGCGAATTTTCTGTTCAACTTTATCACATTATCACAATACCAAAATTAAACCATTTACAGTCCAAAAGACGGTTCAATGGTCATCCCAGATTTTTACACATTTATTTACACATCTACACACATTTACACATCTACACATTTATGAGGTACTTTCATTTACAGATTTATTCTACACTGCCCTGTATTGGTGTAAAATTTGCTACTCATACTTTATCATATCATAGGTAGAAACGGGGGGACTAAATCTGACCAATTTGACAGCCTGTATCACCAAGACTGTTTCGGCTGCCACAGTGAACCTACAAACTACAAGGGTAGCCTTGTTGCTGTTCGGACGTCTCTCGTTAGGCTTAAGGTCTAATTATCTTGTTCCGTTGAAATGAGATAAACCCTTCTGAATATATCGAACACTCTTGCAGCGGCTAGTCGGTAGGTACAGACTGTCAAGACACGGCTATGATCTTAAAAATGAATGGTTCGTTATTTCTCTCTGTTAACGATGTTTTGAGAAAACAAAAATATCCTAAACACCATTATTGCAGGGAAGATAATTACAGAATGATTGCGAGTTGCACTGAAGACATTTCTGGAATCTCACAAACACGAAGTCTCTTTGTTATCTAGTTTACAACGTTAAAACGTACTGGGGAATGAGGATATGCTAATCACTAATCCTGAACGCTATGGCAGGGAAGAGCATTGCAGGATGATTCACAGTTGCCAGTGCCAGTGTTGTGACCTTGTCTACACGGATGTCTATAGTTATCCTATTCAGTTAACAATGTTATGAAAACTATTGACAATGACCTCACAATTGCAGAGATGGTCATTACACGATGAATCACAGCTGCACTCTGTCAAGTGGCATAGTGCTTATGACCTTGCCTGTAGGGATGTACAGTATATCGAGTATTAATATTCCTGTGATGGCATATACACGTGATTATGCATTGAGAGTACTTCCAGTACAGTACACAGTGTGATTGAAGTCGGTGACTATTTTATATTTGTCATTCTACGTGGAAAACTATACTTGTCATACAAACAAACGAGAATCAATTTAAAACCTACCATTAAATATGGCTTGGTTTTGTTGAAATATCAGTTTATACTGTTATTGGTAGAGGTGATATGCGATGGTTGCAAAATCTGCTGGTATGAGGGTGATGAATTCAACGAGGATGGTGATGTCCGTGTGCCGAAGTCACATAATCTCAGTGATTTGTGATCCGTCGAACCATAAATCACTGAGATTCTCTGGTATGGGTATGAAAGAAAACTCCTTCTGTATACGATGTTTGTAAATCAGTTTTGCAATTTTAGTGATGATAGAGAGGATAAAATAAATAAATACTGCCATTATATGCTCTTTACCATTATTAAAATTGCAAACAACAAAAATAACCCCAAAATACCAGTTAGCAACCGTTAGATATCATAAACCTACCAACTCCGGTACAATATGATGTTTCAACAGAACCAAACCACCAGTGAGGTATCAAATTAACATATTCTTTTTGTAACAAGCATAGTTTCCAATGAATAACCAAAAAGAAAATCAGTTGTTCCCTTGTCTAAGTGTTCTTAAAAGTTGAATGAAGTTCAAACTTTATGAAACATATGAAACAATGTTTTAGTCCTTAAAAGTGTTAATAAATACAAAAATTAAGGGCACAAAACTCTTCCACCATTGTCAAGACCATGTAACCAGCACTACCATTAACTCCAAAAAGACCCTTCATCGCATCAAGAAAAGAGTACAAAGAGCAGTAATTTACAACGAGTTGTTTAGTCTTCGACACCACAGGGGTTTGTTTTCGCCTGGCTCTAAAAACTGCACCTGACCATAATTCGAAACAAATCTTTTGATTGAGGCAATCATTTCCGACCATAACTGAGTTTTCCATTAGACAAACAATTCAAGATTATCGAAAATGAGAATGTGCACCACTTTAGTGTAGTAGAAAAAGGAAAATGACTTAGTGTTAAAACGGTAGTCTATATGAATTTAAATGTATTGTAAAATACTGTGGTAAGTTTAACCAATTTAGGCAGATTAAAATGAATCAGTATTATTATGTATCAACATTCGCGACATGATTACACTTCGCGAAACATGAAATAACTACACTGTTAATTTATAAAATATTGAACCTTAAGGGAAATAAATACATTTCAGTTCCACAAAATCTGTGTGCAGTACCTGGTAATCATAAACTAATGTTAAGGAAGGTCAAATGTATTTCGTAGATTGTGATGAATTATATCCTACCTGCCTGGATGCAGAGCATTTTCTCGGTAAACATGTACAATTCTTTTGAAGTATTAATAAATAATCTCATCATAAATTTATGCTGGAATGCTGAGATTGTCTTTTTTTCAGAGGAAAAAACGTGAGTCTTCGTTCGCTTCATTAACTCAGCTTTACAAATGTTTTACGTTACCCCTAAAGGTTGTGCACTCTGGTGTTAATTTTCTTTCACCGCATATGTTGAAACCATTACACGTGAGTTCAGTTATCAGCAGAACTATTGTTGTATATTCTTTTGTTTTTTGTAATAAATTGAAAAAATTATATGGGCCTTAATTGTTTTATTATTTTAGTTTGTTTCTCTAAAAAAAAAAAAAAAACATAATCCTCTGTGTTAAGTACGATTAAAAGTGATTAATTGTTTTTATTATACTATTATGTAGTCATTCAGTAACTGGCTACAATGCAAAACCACATGTATACTCAGTACGTGATTCGTACTGTGACAGTTCAGTCAGCTGTTTTCAGAATTTATTTTGTTAGGATTTTTACTCCTTCAGGATAATATTAAAATTTATAGAATTTCAAATCGAGGTTACAACGAAATAAGATTAGAGTGTTTGCACGTATAAATGAATACGGTAAACGCTAAACACTATTTCATTTATGGATTATGGCGGATTTATCAATTTATACTTTTTGAAGCTGTGAAAAACTTTTTGAAAAGTGATCAGCGGTAAACTTTATATATTATTAATCCGGTTCCACCACCCTGGACTGCGAATTATTCGTAAATTTACCAATATAAAAATAGCGTTTAGCGTTTACCAAAGGGTTTACCGTATGTTGCAAAAACTCTCTATTTTCCTACCATTGAGACCTGTATACATTTTATTTTTATCACACAAATAAGTTATTTGGGATCGTTAGGGCCATTTTGAGATCAGGGTGCATGCATATACACACGTTACATGCGCACAATGCATTCACAAGTTTATACTTTATTTGTACTGTATTACAGAATAGGATAGGATAACATTAGGCCTACTAGATAAGAAGGTTGTGTGGGGTATTACACGGTGCAAATTTGTGGGAAGTGTGTTTATACGTACTAGTGTACAGTATAAGTGTTTTGACATTTTGTAGAATAATGTGGCAAATATAAAGGCTAACTTCGAATAATGAAATGGTAGGAGTTCCTGGGCCCCCTGGAACCAGGCAAAGTCGTTGGTGGAGGGGGGAGGGGGTTGGCTGGTTGTCTTGAAGTTCCAGTGAGCGGGCAGGGTCGAGGTGCGCCGATGGTCAGTCAGGATCATAAAAACCAGGGTTGAGGTGCGCCGATGGTCAGTTTGAGATTTGCCTTCAATTCGTTGCTTGTTAGTGTTAATAATTATTACATTAACTGTTTAATACTGTATCAATATTTAAAGTCAACTGAAAAATAACAATTTGGTATGTCGTATGGATATGCAGTTTTTTGCACGAAAAACATTTGCTCATTTTTCATCAGACTGCATGCTAAACAGCCATTTTCTGGCCCATTAGTCAGTTGGTGTTGAATTAGTCCGAAAAGGTGGAATTTATTATAGCCAACGAGGTTAAATAGATAAAAGAGTGCTCAACACATCATGTTAATTTTTGTCCCCTGTTTATTTGCGCCATGTTACCCATAATAAACCCGCTTTTCGCCCTAGTGATAAAAATTACTATTTATACGGGCTTTTCGCACAGTTTAAAATAACAACATACCGTACCTAACAGTTATATTTTATTTGGAATGAATTAGTAACAGCGTGGCAGAAAAACATGGGGAAGAGGCCAACGGACTGACCATCGGCGGATCGGCGCACCTCGACCCTGCTCCTCCGAGGGTATAGACGGTAATCCGCTGTGGAATGCCCTGACCATAGGCGCACCTCGACATCTCCCCCAGTGAGCTAGGAGAGCCCACTACGGCTGTTCTAAGGCGTTGCCCTCTTCAGGGGAATAGCCACGTTCGTTCTTTTGGGAGTAGTTATTACGCCATATCTTGGTAAACTTAACAGTTACAAATTCTACAAGTTTATTTTTTCGAGTAAGTGTTTCCATGGCTAAATTTATTTATGGCGAAGTTTATGAGAGATTTTAAGACTAAATTTCAGTTGTTTTGTAGTTTGAGACTTATTAGTACAGTATTTGTATGTTTATTTCACTTACAGTTACAAGTTTTATTTTTAAGTTAAGTTAAAGTTTCCATGGTTAAATTTATTTCCGTTGGCGTTTAAAAGGTAATTTAAGACTAAAATTAAGGTTTTCTAGAATCATTAGTATTTGGATTTGTATTTTTTACAGTTACAAATTCTACAAGTTTTATTTTTATGGGTTTTATTTTTTCTGATAACGCGAGAAACGCTAGACGGGTCTGTCCTGCCTCCGGCACGTTTTGAGAGAAACTTTTTGATATTGTCAAACTTACGGGAAGCCTTTAATGATATAGCATGGCGACCTTTCCGATTGTAGTTTTGTTGAAATTTGTTTATCTATATCGCGTTGATATGTAATGTGCAGTTTTACCATGGATTACACATAATAAGAAATGGTACGGAATATGAATAATATAAATAATTAGAATATAAACTATAAATAATTATAATTTATAACAGAAATATAAAAAAAGTACAGAATATGAAATATAATTTTATGTTGCGGTACCGCTATTGTAGGCTATATACAGTATTTCACCTATGGTTTTACTGTAAAGCAAGAATTTTTCTCCCTCCAGTTGTGGAAACTTTGACTCTAAATTTAGTTTATCAAGTTTAGCTACGTAACGTATTAGCGCAGTGAGTTGCTTTATCGTGTGGCTGTCAAAGAACGTACGAGTTTCGAACACATGCCACTAAAATCCTGTACGCTGAAACATATGCTGTAATCTGTTTTTCCAACGAGGTTATACTACACAGAGTGATAAACATTCGTGTTAATTTGTTTTCCCTATTGATTGGCCTAATTAAACCCACAATTCCCGCCGTTTCCTTGGTCACCGTCCCACACTATAGGCCTACCCTCGTTTCCTTGGTTACAAGTTTTAGCTACTCTGACTGGTCGCAACGTCGCAACAATCATCAAAACATAGATTATTCTTGAATAACATCTGATTATTTGTTGTTTGCTTTTCAAACTACTTTGATGGTCTGTGATCAGGCTATTGAAGATGGCAGATGGGAAAGTGTAAACAAAGGACTGGTTCCCAAGGAAACAGCGGGAATGGTGGGTAAAGAGGCACCAATCAACAGTGGAAAAATTTCCCTATCTTTGTAGCACTATATTATCTAGTTTAACCTCGTTGGTTTTTCTAGATGGGGATCTTCGGTAAGACACACGACAGGTGAAGACTACAGTAAGGCTGATAGTGCGGTATCGGCATCACACACGTGATTGTGGGCCATACGGGCCATCAGACGGTGACGGTACCGTGGGGTGGGACAGGTGCATGACGTCACACACCATCCGCCCACCGGAGGTTCAAGGACAACGCCTCACACATCCGGTGCGGTCGCATATCCGCCGCCACTACCGCTGACCGCCGGATGCCTCCCTCCGACGCTATGCTGGAAGCTGACACCTGGCACTCCGGACGAGAGAGATGGGGAGATGTCGCCCTGCGCTGCGCTAGAGATGGGGGAGGATCAATTCCGAGCTACATTCTTCAACTTAAGACCGTTTAATCGTTTATTTTGCTTATATAGATTTTTTGGAATCGTCTGCACTTGTTTATCGCCACATTGAACACGCGTAAATAATAACTGGGTTTAATACTTATCTCATAAAAAGAACTCACTTACCAATAAAGTGTTATAAATTATGTAATTTTAAAGTGTACCGTAATTGTAATAAATGAAAAAAATATATTTTTGAATTTCTGTAAGTAATTTTATACCCTTATGACATAGTTCTACCATTGACTTTAGAAGTAGAGTAGCGTTCAATAGTCGATGGTTCTACTGTAATGGGGAAACTGGATTAATATTGTTTATTCAATTATTAATTAATGGTTGTTGGGTTCTAAATTGATAATTTCAGGTGAGGTCAAGGAAGTACTGCAAGGAGAAAGTATTTGAGCTTGCTGTTGTATGAGTAGGCTGGACCTGTAATTAAACACTAGCTCATTTGTGCCGACCTATTGGCAGCTATAAAAAAATCAGAGTAGTCAATCAGAGATGTGAAGTGAGTGTTTGGGTTGGGGGAGTTAGGTCCGAGGGGCCATGGGGCCCAAGGCCTGGGGTCCGCGGGTGAGTCTTAATTAGATGGGGTTTTCTAAATTAAGGAGGCGTCATACCAAAAATTGGTAAAATCGTTTAAAGTTCCTTTAGTTAAAAATATTGAGTTATTCTAAAGGAGGTCCAGTCTGCTTAATCCTTATATTTAGTTTATTAAATGTTAATTCTTTTCAATTTTGTTGATAGTTACTATTCTGTTGGTTTAGTTTGAAATTATGTTTGTTGTATTGATTTAATATTCTGTTAATTATATTTGGTTTGTATCTCAACATGTCCCTTTCATTTCATATACGCTCTTAGTAATGTAGTGTGGCTTCTCAGTCTGGCCAACTGAAAGTTGCACTCGTGACTCTACTGTTCACAACAACCCTCGTTGGCTCAAGCCGGGTTAAAAAAATTTTTAATTAAATGAAAATTAAAGATTCTATATTTTTTCCCTTATCCCATGACTCCGTTGCGGCAATTATTGTCGGCCAATCAAGGTTTTAAAAACTCATTTTTCTACTAATACCATAATATGGCCTACTATTAGTATATATGTTGTTATTAAGGTATTTTTCTACCGCGCCGACAAAACTTGCTAGTAGTAAGTTGGAATGCGGGGATTCTCCTGGAAGGTAACTCTTCTCGCCAGTAACTTTTCGCAATCCGTCAAGCAAGCAACTCTTCTCTGTGGTAGGAGATAACCTAGACATATCTATCCTATCCTACATATACAATTTTTAAGTTTTACCTTGGATTAATTTATCGGCGAGAAACAAAGGCAGGTAACCAGAGAAATTCATTACCTGCCAGACGATATCTTCTGGGAGGTAACTTTTTTCGACGGTTAGTTCGAAAGTATTCCTTGCAGTATTCCATTCCCATGATTCGCAATAATTAGTTTTAAATTTTTCACACACTGTTCGTATTTCCTTTCATTACAGTTTAATTCTTCTGAGGATTTTGCAAATCTGTGACCTTCAAAATTCTAAAAGGTTAAGTAGAGTCCTAACCTAGAGGCTGTAATAACAAAGGAAGGTTAATAACTATGTGATTAGAAAACAAATATTTTCTACACTTTGTGTAGGTCTAGGGGATTAAATACCGCATCTTAATATAATCTAGGAAAGAAAGCAGTTTGTCAAGATAATTTCATAAATTTCTGTACAAGTTAGTCTACTCATATTCGAGTGTGGATAGTTACATACAGTAGTAAAACGAAGCAATCTTAAAATTTTCTTATAAGAACATCGTCAACTTTGTGAGAGATAATTTACATCTGAAGAGTCAAGATTAAAGCAAAAATTTATTACACTTGTATTAATTTTTTTTCTGAACGAGGATCACATAAGTTTATTGATGCAAGTTACTATACTTAATTTTAAAGCAATGCCGGCAACTTTATATTTCATGAACTCTACCTAATAGTGATACAATTTTTTTATTTCATGAATAAATCTTCAGTAGTACAATAATTGTGGTATTTTTAGTAACAAACAAAATCGCAGTGAGGAAATAACATAGCAGTTAAAATAGAGTGACCTATTAACCACAAACTGTATGGTACATTTTATATTTTGGTTGTGTAAAAGAAAATTTCCAAGTAACTACTTAATTTATTTATCAATTTTAATAATTAATAGTGGAGTGGGAATAAAACGAGATCACAACGGTACTTTAATTCAAAAGTAGGGATTTCCAACTCATGCAGTTCCCGCTCATTATTACAAATTAGGCCATGAAATTAGTGCACAATTAAACTTTATGGACTGTGGTAAAATTAAACAGCAGGTGCAGCCAACTTTACGGCACGAAATTCCTCGGATGTGTGTTTTCGCTACTGCCAACATTGCGACACGGGATTCCTCAGCCGTCTCAGCCGTGTGTTTGTCTCTGTGAATGGGCCGCCAATGTAAACAAACACCTACGCCACTGGTTCTAAAACTGCTACTGAACTGGAAACTTTCGGTTTGATGCGTGTCTTCTCTCTCGTTGAATGTAAAACGTGAACCGTATCAGAAGAAAACGTGTTTCATCTGAGTAAACAAACAAAACTTGAAACTGACTTGAAATAAGAAGTGACGTAACAAATTTATCATTTGTAGTTAAAATACTGATGTAGTTGTGTGTTCGATAAGTATTGGAGGCTTAAACAAATTAAAACTACACGGCATTAATTGGAATTTTAAGGATGGTTTTCCAAATTTGTTTATAATTCAGTTCAGCCGAAAACAGAAAACTAATAACAGTGTTTTGAGTTTTTGGTACTTTGGCTTTAGAGGACTATTTCACAAACAAAAACGACCAAATTTATTTTCAACAATTGATTTAAAACAAACTAGATGCTCTAAATCAGTAACTTATGGTGGGGTCTTTGAATTAGTTTGGTAGGCAATAAAAACTGTCCTATACACATTTAGAAGTAAAACTAAGAACGTCAGGATCCTCAGACGCTCAGATTTTTTCGTGACACAATGAGCAAAGTCTCTGAAATGAATTTTCTTTATCGCAAGTCATCAAAGCAGTGAAAAAAGAGTAGCTTTGATGAGTCATATAATAAGAGTGAGGAGAAAATAAGGAGAAAAGGATGAGGTTAACGGACACGTGCCTGGCTGTCACTTGAGGAGAAAGTTGGGAAGGTGCGAAGCAATTGTGAGGAGAGAACAGAGGAACGGCGCTGGCGCTGTCGCCTAGAATAAAAACTACAGATAGCCTACCATGTCCATGCCGTGTCCATGCCGTGCCCCTGCCATGCCGCTGCTTTGCTCTGGTCTATGAGCGCACCACCGGGCCAGACAGTTGCTATGGACGTAATGCGGTTAAAGAGGTGACTAAAGAGACAGATGTAGTGATCGCGACTGTTGCTTAGTTAGCTTTACGGAAAAAAGAGGAAACGACGAAAGATGTACTGGATATACAAGGTGTTTCGTGCGCGGGATGAGGAGGGAAAGTTCCATACGCTTTTTGGTAGACTGAAAGATTACCCAATTTATTTTATGAGATACTTTCGGATGGGATTTCACAAGTTTCAATATATTTTCAGAAGTTTCAGTATATTTGCTTGATCTCCTTCCAAGTTCGAAGGATGAGCGAGCACGAGGAACGAACTGCGACTGCGGCGCGAAATGGGAACTAAGCTAGAGGTGGTGACTTCGGTCATTTCCGTACCAAACCGATGATCGGTGCCCAGCCGATCGTCTTTAAACCCCGCTTTAAGAGGGCGTTGGAGTGCCGCCATGTTGGATTTATTTCCCATAAGAGCAATACTAAACTTGTCCCCGGCATTTGTCATATAATTTCTTTATTTTTTGTCCGATTGGTTCAGAATAAAAAGTGTTTGAATCACAATCAAATTCCACGTTCCTTTTGCGAGATCGATTCTTTGTAAATAATTTATAAAATTCTGTAGAAAATGTTTTAAAAGTAGTAAAAAACTTGATTTGTTATTTCAAGTTAGTAAAAAACTAAAATTTTTATAAAAAATTCCTCTCGCAAACAAAATCCGCCTTGACGAACCCTTTATTTAGAGCTATAAACAATTATTTTCTGATAATAAATAAAAGAGTTATTTGACATCCCGTTTAACATTGCTCTTATGGGGGAAAGGCGGAATTTGGATTGACTCCAACGCCCTCTTAAACACGCTCCCTGCTGCCACTGCAATGCTGCAATGCCGTGCTACCGTCGCGAACCTCTCCCCTGCTCCGAATCGCCCTCAAGAGCGATGCGATGAAAACGGAAGAGGCATGGCATATGCATGGGCACGGCAGGCTATATGAAAACCGCAAACCTGCCGTCCTATTCAAATTAAATGAGGAATCCAGAAAAGTGATTTAAACTAAAACGGCACGGCAGGCTATGTGTCCACCTTACGTCGGAGCCGAGTTTGTCATGCTGGCAGGGTGTGCGTTTGTTGTTAACGTTCATTGTTTTTCCATCTAGGTCTAGCTATTTTCATCTATATTCTAAACAACAGCTGTAACTGGGGCAGAGGAATTTTTTTGAGTTTACGATCGTCAGTTGATTCGTTTCTAAAGCAGGAACAATAGCATTTGTTCATTACCGGGTTTAACAGCTGAAGATCTCAACAACGGCCGATTCTTTCTGGCCCTTGGAGCGTAGATAAAAACTCATTGGTGGCATTGATAACAGCCGTTCGCAAAGCAGTAGACCAGCGAGAATGATTATAATTTGTATTGTTCTGCATTACATATAACCGTGTTTTAGTACAGTTCTATATTCATCATTCCCTAATTTAAAGCCAATATAAGCCAAAGCAAACTTATTAATATTGTAAAGTGATCATAAACATGAAGGAAGTTCATTGGGCGAATATCATGTTTCTGTTCCTTAACAAAACAACCTACGGTGCTTAAATGTAATATTAATCATATTAGGTGTATGATTATTTTCTTAGCCAAGGTTATTTATTTAGGCCACTTTGAGAACAGCAGATAGAGACATTGCGTAGCAGGGGACTATATTCAACTGCTGAAATACATAGAATCCCGCTACTATTCACTGTGTACGTATACTCTATTGAGAAAGCTCGAGCTAGTTACTTTGGATCAGCCTTCATATATTTACAGGTAAAATAAAGAAGACCTGTAGGACCTTCTCTGAGTTATCTCAAGCAGGGTAGAACCTACAGTTTATCTTCAAACTTCTAAAATCTTCAAAGTTTCAGGATAAAAGTAAAATAAAAAAAAAAAAAAAAAACCCAGAGGATATTGAGATGTATATTTGTTCAATTACTGGAGAAATATCCCAAAACTGATTAGACTATTACAAAACTTTGACTTTTACGTACAGTTTTATACTACTGTATATCCATTCAAAAGCCATAGATAACACAGAAAAGAATTCCACAGTCTAAATAAATAAACAACAAATTAATTTTTCCTCCACCTACTATCTAAAATTTTACTCCTTGGAATAGAGTACTAAAGTAGGCCTACTAGTTTTTACCCCATTTGACTTGAATACTTAATTTTTATACCTAGGGAATCTCAACTCTTTTTGTACTTCGGGGCTAAAGTTAGTTACATAAGTATAACATTAAAAGAGAGATTAAAAAGAACATGAGTGACAGTCAGCTGTCATTTGTATTTGTTTCGCGTTACTCTTTGTTTACTAATAGCAGCTGTAGCATACGCCATTCTGTCAGCAGTGTACGTGTTTGTTTACATTTCGCTTGGGTAGGCTATTAACCTAAGAAGTCCAAAACCTAAGTATAAGAATTTTGACTAGGCTTAAATTCTTTTTTTTTTTGTATTTTTTTAAATGATTTTGCCTACCCTGTGTGTTTTTATGTTGATGTGACTGATCCAGCTTGACGGAACAAGGGATCATATGAAGGTAAAGGTAAATTTTACACGGCGTGGGCCTATTGTTATAGGTTTAAATGTTATTCGTGTAGGTGGAGGAAAAATGTTGTGTGCATCAAGGGACTAAAGTACTTTTTGTTCCTCAGGGAAATTGTCGCCCTCGGCTTCGCCTTTGGGCGACAACAGTTTCCCTTAAGAGAGAAAAAAGTGAACTTTAATCCCTAGAAGCACAAACAACTAAATTAAATACTGTAATATTTTTGTATATTTTGACCACTTCTGCTGTCCCACAAAAAATTCACACCAAGACTTTAGGACAACTTTTTTTAACTTTGACATGAACTGTATAGATTTCTTAAGGTGTCTTTTCGATTTAATCACTATAACGCCAGCTAAGATGATGGGAAATAAAACAAGTTTCACTAGTAATGTTAAGTTATGTAGAAAGCGAGAGGGTTTCCCCGACTTCCCGTCACGGAGCGGCTATCGGGCGCTTACCCGGAGAAAGTATGTGCGGACCATCCGCCACCCGCCGACAACTCGATCTCATGCTCCGATATGAGCAAACTTGTAAGAGCACACTCAGCTCATAAACGATAACTCAGCAAACAACTTAGTTCTGGGGTAAAAATAATTGACAGGTCTTTGCTGAGAAAAATCTACCGGGTGTCCACAAAGTCTTGCCCTGATAAAGAAACCGATTTTTTTACAGCTATGTACAATCTCAATACACTTCAATGTGGGCGCCTTTGATAGCCTGTAAATCTTCTAGGCGACTTTTAGTTAGTAGTTCATTAACAACCTATTTTCGGTTTCAGGTAACATTTCCTGGTACGTTAATTAGCATTTGCCATTTTTTCTATTAGAGTTTCTAAATTAGGAACTAGGGAAGAATAAACCAAAATGTTGGACGAATCAGAGGACATTAGGAAAAACAGAGTGATCTAGCGTTGTGAATGAGGTGGCAATTAATTTGCGCCACCACGATTTGTTTTTGTAGTGCATTCAAAATAAACTGCATTGTTGCCAATCAGCTGAGTTTAGGTGCTAACAAATTAGAAATTAATGAGAAAAAACTAGATTTAATTTCCTTGAAAACAAGAATTGTAGAATGCGTGTGGTCATAATGGTGTCCGTACATCAAATCGATGATATCACGGCAAGACTTTATGGACACCCGGTATTTGCGTTAAAATACTGTATTGAAAGTGAATTATAAAAATTAAAACATTTAAGCAATTTCACTCAGAACAAGGAACTGAAAACCCAGCTGCTTTTGACAGATGTCAGAGTACTCATATCCCTCGCTTTCCCATGGTATAAACATTTTGTTGGAATTTCTTAGCCATAGTGACTATGACATTACGTCGTATATAAGAACTCTACAAAATAATTTATCATCCTTAAATCTAACCTTGTACTGGTGATTATATTGGTGATTAGATAATAAAAATTAAGTAAAATGACAAAACAAAATACCCACAATAGTAAAATCACCTTATTAGTAAAATCCACGTGTTACAGTTTCAAATTGTTTCAACAAATTTATACCGAATTTCATCAACCTTAAATAAAAAAGTGTGAAAGGCGAGTGAGCGAGGGAAATAAGTAAAGCAAATGAGCTCATCTTGAAAAGAGACAAAAAATTTTTGGTCTTGACATTACACTGTAATGTGATCACATAGAAGTAGTATGCATTGTTTTATAATTACCGTAAGTTTACCGGGAAAATTATCTGTCACCCAGGTAATAACACTACACTACACACACATTATGAATATCGAGATTTGAAAGTATACAACCCGGCGCAACAAGTCTGCGTTCTCAAATTAATTTCAAACTGCGTATACGAGGGGAGCATGGGTCCCTAGTCGATCCAAGTTCAAGAACTAATTGGAATTTATTTGAGGCTGGAGTCCCTAAAACATAACCTTACAAAGGTATAAGGAAAGATACTTGTTTTCTTCACTTTAATTTTAAATTTAACTTGAATTTTAAACTTATTTTTTAACATTATATTTTTCGTATTCAATCTTTGAGTTTGATAAAAGGTTCCATGGGTCCTCATAAGTCTCTCGCAGTTAGTTTCATTGTTCACATTGCGAAACAGAGAGGCGTCAAGCACCCCGGTGCCGGTGAGCCTCGAACTGGCACTGTTATGCCTTTTTACAAGAACTAATAGGCATTACTTATTTTAAAGTTCCAAACACATTGCGGTGTAAGATTGCCGCAAACAGGTGACGCAAGCTTCAAACAAGGTTACACGAGTGGGGAGTGGGGTGCCAACAAGCGACACCGTGTCCGATGTAACTCGGTCTGAGTGAGTTGATTGTCGGCATATCGCACCCGTCACGGCCGGTGGTGTTACAACTGCTACATGACTACTTCTCCATCTGTGTACTCGTACTGGCCCGGTCATAGTTTGAGTTTCTTGAAAATAAATGAGAGAGGTATGGAAATCAAAATTCGAAGCTATTTGACGAGAATGACAGCAGAATAAGCGATGATGAAACGCACCACAAAACATTGTCTGAACTAAAAACTCTACGAGCCTACAGAGCCCAATAACTTTATAAGTAATAGGTCACAAGCCTAAAAATCACCAGTCTTTAACCAGAGCGTATTTATTGGACAAACCTTCCCCATGTGATCTGCTATAAAAAGTAAATTAGAAAACAGGAGATTAATAAAAACTTAAAATTACTCAAGCAAGACTGATCCATAACAACTATAATGGCAAAACTTTGCACTTGACGATAAGAAATCTGTCCCAAATTGACAGACATCACAACCAAGCGCCGATAAAATTTATTCCCCGACGCTACAACACTACGTGCCAAAAACCTTATATAGGACACTGTGAAATAAAAATCACGATTGAAGAGCGATTTATGAGATTAAAATACTGAAAAGGCGTCCTTTAAAAATTTCACAGGACCCTAGGTATTAAAATTCCTAAAAATTGACTTGAAAATGAATCTTTTTCGACCAGTGTTAAAAGCGTAGCGGATGTTTGAAATTTAACATTAGTCTTATGGGAATAAAAATGCAAGACGGCCGGTACTGCAGACTCTTAAGAAGGGGTTATCTCCCATTCATATTTAGGTTAAAATACCCAATATTTGAAGTCACTGTGTCAAAATAGTGATATAGTTAAAAGAGATAGAGCCGTAGTCAAGTGGCCGTTGCGGTAACTACCGGATTCCGTTACTGTTCGCATTGTTATTGTTGCACAACCATTCTAAAGATCTCTCGGATCTAATTTTTTGTGTTTATTTTAAGACCGATAAAAGTGAGAGGGGTTTGAAATAAAAGATCAAGACTTGGGCTATTTAGTCGGCTTGTAAATTTGTTAAAATTTTGAATCTATGTTAAGCTATATCTATGATTGTCAACTTGATCAACTTTGAACCATTGTGGGTAAATATGGATTCAAATTTTTTTTTTAAATCCTAAAGCGAATCAAATACCCAAATTCTTTATCTTTTATTTAAACCTCTCTCACGTTTATTGAACTTTATAAAATAAAGACAAAAAAGGAGCAGGCGAAGCTCTGCATGACGATCTGAGAGAAGTACTTTCACCCCCTCTTAATAACATAAACTCTAGCAAAACGGATTTTTTAAGATTGTGCGAACAAATTCCACATGTACAATTAACTTCCAAATGTTGAAATAGCATGTCAACTGAACGTCAAAAGAAAGTCACTTCGACGAAAGGGCCAACTGTATACGTTTAATGTCTCATAACACGTTGACAAGTTGATTTGTTGACCACAAACCGTTGATGTCGGTAGCAATTCTAAGAGGCAACCAATAAACAAAATTCCGATAATTAAACACATATGCTTTTCTTAATCGGTTAAATATTCATTATAACTAGAGACGAAGATATTATTATAGTTGTACAGTGAAGTTGCGTTGCTTTTAACGTATTGGTCACTGGATGCACTCAACATTACTACTGTACTATAGTAGTTTTTTCTGATTCCCTCTACACATAAACATATAAGCCGGCTAAAACAAATATTGTTAAAACCGTATAATTAATGAGGTTAAATCTACGTCCATCATGTCGATATATTTTATTAATTTTGAAACGGATGTAAAATCTCATATTTCGATAGGTTGAATAGAAATATCAATGTGAACGTTAAAAATACGCAAAAAACAATTCCATAACAATAAAACAGGTATTTTTCAACTGAATCAAGGCCTGTTCTCGTCATTAATAATGTCTATATTATTTAAAAGTAATACCTCTTCTTAACTTCTTGGATTGAAGGTTAAATTATTAACAGAAATCGTTAAGCAGAAAACAGACATACTCAAGACCTTAGCAATTCAACGGTCGGATATAATGTTGAATCTGCAGTAATTCCAATAAGTAATCAGGTATGCTGCAAGTAGGGGTGTTTCTCATCCAGGGCTTGTAACAGTTTTTGAAGTTAATAAAAATAAGAAATAACCAAAGTGATGGAAAAAATAACCAAAAATACCCTAGAATAAACCCAAAATAACGCTAAAAGTTCAAAAACCGGCGTTTTATCGGGATATTACAAATATGTAGGCAATACAATTGATGTAGGATAATTTTTAACGAGGTAAGTGATCATCTACTAAAGCAATAATAACAATAATAAAATTTAAAAAAAAATAGAAAAAACCCTAGCCGATCCATCTTTTACTTTTTCCCTTATTAAACATTAATTTAAATTTTACGAGCTTCATCCAAATCTATCAATAAAAAACGAATTTCCCCCCAATTTTTTTTTTTAAATAACCAAAACCCACAAAAATTAATAAAAATAACCAAATTCTAAAAAAAATAAATAACCAAGAAAAAAAAATAACCTGTTACAAGCCCTGCTTATCGTAAAATGTGAAATTCGAGCACGTAAACTGTCAGCAATCCGAGAAAGCTGCCCAACACGGAGGCGGCGAAGAAGACCGCAGCAACAATTTGGAAACCGTTGCACAAATCTTCATCTGCACTTTCTAACTCCAGACATAAAGCGTTTACGATACTCTCCCCAAGCATTAGCTAAACCAATCAGACTTTTACAGCTGGGCCCAATATTGGTACAGCAGTAAGATAATTAATTCCTCTGCGTATCTCCTTCATACCATGATTCTCTAATGATAGTCTATGTAGTCTGGGGCTTCTTTCTTGTTTTGAAAACCTCAATACACAAATCAATATTTAACAACATTAACCAATAAGTAATAAGTATTTTTATTAGTTAGCCTACAAAGCTTCCAAATTAAACCTCCAAATTTCAATTATTTTGTACTGAGGTGCAAAGTGCCCGAATAATTGATGTTGACCTACAATGGTTGTTGATGTTTAAAAATTGACTGGTTCACGATTTTATAACACCAAAAGTCTTTTACTTTCTCCCACTATACCATAGTAGCTATGAAGAAAGTTTTGTTTTTGTCAAAATTTTCGGATTTGTGTTGTTGGTGGATTTATTTGTTTTGGTGCCCCCTGAGTAAAAAATTGGTTCTTGGATGTCTGTTTGTAGGTGTGTGTATGGATGTTAACACAGCTATAGAAGGCCCCAATGGTCCGATTTTTATGAAATTTGGTATGTAGGTCCAAATCCGCTATAATTCCAGGAGTTTTTAATTATTTTTTTTCGATTTTTAAAAGTAGCATCCCCCGAAACAATAAAAAAACGTGTAAAATCACAATTTATAAAAAACGGCACTAAATATATTGATTACAACTTTGTGGTTTATTAAAATTAAAATGCTAAATAAAATGACACCACCCGCATTTCCGAGAAAACTCACGGTCAAAAGTTACAGGGCTTAAAGTGTTTTAAAAATCAGTTTATTGGATTTTCTATAAAACTGCCAACTTGAAATAAATTTTACTTGTCACCACCAAAACGAGCTAAAAAAATTTATAATCCAGTATTTTAAATTATTGCTTTACGTTAAGTTGTTGAGGAGAACCTACAATTTTTCGTTTAGCAGTAAACGCAGTACGTTGCCAAAAGTCACAGCCGCTCGTCAAACTCGTGCGCTGTTGTCGTGCTGCTCAGCTGGTAGCTATCCGACTGAGCCATCAAGACGTTAATTTTTTGTAGCTTTTAACAAATTTTTCATATTGTTGGGAGAAAGTATGTGTCGGTTATCTGATACAATTTATTTCTCTACGAAATTATTTACCGTAGACCTATTCGATTGCATGGGATATACAATAAATTACCGTATACAATAATTAAGTAAACCGCAAATAGCTTCATTTTCATTACGAAGAGATGAGCTATGTTGGTTGGCACAACGGAATTTCATTGAACTGATTAACATTTTTAAAACATTTTGAAGAACGATTATTTTCGTAAAGAGTTGATTTACCACAAGGAATCGGTTAATATAAAAGAAATCCTAATCAAGAAGCATGTATAGTAACGAGACCGTGGGACAGAAGTGTACAATCTTATCAAAGAATGCAGATCAATGTTAGTGAATTGTTTTGATACATTCGCTCCGGGGAAAAAAAGATCTTAGGAAAACTATTTCCATAGCATTTTCTTTTACAACATATGCATCAATAGTAGGCTACTCAGGCCCGGATTATCCACTAGGCCAACCTAGGCCATGGCCTAGGGCGTCAGCCGAGAGGGGGGCGTCAGCCGAGAGGGGGGCGTCAAACGGGAATTTTTTATACTATGTTTCAGTCAAAAATTATTTAACTGCAAATATAATTTAATTTTGGGGTTTTCACATTTTTTTATTAAATTCTTTAATAACAAGAGTAAATAGAATATTCGCCAAAATAGAAAGAAGAAAGGATTATTCAAGTGAACTAGAGGACCCCTTATAAGTTGCTGGGACCTGAGGGGCTCCTTCGCGGCGGGAACGAGCGCCCCTAGTGTGCCGTAAAGAGTGTCCCGAGCATCACTAGGGGTAAGCATCGCCCTGTAATCGACGGTAAATATCACCCTTGAGTTAAATCACGCCTCCGACCGCCGGTAAAGAGCGCCCCTGATCGATTGCAAAGAGCGCCGCCAATACGCATAAATAGCGCCTGTGGTCAGCGGTAAAGAGCGCCCCCAACAAGCGGTAAATAGCGCCCCTTTGCCTTGACCGTCGCCTTGTAAGGTTTGCCTGGACCTTGTTCCTTTGCCCTGGATTCAAATTTATTTCTGTATTACAATTATACAGGGTGTTTCAGAATTCCCTGCCAACATTTTAGGCCATTGTTCCTGGACCAAAAACAAATATGAAAATCATAGTAATAAAGTCCAAATGCCGCCAGTACCCACACAGCCGAAATTTTGTTTTTACACCTATTAGGCCTAATATTTATTTCCACAACGGATGGTTGTATTGAATTCAGTTTTGGCATGAATCTTTATCAAACCAATGTCCATTTCCAGAGAAAATAATTATTATTTTCCAATGTGTATTTAAAAAATGGCGGCCATTTTAAATTTGTAAGCTCAAATATCTCAAAACGGTAAGTTTTTCTAAATTTTTTACTAGAGACTAAAAAATTGACAAATTAAATTATGTAACTAAGGATAATAAGTTTGTAAGGATATGACAACAAATAACGGAGTTATTGCAATTTTTCTCTTAAAATAACCTAAATTTGTATAAATTTTAATGCAAAATCATTGTTTTTCAGCAGAAAATCACAATAACTCTGTTATTTGTTTTAAATACGTCCTTGGAGTAAAGTGACGAAATTGTCACTCATCACTTTCCTTTAATAGTTCTGTGCTTTTATACTACAGCCAAAGTAATTAGAACTAAAATAAGTCAATATGTATCGGATTGTTTTTTGTTTTTGTTTTTTTTCGGGGGGGGGGGGGGGGCGTAATTGTGACCTTTGGCCTAGGGCGTCAAAAAGTGTTAATCCGGGCCTGAGGCTACTTCACGTAGTTTTTGGTTTCATGAAAATAACAACAATAAAAATAAGCCTCAGCAGCGTGTCTCGTCTCCAGCAGTCAACGATCACGGTCAGCGAAACATGTAGGCTACAGGACTTTGTACGGTAGGTGTTTAGGACGTCTTGTAAACCTGGATGTGTAATTTATGCCTCTTTGAATACTGCCTGAACTGGGTCTTGGACAATGCCCTTGACGAAGAGCAAAATCACGGGCTATTTCTTAAAGATCTCTTCGATCCAATACTCCAGCGATGACGATCGCAATCGCAAGACAGCCGCCGCGCCGTCGCCGCGGGCATAGCAGAGGCGGCAGTCAAGGACGACACCGTGACCCACATGGCCAAACCAGTTCCGTCCCGTCCGACTCCTACTTCCTTCACCGACCACCGGTTCTCACGGTTGTTGTCTTTTTGGTTCACTCAGATCCATTCAACAGACTACGAACATTCGCTCTGAACAAAATCTATTGAAATTCCAAGCTTTCCTCATTTCATTGGTGTTGAAATTCATCGATCTTGTTGAATTAAATTTCTTGGGGTCTCTGTACTGTACAGCTTCGTGCAGTTTATGTATAGCCTGGGCCGGATTCAGGAGTGTGCCATCTGAAGACTAAATCTATTTTCTGTCCCGCTTCTAGAGATAGTTAATAGACTTCCATGTGATAAGTCCATTGACTAACGATAGTATACTGTATTTTATGCAACAAATGATAGATTCAGTCATGTTACTAAATTGTGTTTAAGATTAAAACTAAAACCACATAGAAGTTTTTTCATTGCTGGTTTTATTCGTTGTAATGAAATATATAAAATCTAGTTTTTTTCAGAACATGTTCTTCAAGTTTCAATTTCGATATTTTTGGCACTCAACACCACAAGTCTTTTCCAGCTCAAGTTTCCAGATACTGTAATGACATTCTAAACATTCCCTCGATCTGACATTTTATGCTCTTGCCTTGTGTTAATACTGATCAAGAGAATAAAGGAATTGCAGATTTCAGAAATTCGATTATTTTACTGCCATTTTTGAAGAAAGTTTTTCTTTCATCTAAAACATGGTCTGTTAAAAAACCACCGAGGCACTCGTGTTGCATTCATCATTAACGAGTAAGTTGTATGTATTTACATATTTATGAAGTCTCCTCAATAGCCTCTCAGCCTCAGGCCAACGGAATCCAAGTCACTATAATTAGTACCTAAGAATTCCAGAAGCGAGGCATTATTTTACAATATTATTATGACACATTTCACTTTGTAAGGCATAACATTGAAAGTACCACTCGCTAACTCATTAAAAACTTAAGCGTGTCATCGAATGAGTTTTTTTTATATAAAGGACATGGGCGATTTAAAGTCACTGACTGATTTTAAAACCAAATCAATAAAATAACAGGCAGTACATATGCAATATTTTTTGACACATCATAATTATAGTGTTACACCATTCATTACATTAAAACCTCTATGAACTAATTAAATTTCAAACCCAGAGAACCCGTGCTCCGCAGCATTCACATTAAATACAGAGAGTGATAATTTATTAATACTAATAATAAAATTAATAATTCTTAGTACAAGTACATATATTTTTATTTGTTTGTAAAACAAATGAGTAATGAAATATACATACAATAATATATCATCTACCTTGTGCAACCCTTATTTCCAAACAACATTAGCTGTACGTCCTTTTAGTTTTATTTGTCCTTTTAGTTTTATTTCTACTTTTACGGTATCAAATGATTTTCCTCTTGATAAGGCAAGGTAAAACTGATTAGAATATTTGTAATATGTATTTTAAATTTTAAATCAAAGCCCAATTGATAGGTTTTTACATTGGAATAGAAATTTACAGAAAACCAGCTGACAGGATTAACACACAGACTTATGGCAAAACCAAGGATAATATTTACTCAATGGAGGTTGCACTACGATGCAGTTTTTTTAAGGGAAAGCGTACTGTTGATTTTCGTGCAAATTCGCACGCGTTCACCCAGTATAAACTTTTATAAACAATTATGGAAAAAGTAAATGTTGATAAAATATAAACAATAGCTTAACGCCAATCGTAAATTACAGAAGTTTACAAATGTAATGTTTTAAAAATGGAGCTAATAATATGTTTTAATTAATAAAAGTGTATACATTAAGAAAATTTACATTGTTTGTCCTTCTTGCGTTTATTAAACGCAATTGTGATTGGAAGTCAGCAATTTATTTAAGATTCTCAGATCAAAAATAATACCATAACTAACCTAATTAGAACTGGATGAAAATGCCTTAAATTAAATTAAAATTCAAGAAGACAATGTTTCAAAATTAAGTTGGATAAAATTATGTAGCGCATCATGACCTTGCCCAATTTTTATTATCATCAGGAGCTTAATGGAAGCTGAATGATCAACAGCTTTTCATATCAAAATAAACAAAATTTCTAACCTATAATTAAATGTATTGCACTTAAATGTAATACAATTTTTTAAACAAATTATAACGTCACAAAATTAACCGATTATAACGATCAATATCTCAAAAGAAAGCCAAGACTTCAAGGATTATTTGATTAAACACTTAAAATATTAAAGTAGAAATGGAGTTATGAATCATCGATTGTAGATAAGTTATAAAAAAATTACAACTTGAGTTGTTTAGAATACAGTAGCGAGAGTCAATTACGTCAAATTTTTATATTCAATGGCTCATATGAAAGCTGGTATTTCAGAGATGGTTCTTAGGCCAAAACATATAGTTTAAAATATTTATAGCTGTAAAAATTTATCCTTAATTCAATTCCAAATTCTTGAAATTATCATATCTATGTTTTTAGGTCGAGTAATATAGTAGGTAAATGAGTACCGATTCTAACGATCAATATCTCCAAAGGAAGCCAATATTTCAAGGATTATTTAAAGACAAAAACATTTAAAATACCTTAAATGGAAATGGAGTTATGTATCGTTGATTGCAGATAAGTCATAAAAATTTAAAAAATAAACTTATGTTATTTGGAATGCAGTAGCCAGTAGCAAGCTTTAATTTCGTCCGATTTTTATATTCAAAGGCTCATATGAAAGCAGGTATTCCAGAGATGATTCTTAGACCAAAACATATAGTATAACATAACTATAACTGGAAAATTTTATCTTTAACTCAATTCCAAATTCTGGAAATTATCACATTTATGTTTTTAGGTCGAGTAATATAGTAGATAACTAAATACAAATGTTTGATGGCAAATCTGTCCATTCTTACCTTTAATTTAAGACCAAAATTATCAAAATCAGTCGGTTACAATAGCCAAACGAACCCGGAAAAGACAATTAAAATTTAACTCCCATAAGAAATGTACAGGGAGGTAATTTAATTTGTGTGTAAATCGAGTAATATGATAGGAAAATGAATTCCGGTGCTTAATGGCAAATCTGTCAATGCATACCTTTAATTTATGACTAAAATCATGAAAATCGGTCTGTTAGAAGAGCCAAACATTACCGGAAAAGAAAAACCCAATTTTTAAAATATATAGATAAAATCCTGTATTTTTAATACATTCCACATAGAAGTGAAATTGTTTCATTGAACCCATTGTGTCATTAAATTTTTAATAAAGGTTGAGGAAGGACGAAAATTTGCGTAACTCAACTTCCTCCTGCATGAACCCATGATCTCACACCATGTGACTTTTCAAGGCCGATATCACTTCACGAATTGGAAATTAAAACTTAACGGGTGTTTGAAAATATCACATTAATTAATGAGAGGAATCTTTTGAAGGATGTCATGAAGATGATACAACATTTTATTGAAAGTACTGGGCATTATGTTGAAGTAGCCATTCATGTATTTGGGTTTTTATGTACTGATACTTTTATAACACTAGAACTATGTTGAATGCAAAAATATATTTTGTTGTACTGTTGGTTTTCCATTTAATAATCTTTTAATTGTGGCTTTTTATTTTTCCCTGCAAGTGAAATCTAAAGCTTCTATTTAATTAAAAATGAAGAATTCAAATGGAATAGCCTAATGAAAAACTACTCAGTATTCAAACATTATAATAACACAATGCAAGAGAAAAATTTTCATAACGGGCAAAAGTCAAATTCTCAAGGATGTGTTCTCTGATCCAAATTCTGATTCCAAGGGTTGTGCAATCATTGTTAAGTCCACATGTTCCATGGTAGAAGAAGGATGATCCTCCCCGCTACGCTTCAGAGCCTCCATGAATTGCTCTCTGATGGCCGCAAGCCTTAGGATTGTCAGTTGGAACGCCAACGGCATCATGTCTTGTCGAAACGAATTGCAATTTTGTTGTTACAGATGTCGACGCAGACGTAATACTTGTCTCCGAGACCTACTGCCAAGCACACTACACTTCCAAGCTCCCCGCGTAAGAGGTGTACCGGACAGACCTTCCTGCCAGACAGCACGACCAGCGCAACCCAGTCAAGTCCACAGGTGTTATCGTCCATACAGGAAACACAGCGATCACACTGGTCTCCGCGTACCTGTGACCGGCAGGCAGATTCAACCCAAGGAACTTCAATGAATTTTTCTCCATCCCAGGACCTGTGATTGTTGCAAGAGACCTGAATTCCAAGCATCCCAGCTGGAATTCAAGGGTGGCCACTGGCCAACGCCAAAGGAAACTCATTAAGGAGGTATCTTGACGACCAAAACTCAGTTAACGTCCTGGTGCCTGAGGAGCTTACCTTCTTTCCGAGGAACCATGGCAGGCCCGACATCCTCGACATCGTGCTCCACAAGGAAGTGCCCTTTGACATGGAGATCAGCGTCATTGATGATCTCTCATCTCATCACTTGCCTGTGTTTCTGTCCATAGGCGTGGCCCCCACGAAGGCCAAGGCACCATGGGCAACGGCCCTCAAGACGGACTGGTGACAATTCTGTGAGATTGTGGTTAATCAGCTCACCCCAATCCAGTTCACGGAGTCGGCAGAGGAGCTCCACCAGCGTGCTGAGGATTTTCACCAAACCATGTCTTCTTCCGTTTGAGATGCCATAAAACCAGTGCATCTGGGACAGCGGAGGGGACGTCTACTGAGTGACATCAAAGAAGAAATCATCAAGAGGAGGACACTGAGGGGGTGTGGAGAAACACGGGGAGCCCCGCAGCCAAGAGGAGATTCAATGCACAGAGCAACAGGATCAAGTCATTTGTCGATGATTACAGGTCCGAGTCGTCGGAATCATACCTGCACTTTGGACATCAACAACGGGAGCGCCTGGAAAGCAGCAAAGGCGATCTGTGGCATAAAGTCCACAAAACAGCCTCTCCATGGCCAAGCGGGCCTCGCTTACTCCGCTCAGGATAAAGATGAGGTCTTCGCAGAAACCATAAAGGGCAAGTTTCGGACTCACGCCGACGTTTGCAACAGAGAGCAGAGGATGCTGTGAAGAAATTCATGGAGGAGTTCTTCGCCACAGAACCCGAGGATGAGATCGAACCGTTCACAGTGAGTGAAGTGTGCCAAGCAGTCCATCGCGCGAATCCCAGGAAGGCCGCAGAGCCTGACAGGGTTGGCGTGAAGGCACTTCAAAAAGCGCCACCGCTGTTCTTTGATGTGCTTTTGTTTTTGTTCTATGCTGTTCTCAGGTTGCGACAGTTTCCGGCAGTGTGGAAATCTGCCAAGATTATCCTAATCCAAAAACCTGGAAAATCTGCCCTTCACCCTGAAAACTACCGCCCAATCTCTCTCCTCTCTGTTACCTCCAAACTGTTCGAAAAACTCCTTCTTTTTCGCCTGTCCCCATTCTTGGAAGACTACATACGGCCGGAACAGTTCGGGTTCCGGAGAGAACCCTCAACAAGTCCGGCCGGCTCCGGTGGAACTGAATGGAGAACCGATCCCTTGGAAAAGTTCACTCAAGTACCTCGGGGTCATGCTGGACGACCGGCTGAACTTCGGACGCCATGTCGAAAACTAAGTCAACGAAGCCAACAAGATCCTTGGACTCCTAGGCCCTCTGATCTGTGCGAGGAGCGTGCTCCCCGTGCGGGCCAAGCTCATGTTTTGCGTTCTGTGCTCATGTAGCCTACGCCTTAACAGCGTGGTGGGCACTTGCCAGCAGGACAAATAGGAGGAGATTGGAGAGTGTGCAGAACAAAGCCCTCCGACGACTGACGAGGCACCCCTGGTTTGTGCGAAACGCCACAATCAGGAGCTCACTACGCGTCCCAACGCTTGGTCAATTTGTTTTCCACTGTGCCACAAATCTCTTCCAGAATGTCAGCGAATCTGGTTTCCCACACATTGTGGAAATCACCACTGGAAGGAAGGACCTGCCCAAGTTTTGGCATCCGAGACCAACCGCCATCCTGGACGACCTACCGTAGGAATTCCACGAAGACCAGCGGCACCGAATTTGATCTCAAATTAAATCACGCAATGCCTCCAAACCAAAGAGAGCACAAACCGTGAAGTCAAGACTATTCCCCCGGCAGTCAATGAATATTTTTCAGATAATGCAATAACGTCTGGGGACGAAGGAGCCCCGAAGCTCCGTGACAGTGGTAGAGAAAGGCTAATGAGCTTCACTTTCATCGATTTCTCTCATGCAAGATCTAAAATAAGAGTTGAATTCTCAGACTTACGAGTTTTTTTTTTTTTTTTGAACTGTTCAGACTGGTTGGAGTTAACAATTATATCACTCCATGATTTTTTTAAACTATCTGCATAAATTTATATTATGTACAGAGTACTTATAAAAGTATTGGTTCAAGATTTGAATCAATAGTAATAAATATGAATTTGTTGGATAATTTCACACACAACTAATTGCAAGTTTTTTCCCAAGCAAAATTAAAATTGTAAATGTCCAATGAAGGCTAAATATAAGAAAAATAAAATTTTTAACAGTAAAAAAACTGCAGTATCCAGAATGGTGCATTTTTACTATTCTCGATTGAGAGAAACAAACATACACTAAAGAATGCGTATACAGTAACTACAGTAGTAATATCAAGAACACTAAGCCTGATGGCTGGATGAACCTATATTCACTTAAGGGTGGGTATAGACATTTAGATCAAGAATACAAGGCCTATAAGTAGTAAGAAGTGTCACACGAGGCTGTGCGCTGGGCCGTTGTGACTTTGTTTATAGCTTATCCGAGGCAGGCTTGGTCTCGTGACAGTTTTAACCAGTTTAATTTCCATATAGGGAATACACTATTACAATAGTATCCATGGTAATAACTAAGCCTGGAACCAATAACTTTCAAAGGAGACCTCCGATTTTGTTGAAATTTGGTATAAAGGTGTAAAGACTAAATCTATTTTCATGAGTTCGCAAACCAGCATGATCGGGTTATGGGAACGGGGTTAATGGGGTTTCAAAGTTGTCAAAAATGGGGTTTTGGCATTTTATTGACCTCAATTTTCAAAATTCAACAACTTGAACTAAAACCATTTTCAAGAGATTAAACAACAAACAAATTAGTGTTTTGAATTTTTAACTTGGTTTAACAGATTACAGAGAAAAGCCCAAAATTGGTTTCCCATGTTAATCTTATGGGAAATCAACAAAACCATGTATTTATCTCGCTTATTTTTTCATATAAATTGGTAAAATTTTGTATGTACATTCTCTTGGTAGGGTTTAACTGATATTTGCTTAAAATACCCATAAGGCGGCAATGCTACATACTCACCCCCATGGGGTTGATGGGGAAAATTAAAATGTGCTGATTATTGATATAATTTGATTTTTACCTTACCTAACCATTATATTTCCTAACATTTTTTAATAACATCTCATGGCAGTAAAACTACATTCTCATTCCTACGGTTTTTATGGGAAAAATACAAAATATTAAATTCCTTTGGAAATTTTCTGAGAATGCAGGTCTGCTGCGACAGGGGTATTCAAAAATTATATGGGTACGACATTTAAAAATTCAAGGAACATTTTTAGGTGCAACTTGTAAGATCAGGACAGATCGCGTAATATTTTATATATTAAGCACAACTGTTTTGGAATTAATGAGTTCAGGAATTTAAAGGACCAATCAACCAAGACTTTTTGCATAGCAGACTCATTTGCATCCTACCTAAAAGCCAGTGAGAAGGACTTCAAAACAACAGGAGGGACAGAACCGAAAAGAGACTCGGATAAGGGGGAAATGGGCACTGTAGTGTATTGTTTATTTTGACTTTCAAATTTTATACTAGAAATTTACTCAAATGTAAAATTGTTCTATTTAAGAAATCTTTTCAGATTCATTTACTTTAATCCTACCCCTATTTAATTTAGTAGTGACATAGAGCATTTCTGACGTTTAACTTAAATTTAAGAAATAAAAATATTTTATAAAAATAACCCCTGTCACATCAGACCTGCAAGATCTACAAAACTTCTAATGGAATTTTGAGTTACCTGGTTTTATTAATGGAGGCTGGTTGCTACAAATATGGGGCTGAATATGTTGGTTCGCTGTATTAAAGATGTTGTAAGCAAATACTTTATTAATTTAATTTGTATCTTAAGCAAATTATTTAATCTCCATCAAGTCAAAATACATACAAAATTGTATCAAGCTATAGGTCCATTCGATAAATAAATAGATAATCGTTTTAATACGTTTTTTCTGGAAAATGTTTGCCTTTTTTATATTATTATCTATTAAATTAGGTACTGATAGCACAACAACAAATGCCTACATTACCTTACTTTTATTTATTCCTTACGGAAGTTGTCATTAGTATTGTTTGTATTGTCATTATACAATTTCATTTTAATTAGTTATTGCTTATCATAGAAAACAAAAATTCAAATAAGGTTGGGAAAAGATTTTAACTTTTAATTAAATACAATAATTTGATATGAAAATCTTTCAAGGTCAAAAGCTAAATCGTGAAATGATTTCAAATCCACTTAACATTTTTATTAAGGGAGTCCTAATGTGCTACTGATGCACCTAGGTTAGCTCTTGTCTTGTCAATTAAGCATTGACACATCAATTGACAGCTTGAAATGTTACTTAGGCCTATTATCAAAACTGGTTCACCTAGCTCAAACAGATGATTTAAATATGTTAATTTACTTAAGGAAAATGACATATTGTGTTTAAATATCCGACCAAGAAATGCTAATAGAATAGATACAAATTTATTTCAATACAAATTTAAGTGAAAACTACATGGAACTACAGTGAACATGAACCAAACAGCACCAAAAACAGGTTGTAGACCAACAATGGATTTGAACAGGAGACTATAAGTGTAATTTAAAACCACACTAATATTTTTACATTTTCTTTATTTATATAATCCTCTAAGTATATTTCGGAAAGGAAAATAAAAGTGAATGCCACTTTTGTGCAGGGTTAATCCATAAAAATGAGTTTGAGGAAATTTCCAAGAATGTGATGGAGCAGGAATTTGCCTAGTCATAGAATTTTCCTTATCTAGGAATTGCTTATTCTGCTGTTATTTATCTTAAGGAGACAAGCAAGCAGCGTAAGATTTAGTGAAATTGTGGGAAAGGATGCTAATAAAATACTAAAGGAGTTCGTTCCTATGATTTATTTGCGATTTGATTTTATTTTATTATCAAACGTTTTATAAATTATTTATATTTTTAGGCATAATAAGTGACTGTGGACATTAGATTCCAACGATCAACAAGATTAGTAGGCCTATTTTTACCTTGCAAATTTGTCAACTTGGTGAAGTTACGAAAGCTCAAAATATTTTAATATTGATAAATGCAGGGCGTTTCAAGTTCGAGTACGAACTCATATCATATATATATATATATATACAGGTTAGGTTAGGTTAGGTTAGATTAGGTGTTTCACGATAACCCTGACAAACTTCGGGAACTTGTTCCTTGGGTAAAAAAAGTAAAAAATGCTATATTAACATGTGTCCTAAACTCCTTTGTTTGGTAGTTATGGCTAAAAATATGATTTTTTAAGTTTTTCGTGTATTTATTCCACATTTTGACCTCTAGACCCGAAAAATGATTCAATATTTTGACAAAACTTCCATAGATAGACAGAATAATAAATAAAAAAGAGATTTAATTGATATTTTGTGAAAAAATATTAAGTCTGGCAGAGAAAAACATGTTTAAAAAATATTTTTTCTGAAAAAATTCAAGATTTAAAAAGAATTTTAAGTTTTTTACAGCCTGTTAAAAACTAACCATTCAGGCATTTGGGTTGCAACTTTACCAAAAGTTGCAGAACTTTATGGAGTACAAGAAAATATTAATTTATGTATACCTGTTATGGGGATTATTTTACGTAAAACATAAAAGATTGTAAGATAACACAAATTTAAAAACATAAATTAAGCCTATTTTTTTACAAATGTATCCATATTTTGAATATCATGCAGACAGACAAGAAACAAAACAATTTACAAAACTATTTATTGAAATTTCCATTCCACTAATAAATATTTTATAACCAGTCCCAATGTTTAAACATTATTTCTTGAGGTTCTCTGTTTAAGTTGGTAACACTGGGAAAAAAAAGTATCCTTCTGTAGACTGCAGTTAATCAGCTGATTTTACTCATTGTTGCCCTGTTTTATTAGTAACAGTGTAAACAGTAAGCACTTTTGCTATAACAGTTTCTGTTAAAATGTTTACTAACAGTGAGTATGCTGATATGCATTTTGTTTATGGGTTTTGTGATGGAAATTCTAGAGCAGCTGTGGTTGAGTATGGTAGAAGGTTTCCCAACAGAACTGTACCTAATAGACAAGTATTTACGGACTTGCACATTCGGTTAAGTGAGACAGGTTCAATTGTCAAAAGTAAACGTGATGGTATAAACCAGACTCCAATTAATTTAGAAGAAAACATTATAGCTTCAGTTCAACAAAGCCCAGGTACCAGTATAAGAAGACTTTCACAGCGTCATCTAGTTTCTTCTTCTAAAACATGGAGAATTCTGAAAAATGAAGGTTTGTATCCATATCCTTTACAGAAAGTCCAGGCTCTTCATCCCGGTGATAATGTCAGAAGGTCTCAATTTTGCAGATGGATACAAGCAAATTGCAGAAAAATAAATACCATATTGTTCACCGACGAGGCTCAGTTCACAAGAAATGGAATTAAAAATTAAAAAAATTGGCACATATGGGCTGTTGAAAATCCGCATGCGACAGTAGAGACCAACTTTCAACAACGATTCTCAGTGAATGTGTGGTGCGGACTAATTGGTGATAAACTTATCGGGCCTTACATTTTGGATGGTGCACTAAACAGTATAACGCACTTGTACGCTTCTTGAGGAAATCCCCTTACAAACCAGGACATCTATGTTTTACCAACATGACGGAGCACCAGCTCATAGAAATGTTGATGTGGTTCGCCTATTAACTGACCGTCATGGAGGCAACATAATTGCACATCAAGGACCCGTGAACTGGCCACCACGATCACCAGACCTGACCCCGATGGATTACTTCCTTTGGGGGTATATGAAAGCGGAAGTTTACAAAATAAAACCTCAAACCAGACAAGAGCTGATTGAGAGAATATTCAACGCTGCCCAAGCTATCAAAGAAAATCCCGCAGTCCTTAGAGCGGCAACGTCTTTCCTATTAAAGCGGGCAAGGATTTGCCGAAATCAAAATGGGGGACATTTTGAAAACCTTTTAGCTAATTGTGCTGTTTTACCAAAAAACGTTGTTTAAAATTGCTGATTGTTTTAAATGTAACTATACCTTTTACAAAATAATAAAATGTAATAATAATGTAAATAATAAAATGCCAATTATAAATTAATCATGAGTTTCATCCGACGTAATAATTTCATCCTGCACAACCCCTGGTTTTCCTTTGGAATTTGTGTTATCTTACAATCTTTTATGTTTTACGTAAAATAATCCCCATAAAAGGTATACATAAATTAATATTTTCTTGTACTCCATAAAGTTCCGCAACTTTTGGTAAAGTTGCAACCCAAATGCCTGAATGGTTAGTTTTTAACAGGCTGTAAAAAACTTAAAATTCTTTTTAAATCTTGAGTTTTTTTTCGGAAAAAGTAGTTTTTAAACATGTTTTTCTCTGCCAGACTTAATATTTTTTCCCAATATCAATTAAATCTCTTTTTTATTTATTATTCTGTCTATCTATGGAAGTTTTGTCAAAATATTGAATCATTTTTAGGGTCTAGAGGTCAAAATGTGGAATAAATACACAAAAAACTAAAAAAATCATATTTTTAGCCATAACTACTAAACAAAGGAGTTTAGGACACATGTTAATATAACATTTTTTTCTTGTTTTTACCCAAGGAACAAGTTCCCGAAGTTTGTCAGGGTTATCGTGAAACACCCTGTATATACAATATAAAACATCTAAAGCTACTTATTAATGTTATTTTTTATCCATTTTATCCTGTTCGAGGAAATTTAACAAATAGATTACCAAGATTTGTACCAATTAGCCCTGAAATATAAAACTACATCCTTTCATTTTATGCTTCATATGACAGCATAGGCGTCATTTCAGCATTCTGATTGGGGGGGCAAGATTTTCATAATATCATACCCCCTCCCCCTTCCTACAAATAAGCCAAACATCTTAAATTTCCCTAAAAACTGTCAATAAAAACTAATTAAGTCTACATTGCGACACTAAGCTGTCCATAAAGTGTGAACTTTTAATATTATCTCACAAACCCATGAAAACAAACCCTAATGCAAGTAAATTTTACTATATAACATGTTTCTACATGTTGAAGGTCATTATTCTCCAGAAACTGCCAGTGGTTACTGTGATGAAAAACACCTTAAGAAATTCAATGGATTTAATTGGTTAATGGATGCCATCGTTGAAATAAAAATACAAAAAATATTGTTTTTATAACTATTTAGTTATTTTTATTGTATATTATTTACAACTCCAAAAATTTTAGTGTCGGATATGTAGACTAAAACTCCATATGCCTACATATGGTAAAACAGATTGTTATATCTTTATCAAAAGTTATTTTTTGATAAAGCACCTTTGCAGTCTGCCGTATAATGCACAAAAATTTCATTTAACTATTGTTGGTTAGTACAGCCACCGTATACATTGCCCATTACATTACCTAAATTGCTACTGAGGACAAGAAAGGTCAGGATAACTAATCAAAAAAAGATAAGTAATGATTTACAAAAACATCTAAAACTTATACATATTTAATACTTGATATGGGTTTTTGTACAAGAACTCCTCCCACAGTTTTCAACAGGTTTTAATGATTTTAGTGCCATTGGATAGAGTTCGGTGTGAAGTTGTTTCTAAAGTAAATTGGTAAATTATCCATTTATAAAGAGAGGACCTACAAGTCCTTAAAGTTCGTAATTTTCCCATTTGATTACCCATCTTGATTTTCAAGTAAATAGCTGTAAAGTGTAAACATCAAACATCAGCAAAAGTACTATTTCTACCTTTTCACACAAAAGAGGTTACGTTTAACCCAGGCAAGGCTCCGCTCTACCTGAGCCCGAACGACGTTACCGAATGCCGCCTCGCGGCCGAAGCGCTAGGTGAGTTTGATGGCCGCAGAGGTTTACGGGAATCGTGTTTTAAAATTAACTAATTAAGATAAAGATTGACTCTTAACTTTTTCCAAAAGAAGAAAGACATAAAGAACTAAATCTCTCTTCTCTGGTTTTAGAATTTTTAAATAAAATTTCTAATTTCAGCTATAACCGTCTAAAATCATCTGTTTTCTCGATTTCTAACTAGTGTTGATGAAATAATTTCCAAAGTGTAACAGAGGAAATTTAGCACCGTCATTGTTCTTTAATATGACACCTTACTTATATAGCTCTAGACTGCATTAAGCAAAAGATAACACGATTCTAAAAAACCCATGCATTTGCATCGGAAAAACAGATGATTTTAGACAATTATAGCTGAAATTAGAAATTTTATTAAAAAATTCTAAAACCAGAGAAGACTTTTAACTTTTAGAAAAATTTAAGAGCCAAGCTCTATCCTAATGAGTTAATTTTAAAACAGGATTCCCGTAAACCTCTGCATCCAACAGAGAACACAACTTTAGAACAAAGTTGTGGGCGTTTCACAAATTGTAGAATTAACACTGAGTGGCCTCAAATGAAAGGTTTTGGCCGAGGGACAAGAGAAAAATAACGGAATGTCCAAAAAGCTATGACGAAATTATAAATAACGTATAAAACGTCCTCCAGAATAAAATCATGGAGATAAAGAACACCACCTTAACATCCTATTGTCTGTTTTACTTTTATTTAAAAACGATGACCATGACGCCAATGATTGAAGACTATCTTTTAATTAATTATAGCCTACTACGTTAAAATTTGTTGTTGCTATTGATAAGAAAACCTAGAAACGCCACTATTTCTTCAACTTATTGATTGTTTATATCGGTGATTGGCTAATCAAGAAAATTGAATGGTTTATAATCCGTATAGTGTAAACGGCTCTGAATTGTATATTGAAAGAAGTTTAATTGTGACTTTGGTACTGGTTGCCGGACACGTTATCTATCTCATTTTCATTATAATTAATAATTGTTATAAATTATTCTTATTCAAATTATTATTTGATGGTTTTTACTTTTTTAAACTTATGCTTTGACTTCGAGATTTGGAGGTAAGTGGTTGAGGACAATGATTTCACTAAACATTGGAATTATTGGGCGAAGCATCGGCATTCAGCTATATGGTTTAATTCTTACTATTTGAATAATTATTTGTAAAGGCAGCTGACCCGACTTCAAAGCCCGTAAGCCACTATAGGTACCGTATTAAAGCTATGCGAATGACCAAGGTATCTTGGTAACGATGGCAAAGTGTATATAGGCCTACAAAAAATGTTAACCAAGAGTTTTTATAGAAAATGTAAATTTCGCTGTTGTATGAAATGAAATTTGTATCAGTATAGTAACTTTGGGCAACAGCTTACACTAGTTATTTCATTAATTCACTGTATTTCTTGGTAAAGCACAAGAACATGTTAGGATAGTTCAGTTAACTGACCATGCCAAATTAAGCCGTCTATATCGCCGCGAATCAAAGTCATTTATTACTTTTGTAATGTCGATTTCTACATATCTTTCTATTGCCTAAAGCCCCAGAGAACACAACCTTTCTTGGCCGATGGTGTTTCTACAATGCATTAAAAAAATTTGAAACTTCATGACACACAGATATACATACAATCAAGGCAACTGTCTCATTCACTTGACGTTGTTGTTGTCCAGCTTCTGACCCGCGCATGCGCCTTTTGGATTAAACTGATGTCTACCGCTAAGCTGCGCTACCTGACACATTGGCGCTCTTCCTGTAGCGGGAACTCTAATGAACTATGGTTATAATGCTTAAAAAATCAACAGACGTGAGATGGGACTTCCTGCCAAAGATAACGATTGCAAAATAAGTCAATTTAAGAGTTTTACATAAATAATTCAAAGTAGACATTTTGTTAAAGTCAAAATATTTCACCACATAACCTAACATTTCAATTTCAATTTTTTTTTAAATCACCGAAATTATTGGGGGGGGCAACTGCCCCCCCTTGCCCCCCCCCCCCAAATGACGCCTATGTATGACAGACAGATATGGGTTAGCTTTATAAACCACTTGCATAAAGTCTGATCAACAAGGGTGAATGGGACAAAACCAGGAGTTTCAAGGCCAGCTGCTATAAACAATACGATGCAAATAAGATACAATGTGTTGATCTTAGATAACTGTGCAGTGAAGCCTATCAGGTTAATGATTTTTAGCCTTATTTTTAGTTGGAGAGTATTGCAATATCTAATAACGATAATGTATAAAAACTAATTTCAATTTTAACATGCTTGCAAATATGGTTGGTGGAATAGAAGTAGGCCTACTATAATGAAGTGAAAATTAAATACTTACAGTACAGAGTTAAAAGAGATTCAACCCACTCACCTGCAAAAAACAATAATTAATTACATATACATATGTAAATGAACGAATGGTGCTTTTGGCTTCTGGGGACCTCAAAATGAAAAAAGTAAAGTGGTCCCAGGCTAAGGTCTTACCATGGCTACTACTGTAATAGGTTCAGTGTATTCCCTATCGGGATATTCGCTAAAAGAAGTAAGCCTATATATGTGATTGCTTTAGGTAGGCCTACCGTAGTAAAAGTTGTGAGACTCTAAATCAAATTCAATGTTGGCAAAAGTACGGTGGACTAACCCAGCTGGTTTCCTCCAGTTAAAAGAAACTAGCACATACAAAAAAAAAGGACACATTAAAATTTGTAGTCACAATAGGACCCAGTTTTGGTATGTTATCCTCCAACTGAAACTCTTTAGATGTGACCATTAATGGTTAGATATGCCAAGGAAGGAATATTTTGTCTTTAGCTATTAGCTTACTTATAAACAATAATGTTATTGTTATAAAAGACACACAACAAGGTGGATGTTACTTCATTACGTAGTGAGTTGGCAAACGTTTGCTCTATGAAGCATATATACGAAGAGAATCAGTGCTAACCCAGTAGGCACTGACATGAGGACTCTAAATTACAGACTATAAAGTGTTACACCTGAGTGAAGTTTCCGCTGACAACACCCACTGGCAACCCTCACTTCCTCTTCTATGAATTAGGTCCACAGTAGACACCACCAATGCACGTTACAGATACCGATACTAGACTTACATCCCTAATTTAAAATGTAATTAAATTTTGATCCTTGTGACCAACTAAAACACACTTAAAAATGACTCCAAAACCTAGAATAATGAGATAGTACTTGTAAATATTCAGGTTTTCAGGCTCTTTTTATAATGAAAAACCTCTTCAGGCATGACGTTTTTCAAACATTATTCTTACTTAGTTTGATTTTAAGCAGAAAATTAAGTGTCTAAATTTGAGTGCAGCCTTCGAAAAAGTCTTCTTTGACATGCTATTTACCACCTAACACTGATAATAAGTTGTAAACAATGTAGAATAGGACCGAAACAAAATGTGATGACCCAGCTTATTTATTAGGTTCAAAACATGGCAAAAAACTTGGTCATTTGGACAATTCTGCACCGCTGCAGCCCACTGAGAGAAACATTCGGTACAAATTAGTAAAGATAATTAGGAAAAAGGTAGGCCTACTGTAAGGAAAACAAATGATTTTTGAACGGTATCAAATAGGCCTAGGCCTACAGTATTAAGTTTTTACTAGGATACAACTCCATCCATTTAAACTTTTTTACAATTTGGATTAGTAGCCTCATATAAGTTACTTGAAAGTTTTTGTACGTATCTCTTGAACTGTGATTTTTATGTATGGAAAGCTAGCACAAGCACCTTTTTAACTCTAATATTATTTCTAACTGGAAAGATTTGGTTGAATTAGGTTAGATTTATATGAAGATTTATCGGCACAGATTTATATGAAGTTCGTAGACTTTTGTAGACATAATTAACACACTTCAAATAATTAGCACTTCATAATTAGCACACTTCAAATGACGTTGAACATAACCATTTGGTCATTTTGACCCTCACATTTACCATTCGATTTAGCATATTTACCATACTAGCTACATTAAAAGAAGCACACATGGTCATTCTGACCATCAATGTTCAATGCTACATAAATTAAGCCAATCGAAATCCGCGGTAAAGAAATGTCGTCAACATTTTTGAGAAAAAAACTTCTGCTCTGGAACTATTTAGGCATAGTATAATTACATTGCTTGTTGGAATTTCGGTTAAGACTATAATGACAGGAAGGCCTTGTGAAGGGGTTTTTTTTTAATAAAAAGGCCCTTTAAATATAAACTTCTTCCAATTCTTGATTGCTCAAAATGACTAAGTTTTGTTTAAAGTCTTAAAATTGTTATATTAATCAATTCATTAAGGCATCAAGGTCTCCAAGTAAACAAAAAACTCATTGCTATACCGGTACTATTATATTTTTGGCTACACAAGGCTCAGTACTACCTACACCAGTTGTCAAATCAACATTTATTGCGAAAATCATAAAAAAGGCGGGAAATAATGGCACGGAACGCGCTTGACATTCGCACCACGCATTGCAGCGGCAGTGTTAAGTTTGTTTTAAATAACGTTTAAATTGTAAGTTTTCATATTACATTATGGAATATATAAATATGTTTCTTAAAGAAATAACGTACAACCTAAACTATTCATACTCTCTCTAACAGTAACTTAAATGACTTTTTTCCAACAACCCAGAATTCTCACGAACCTGGATACAGTTCAGTCCACATTAACTAGTCCAGGTTCGCGAAACTCTTCTACTGAAATTTGTTTTAAGTTATTCACATAAAATAGGCCCTACTGTAGTGATTGGAGTGTTATATAAAATCTTAAAACCTATTTCAACCACAACAAGAAACACACCTTGTCATACAGTACAGAAATAAGTTTTGCAAAATGTAATAACCTACGCAGTGGTTCCCAACAGGTGGTCCGCGGATCCCTGGGGGTCCGCAAGCCATGCCAGAGGGGACCGCAAGATATGGTTGAAAATTGGAATAAAAATTTATATTTGTTCAGTAGGTAACAGATTTAAGTTTTTCAGCTTTCTTAGCGCTTTAGCGAATGCTAACTCTTGCATCTGGTTTTATTCAGCAACCAATGCTAGCACACTGTAACGCCGCCAAAGGAACTAGATGGAAGAATATTTTTGATATATATGCCTGTCTATAGAATGCGCACACAGCCTGCTTGCAGCCGACAAGTGAGCCAACTCACATTTTAGACAGTCGGCTATTTATTTTTGATGTATTGTTAGTGCAGACTGTGTTCTTTACATAGGCATGATGAATTCGTACACAGAGAAATCGGCAAATGCAAAAAATCGGTTATGAGCTTGGGGTGACAATATTTTAACTCCTGGCTCAGACTAAATATTTACTGGCCTCAATTCATCTGTAGTGAAATGTTTTACGTGATAGCCTATCAAAATACGATGGTTCATTATATTCACCGTATGGATATAGAGTAAGCGGCGTATTGGCCGTATGGACTGAATTGTCGAGTCTCTGATCTTTTTCAATTTTTTGTCATTACTAGGCCAATTTTAATTGGATTATAGAACTATTGGGGATAGGAATACTTCGAGAACTTTTCAATCACACTGCTCTCAATCTCAATCACTTATCACGTAATTTAATTCCAGCAGTTTTATAAAACAGTTGCCTTTAAAGCTTTATCTTTTCGTGGAAATTTACAGTACGCACACGGTAATTAAGAAATGGATTGTTCGTTTGATAGGCCCATACAGATGAAGAAGAAGATAATGCATTTGATACTAAATGTACTGATGGGGACACTCTTTATTTCCACAAAAACCGTGACTTTCGTACTACCGTTTACTTATTTTCTTACATATTTTGAACAAAAATAACACAGGAAAAATTGAACACAAATTTTAAGATCCGACTTTTTTCAAAATGGTAAACTTTATTCCTAAAACAATTGAAAATAAAATAAACTCTTATTTTGGCTCTTTTCATGTCATTGGTACTGTGATATGGCAACACACCGACCATGTATTGTAAGCTCATTATAATTAAGAGGGGGGTTGATGAGAACATTAGTAAAAGGTTTAAGAATTTGCGTGGGGGGGTCCTTGTCTTAGAGTGACTAGATGAGGGGGTCCTTGGAAAAATTTTGTTGGAAATCCCTGACCTCCTACAGTAAAGGGTACAAATTACGGTTGTGGCCTGCTCTAAACTTAATGTACGCCTACTCAAGGCGTAATCTATATTGGTACATTGACAGATGTGAGTCAATTCCAAAAAGGGGTTTGGGCCTAATACAATGCTCTAGATGTACAAAGCTAAGGCTATTGCAAGAATTTCAACAGTGCACTCTCGTTCATCGGAACTAATGTGGCGGATGGCCAGTTCTGATGTCAAAAAATTCTGAGTACTGTAAGGTAGGCCTAAGACAAGTGGAGTCTGTAGTAAGTTATTGTTTTTCCCTTTACGGCAAACAGTTATGGTTATTCTCTATTGTTCATGAGATAACACAAATGATTTTCTATAAATAAGATAGCCTAGGCCTACTGAAACTTCGAGCATTGTAACAATAAACCTATTGAAATAGAAACAATGCAACATTACAATTTAGTTATATCATGTAAAATATTTATTATCATGTAATTACTGTATTCATACCTTGTGTATTCTTAACAAGGTAAATAATGGCCATCCCCCAAGGCTGGGGACATGGTCAAGAAACAAATTTTTCCACAATTGACATTGGTGATTCCCTACTATCCATGATCCGAGTGGTGAATTTTGGAATGCCACTTCCAGCTGCCAGGGCTGTATTCTTGTAAAAGTTCATGTACAGTACAACCTCAATAGTTCGACACTTTGTGGACTTAGAGAGTGTCGAACTATCGAAATGTCGAACTATAGGGAGTATATGGGAAATTTTAACACTGGGAGTATAAAAATCATAATTTGAATTTAGGAAACACTAAATTTCAATGAAACCATAACTTAATTTAACTTTAACATAAACAACATTCAAATCTTTCACCAATTTGTTTACATTTTCACCTTTGTCAGGCTCCAACATCGACACTATCGGTCATTATTAACATGTTGAGCTGTCATGGACCTTGTCGAACTATCGAGAGTCGAACTTTTGAGGTTCTACTGTATTATTAGGCTATTATGTAAAGTGGCTTTGCCGTTGAAATGAACAAATAAATAAATAAAGCAGGTGTACTGCAACACAGATGTATTGCGAGAGTATTAATGAATTGGAGACTGAAGGCTCTAAAACGTATTTAAATTATTTTGGTAGGAACAAATATTATAATAGGCTAATATCCGGACCATCAGTTCTGATGAAGCGGAGTTCCAATGTCACTGAGTTGGATGAACGAGTGTGTACTGCACTAGCAATCAAACCTGGCCTATATCCATGCAGTTAATAAAAAGTCTTACATGTCATGAACTTCATTTTAAATACTTCCCTTGGGCCTAAGGGCCTATAAGTGTAGGGGCCTAGGACTAATACTGAATTGAGTGAAGAGCAGTTAGCCTACTTTTCAGTTGTACATGCCTTGCAGTCGAGATGTTCCTATTTTATAAAAATTAGGCTTTCAGGTTCCTGTTATTGTTTGATTGAAAGATTTTATATCTCTATGAGGTTAGCCAAATAAGAGCACTGTCATACAAAAATCTAACTGCATATAGGTAGCCCTAACATAACATTAATGTGAAGACTATTCCTAAGTTTATTCTGTAACTAAATTTACTGGTAAAAGGCATATTATGTACTAAAACATGACGGTTTTACTTAGCCAATTACTATTGCTATGTCTAATGAAAAATCATTACTAACCTTCAATGCAGACGACATGATCCCTAATTTGCTGAGCAATCAAAGTGTCAGGTATGAGTTCTATCAAATCATAAATCGCATAAATTGAGGGATGAACACTCTCAAATCTCTGTATCTCCTGACGAATAGCCGCTGAATTGTTCATGAACGATTGAATCTGTCTTGAATTCATATTAGCGGTAATTCTTACTTAAACCACACATCTTTTCTAACAACACTTCACTAAACTTAGGTTTCAAACTTTTAACCTAAAAAGACACTTTTACACAATTATTACAAAAACACTTCACAACCGATTCCATTATAATTTTTGGTCGGAATTGAATCCACAATTTTTTGTCGAAAAAAAATCACGCTAATTATGCGCATTTTTAATGTGACAACTATTTACTAATAATAACAACAATCCATAGCCAAACATACGACACGTACAGAAGGAAGAAAGATGACACTGACACTGACAGAGTTCCAATTCCATCTTCCATGTTTCACATCTCCATGTCCATGTACTTGGCTGAAGCTGGCTGACGAGAAACAAATTTTCCCACAATTGGCATTGGTGATTCCCTACTATAGTCATATTATATCATACGAAAAATATCTTCATTTAATAGAAATATTATACAAATATGATTTCAGTGACAACAAATTCCATTTTACTTTTTGGTAGGAACTTATAATAAAAAAAATAAAAAACATATTATGCATATTATGCGCATTTATTTGCTTTGGCGCTTAAAAGCTGACATGCTCTTTGAGTTTGTTCGTCTTGCTTTTTTGCATTTTTCAATCATACTATGGCAAGGGCTTTGGGGGGAACTATGTCTGTATATACAAATCAATATATATATATATATATATATATATATATATATATATATATATATATATATATATATATATATACATATACACATAGGGTGAATGCACCAGTTACCGACTACTTAATAAATACTTATAAGTAATCAAAGTTACACTTACAAAAAACCACAGCTAAGGTGAGAACCAGGACTAACATTGTGCATCACCTTGCTGGCTCCACATGGGGAGCTAACGCAAAAGTTCTGCGAACCACTGCTCTGTCATTGGTTATTCAACTACTGAGTATTGCGCTCCCGTGTGGTTAAATAGTGTGCATGTTAGAGAGATCGACGTCCAGCTAAACAGGACCATGAGAGCCATTAGTGGTACACTCATGGCAACCTCTGTACCCAGGCTCCCGGTGCTGTGTATATCGCTCCTCCTGAAATAAGACGAAGGGATGCACTCATTAGGGAATATACTAAGATCTTATCTGCTCCACAGCTGTCCATCAATGATTACCTATCCTAGAATGCGGGCCGATTGAGGTCCCAAAAACCACCTCTACAGCCTCCCAGTTGATGGACACAAACTTCACCATCCATACCGACTGGACTTCCTCCTGGGACACTTTTCAAGGTCGGAACCACTTCTTGATAGTTGACCCGACCGTAGCGGTAGGTGGTATGAATCTTCCTCGGAAGCAGTGGAATATACTCAATTGTTTCCTCACTGGAGTGGAAAGATGTAATTATTGGAAGTACAAATGGGGAATGACACAAGACCAGTCATGCGACTGTGGAGCAGAGTATCAAACTATGGAGCACATAATCGCAGAGTGCCCACTGAGTGCTTTCCTCGAAGGATTGACCGGTATGCAAAGCTCAAGTGAAGCTGGCTGCATTGGCTTAGCGCCCTGGATTTAGCTCTATAAAGAGAGATCTAATTTTTATTTTAGTGTCTTTATCATCTTCTCTCTTTAATTCTTCTGACTTAAACAGTCAATTCAACTCTATACCAAATGAAAAACCCTTTCAAGAGTTAAATAGTAAACTTAACGATGCTTTGAAAGCCAAAAACCTTCTCTCCTGTGAACTAAGAAAACTCCAAGACCTTGCAAACCGACAAAAGCAAATGATCGCTGAAAATGGTTGGATGATTCTATCATTAAATCATATTTTTTGGCGCTCAACGAGAGTACTAAAGCTGTTTCCTCTAGAACACTATTTGTGACCCCGAACATTAGCGAACTTATAAAACATGGTTCCCCTGATGTGGTTAATGAGCAGCTCACCTCTTTTAATTTTAAATCCTGTAAATATGCATTTTTCAGCGTGAACAACAATGAAACTCTTGAGTGGAATAATAGCATTGGAAATGGCTCTCATTGGAGTCTTTTATTTGTAGACATTGTAAAAAACAAAGCCTTTCACTTAGACTCTCTATGTGACTTAAACCTAATGTATGCTGTTCATTTAGCTAATAAATTGGGTATCAGTAAGGAAAGTGTTCTGCCGGTAACTTGTGAAAAACAAAACAATTCCTTTGAGTGTGGACTGAATGTAATCTTAAATGCAAAGGTTGTATTAAACTGTTACTGTTCAAATGCAAATAAAAGTAGCATGGATTTTTGTGAATGGTATAGGTCTTTCTATAACGAACAAGATGATACTTGTAGCTTAGACAATGGATCCTCCAGTCAGTCTGTAAATGCAAAAACGAATCAAACGTCACCCCTAATCTTAAAAAGAGTCGACTCTGATTCTTGGAGGGTAGTTAAGCATCACAAGAAGTCCAAAATTACCAAATCCTTGCCTGTCTCTCCTCACAACGAAGTTGTTAATAGCAATAGGTATTCTGTACTGAGTACCTTGCAGTCTGAGACTGAATCGGACAAAATTCCTATGCCAGCAAATGTTCCCCCTAAAACCAGTCCCCCTAAAACCAGTCCCCCTAAAGCCAGTCCCTATAGAAAACCACGTAACCTTACCCCTATGATTAGTGTTTTTAGTGACAGCCATGGACGCTCTCTCTCTGGTATCTTAAGAAGCAAATTGAACAACCAATGTCAAGTATCTAGCTTTGTAAAGCCTGGAGCTAAAATGGAGTACGTCCTGGAAGGAGTAAGTGATTGTTTAAAACATTGTGGTAAAGAGGATTCTATTGTAATAATGGGGGGTACAAATAATGTTGATGTAAGCGGACACTGTAATGATGTTGTAACTTCAGTGACTAAGGTCCTGGATGTGATTTCGAATTTGAAAGTCCTTCTTATTGGACTTCCTCCTAGACATGATATTCCACTCTTGAATGAAACAATCTCAGCTATCAACAATAAACTTCGATCTCTAACTTTAGCTTATGACAACGTAACCTATGTCCCTCTTGATTCAATTACCCGCCCCTATTTTACCAGCCATGGCCTTCATTTAAACTCGAAAGGAAAAGAAAAGTTAGCAGATCTTCTTCTTTGTTATCTGACGTTTCCTCAATCCGTTGCTGCAAGTGGCTGTATCCCTTCTTCAAATTGTCGCAAAAAATCCCAGGATACTACATCCTCCAACGTTTTACCTAATCCATCTCAAGCTGATAACAAACCTAAAAAAGCCTATTCCAACCAACCCAAACACTCTTCCCGTAATCGCACCATAACTAACAGTAATTTTTTAGGAGAAGCACGAAAACCTGTGGGGGTCCCGTGGGGGCAATACCTCAAGGAGGTGTAGGAAGCCAAGTGGGAGGATACCTAACATTCTCTCATCAAAATATAAGAGGCCTCTTTAGTAAGACCGAAGAATTGGACATATTTCTTGATGACGAAAGACCTGATATATTATGTATGACTGAACATAATTTAAAGCTGTTCCAGATAACTAGCTTAAATATAGAAGGTTATGATTACATTACATCATTTTGCAGATCAAACATGATTAAAGGAGGGGTGGGAATTTGGAGTAAAAACAACATGCAGATACAATATGTAAGCCTCTCAGCTGCGAGCAATATTGTGTGGAGGGTGTTTGTGAATTTGCAGCTGCTTGTGTCACCCTCAGTCCTACAGAAAAATGTCTATTGATTGCGGTGTATAGACCCCCTGGTAATCAGCACGACTTATTCTTTGACAAAATCTCACAAGTTATTGATAATCTCTATAAAAGACAATCAAAGATTATAATTATGGGGGACTTTAACATTAATCTATCCGAAGACTCCCTTCGTACTACCAAGTATAATGCTGTTTTGAGATGTTATGGGTTGTCAAATATTGTCAAAAGTTATACTAGAGAGGCATTGGGCTCAAAAACACTAATTGACCATGTCCTTACAAATTGTCCATCTCTCAAAGGCACTGTTGTTGTTTCGGCACTATCTGACCATCATGCACAGTCAGTCCTAATTCCATGCTCTGTTACCAGTAATACCTCCAAAAAGACAAAAAAAATTTAGTAGGAATTTTGGAGATGCTAACCAAAGGGTATTTAAATATCTATTATCCAAGGAAAATTGGGAAGAAATGATGGTAACCGATGAGTTGGATGGAAAGTTCGAAGCATTTTACAGTCAGTTGAAATATGTTTTTGATCTGGCATTTCCTGTCAAACCCTCAGTTGTTAAAGTATCAAAAAATATGAAATTTACCCTGAATCAAGATTTATTAAATGTCAAAGCCGAGTTATTTTCCTTATATATAAAAACAAAAGATCTCCAATCATCTCACCCTCTTAGACAGTATTATTTGCAACTAAAGAGCAATTATCGCAAGATGATAAGACAAGCTAAATCAGACGCTATGCTTGATAAAATCAAAACAGCTGAAAATAAGCCTAAAACAATCTGGAATATCATTAACAACAATAAAGCCTCCAAGAAAAAAAGGACTGATCATACAATATGTCTGAATGACGAAAGTGGAGACATTACAGACCCCTCAGTAGTGACCGAAATGTTTAATAATTTCTTTCTTGACATTACAAGGAAAGTTGACGTGTTTGAAAAAGACAAACATACTAAAGCAAAAAAAGTATTGAGCAACTCATTTTTCTTGTTTCCGACGACGCCTTTAGAAATTAAAGAAATAATTCAACAAATCAAAAGTAAACTAAGTTCTGGAGCCGATGACATTCCTCCAAAGATATTAAAAGATTTTTCTGATTTCCTTGCATTCCCTCTATCACATCTCATTAACCATTCTTTTAGTCATGGACAGTTTCCAAGCGCACTTAAAATAGCAAGAGTGAGGCCTATCTATAAGAAGGGAGATGAGAAGATATGTGATAATTATAGACCCATCTCCATACTACCATCTCTGTCCAAAGTTTATGAGAAGGTAGTTATGGAGAGACTATGGGATTTTTTGAACACGAACCATATCATATTTGAGGATCAGCATGGTTTTGTCAAAAGTAAAAATACCACCAGTGCAATGTTTTCATTAATAAATCACATAGTTACAAAGTTAGACTCCAAGCACCACTCACTCGGCATCTTCTTCGACCTTAGTAAGGCGTTTGACCTGGTAGACCACGACCTTTTAATATCTAAGCTCAACAACATGGGAATCCGAGGGGTGGCCTCCAATTGGTTCCTCTCGTTTCTTACAGGACGAAGGCAATACGTGGAAATAACAGCCAAAGATCAAAATGGGTGTTTAATGCAGTTTAGATCTACGGATGGATGAGTAGTTACGAGGGGTGTCCCCCAGGGATCCGTTCTGGGACCCGTGCTTTTCCTACTTTTCATTAACGACCTTCCCACTAACATAACTGAGGCAAAAGTGTGTCTTTTTGCCGATGATACTTCCTTAGCCCTATCAAGCCCCTCCCTTCAGTCACTTGAACAGAAAGCATACATTGAGGCAAACAAATTGGTCCAGTGGTTTGATGACAATCTGCTGAAAATAAATACGGGAAAAACACATCTAATTAATTTCTGCATTTCAAACAGAAGTTCACAAGACCCAAATTTATCAGTTCTTCTTGATCAAACCATAATAGAGCCTTCCAATTCAACAAAGTTCCTTGGTATTTTTCTTGATCACAACCTGAACTTCAACCTGCATATCGAACATATAATTAAAAGAGTGAGTGTTGGGGTTTTTGTCCTACGCACTCTAGCCAAAACTGCCTCGACAGATGTTCTTATATCCGCTTACTACGGACTTATTTATCCATTTCTGTCTTATGCTGTGTCCATTTGGGGAGCTGAGAATCAGAGAACAATATTTCTTTTTAAAATTCAAAAAAAGGCAATTAGGACAATATTTTCACTAAAAAAAAAGACAATCATGTAGAGATGTATTCCATTCTTCTGCTATCTTAACGTTTCCATCTTTATACATTCTTGAAACATTATCTTTCGTAAAACAAAACTTTTCTCAATTCCATAATAACCTAAATCTCGGTATTTATCTCTTACGCTCCACAAACAATTGCCAAATTCCCAAACACTCCACTTCTTTCTTCCAAAACCACTTGTTGTATAACGGCATCAAGTTATACAATTGTCTCCCTCTTAGGCTGAAGTTAGAGTCAGATCACTCTAAATTTAAGAAACTGCTGAAGAGCATGTTGATAGAGAAAACTTATTACAGTGTCCGAGATTTCCTGACTGGGGGATAAAAGGTACAAGATATTGTTTGTTTTCTACAATAAGTAATTTTAAGTTTTTTTTTCTGAGTATTTATTTGTGAATATAAATTTGTACTCATTATGAAATCTTGACCTTGCCAATGCAAATTGTAATTTGTTGATTCTGGCAAATAAATGACTTATGACTTATGACTTATGTAGTTTTTTACGTATACTGAGTCAGGTGCTCTGCACCGCAGAATTTATTTTCTTATTCTTAAACCTTGGTGGCTGGCTAAATGAGCCATACGATATATCCGATATATAACCACACCGTAATATCCGACCACTGGCCGGTTACTGGTGCAAATACTGGTTTGCGGTTATTGGCGCAGTCAACTAAACAGTGCGTGTTACCACGGCCATCTCTAGTACAAGGCCATGGCGAGCGAGAAGTGGCAACGTTGCACTCGGGGTATTCGGCGCTCTGCCAGTAGCGTTGCAGTAAATGGAGGAAGTCGTGCGCCGTTAATTTTAATTTCCTATATTGTAATATTTAATTAAAAAAAATATTTCAAAAAAATATTTAAGTTTTCCCAGTGACAAGAACATTAATTATATATTTACCTTGGTTTTAGGCCTTTTGTTCTTGTAGAGAATTGTAACCCTATGTTCATTTCTCCACGTGTGTGGCATCATTAGGGGTATCACTAAAATATAGTGTAAAATGTAATTCTAGTGATACCCCTGATGATGCCACTCACGTGGCGAAATTTACATAGGGTTACAATTCTCTACAAGAACAAGGCCTAAAACCAAGGAAAATGAAAAATATAGCTTTAGCCTCTATGGTAATTTAGAGGAAGAGCCAAACTTACTATAATTAGCAGCCACAAAACTCGCTGCTGTGGTCTATTCACATTGGTGTATAGTCAATGTTAGAACCAAGAATGCCTATACTATACACTTCAACTCAAGAGAGAGCCACAAAAAGACGACTTTGCATAAATAAAATTTCCCATAGAATTGTACCAAAAGAGCCACAATTATGTTGAAAAGATATTAAAAGTTAAAGAGAACTTATGATGGTTTTGTTTAAAAAAATTGGAAAATGTGACAAAAATTTGGTTTTTCAAACGTTGAAGACACTTCTCATTTTGATAGAAACCAAATTGTTTATATTTTAAAACCTATTATGTTAAGTAGGTCTAGCACAAAAAGGCAAAATCTTCCGTATCTTTTGTCATAAATTTATCCTAGTTATAGACATTAGTTACATGTTAATTAAACAATGATTTCATTACATTATAGGACTATTACAATCCATTTCATAGTTAATATTGAAGACAAGTTCAGTATTAAACTCTATCTGAGCAGGCCTGATAAACAATTTTTTACTTTTAAACCTAAATTTGTATATATCTTGCTTCTTCAACTATAATTTAAACATAATGTGTTGAACATATTCGTAAAACAATTAAAGTCAATATATTAACTCAGTAAAATATATGACAAGTTCTGCCGCAAAAGTGCATGAACTTTGCTTTGTGAGTTAAGAAAATAAACCTGCTTGGTTTGTTACTTTTAAAGTTAGTTTTAAGTGACCTGGCGAATTGTGTCCCCATTGAACGGCTCAATAAAATCTTTGACAAAGGGTTACGAAGAATATTCAAAACAAATATGTTATTATCTCTAGAATATTGGATTACACAATTAATTGTTGTGTGTGACCCATAGTTGGTTTTGAATTTGTGAGTTTTTATTTTCCTATTGGGGTTTTTAGTTTTTTTGTCCAGCTGCATAGTAATTATTTTTCTTGTGGCTTTAGATCAAATTCCTAACTTGATATTGTATTTCTAGCCCAAGCAATTTGTCTTCCGGGCTTAAATAAGTTATTCACTCTACAGGGTCTTCGATGGGTACACTAAGGCTTTTATCTGTCTTATTCAATGGAGTGAAGGTAGTGGTAGGTTTCATAACTGGATTGGACCAGTTTGCTTTGCATAACTTCCCGATTGATACTGCGTTTAGTTTATTTTTACTGAGCAAACAATGAATATCATAAATTGGTTTACAAAACAGAGTGACCAGTCGATCAATGTGCACCATGGGGTGTGCTGCTATGAATATAAATTTGACTTGGATATACCGGTACCAACCACACAAATTAAAGCTCTATTCCGTACTCATATAAACAAATTACAATTTAATAAATGTAAAAAAGAAATTAATATCACACATTGAAAATTGCATTGATAAACTTTACCCACGAAAAAAAAAAACAATATCCAACTATTAGTTTGTAGGCTATTTCATTATGACTGGGCAAAAACTGTTAGAAGTAATCGACATGAATTCAACGATCATTCTCTGTTCAGCCTTGGAAGCGCAAGCGAAATCTTCAATATTAATATAAATAAAGCTACGAAACCATCATAGATACACTTGAACCGTTTCTAGACAAAATGCGCAGTAACCCATCAATAGAACTAAGATTTTGGTCGCTGGAGCTCAAACAACCACAAAATGTTCCTTAAAAAGACTATAGTCTTTACATATATGTAATCAGTTTTTAGGGTTATAAGAAGGACATAGATTCAAATTTCATAGGACCAAAATTGTGAATCGTGTGAAGATTTTTCCAAAACATCCCACAGATTCTCTCATAGAAACCACCGCTTGGCTAATATAGCTCTGAGTTAGACAACAAATCCCTTAGTCGTCTTAAAAAAGATTTTGACGTTTAGTAGGGGGGGGGGGGGGGTGAAATAGTGCAACACCAAAATTAATGGCTTATTCATAGACAAAAATAATAAAACAAAAAACATCTCAAGATGTGACACACCTTTCGTCAGTGGCCCGGGGAAATCTGTCCCATCTCCCCCCTCCCCCCCCACATGGCGGCCCTGTAAAGTACTGTAGAATCAGAATTACTATCATTGACTAAGGATCCTATGATAGTATCAATAGTCAATGATTACTACTGTATCAATCAACATTATTTGCAATGCATGTGAAAAGATCCAGCAAATATGAGCAACCCAAAACGATTATCGCAATATTTAGGTTGTGTCTCAGAGTTCATGGTTTTCTTTATATACATATAAAATAATCAGTCATCCTAGATAAATATCAGTGAGTTATAGGAAATGTAAAGCTCAAATCTCGAAAATGAAATTGGAGCGCACTCCCAGCAATATCATTTACTATGCGACCTCATAATTTTAAGCTGCATAACAAAAAATTAAGCCTGATACAACACTCATGGTTGGTGTAGTAAAAAAGCGGGTGGTATCAAGGAACGAAGGAACTCTTCCGCTTCCGCTATTGAATGAGATCCACTACCGGCATTTGAAACTGAAATCGTCATATCCAGTGTAAAGTGGTTATTTTGAAAACGAAACAGTTTTCCATTTTCAGTTTTTGTTTTATTCTTAGATCCTGTACTGAGAATGACATTCACTGGTAAGTTATTTATTATCTAATTTGTTGTAGGCCTAGGTATTAAAATGTAGCATGGTAAAACGTTCCTATTCGACTGCTTTTATGACAAGTTTGCTGAAACACCTTAAACAAAGCTCTTTTTCAGCAAGTTTTCATTATTAATTAGGACTTGGGCATTCTAAGAAAATATCACTCATAAGTTATCACTAATCTGATATTATTAGTAATGTTGATGCACATTTTACTTTCAGTGAGTAAAAACTTAATAGGCCTAGCCTATGTGATGCCTGATATAGGCTAAGTTAGACCTAGGCCTAATTCAAGCACCATAATTAATCTAAACAAGGCACATTATGCCCATATCCACTGGGTGGCTCTAGGTCTGAATAAACAGCTTGCTTTGCACTCATAAACTGTTATTTCATTAGCCCAAGCCTAAGTTATTTTGTAGGCCTACAAATGGTATAAGTTATTCTTTTTACCTCAAAACACATCAAATAGTCGTACCTGGCCTAAGCCAGTGTCCTTTGTTTTTATTTCCCATAACAATTTTGCTTGCTCTCAAAACAGGTTAGGGTAGGCCTACAATGCCCTCCTGTTAAGGATGGGACTAAGTTACCCAATTAACTTAACGATTTTGGTGCTGTACAAATATTATCACAACTTAAGAAAATTGCTGGGATTTCCATGAGGACAGAGGCGAGTTCATGACAAAACAATCCATAAAAAAATAAATTGTTAACCCAAAAGTGCTGGAGTATTCTACAATGTTTAGGTCCGCAATATCAACATTGGTGACTAGCCGATATATGGATTCAAAATTTTCCTATGAAAGACGAGATCTGATATAGCAGAAAACTTTTCATGAAAAATCCATGATCCGATATATTTTACGGTATTATATCACTGAAAGGGTTAAATGTATCTCCTCAAACATTTAATGTTTTAGACCCTGCAAGCATTACACATTTGACTAGGTTTTGCAGAATTTTAAATAAAATTCAATCAGCTAAATATATAATTTGATGACATGTGACTCTAAAACTAACTATGCCTAAGTTATCAATACGAATCTTTTTATCATCCGTTACTTTAGGGTAGGACTAAAATAAAAAAATTGTATTAAAATTGGAATAAAAGCTTTTTATTATGTAAAAATAAAAAATCTGAAAATTTGTTGTAACTTGCAGTTTTCTGGAATATTTTAGACACATGATCAAAATTAAAAGATGCCTATAAGTTTTAGATATACCTAGGTAGGCCTACATTTCTTTTTGGAAATTCATGGTTAACAAGAAAATATACCGTACAATCATTATAGGCAATAAGCATCTGACAAGTATTTAAGACGAAAAAACAAAACCAAAATGTATCATTATGTTAGGCTTAGTAACCTCAATCCCATAAAACATGGGTGAAATCACTTTACTTAATAATAACAAATGTAATTAATTATACATTTTTAAAATTTTAACTAAATATATATTGCGGTGAATATGAGGTTAACATCTGACAACCAATATTTTGTTATAAGTCGCCAATAGCATTTAACCATTTTAATGCATTTAATTTGTTTAATGCATTTTAAGATAGCCTTGAATCTCCTGTTTACAATGTACATAGAATTCTAATTGTACAGGAGAACCTCCCTTGTGCGACCTCTTGATAACCGACTCTTCCCGATGTCTGACCTAGTGTCCGAACGTCTATCTGTGATTACCGTGCTTCTGTTGTTTCTAAACCTGTCAAAACATGAAACAATTTGTTATTTGTAGAGATAATTATGTATATTTTGTGATTTCTCAATAATTATACATATTTTGATGGTTCAATTAATGTGTTAACGGTACAGTACAATAAAGTTTTATTACAATACTAGGCCTAGGGCCAGCCATAAATTACGTAATCGCTTTTTGGCCATTTTTGGATCCCTCCCCTAAAATCATCCTTCCATCATAATTTGTATCTGGATGCATCTCGCTGGCCTAACGGTTAGCGTCTTTGACTTTGGTTCAAGAGGTCACGGGTTCAATTCCCTTGCAGGTGCCATGGTCATTCACCCCGCCCCGCTCCTGCCATTCCTTATCACTTCCTTTCCCATTGCCTCAATAAAGCAAGAAAACATATAATGCTCAGTTCACGTTGTATTAATTTTTTTAACCTTTAACATTTTATTACTTGTTTACATACATCCTTATTCTACGTACCTTGGTTTCACGATGAACGCTACCTGATAAATAAAAACATTGACCAATCAAATCTGAATATACCTTTAGAAATAAAGCCAAAATGACTTTCTTAATGGAAAAATAAACTATATAAACTAAACTATAAAAAAATAGTTTAATGTATTTTCTTTGATATTATTTTATAGCAGGTAAATTGTGTACGAATTTAGCATTGTTTTACAGTCAAAATTTAATATAAAACACCATTTTTAAATGATGTCATATCAAAGCAGACCCCCCCCCCCTCCTTGCACATCACCCTACCGTCATTTCAGTCTAGACCACCCAACCCCCTTTTTTCAGATGACGTAATTTATAAACGGCCCCCTAGCTGTTTTTCTGTCTAGGAAATGTGTTCATTTGCTCCTCCCAATATCCAACTTTTTGGTCGTTCTGACCATGGTCGTCCTGTCATGGTCGCATATCAGGGGGTTCCACTGTAAGACTGAACTGGAGAAAGCTTAAATTGATTCTGTAAATGTTACATAAACTTACCGGGTCGGAGGCCGGAAACTACATTACCTATTAAAAAAAAAAAACAAAAAAAACCAAGAGTGTACACAAACGCTTTTAGGGCAAGCGGTCCAAACCTCTCAAATTCAGTTGTCATCCCGGGAATCAAACCTGTGACCTCTTGAACTGAAGTCCAAGACGCTACCCGTTAGGCTAGCAAGACACCTGACACCTATTTGCTACTGTCCTCAAACGCACAGCACAGCTAAGGAACGCTACTCTGAGATGTCCGAGTTTGAGTCTTGGTGGCCTCTTCCTCAGATACTCCATTTTGGTTGCTACTCTTTAGTCAGTCAACGGAAATTCCACTCTCTCACTGCGGCCACCGAAAACCCTGGATAAGCCCCTCACGACCTCAGCTGTTAACTATACACATAATAATAATGTAGAGATATTTATTTTTATTATTCAATCATCTCATCTGGGGGCGGCGTCCGGTAGGCTTTATGGGAGAGTCGCCACTGACCTCATTTCAACAAAGACCCTTATGTCTGCTTCAACCATGTATCCTGCCTCCCTGACCACTGCCTTGAGGACTATTTATTATTCAAACTTGTTAGAGCCCTTTCCCACCAGAGAAAAACATCTCAATTCAGAAACGGCCTCACACACCATTTTAAGGAAGGGTTTTGGAAGGTTATTGAATAGTTAGATGTATTCGGTAATAAATGATTGATAGTTAAATTTATTGAATCATATCATCAATAACCTGTAAAGTGAAATTATATTCAGGAGTTCTTGATTGTTCTACCGAATATTTGTCAGCTAGGATAAAAACTTAACCACAAAACCCATTTAAGTGATAATTTATTTATATTTATTTTTTTATTTATTAGTTTCAGATTTCTGGCTGAAGTATATTATATTTACATGCTGCCTTCTCCTACTAACGTTGGTTTGTTGCTGCATTAATAAAGTAAGTAAAATTACTTATTTATGCTGTTTTAAAGTTAAAATACAGGGTGTATATAAAAAACTAACCAAATTCAAAAGTGTTTATTAAATAACTTATAATAATTACTCACATTCTATGGGTAAGTTCCTAAGTTTTTTAACATTAATAAAGCTCATTATATTAGGACACTGTGTCCTAGGACATCGTGTCCTGGCCACTTGATTAACATAGAATGGAATGAGAGCTACTACATTAGCGCGACACTGTGTTTGTGAACTAAAAGAACATGAAACACCGGTGTTACACTGTTGCCACGTGGCCGAAACTCAAGTGTCTTTGGACGCTCAAAAAACATTGACTCAAATAGGAGCTATTATACTAGGACGCTGTGATCTATTCATTAATATAACCTAGTTAGCATAGAATTTATAAGAAAAGATCTTTGTATTTATGTAGCATAAAATTCTGTACGAGTAAATTGACAAAGAAAAATGGTAAGGCTAACACTTGGATAATAAAACAGTTTATACAAGAATAATTCTATTTAAGCTAATCTATTCTATATTTTACAAGTGACTTATTATGCCTAAAACCAATGCAAAATATATATTTTTTAAACGTAACAGGAAATCTTATCTCAATTGTATTGTTTTTGTATTTATTTTCTATGAACTCCTAGGCCCGTTTAGTCTTTCGCCGGGACCCTATAGTGTCCGTGGTCACATAGCCATCGGGATACCGCGCACAGCACCACACCGTGGCCGTTACACAATGTCCTTGTTGGAGGACACATTGTCCTAGTGTAGGGGCCTCACAGTTCAATATGAGTACTCCTCATTTTCCTTCATATATAAAAGTGAAGATTACGATTTAAAAATTTTTACAGTCAAGCGTTGAAAATTAAATCAAAATAATTTCCATAATAACCCTCTCATAAAGGTGTGTAAGGTTGTTTTATGCTACCACCAAGAAGATACATCTGGTTGAGTAGGCCAAATGTGTAACAGGGCTATGATGACCCTGGGCTTAGTCTGTTAAGTTCTTCTGATCCTGATATGATGAGCATCATACATAGGCGTCATTTGGGGGGGGGGGGGGGGCAAGGGGGGGCAGTTGCCGCCCCAATAATTTCGGTGATTTTTAAAAATTTGAAATTAAATTGTTAGGTTGTGTAAGATGGTGAAATATTTTTATACAATTATAAACTTCTGAATCTGACTTTAACAAAATGGCTACTTTGAATTATCTACGTAAAACTCTTAGATTGACTCATTATGCAATCGTCATCTTCGGCAGGAAGTCCCACCTCTCACGTCTGTTGAGTTGAGGCTCTGTTTTTGAGTTGAGGCTCGGGTCCGGTCTACCCGAGCCCGAATGCCGCCTCGCGGCCGCGGCCGCTGCCGTAGCGCTATAGGCGAGTTTTACGGATTCAGAGGTTTAAGGGAATTGTGTTTTAAAAATATAGAGATTGGCTCTTAATATTTTCTAAAAGTAGAAAAAAGGATCTCGTCGGCTATCTTTTTAGAATTTTAAAATAAAATTTCTAATTTCAGTTATAACTGTCTAAAATAATCTGTTTTCTCTAGTGGCAAGTTTTATAGATGAAGAGGTTTACGGGGATCGTGTTTTAAAACTAACCAATTAAGATAGAGATTGGCTCTTAACTTTTTATAAAAGTAGAAAAAAGGATCTCGTTGGCTATCTTTTTAGAATTTTTAAATAAAATTTTTTATTTTAGCTATAACTGACTAAAATAATCTGTTTTTCTCGATGCGAATGCATGGGTTTTTTTAGAATCCTGTTACCTTCTACTAAATGCAGCCTAGAGCTATAACTAAGGTGTCATATCAAAGAAGAATAACGGTGCTAAATTTCTTTAGTTACACTTTGGTAATCTCACTTTGGTAGTTTCATAAAAACTAATGGAAAACTTCAGTTAAAAATCGAGAAAAACAGATGATTTTAGACAGTTATAGCTGAAATTAGAAATTTTATTTTAAAATTCTACAAAGATAGCCGATGAGATCATTTTTTTCTACTTTTAGAAAAAGTTAACAGCCAATCTCTATCTTAAGTGGTTAGTTTTAAAACGCGATTTCCGTAAACCTCTGCATCTATAAAACTCAAAAACAGATGTTTTTAAACAGTTATAACTGAAATTGGAAATTTTATTTAAAAGTTCTAAAAAGATAGTCGACGGGATCTTTTTTTCTACTTTTATAAAAAGTTAAGAGTCAATCTCTATCTTAATTAGTTAATTTTAAAATACGATTCCCGTAAACCTCTGCAGCCATCAAACTCGCTTAGCGCTACGGCCGCGAGGCGGCATTCGGTAACGTCTTTCGGGCTCAGGTAGAGCGGAGCCTTGCCTTGGTTAAACATAACCTCTTTGTCCTCTTTTGTGTGAAAAGGTAGATATTATAGTACTTTCGCTGATGTCCGATGTTTACACTTTACAGCTGTTTACTTGAAAATCAATCAATTTCCTTACTGATGGGTAATCAAATATGAAAAATACGAACTTTAAGGACTAGTAGCTAGGTTCCCTCTTTTTAAAATGGTCAGTTTACCAATTTACTTTACAAACAACTTCACGCCGAGCTCTATCCAATGGCACTAAAATCATTAAAATCTGTTGAAAACTGTGGAAGGAGTTCCTTTTTCAAAAACCCGTTTCACGTATTAATATGTATAGATTTTTTTTTATAATTACTTTATCTCTTTTGATTACTTAGTTATTTTTACCTTTCTTGTCCTCGATAGCAATTTAGGTCATGTAATGGGCAATGTATACCGTGGCTATACTGATACTAACCAACAATAGTTAAATGATATTTTTGTCCATTGTTTGGCTAACTGCAAAGGTGCTTTGTAAAAAAATAATTTTTGATAAAGATATAACAATCTGTTTTACCATATGTAGACCTATTTCTTAAGGTGTTTTACATCACAGCAACAACTGGCACCTCCAGTAAAAAATTTAAAGAATAATGACCTTTTACATATAGAAACATGTTATATAATCAAAATTTTACATGCATTAGGGTATTGTTTGACTGTGTTTTTATGGGTTTGTGAGATAATATTAATATTATAAGTTCGCAGTTCATGGATAGCTTAGTGTCACAATGTAAACTTAACTAGCTTTTATTGACAGTTTTTAGCGATATTTAAGATGTTTGGTGTATTTGTAGGAAGGGGGAGGGTGTATGGCCTTTTGAAAATCTTGCCCCCCCCAATCAGAATGCTGAAATGACGCCTATGGCATCATATGTAACATATAACACCACCAAAAATCTGTTTTTGTGGCAAAAAATATCACAGTGCGGTAAAAATAGTCTTTACCTATGACAATATTAATTTCAACCTGATGCAAACTATTGTGGAACTCATAAAGTTTTTAAAGTAAAAAGAACTTGATGAATGACCAGTCAGTGAGTACTCAATTACCGAGTTTTCACCAGATATTTTTCATAAAATTGTTACAGTTGAGTCCCTTGGGACCAAATCCTGTTCGGCATAGTGAATTTTCTGACTATGCGGATATTATGCACACTACAATGTACAGGTTGGGTAATGCGTAAATTAATTTCTTGGATTCCCTGTTCTGTAATAAAAATTTTCTAGTACAAACGTGATAAAAATTTTACCAGTACAAACGTCTACTTTGTCAATAAACCAATGGTGATATCTGTTAATGCTGGCTCTCAGCTCTACAGTATTGTTTGACACTTTTAGGGGGCAAGAAGGGATGACATTATGCTTTGATGTAACCCAAGAGCCCAGACTATGTTATTGAAATACCGAACATTGTCATTGGCTACTATCAAATTTTTGGGTCTACTCGAGGTGATCGAATGATCAAATTCCCACAGTTATTAATAAGGATTATAAAAGTCAACTCTAGGAGGGGAGACACTATCAAATACCCAGGCAGAGATTGACAGACAGGGAAAATTGGAATTTTATTTCTCTCCCTTGCCCGTCCCGTTTTACGCACATCTACCTTTCTCCTTGCTTGTAGGCTAATTGGCTTTTTAAACATGATTTTTTTTATTAATTTATGAAAACTTGTACATATTGAGTAGGTATCTTCTGGAAATACAGTTCTAAATTAAAAACCTCTTTAGAAGCTTGATATACTCACATTAATGTAATGTTTCTTTTCAAGAGAATATTTGCCAAAGTTTATAAATTCACTATATATATTTTTTAAAACAGTGAACAGAAGAGTAACTGAGTCACTTATTGTAAAAACCCAAAAGACAAAATTATTTAACGTTTTTCCAATAAAGCAGTACATATTTTAACTAAATGTAAGGTTAATCCAGGGTCATTATAGTTAATCCATTAGTTTATATATTACCTGACTAAACAGTGTTCATTGATTGTTTGTAAGTTTTAATTTCCCCCTTGGAGAAAATTGCCATCAATACAGTACAAGAAGAGCAAAGGACTACGTACTTCCAACTCATCGCACAACAACATACAGCGGAAAACCATCTTATATGGGACGCAAACTCTATAATGCACTGCCTGAAAATCTGAAGAACTTGGATCCTCAAGACCTCAAGAAAAAACTTCATAAATGGCTGGTGGCACGACCCCTGTACACACTAGAAGAGTACTTCACCGTGAAGCACTCTGATCAAGGCATATACCCAGTATTGTAAAGCAAGAAACACGTATTTTAACTTGTAACTTGATTGTTGACACCATTTCATATCTTGATGATATTGCAAATAAAGAGATTTTGATTGATGGATTGATTGATTGATTGATTGAATTGTTTTCAGCTTTATTAAAAATACCATTAATTGATTTAGTATTTAAGTAGCTACTTAAAATGTATAAGTTTTCATACATAAATTAAAAAACTTGATGTTAAATGTTCTATTTAACACAACACTTAGAGGAACGGCAAAGAGGTGTGTCGAACGGGGCGGAGAGGACAAGGAAATAAATTTAGAATTTTCCTGGTCCCTGGGCGGTTCTTTCAGTCTCTAGCTCGCTGGCAGCGGCTGCTGTGGACATTTGATTGTTTCTCTCTCCTCCTCAAGTTGACCCTTATATTCCTCACTAATGATTGTGGGTATTATGTCACCTGGAGTAGTCCCAAAAATTTATGGGTATTTGACAGTTCTCCCTGTCATCCTTTCACGCATTCGAAATATGAGTCATTGGGTCATTGCATTTTTCATTGTGTTGTTGATTCCGAGATGGCTGAACATTACATCTGCAATCCAATTTAATACATTGCAGATCAAAAAAAAAAAAAAAAAAAAAAAAAAAAAAAAAACTTATACACATTTTAACTCTTAAATTAGTTTTATAATTTTTAATTGTTTCTACTGTATTAAAAAAAAGATTAAAACGTGATAAATCACAGTATAGTGAATCTAAAGAATTGTTTAGATGGATACTAAAAGTACTGAGAGTAACCAATTCAATTCCAATCTTGTTTTTTATGTTTTACAGTCTATATTATTTTAGACTTTCAGTTTTGCTTTCAATTCAAGCAAATAAACATATTTTAAGATATAAATGTTGTTAAAATTTACTTCTCTGTAAAACAATGATTATGTTATGGTATTACTTTTTTTATAAAAGATTAAAAAATACTTTTTCCTGTTTTAAGTTAAAAACAAATATGTTTTTCCAAACAAAGGTGGTCAGAATAGAGGAGTTTTCTATAAGCGGGACTCTACTCTGTTTCTATTCGTAATTCAAATATCTTAGAATTTAACTTTGAATCATGATAATTTTTTATTCATATTAGGTTAAAATATAAATACCTTTCTGTCAGCAGTTCCAAATTAATCCTTGTTGTTGATTGTTTTTAATGTTTAATTTTGAAAAAAAATTGCCAGTGGGAAGGGATTGACATGCTATGATGGGTTTGTGAATATTTTCTGAAACATCAAAAAAATTGTGAGAGTTGACTATCTGATTTGTGTAATTTTGTGCAAAAACTTGACAAATTGTTTTCTTTTAACAGCTTGTTGATGCCCTTTTCCAATACAATCGAAATCATGATATTGATGCAGCTGCACAGGTAAGAAATTTCAATTTGTATTGATCGTAGACAAATTTATAATTTTACTGTATATAACTTTTAAGTTTTTTAGCTTTACTTGTGTATTAAAATAACAATTTTAATGTTGAAAATATATGCAACAGTATAAAAACCCAAAATAAGTTTCTTTAGAATATGTTTATTTATTTGTGTACAGTTGAACCTCCCTTATCCAACCTCCCGGTAACTGACTCCTCACGATATGACGTGATCTTGTGTCCGATCATCTTTCTGTGATTTCCCCGCTCATGTCTTTGCTGAGCCTGTCAAAACGTGAAACTATTCGTTATTTGTAGACACATGGTTATTATCATTTTTCAGTTATTATACATTTCTTTATATAATTCATTTTGCCTCTGGATTGTTTGATTAATAGAAGTTGATAGGTTATCTTACCTTAACAATCCTAGTGGAAATATCCCTTAAAATTGATTTCGAGTTTGAAAACCCAGTTGTCACAATGTGCTTTTCTTAGAAAGTGGGGTTAGGTTATTATCAAGTTAGACAACAAGTTTTGAACCATGGTTCTAAGTGTTATTATTTTGTGTTCCATCGTCATGTACTATGTTTTTAATGTGAAATGTGTTCAATGTGAAGAATTTAAATGTAACGAAGTCCACCGGATGGAAAAATTTTAACTAGTCTAGTCAACCTGGTCCTTTAACTGATGATGGGTTTTCGAACTCGAAATCGATTTTAAGGGATATTTCCACTAGGATTGTTAAGGTAAGATAACCTATCAACTTTCATTTCTTGATATTTCAATTAATGTGTTATAGGTACAATAAAGTTGTATCACAATACTGTATAGCTGTTTTTCTACATAGGAAATGTTTTTCATTTGCTTCTCCCGATATCCGACTTTTTGGCCTTTCCAACCATGGCCCGGTTTGTCATGGTCGAATATGGGACATTCTACTGTATTTTAAAATCCATTTTCACATATTTCCCTATAGCGAATACGCTATTATGGTAGTAGTCATGGTAAGACCTAAGCCCTGGACCATGTTACTTTTTCATTTTGAGGTCCCCAGAAGCCAAAAAACCCATTCGTTCAATTTCATATAAGTGTGTGTGTGTGTGTGTCTGTCCGTGGTACCAATAAATTTTTAAAGGAACTTCCGATTTTGATGAAATTTGGTATCGAAGTGTAAGACCAGATCTATTTCCATGAGTTTGCGAACCACAATGATCGGATTATGATAATGGAGTTTTATGGTAAAAAATTAGTTTTTAGCCTTTTTTTACAACAATTTTTAAAATTAATTTTAATTGTACCATTTAAAAGAGCTTTAGATATCAGACAATTAAGTATTTTGAATTTTTAACTTAGTATAACTGGTTATGGAGAAAAATAAAAAAATGTGTTCCCCATGTTATTCTTGTGGTAAATTAATATAACTCTGTATTTTGCTTATTTATTGACATAACTTAATCAAATTTATTGTTTAAATTATCTAGATAGGGTTTATCTTATAATAGCTTACAAAACCCAAATGGTGGTAAACCTACATATACTCACTCCATGGGGAAAGTAAAAAAGTGCCAGATCTTGATACGAATTTATGTTTACCTTCAGCAATTATTAATTAACATACATTTTCTTATAACACCCCATGGCTGCAAACCTACATACTCAATCCTATGGTGATTTTATGGGTGGTAAAAATTTTTAAATTCCCTTGGAAATTTGCTGGGTACGCAGGTCTGCTGTGACAGGGGGTATTTACAAGTTCAATACATGAGACAACAATAATAATTCAACCTCTGTTAGTAAACAGATTAAAAGTTTACTAGTTAAAATTACTTAGTTAGTATAATTTGCTATGGTACTGTTTTTTTTTTTTTTTTTTTTTTTTTTTTTTTTTTTTTTTTTCATTTGGTGGGGCAAGGTAGTAATACCTTTTTCTAACTCGGCCTGAAAGGCCTATTGTAGCACCCCTTATGTTTATCAAAATGTCAGATGAAGGCTCTTCGCGAAGCCTAACAGCCGGTTTATCTCCATCTCCCTTATTTCCTCTGGCTTTAATGCAACCTTTCCTAGGAATTTCAACCTTCTCTGAGAGATGGCCGGACAGTCCAGCCATAGGTGTTCGGCGGATTCTACCTCCATTGTACAGAATCTGCATCGATCGGATTGACTAAGTCCGATTGTCTTGAGATGTTTTTTCAGTGGCCCATGACCAGTTAGCATCCCTATTAGAAGACTGATTTCCCTTTTGTTTAGGCTAAGCAGCTCCTTCCACTTCTTGTTAAAAGGGTCAATCAGTATTTTTGATTGTCTCCCTCCTGGGAAGTTGTTCCAGGCTTCCTGTTTTTGACCTTTCTCCCAGGATAGGATTTTGTTTTGTCCTATGCACAGGGGGACACCACAGAAGGGCTCCGGTCCTATTAGCTGTTCGTCTGAGCCCTTTCTTGCCAGAGCATCGGCCCTTTCATTGCCTTCATGCCCGGAGTGTCCCGGTATCCAGCCTAGCTGTACCTGATTGTGCTCCGCCAGCGCTTTTAGAGCGCTCTTGCAGCCTTGCACTGTCCGTGAGTCTATCACGAACGAGTCTAGTGCTTTTAAAGCAGCTTGACTATCTGAGAGGATGAGTATTTTGCCTCTCCTTAGCCCTCTTGCCAGAATGTTCCAAGCACAGCATTCAATCGCTAGGACCTCTGATTGAAATACCGTTGCCGTGCAGCCTAGGGCCTGTGAGATGCTGGTTCTATTGCCATACACTCCTAGCCCAGATTTGTTGTCCTTCCGGCTGCCATCTGTATAAAATACAAGGCGTGCTCCGCCCATGTTGAGGTTGTCCTTTTGCCAGTCCGCTCTCTCACCCACAGTGACCTGGTAAGGTTTCTCAAAGTCATATTTCTTGGCCATCAGATCTGGGATTCGCAGTTCCATGTCCAGGTTGGGAAATTCCTTTAATATAGACATGTGGCCCGTATCCCTTTGGGGCTTAATTTCGTTTCTGCTGCCCATTTTGAGGGCTGAGATAGCTGCCCTTCTCTTAATCTCTGCTCCGAGTGGAAGCATGTCTAGAACTGCTTCTAGCACTACAGTTGGACAGGATTTTGTCGCTCCACATACCCCTGTGCAGGCCAGTCTTTGCAGCTGTTGCAGTCTTTTTGTTACAACTGTCTGTTCAACTTTAGGCCACCACACGAAGGATGCGTATGTTACTGTTGGTTTGACTATGGCCTCGTAAGTCCAATATATTAGCCGGGGGCTTAGGCCCCAGTTTTTACCAAAGGTCCTTCTGCAGGCACCCATAGCTCCTGTACCCTTGGCAAGTGCGTAATCTAAGTGTTTGGACCAGGTTAACTTTCGGTCTAGGATTACTCCTAGGTATTTGGTTTCCTTTACGTCCTTGACACTCATTCCTCTTATCGTTGGGGGGGAGACGCTAGTTCTTCTCTTCCTTGTGAACGTGACCAGCTCGGTTTTTTCCGGGTTTATGGTCAGTCCTTCCCCGCTGCACCATTCATCAATGAAGTTCACCGCAGTTTGGGTTAGGTCCTCTATAGTTCCTTTGTGCTTCCCTCTGACGGTGAGGACTAGATCATCGGCAAAGGCTTGCAGATCTATGTCCTTCTGTTCTGCCTTTTTCAGCAGATCGTCGACCACCAGTGCCCACAGAAGGGGGGAGAGCACTCCTCCTTGGGGGCAGCCCCTCCTAGCCCTAACTGTCACTGTGTGGTCACCTTCTGAGGCTATGATTTCCCTGGAGTGTAGGAGAGCCATTATCCAGGAGGCAGTGCCCTTTGGAATTCCTTTGTCCATTATGGCTTCCTCAATGGATCGGTACCCTACATTATCAAAAGCACCCTGAATGTCCATAAAGACCCCCGCAAGGATCTCTCTGTTTGCCAGTGTGTCTTCTATTTTTCCCACTAGGCTACTTAGCGCCGTTGTAGTTGATTTTCCCATCATGAATGCATGTTGGTTCGCACTTAGAGGAGACCTTGAAAGGATCTCATCCCTAATGTGTCGATTTATTACCTTTTCCATCGCCTTTAGCATGAAGGATGAGGCAGATAGGCCGGTAGGATTTGGGCTGGACTGGATCCCTCCCTTTTTTCAAAAGGAACACCACCCTTGCCTTCCTCCAATTCTTTGGTATGTGTCCTAGGGCATAGCTGCCCTTAAAGATTGCCACTATGTAGTCTAGTAGGATTTCGATCCCTTCTTGAAGTAGTGCTGGAAAGATGCCGTCCCCGCCTGGAGACTTGAAAGGGCTGAACGAGTTTACTGCCCATTTCACTATCTCCGGTTTGAACATCCTGGCAGCAGTTCTTCTTGACCTTGCACATTCTAGTGGGGATTTTCTTTCCGAGGGGAGCCAGTCCATGTTGCCATCGACCGGGGTGCTCCCTGGGAAGTGAGTACTCATTAAAACCCCTAGAGTCTCCTTCATGTCTGATGTGTTTTGGCCTGTTCCTGTTGTTAATGCCCCCAACGGATTTGAAGATTCCTTCTGTAGGGCTTTTTGTAGTCTGGCTGCTTCTGGTAGGTTTTCTAACCTTTCACAGAACCGCCTCCAGGAATTCCTTTTGGATTTCCTGATTTCTTTATTGTACTCTGTAAGAGCCGCGGCACAGGGGGCTCTATTGCCTGTCCTTCTGCTTATGTTGGAAAGCTTCCGCAGCTTTTTCCTCATGCTGTTAAGCCTCTCGTTCCACCAAGGCACATCTTTTGTGGTCCTTTTAGTCCTGAGAGGACAGTTATCTTCGTAGGCCTTGGTGATTGCTCTGCCTACTGCCTCCGCCATGTAATCGAGACTGTCTGTTGTCTTGGCCTGTTTGGCCTCTATGACAATCTCGTTTTGTAAGGTTTCAAGGTAGCCTTCCCAGTCTGTGGAACTGGGGACCCTGTAAGTTAGACTCATCTCCGTTTGAGCCTCCACATCGAACCTTATGTGTTTATGGTCCGACAGCGAGGTCTCACCAGAGACATGCCACCTCTTTGTCAAGAGGTTGTTAAGATTGAGCGTAAGAGTGAGGTCTAGGACCTCTTCTCTTACTCTGTTTACAAAAGTAGGTTCGGACCCTAAATTCTCTATTTGTAAGTCAACCTTAAATATGTATTCTAGGAGATCCTTACCTCTCTCGTTGGTATCGGTGCTCCCCCAGATGGTGTGGTGTGCATTCGCATCGCAGCCAAGGATCAAGGGCAACCCTTTCCTGTTAGCATACTGCACAAGTTGTTCCACCCCCATTGGAGGGCATTTATCCCCTGGGTTTGGAAAGTAGGCTGAGGCAACTAGTACCTTTAGCCTACCGGACGCAGTGTTGAGGTCAATCAACACCGTGGCTAAGTCCCTGTTTGTTAATTCTGGAACAGTAAAACAACGTGTATTAGGTGATATTAAGATACATGCTCTTGGATTAACACTTGATCTATCGTATATCAGCCTACCCACCTGTGTCGGGAGTCCTCTAATTGTTCCTCTTGCGACCCAGGGTTCCTGGAGAAGGGCTAAGTCCAACCCTTCGTTGGCGAATCTCCTGCTCAGGACTGCTGCTGCACCTTTGGCGTGATGGAGATTTGCCTGGATCACCTGAAACATCAATGTTGTCTCCGGCGATCGGAGGGGTCGCTGTCCCCCCTCCTTCCGTGAGATCGGGGTCGGTCCTTATCCCAGGATCCTGGGGGTCTGTACCTTCCCTTTCCTCCCGATGCGTTTGAGGGACCACGCAGCCTCTCTTCTCTCTTTTCAGGCCTTGATTTCCTTTCAAAGAGTGGAAAGTGGCGAGAGCCTAAGTTTTCACTTCTTTCTCTTTCGCCTTCCTTTCCTTTTGGTTTGTCTGTCACATTTACCCCAGCCGGCTCCTGTTGTTGAGGTGTTACCTGCTCTGGGGTGTCCTGTGAGGCAAACGTGCAAGTTGTTGTGGTAGAGGTCGTTTCTGCTCTTTGGCTCACGCCCATGCTACCTTCGTTGGAGGTCTCCCTTGTTGGTTTTGTAGGGGGTTGCCTAACCTCTTCTTCCACACCTTTGCTCTTGAGTTTGAGCTGGATTGAACCAAACTTGTAGAAGGCCCTGGTCGGCCCTTCCTTCTCAAGCTTGGCTGCTGTTGCTGCATCGATTGCCAAGACTAGTTGGACAGTCTTTTCAACAACGATTCTCTTAAGAGCCCTCCAGCCTGTGGCAGGCAAACCGCTGTTTTGCCTTTCCAGGTACTGCAGGATCTCTTCTGTTGAATGTTGGCTACTGTTTGGGAAGAAAGCCGTGAGGACTTTGGTTTTCGGGATTTCTCCCTCCGCCACTACCTTTAGAGCTGCTCCTTCCCATGAGCCTAGTTGGAGTTCTTTTGACTTGAGCCACCTGGCGGTCTCTTCGTCACTGCAGACTAGGACCATATGTCCCTGTCTGCTATGGATACTGTGGAAGCCCGGGTGGACACCCTCGCTTACCGAGTCCAGTATCAGCTTCAGGATGGTTTCCTGTATTGCTTCTTGTTGCTCATTGGTGAGCAGTACCTCCGGGAAGTTAGGGTGTAGGATACCCATTCTTACTCCTTCGGTAACTTGTTTGTAGGAGAGTTTTTTAGGTTGGACGTGGTCTCTCCGTGAAGAGGAGTCCGCCTTTGAATTCTCTCCTACTTTTGTCCTTTTGCTCCCGTGGGCCTCTTCAGGAGTGGTGTTTTCTGATCTAGGTCTTTTCGGCCTATTATCAGAGTCCCTTCCTGGTCCCTTCGGCATTGGTTGAATGCATAGGATGTATGCCTCTTCTTCAGAGTGTCCGTGGTTTTTCAACCATTTGAACCTCTTTCTTTGGGCTCCATTGAGGCGTGGCTTTACAGCTAATTTCATCCGTTTAGCCTTTTCCTCAATTTCTTTGACGTTTGTCGCGTCATCATCTAAGAGGTGTTCCTCTTCTGAATTTGTTAATAAGTCGCCCATCTGAGACTCGACCTGGGGGGTCGCTTCAGCCTCTGAATAGGGCTCCTTAAGTTCCGAGGAACTGGGTATTTGAGGCTGTGAAGCCTCTGAAAGTTGGTTTGGGTTTGGTTGTGTTGTGTCCATTGTGGTCCCACGAGTAGCTAGGGAAAAGACGGTCGATCCAAGCAGAGCCCCGCTTGCTTGGACAAGGCTGGTTGAAACTGGATGTCGCCCGGTGTCCAGAGTCCGCATACTAGAGGCCAAGCTCCCCCTTGACCACGCAGCCCTCGGCGTATGACGTTCCACCTTGGCTTGGGAGTGAATTTGAAGGGAAATGAAAATAAAGACGAGTAAAGAATAGTTGAAGCAGATTTTTGAGTCAGGGGACTCGCTAGAGAGGGTAGTATGAAAATAGCGGAAAGAAAGATATAGAATAGAAGCCTGCCAGACTGGCACCCTGACTCTGAGAAAAAAAAAAAAAAAATTTATTATTTGGCTTGAAGAGCCTTGAAGAGTTGAGTCAGGGAGTTCCCAGGTTGGACGCGCACAATTTTGCCTTTTTGAGTGGGAGAGTAGGAAGGCAGTGCTTCGTGGACGTTCTGGCTCGGCACATGTGGGTATGCTTGAAGAGCGTAATACCCACTTCCAACCCTATGGTACTGTTAAAATACTTATAATTGAACTCTCAAGGAGGTAACCCGGCAGAAGAAAAAGGTAAAATTAGCTTTTTGAGTGACTGTTGTACTTGAAAGATCATGGGAGATATTGATATTTCTATTACCCTTTCACAAATAAATTATTTGTACTTATTTTCCTATTTTTTATTGCCATAGGCAGGTATGTTAAACAGTGGCATCAAAGAACCTTAATTGTTTACAGTAATAAATAAATAAAACAAAATAGTTATAAGGCGTCGCTCAAAATTATTAAATTATTTCAGGATGGGGAGCGTGCAGTCAGACCGTTCAGACCTTCAAGCAGACCCAATATAATACCTCCACCGCAACCGGGTGAAGCTCGTAATAGGGTAAGACTTTTCTACCTAAGGCCATTATTACTTGTTGCAACTCATTATTAGAAGCAAACTTTTATCATTCCACCTTTAGGCACCCCTGGCACTCGTTGGTGATAAAAATGAAGTAGTATTAGGCTATATAATATAATGACCTTAGAGCCAAAAAAGGTTTGGATTTGGTGTAATTAAATAAATGTTTCTGCAAAAAAGAGTGCACAGTTTAATCTCAATCTAATAATTGAATCGTTTAGTGCAAAAACCGGTCATATGCCAAAAATGTAATTTTACAGTATTAAAAAAAACCTTATAATAATTGTAAATTTATTTCAATATTTAAATCAATTTGGGTTTTAAACTATCCATCAAAAGAACATATATTGTGGTGAAATAAATATTTTTATAATAAGCATATGTACATAAAAAAATTTTGAAAAATTTTTACATGACGGGTTTTTGCCCTAAACGATCAGTATTCATTTATATATCCTCCCAGATGGGTGTGCCTTCCTTGTGGATAACGGTGACACAACTAACAGCATGTACAAAAAATAGTATTTGCAATCAACCATCATTGCTGCCAATTTTCAGTAGAGCAAACAAAAAAATCTCTACTATTTAGTACAAAAACCCGCTAAGAACACGAAATGTGTTTATCTATTTTGTTCAATAATATGGTCTTAACTCAATTTTGCCCAATTTGGCACTTAACAGGTTTTTGCACTAAAGGGTTCAATTATAGTAGCCCTTCAATGTGAATCCTAAGATCAATTCAATATACCGGGTGTTCAACCTGGGATGCAGGGCCGGCTTTACCATTTAGGCGAACAAGGCTACCCAAAAAAAATCGGCTGTAAAAAGCGCCCCAATAGTCATAATTAAACTGACAGCACCTCCGATAGGCAAAATACACCTGATCAGAGTTGAATCGCGCCTCCAACCGACGGTTAAAAGTGCCCCTAATCAACGGTAAATAGCGTCCCTAGTCGGAGTTAAATTACGCTCCCAACCGCTGGTAAAAAGCGTCCTCGAAATATGGTAAATAGCGCCTAGGGCGCCGAGGCCCAAGGAGAGGCGCGGCGGAGACGATCTGCAGTAAAGTGTCCCTAATCAGCGATAAAGAGCTCCCCTGACCAGAGGTAAACAGCGCCCTTCTTCGGCGGCAAAGTGCGCCCCTGATTCCCGGTAAAGAGCGCCCTCAAAAGATAGTTAATAGCCTCTTAATCGGCTGTAAAAAGCACCCCAATAGTCATAATTAAACTGACGTGAGACAGCACCTCCGATATTCAAACTACACCTGATCAGAGTTGAATGGCGTCCCAACCGATGGTTAAAAGCGCCCCTAATCAACGGTAAATAGCGCCCCTAGTCGGAGTTAAATTACGCTCCCAACCGCTGTTAAAAAGCGTCCTCTACCTATAGTAAATAGGGCCCCTGTTTAGCTGTCAAGAGCGCCCTGACTGGAGGTAAATATAACCCCTGGCCAGTCAAAAAGTACCCTTGATCAACGATAAAGAGCGTGCCTGACCAGCGGTAAACATTTGCCTTCTAAACAATGGTAAATAGCGCTCCTAATCGGAGTTAAGTTGATCCCCAAACCACTGGAAAAAGGAACCCTCGATCGGTGGTAAATAGCGCCCCTGTTCAGCGGTCAAGACGACTGGAGGTAAATATGCCCGTGACCATCGGTAAACATTTCCTGTCCCCCACCTTTGGTAAAAAGCGCTCATGATCGACCGCAAAGAGCGCCCCAAGTAAGCGTAAATAGCGCCTTTGATCAGCAATAAAGGACACCCCTGACCAGCGTTAGACATCCCCTCCCCCCCAATTGACGGTAAACAGAACCAATGATCAGAGAGCCCTCGACCGGCGGCAGTAAAGATCGTCCCTATTGGGGGTAAAAAGGGCTCTCCCAATATTAAATAAACATCACCTGCGATCGGCAGTAAAGAGAGTCTACAACAAGAGTAACAAGAGCACTCCCCTTGAAACTGATTTTTTTCCTAGGTGTCTGAAATGGATAATAATAATAACCATTTGCATCATTGCATATAAATACTTTCAGATCCTTTTTGGATCTTTGCATTTTCGCAATGGATAATTATTGTGCAAATTTGGTTTACAATATATTATAATTAATTAGTTTTTTTTTTTTTTTTTAATCCAAGTGCTTTATTTGATAATAAACTGTTAATAAAAAATGTTTTGTTTTAAATGTTTTTTTTAATGTGTAATAACGGCTATAAAAGAAACGGCCCATAAAGCAAAAGTCGAATATAAACCGCTACCTGTGTTCTGAAGGGCATGCAAAAAACCCAGTTGAACAACTAAAGTTTTTGTGCTCCGCTCACTTACATGCTTTTCTACTGTTTGCTAACTTTCCAAATTCATTGAAACATATTTATGGGTTTAGAACAAAAGATTTGCTGATTAAAACGGTGCAAATCTTAGTTATTATATTTAACTAGAAAATCCCATAACTCCAGTTAAAACATTAAAACGTCCTGTAGTAACACAACTAACAGGAATGAAACATAAATAGAACAGGAAAAAGTTACTAAGAGTAAACTTTTTATTTGTTGGTCATTATAAAGTATTACAATATATTATAATTAGTTATTTTTTAAAATCCAAGTGCTTTATTTAATAATAAACTGTTAATAAAAAATGTTTTGTTTTAAATGTTGTTTTTTTTTTTTTTTGTAATATGTAATAACGGCTCTAAAAGAAACGGCTCGAGTCGTTGGGGAGGAGGGTGGGGAAGGGGGTTAGGAGGCACCAAACAAAAAACTTAGAGCAACAAATTTGTAAATAATGAAATTAATTAAAATCTTTTCTTTTAATATTTCTTTACAAAGTAAACTGGTTTTTCGGAAAAGCTCTATAGTTTAATACTCCGCTCCGCAGTCGCATGACTGGTCTTGTGACATTCCCCGTTTATACTTCCAAGAAATCCATCTTCCCACTCCAGTGCAAAAACGATTGAGTTAAGACCACCGCTTCTATAGAAGATTCATACCACCTACAGCTACGGTTGGGTCATCTACCAAGATGTGTTCTGACGTTAGAAATAGTCCTAGGAAGAAATCCAGTTTGTATGGATGGTAAAGTTTGTGTCCATCAACTGGGAGGCTGTTTGCAGAGTTGGTTTTCTAGACCTCAATCTGTTTCCTGGGGTAGGTAATCATGGATGGGCAGCTAAGATCTTAGTATATTCCCTAATCAGTGCATTCCTTATTTGTCTTATTTCAGGTGGACCAATATTACACAGGACCGGGAACCAAGGAACAGGGGTTGCCATGAGTGTACCACACAAATGGCTCTCATGGTCCTGTTTAGCAAGACGTTGATCTCTCTGACATGCTCACTGTTCAACCACACAGGAGCATAGTACACCATAAAGAATACAATAATACAAAATTACATGCAAATATAAATACAATTGTGCAAATTTGCGTACAAACAAGATGGACAAGTAATACCGAAAAATATGTGAAAAACATGCAAGAAAATTGACTAGAATATATATACCCAGTGCAAAGCCAAAATACATTAGACTTACATGCAAAATAGAACGAAACTAGAGTAATAAATTAAATAGTACAGAGAGATTACAGAGGTATGTATATATATGTACAAGCACAGCTTAAATAATAAATATACCATGCAGACTTAAAGCTAGATACAACAATGGGGTGGTGACTAGAACAAGAAACAAAGTGAACAAGAAATAGAAATGAACACTAAAGGAGGGAAAGTGCAGGTCTCAACTGGAGAGAATGTCCAGCGCCCGCCTTCGAATGACCAGCATCTTGTCAAAGAAGATGTCACATTCGGATGCCACTCGGTTTCCTAGCCTGACGAATCTTGCTATGGGGCTGTTGTAGTCGTAGTTGGTGTGGTAGTGTCCTCGACTCAGAAGCTCCTGGGATCTTGTGTTTGATGGAACTCTGATGTTGAATTCAGCCAAGAGGTCAGGACACTGCACAAGGCCGTTGAGGATCTTTATCAAGAAGACAACATCAGCTACGTCACGCCTCAGGGCCAAAGGTGGGAGATTTAAATTCCTGGAGAGATCGTCCACCGGCGCCTCCAAGTAGCCAAAGCCCAGACACGCTACTTGGATTGCTCGATTGGATAAATTGATCGATTACGAGCAACACGTATACTATAGTTCTTACTAATCTTGGGGAATAAGTAATGTAGATAAATATGATGTTACTAAATTACACTAACTTTCCAGAAAGTAAAAATCAATGACAAAGCAGTGGTTTGTTGAACTTGTGCGATAGCTCTCCATGTGGTGCCAGCAAGGTGATGGACAATGTTAGTCCTGGCTCTCAACTTAGCTGCTATGTTTTGCAAAGTTACTATAGTTGTAAAATCATACTTGTAATCTGTTTGTATTTTCAGGACCGCGAATTCTATATGTTACCAAGAAACATCCAAGAAGCTATTATAGGTAAATATATATACAGTATATGGGGGTTTATTATCTATATATTAATAGGCAAGCATGTTTCTTTTCCTCCTTTTTTCTCAGCTTGTGTGTATAGTAGGAGAAATCAGCGAATACCGTTAGAAAGAAAGTGTCCTGTAGATGAGCAGAATCACATTATAATTTCCATCCACCTCCAGGGCTACGCCCTATGGGCTTTCAAAGTTTCAATGTTAATCTTATGGGAGATGGATAATTGATGGAATCATTAGACAGCTGTTAAAATAAAGAATGCTATAAAACTAGGAAGAACAGATGTTTTAGTTAAAAAAAACTTTTAAATCTATTTGGCTCAAGTTGAATTGAGTTTTTGGTCGAATTTCAACCAGTGGGCGATCCCTAGTATTTATTAATTGTATTTAGACAGTTGAATAATTGTATAAATTTTTTTAACAAGTGATGTTATAGTGTAGTGTATTGTCGCCTCCATAAGCCTAGCCAAATATGTCATATTAGTCTGGCTGAGAAACAAAAAAACTCATGAGTGGCAAGTCTGAGACTGCCAATCAGTGGTGCAAATGTTTAGCATTAGAGGTTTCAAAAGAGAGCTTCTTAGTTTCCAAAAAACTAAAACTAAACATCTCCTCTGAAAATAATACTTACAACTGGCTGAGAAGTTTTTATTTTTGACTCTAATAAGTCGATAACGTACTACCACTATACAATTCATTTGGAATGGGAGCAACAATGTTGTAGGAAAGCCTTTTTCTCATGAAAAAAATTTGGTTTATATCAAACTATTTTTTAAAATTTAGAAGTAGGCTATTATTAGACTCAGAATTTTTTGCCCTCATTTCTGCGTAATTGATAGAACACAATTGATTAATATACAACTCACATCCCATGCTTTTCATACCAGTACTTTTTATAAAATCAATGTTAACCCCTATTTTACATGTTTAGATTTTAAAGTCCCAAATCCATGTTTTTTTTAGCATTCCTCCTTCTGAAGTCCAAAATCTTGATTACCGGTAGTTTATAGTGTTACTTTGGGTTTCAACACCAAAGTGTTGTTAACACATTAAAGACAAATATACAGATAAGATTATTCAACCATGGGCGCCAACTTTCAAAAATTATTGGGTGGTGGGGGGTAACTTGATGAAAGTAGGAGAAATTCTCCTATTAAAATGTTCTTAATAATTAATAATACATAATTTTAAGTTAATATAAACTTTGTTTCAACTTATTTTATAACAGTGCTTTATATACTAAAAACAACAAACACTCGTTTGCTAATAATAACAATAGTACGTCATTCCATCCAAAATCAAATACTTTTTATTTGTAACTCTGTACACCGAATGCCGTTTTAGTGTCAATAGTCAATGGTTTTGCCTTCTAGGTTAACCTCAAAAATTATGTTTTGGGTTGTAAATTAGAAGGGTAGACAAGAAATTAAGTAATTAGATGAATAAAACTCAAATTGGTGTCTGGTAGACTTGCAGCATCAGTCCAATGGAAAAATTTTGTTTAAAAAATAAATTGACTCAAAGTTTTATCCTTAGCAAAATTCCAGTTAGCTTATACCCTATATCACATCGCTGAGTAAAATTGTCAAAAAGAAATGTTTTTGGTACAATTTATTTATTTCAATGCTTACGCCCGGTTACATTAGAAAAATGAAAACGACGCTACTTATAAATATAATTTTCAAAACAATTAAAAACTCAACATGATAAATAAAATACAAAATCTGTCACCAGTGGATTTTTTTTAGATCTGCCAAAAAATTACTTCTAAAACTTCCTAAGCCAGAGATAAACTTTCAAAAAATTTTGAAAATTTTAAAAATAGGTTTAATTTTATTATTTTCTTGATTTGGTATAGTATGTTATGTATGAAGTTTCCCTTACAGTATTAAAATAAAAAATCTTATATTGAAACAATATTTTATATAAACAACTCTAAATGCATTTATTAAGTTAACGCAGTTACATTATATGAATAAAAATTTCCTACTGCGAGCTGGAGTGCCTACGCTGGGTGTAGTAGTATTAATGTCCTTCATATAAAAAAGGAAAGAGTTGGGGTAATGGCCTACTTTGAAACGATTTGCTTAGCCTATTTAGCTATATCATAAAAACATGACTGCAGCAAAATAATAGGAAAATTCTCAAGAATACCTCCACACACTTTGAATTTCACAAAACTGGTTTTATAAAAATGCAAATCAAAATAAAATCTAGTCTAACAATTTGCATATTTCAAGGTTTGAGTACTTTATAAATACATAACTGATTGAAAGAAATTTTCTTCAATCTTCATGTAAATCAAGTGGGATATTTTCAATCCTTCCAAAATTATGTCTATATTAGGAATACAGAATACAGAATAATAATACAGAATAATGCTGCAGCAGAAAGTAGGCTACAGGAAATAGGCTTCACAAAAAAAAAAAAAAAAAAAAAAAAAAACTGCTGTCGATCTGAGTTATAATTCTGACTTGAGACACTTGGTTTAACTTAATTTATACTTCTTTAAACAATAGAGCTAAAAAACCAATTTGTAAAGTAAATATTCCTAGTTTTTTTACTTTTTTTGTGAGGTATTTTTATTATACTCTAAAAAATAAATCCCGTGAGCCAATTTTGTCATGGGGATCAAAAGTTAACTCTGACTTAGGGCTCCCATATGGGAATATTTTTAAAAAAATCGGGATTTGGAATTATAATTTATTCCTCCGATTTGACTAAGTTTTAATGTTATTAAGTGATCATAAAAGTGATCACATAAATCTTAGATGATAAACGTCATCGTCTACACCAAAATAAAATAAAAGTAGGCCTGCATTTGACCTATTCCATCATTTCCACTGATCACCGCTCAAACTTTATTCACACTAAATACAAAATTAAAACTATATTAAACATTTTTTTTACAACAAAATAAACTTAATAAATAGCTGTTCCAAAAAATTGACAATATGGCCATTCTCAACAATTACGACCATGATCATGACATTATAAATGGCAAAATAATGAAAAATATTGCCCGTCTCGTTGCTTTGTCCGTGTCGTCTGCAGCGCGCTTCACAAAATCTTACTCTAAAGAATCTCACAGACCATAATTTCTACAAAACATTCCACAACGTCGTTTTTTAAATATTACTATCTACATACAAATTAAAGTAAAATACACCTAAATAATGATAAACCTTTCATAAAAATATATAATTTTGTAATCATGCTTGGTTGCAATCAGACGGCCCAACGGGAGTGCTGCCGACTGTAAGTCAACAGTCAATTCAATTGAAAATTGCCGGCTCGTTTCGAACTGTTGTTTGGTGAGAATCTTCTCACAACACAGCAAAAACAATCAAATCAGAAAGTATAACGAGTTACTCAATCAATAGTGTATGATAATTCACTCCGATAATATTTATTTTATGCAAGTTATCGTGAAAGAGATTATTTTACTCTTAAACTTTGGTTAAGAATTCATAATTTTAGCGTTTTCTTAAATTTTTAACACGGGCAATTTTGCGCCCCTATGTGTTCTACGTCCTTGGCGGGGGCCCCTACCGCCAATGCCTAGCTACGTCCCTCTGGTTCATAGTGTTACTTTAGGTTTCAACACCAAAGTGTTGTTAACACATTAAAGACAAATATACAGATATTATTATTCAACTCAAAACATGATAGTTCTTTGAGCAGAAACTGACCAAACTAGTCTTTATTTTGTTTTACAAATAATGGTGTTATATGTTTCATTTTTTTTTTTTTTTAATTTTTGACTAAATGTTCTGTTTCTGACAATGACATATCAATGAACCTCATGTAACACATTTAACTAATCAAGAATACACACTCCTGTCACATTTATATTCTCAATTATGATTTTTAAATCTCTTGACTTAATAACTAATTGCAATTACTCCCATTTCCTCTCACGTAAATATCTGTTGACAAATTCCATACATACTAGTTCCAATTCTATAATTTTCAAGCAGTATATCAGCGAGTACGGTAGTTAATTTTTTAAACTACATAGGCCTATTAATAGAATTCTCACTTTAACTCAAGCAGTAACTTCACAAATTGCATTTTATTTTTGTATGGTCATCCCTAAAAGTGATGAATAGATGGTTTAAATGTTATTGTCTTTTTAAGATGCCGAATGTGACATGCTTGAGAGTGAGCGGGAACGAGAACGTCAGAGAGAACGGGATCAACTGAAGCTAGAACATGAGCTAGCAGGTCAGCAAGAAGATCGTATGGAAATAAACGAGGATGAGGATGGAGTCATGGTACTTACCCAGTTCCTAACACAGTCTAATTGACTGTTAATAAAGCAAACATACAGTTAAGGTATAAAAAAAACTGTTAAATAACAAAACCAGCAAACACAGAATAGTAAAAACTGCCTCCAAGAAATATTGTGAACAAATGACTAAATTTTACTTGCCACAGAAAGGATTGTCCTGTTGAAACATGAGTTTATATTTAGATAATTATCACAACATCAGCTTTAACGGTGGAATTTTGTACATGCCGTGGAAATGGTCAAATAATGCGACAGGGGGTTGATCCAAAATCGCTTAAAAGAGCTTCCACTGTATTGTAGAAAATGAAAAAATCAGAGTACTCAATTGTGTTGAAACTGGAGTGCCATTAACTTTTATATGTCTGTATGTGATGTTAATAGAATTTCTTTCAATCTCATAATTATATTATTACTAAAAAACATAATAGTTTTAAAATGGATTTCACAAATTATATAATAACAATTTTGAACTTGTTTCAAACTTCTATTAAAATTGTTTAGAAAAGAGTTCATCAAATACATCAAAACAATTTTGAATTTGTTTTAAACTTGTTTCAAACTTCTTGTAAAATAATTTTAAAACCAAACTTATTTTAAATTGTTTCAAAACTATTTTAAAACCAGTTTTTCGACAATTTTCATGCTGCTTAGAAACTTATTACGGAGAAAAAAAAATGTGTTCCCTATGTTATTCTTGTGGGAAATTAACAAAACTCTGTATTTTGCTTATTTATTGACATAACTTAATCAAATTTGTTGTTTACATTATCTAGATAGGGTTCATCTTATACTAGCTTACAAAACCCAAATGGTGGTAAACCTACATACTCACCCCCATGGGGTTTATGGTTAAAATAAAAAAGTGCCAGATCTTGATACAACTTTGTGTTTACCTTCATCAAATTTTTAATTAACATACATTTTCTTATAACACCCCATGGCAGCAAACCTACATACTCAATCCTATGGTGATTTTATAAGGGGTAAAAAATTTTTAATTTTAATCCTTTTTTTTATATTTTCAGGACCGCGAATTCTCTATGTTACCAGAATTCGTCCGAGAAGCTGTTCTAGGTAAATATATATATATATAAGTAGATAGTACTATGGGGTTCCTAGGACACTTTTGGAGACAATCAAAAATCAAACAAATTTCACAGTTTTTTAATACAATTATGCAATATTTTTGCCATTTTTTGGCCAATTTGTAGTCTAACATTATTCTAATTTTTATGAAAAATATGCAAATTTCATGAAATTTTTTACAAATATGCCTAAATTTACATAAAATTGTCTTCAGAATAAAAATTTTTCTAAAACAAGTAAAATTTTGTCGAATACTGAATAATTATTCAAATTAAACTAGAATAGTTTCTTTATCATCAAATGTTTTAATGTTTGTAATAATTAAATGTAAATCTTTCTTATTCTATTCTTTAACTGTTTTAATGAATGAATATTTTAAGTTCTATTAAAAAAAATTTCAAATTTTATATATTTTTTTTGAAATCTGAAATTATCATGGTCCCAGGTCAAAATATATACTAATTATAGTAATTATTGTGCAAATTTAATAAAATAAACCTATTTAGTTCATAAACTACGATTTCAGTTGTTAAATAATGAGTCTTGTAGAATATATTGGTTGAGAACATTCTCTTATCACTCTTATCTCTCTTATCTGACCGTTAAAATAATACTTCCTGTCACAAACTCCAATACTTTAAACTATTATAACTTTATTAATAATTAAGTTATCTTTAATCTGAAAATTGTATTGAATTTAATATTTTTTTCTCTTTGATATAATACCTCACAACTTAGGTTTTAAATGAGATATAAGTTTTTTTGTTGTTTCTTAAATTCATTAATATGTTAATTGATTTATTTGTAAAAGTATTTGAAACAAATGTTTAATTGGTTGATTTATGATGGGCTATAATGTATTAATAGGATTAAAAATGATATTTATTTAGTATAGGCAATTGTTGCACTATCTAGTGGAATAGTCATGAACTACTAGCGCTTCAACTGATAAACCCATGCAGTCTTATCACTCAACGGAAGTCTGGTTAGCTCATTGCTAACGTTCAAGTCTCATATGCCTGAGGTTCCGAGTTCAAATCTCGAAACTTCGGGCATAATTTATTGAGGACATAGTTGAAGTCCAGTGGTTGGTGGAAGGTCTTTATCCGAGTGGCCATAGGATAATGACTGTGAAACAAGCCGTGTGACAAGATACTATGGTGGGTGCACCCTTTGCCTCATCCATTTCATCCTTCATAATCACCAATCCATTTCCATTAACCACCAATCTATTTCCATTAATCATTTCAATCAATCGCCTATCGTCCATCCCATTAATACAACATTACACTTACAACACCGCACACTAAAAAATTCAAATAATACACTCTCCTCCACCTAGCACAAAAAAATCTAAAAATCAAATAATTCAATAGAACCTGAAATGATGCCCCTGGGGACATAAAAACCTGGAATGTGGCAGTGATGGGTTCAAATTCAAAAATACAAAATATCATAAAAGCTAGGTGGTAGTGACGAGTAACTAAGGCGCCTATTCTGAAAACACGCACACTTACAACACTACACAAAATACACCATCATATCCATTCATTTTGTTTTATTTTTGTAAATTTAAAGCTTTTTTAAAACAAGTAAATTTTAATATCTGATTTTTAAGAATATAGATTAATTTATTTCAATTATATCATTTTTGATTATATTATATTCAAGTAATTTTTCAGATACAATAATAATATAACAATTTGTTTTACTAGTAGCTACTATATCATAATCAAAATCTGCATTAATAATAATATCATTTTTTGAACTTGAAATATTTGTTGGATTTTTTGTAGTATCAATTACATAAATTGGTCTATTTTCTAGAAATTCTGTTGGATTATAATACATTTTACTACTATTATAATAAACTTTTTTATAATCTTGATACATTTCATACATAATTCTAAATTTTTCATTGAATATGTCAAAGTTTTCCAATTCATCAGGGTAATAATGACCATTTAGTTTTACTCTTATATTTTTTATATACATACTATCAAATTTAGAAGTATCATATAACTGATCATTTGTTCTTGATTTTTGAAATCCAATTATAATAAATTTTGGATTATAAATATTTCTATAGATATTTGTTATATCCAAACTTAAATTCTTTCCTGTAATATTTTTTTGTTCAATGCATTGCCAATGATTAAAATGAAAATTTACTTTTTCAAATTTGCTTAGTTCATTAATTAATTGAATTTTACTTGTTGTTTTGTATTCAATTATAGGAACTCTAATAAAAAATTCATCAACTGTTATTTTACCTTCAGCTGGTAATGTTGCATTATCATAAGTTCCATCAGCCTTTTTAGTTTTCCATCTAAAAATTGCATCATTATCTTGTGATCTAATAAATGTTATATTAAAACCTCCTTTGTATATTGGAATATTTACATTTTCAAAAAATCCTAATCCAAAATGAGATAAATTACCAATTGCTTCAAATGCTTTACTAAAATTTGATTCAAAACCATTATTAATTTGATTTATTTCTGATTTTGAATAAGTTATAGTACCTTTAATTGTACTTAATAGACCAGGATATTCAATTTCATCAATCAATTTATTATGTTTTCTAACTTCAATTTTTGAAAATAAAAATGGAACAAAATTATCAATTAATTTTATATTAGCACCATTATCATATGCAGTTCCATCAGATTTAGTCAATTTACCAGATATATAAAATTGAAATTTAGAAGTACAAAATCCATCTCCAAAATCTATATTAAATTCAGTTTTTTTATTAGGTTCATTTAAATGTAATTTAGATAATGGATAGAAATTTTTGTATTCAGCTCTTTCAATATCATTTATATATTTTTTGTAATCAGCCATTTATAAAGGATAATTTTTTAAATCAAAAGCTTTTTTAAAACAAGTAAAATTTTCATAATTTAATTTTTATGATTTTATAATGTCAAATTTTATTTATGTATCAATTTCATTTTTACTTTTAAAATACTCAATTTCTGTAGCATGATCAAGTATAAATTTTGCTGATATTTTTTGATGTTCTAAAATTAATTCCCAATTTAATGTAAAAGCATAATCATGAATGAAATATTCAGTTAAATCTTGATATTTACAAATCAAATCAATATAATCTTTTAGTTGATAATTTATGAATTCAGTAATAAAATCTATAGTTAAATTTTGATGTTGAGCAATTTTTTGCCAATTTAATTTATTTTGAAACAATCTCATCATATTAATACTCAATTCATATTTTTCAGAAATATCATCCCAATCATCTTTGTTTAATTGATTTTGGTTTCTGATAATGAATAAATCAAATGAACTGTATAGAGCCATTTATTAGGGAGAAAATTTTGTAAAACAACTTTTCTTTGAATTACAAATACAACATTTTGATTTAATTATATTTATATTTTTTAATTTTATTATCTGAATATCTTTAGAATTAGTTTTTTGTTTACATTTAAGACAATAAATCAACTCCATTTATATAAAATAAATTATTGTAATTTATCTATATCTCCTTTAATTAGTATTATTTCTGCATTTAATTCTTTTATTGATTTATTGACTCCATCAAATAGAAATTTTAGTTCTTTTTCTAATTTTTCTTCTAAATTTTCAACATGTTTTCCAATATTAATTAAAAATTCTAAAATTTTATTTAAATCTTTTTTAGTTTCTGAATAATCACTACCAATTTCAATAATTGAATCTAAAACTTCATCTAATTCTGACTTAACTATAACATCATATTTATTTATACTTGGTTTTACATTAACAATTCTTTTACCATTAATATTTATATAATTTTTTGATAAACCAATAGCATTTACTAAATTTTCAGTCTTTTTTACATGACTTTTAAAACTTTTACTAAAATTATTAAAAAATGTATTTAATTTGGAATTTATATAATCTTCTTTAATATTAATTGGATGTTTTTTCTGTCTTCCAAACAGATCAAATATATTTTGTGAATCCATATTTATTAAGGATTAATTTATTTATTATGTTATCAAATTTTTTATTTTTATTTAATTCATTTAATATAAAAATACATAAATGACCACAAATTGGTGGATCATTATAATTTTGAATTTGATTATCATTATAAAATATATTATCTTTTCCTAAATATTTAACTAATTCTATTGGTGGTTTATTAACTATATTTCCATATGAATCAAAATAATATTTAATTTTATCTTTTTTATAATAACAAACCCAATGAGTTCCATTTCCATCAAATGAATCTAAATTTATAATTCCACATTCAAATTTATTAACTTTATTAGGTAATATATCTCTCATAAATACACCTCTAAAATATTTTATATTTTTACACAATTTTTCTAATTCACCTAATGTTAGTGGTTCAAAATTTTTTTATAATTTTGTTTCATATATTTTAATGTTTTTTTATCTAAACCAGATCCTTCTACATTTTTTAATTCATGATCTAACCAATCAACAAAATTTCTAAATTTAGGAATTATAGATTCTTTTACTACTTTTGCTCCCTTTCTAACATTTGGTGTATAATTTTTAACTATAGGTATATTATCAGCAAAATCTAAAATTTCTTTTAGTAATCCACCATTTTTTATTTCTTTTAATTGATTATATGAAAATTCAAATCTTAATCCTTTATTTAATTTTTTATGTTTATTTAGTTTATTAATTTGTCTTTTAGATAATAATATAATATCTTTTCCATTTTCATTAAATTGATCAATATTAAATTGAATTATAACTGATCTTTTATTTTTAAATGCTAATTTTATTTTTGATTTTTGATTATCTGTCAAGTTTATATTTGTTTTTTCCATTTATTAAGAAAAAAATTTATAGTTTTTTTATAATATAGTTTAACTTAATTAATGAAAAATTTTATTAAAATTTTAATCCTACTTCTAAACCCATACCAAATTTCTTTTCATCCACATAGCACCTGATGTTGGTAATGCAACTAATCTTTCACCAATTCCATAATCATTTGATGTTACTATATCCCATGCTTTATCTTGTAAAATTTTATCAGCTATTTCATTTCTAGATTTTGTATCTTTATGATCTCTATAAAATAAATCATGTTCTTTAGCAGCTTTATCTAAATTATTTATTCCAGGATCACCTCTTTTTACTCTTTTATTTAATTTAGTTCCAGGCCCTAGATATTGATAACCAGGTACATGTAATTCAAAAGGTAAATTATTTATAACATCATTTAAAATACCTGATCCATCTTTTAATAATGGTGATGAAATATTTGCCAAAATTCTTTTTAAATACTTAATTCCTTCAGGTTTTTCAATTAATTCATCTAATTTATTTGATATAAAGTCTTTAATTGCTTTCTTTTCATTTAAAAAATTATTATTACCAGCTTTTTCTTGTGCATATATATAATTAATAATATTATCTAATTTATTTAAATCATCTATAAATCTATATTCAATTTTATTTTCTGTATATTGTCTGATTCCTGAACCTTCAATTTCCCCTTTTAATTCCCAAATATGTTTAATTAAATTAATATATTTATCACCTTTACTAGATTTTGGTTTTTTACTATTTGGATCATTATTTTTATAAATTGAATTAGTTTCCCATAAAATCTTTGAATAATTATTTAAATCATCTTGTGTATATAAATTATTATCTGGTTTCTTTTCATAAGTTAACAATCTCCATAATCCATGTGTTCCATTATATTTTTTATCATCAATTATTAAATCATCATTATCAATTACAGTTATTTTATCACCAATCATAAATGATTTTTTATGTTTATTCCAATATAAACCAAATTTATCATCTTTTGTTCTTGGTAAATATTTTTGTGCTAATGGACCAATAATTTTATCTAATGTTTGAGGTGAAATTAAGTTTGGGTCAATAAATGTCGATTCTTCTTGAATTATTGGCTGTCTGATTGGTCTAAATGGAGTACTTGAAGGTAAATTTAATTCTTCAGTTTCTGGTATTGATATATTAGCAAAATTATTAACAACAGGTACCAATTCCATTAGGTTTTTATTTTCATTTAAGACTTCACCAATTTTATTTTCAACTTTACCAATCGCTGATGTTATAGGTTCATATGCTTTTTGTTTAATTTTTTCATAATTATCTTCAATTTTAATTTGATTTTTAAATTCTTTTATTAATTTTTTCTCAATATCATCTAATTTTTTAGCTTCATTAACAGATATCTTATCCATTTATTACAAAGAAAAATTTAGGTTCAACACAAATCATGTTAACATAAACACAAATCATGTTAACACAAAAACAAATCATGTTAACACAAACACAAATCATATTAACACAAAACATAAATCATGTTAACACAAACACAAATCATGTTAACATAAACATAAATCATGTTAACATAAACATAAATCATGTTAACACAAATACAAATCATGTTAAACACAATTTATTTTACTTTATTTCTGTAATTTTCATTAAATATATAAATACTAATGAAATAAATAATACTAATAAAATAAATATTCTATCAATTATTGACTCAAATATACAACAAGCCATTATCATTATTTAATATCAGAAAAATTTTTCATATATTTTCCATCATTTGATTTTTTCAATAAATTAATAGTTAAAAATCCATAGTCTTCTTTCCAACAATCATTACAAATAGTTTTAAATTTATCAAATTTCATATCTGATCCAACAAAATTATTATATATTTTTTTCATATAATATTCATTTTGTTTAAAAATGCATAACATATTTAAATTATTTCTAATTAATTGCATATCAACTTTTGAATAACATTGTGATAAATAAATACATGATATATTTTTATGTCTACCCATTATAAAATATTCTTTAATTTTATCTTGTTTTTCTAAAATACAATCATCAAAAACTACTAATGAATTTGGTTTACATTCATTTAGTGGAATCACATCATCACATGAAAAATGAGAAATTTGTTTATTAATATTTGATTGTATATTTTTAAATCTTTTTTGTAATAATTTATAAGATGGTTGTTCTAATGATTTACTAAAAATATATAAATTTGAATATGGAATTAATCTTTTGTAAATAAAATTTAATAATAATGTAGTTTTACCAGATCCACTTGTTCCTATAATTAATAATCTAATAGGTTAATCATTTTTATTATTTTTATCATATGATTCTAATTTTATATTATCTTTTTTTTCTAAAAATTTCTCCATTTAAATAAGATGAAATTATTTAAAATAATTGGTCATTCATCCAAACTAGAATTAAGATTAGAACATCCAATACATTTAGATGGAAAATATAGTATTGGTTTAAGTGGATTTTATTCAGATAATTTTATATCAAATATACCAAATGATTATAAAAACTGTTATGAATATTCTATTAAAGATGAAGATGATAAAATTATAGATCAATATTTTGATATAAATAAAGGAAATTATACAATTGAAGAAATAAAAAATATTTTTATTAATAGTTTAATAGAATTTAAAAAGAAAATTAATAAATTTGATGAAAATGATTTTATACTGAAAAATGATGGACCATATATTATAATAAAATCTCCTGTTAAAATTATAGTTACAACAATTATAATTGATTTATTAGGGTTAAATAATAAAATAATTGAACCAAATGTATTAACAAAAGGAATAAAACTACCAAAAATTAGACCTTTTGATGTTATTGAAATACATTGTAATTTAGTTGATCCTAGTTTTGAAAATCATAAAGATCATTCACATTTACATAAAGAATCAGAAATTATATATTCATTTTATCCAAATGTTGAATATGGATCAAAAATTAGTGAAAAACCAAATGAAATTGATTATATTCCTTTAAAAAATATAAATAAAATTCAAAATATTGTAATATCTATTCAAGATAGTGATGGAAATCTAATAAATAATGAAAATATTAAAAGTATTGTATATTTAAGATTAAAACAAAATTTGTAATATAAAATTTGTCTACATAAATAATAAAACAATTGATTTAATTACAATAATTTTATATTTAATAATAAATTAATTGTATTTAGTAAACAAAATAATCCTTGGTTTAAAGTAAAAGATATTTGTAATATTTTAAAATATAAAAATTCTAGAAAAGTTTTAATTGATAATGTAAAAGAAAAATATATAAAACTTAAAAAATATCAAGTGTAACCAACAGTTACACTTACATAATGATGATAAATTAATTTACATAAAAATTATAGGTGTCACAAATTAAGACACCCTAGAAATTGATGTACAAACATGTTTTCAGATGCCCTAAAACAGGGCGTCAATAAAATAGATAATAAAACAATATTTATTAATGAATCTGGTTTATATTCATTAATTTTAAAATCAAAAAAGGTAGATAAACAATAAGGATAAATATAGATGGTGATAAATTAAAATTCATAGATTTTTTAGAGGGGACAATTTGTCCCCCCTATCATATAATGAAAAACGTACAAAACTTATTAAAATTAGGTAGGACCCAAAATGGGTCCCACATAAATTATAATATTTATTTTAAAAAATTTTAAAGGAGGTAACCTTATTATACAATAAAAACTTAAGGGTAACAAAACGTTACCCTCCTTAAACATTCAAAAGATATTTATAAAGATAATAAATTATATACAAATTTGAGACCCGTCTTAAAGACGGGTCTTACTTATAATGATAATAAAGTAAAATTTATAGATATTTTTAGGGGAGGCGATCTGTCCCCCCTATCATATAATGAAAAACATACTATTTTTATTAAAAAAATTTTGTTTATATTTATTAATTTTAAAATTAAAAAAGAATCAAAAAATTTAAAAATAGATTAATAAATATTTTAAATGAAAGAATCAAAACAAATAATTAAACATAAAAATTTAATAATAAATTATTAAATATATTTAAATTTATTAAAGAAAATATTTAAAAATATACATAAATTATAGTATAAATTCAATATCATATGGTTATAAATTATTAATATAATTTTGATCATTTTCTTTAAAACTTTCTTTAACATAATTTTTTATTATATTTATAAATGGTTCTATTATAAAATTAAACTTATAATGATATACAAAATAATTTTTATATTTAAAAAGATATATTAAAAATTTATTTGATATTTTAGTTTTAAATAAATATAATTTTATATCAAAATCATTATTTATTAATTCTTTTGGAACAATTAAAATTTCCATTTATTTATAATTTTTTTTATACCCCCAAGGTAATGTATCAATTTTATTTTCACAAATAAATCTTTTGTCATCTCTATTACTTAAAGCTAATTTATTTATTGTAATTGTATATAGTTCATGTTTAAAACTTCTAATACAAGTCATTTCTCTATATTGTTCTTGATCATCAAATAAACATTTCTTAAAATCATCCATATGTAATGTTTTATCAACAACACTTTTCTTAATTCCTTTACATTTTACAGGATTTTTATTATTAAATTCATAACTATATAATTTTGATCTTAAACCACAATATTCTTCTAATATTTCACCATTTAACTCATCTTTAAATTTACCAATTATTTTTTTATTCTTTTCACTATAGCATTCATGTTCTTTCTTATAATCACTTGTATCAAATTCATTAATATTTTCTTTAATAATTTTATATGGATCCTTTTTAAACTCTATAAAATAACTGTCTGTGTCCATATATAATAACCTTATATTTGGATCAAACTTCTTTAATTTTTCATAATAAAATTGATACATATGTAATTTTGATAAATCAAGTACTGAAAATCCTATATAGATTGGTTTATCAAACTTAACCTTTTCTTTTATCATATGTGAAGCAATACAGTCTTTATCAAATATACTAAATGTTTTAAAATTAGGTTTTTTTGCTTGTTTTAATGAAAACTTTTCGTCACCTAATTTAATATCACATCTATTTCTAACATTTTCCATAGTTTTTCCAAAAACACTATTATTCATCAATTTAAAAAAGTCTTTTTCAAAATCTGATGTTGATTTGGATCTAAATTTGGTATTTAATTCAATATATTTTTTCATATAATCATCTTGATCAAATGCTATAACTCTATTAACTTTCTTTAATTTTAATCCTTTTTGTAGATAATATTTTAAGTTTCTTGAATGAATAACATAATCTTTTTTATCAAATAATGTTGTGCAAAGTTTATTATTATAATGTTCAGGTGCTAATGGTAAATCTTTATGATCATCATGTAATTCAATAGGATATTCTAAATCAACATCTAATATATATCCATATTCAGCATTTTCATCTAATTCTAATATTGTTTCTTCCCATTCATTTAATGTATATGTATTAGGATTCATCCATGTTATATCTTTATAAGGTAATTTTTGACTTAAAGCCCATCCATATAGATTATTTGCATCTATATATAACATATAATTTTCAGGTTTTGTTTTATCATAATTTTTTGTATATTTATTGTTTGCTTTACAATATCTAGTTATACATTGTGAAATACCACCTCTAATACCTTTTTCAATCATTAAATACATATTATAATCACTTATTAATTCTAGTTTAATTTTTGTTAATTTTAACATAGAATCCCAAGCTAATGATGGTGATGTTAGATAATGTGCTGGATCTAATTGATAATTTTTCAAACAAACAGATCTAAAATTTTCAAATATATCAGCTAATAATAATACATCCTGAATATTATACAAATCTGAATAATTACCTAATGTTTTTATTTTTAATTTATTCCAAACTTTTATATAATGTTTATAATCATCATCACTTATATTTTCATTAGTTAAACAACTATAAAATTGATCTTTTTCTAATATTTTATCATAGTTTAATTTTTCGACATTATCAATAAATTCATATGGAAATACACCTTTAGAAGTTAATATTTTTAAAGTTTCATTATCATATTCAATTTTATCATTTTCTTTTATAAATTTATTTATATGCTTAAATTCTTTAAGATTTTTAGCTAATTTTTCAATTGATGTAGCCATAAATCTAAATGTATCTACAAATGAGAATTTTATAAATTTTCTAGGTTTATCACCTTCAAATTCATAACCATAACCAGAATTTACTGAATAGTTTATATATTTTTCATCTGTATTAGCTAACAAATCAATTTTACCATATTTTTTAGCTAATTCTTTTATAAACAAATGTGTATCATAATTTGAACTATTATGACAGAATATAGGAATACTTTGAGGGAATTTTAGATTTAAATTACAATTTAAATGTGCAGCACCCCTAAATTTTCCTGTTAAATGGCAATGATCTCTTACTTTTATTCTTTTATCATCATCAAAACCACTATTTTCACAAATATGACAAATATTAGTTTTTTTATAATTAATTTCTTCTTCATTAGTTAAATTCATAGGCTTTTTATTTTTTGAATTATATTGTTTGGCTATATATTTTGAAATTTCATCTAAATATTCAAATAATTTATTTGGTACATTTATTAATTCTTCTTCATTTTTTGCTCTATAACAAATAGGTTTATACATTTTATTAGTTACTCTAGATACTAAATAGATTGTAAATCCATATGGTATATGTTTTTGAATTTTATTTGTATATGAGCAATTTGGATTATTTTTACAATTATCAATCTTTTCTAATATACTTTCAAAATCCATATAAATTACATATGGATGTTCAAACTTTTTGTAATAGTTTTTAAAACTTACTTTTTGACCAGGAAATGGCATTATAGGTCTACAAGGTTCTAATGATTTACATATTTCTAAATGATTATTCAAGTCTTTATTTTTGTAGAAATGAGTCAAACATCTTCTACAAATATATTTTTTTGTTTTATGTTTTGATAATTGAGAATATACCAATTTATTTAAATCTGTTATTAATATATAATGACAATTATTACCAATTTTATAATATAATAAATCAATTTCTAATTTTACATTATAATATTCAGATATTTGTAATGGCACTATTTTTTTATCTTCATCAATTCTATAAATATTTATTGACATTGATGGATAGTTATATTTAGAGTCAAACGATCTTTTTTCAAATAATTTAATATCTTTTAATGTTATTGGATGATCAAAACCTTTAAAAATATCATCATTTATATATTTTTGATATTGTTTAACTCTTTCAGCATGTTCATTTGGTTTATCAATAGCACATCTAATTGCATAAATAAAACAATATTCATCTTTATTTTTAAAATTTACACAACATTTTTTATTCTTAATTTCATTTGGTAATTCTATATATGATCCAGCATTTAATGAATTATTTTTAGATAATTTTAGATTTAATTCAACACATCTTTTTAATGACCAACCAGAGCCTTTTGATGGTTGATTTAGTTGTTCTCTAACTATTAATTTCTTAAATTGATCATCAATAAAATCATCTATATTTAAAATATCTGAACTTTTTATGCAAAAATACATATTACTATTTTGAATTTCACCATTTATTAATTTTCTTTCATATTCACATTCTAAAGCCATTTGTCCTTTAATATTTTTAAATTTTTGTTTTTCTATCAATTTTTTTATTTCATTTCTTTGAGTTTCTAAATAATCATTAATATCTAAATCATCATTTGAATTTGTTAAAATATAATCTTGAAAATATCCTTTTAATGATGAAGCTTCTTGAATATTTATTATATTTTCTTTTGGAATTGGTCTATTTTTAAAATAATCATTTAATAATCCAATTAATTCTCTTCTAGTTTTATTAACAATTTTAATACTATTTTTAATTGCTAAATTTTGAATATATTTTAATGATCTATATTCTAAATTATTTGGATTTTCTTTAATTTTGTTTAATCTTTTAATTAGTTCATCTCTAGATAAATTTTCATAATTTCTGACAGATAATTTTTTTGCAATTTCATTTAATTTTTCTATATTAAATAATGAATAATTTGTAAGATCAAATGTTTCTTTAATATTTGTTAATTCATCTAAAGTTTTATTTTTATAATTATATATATTATTATTTTTACACCAATGTTTTAATTCAAATATTTTATTATCATATTTTTGTTTATTTAATAAATGTTTAGTTGAATTATAATGTCTATCATAATTTTTATATAATATATTTTTATTACAGTAAGGACAATTAATATTTTTATTTGTTCGTTCCATTTATTAGAAATAATTTTTACTTAGAAATAAAACTCTTAAAAATATGAGAAGTTTTTCCACTTTTTTCTAGGTAATTTATAGTTTAAATTGTATTTTTTCAATCAATAGTCAACTTTTCACAAGTTAATTTAAGTTTTCTAGAGTATTTTTTCAATAAAATCAATAGTCAACTTTTCACAAGTTAATTTAAATTTTCTAGAGTATTTTTTCAATAAAATTAATAGTTGTATTTTCATAAGTCAATTTAAGTTTTCTATAGTATTTTTTCAATAAAATTTAAACTTTTTTAAAACAAGTAAAATTATTATTTTTATCATATTTTTAAATTTTCTAGTTTTGTTATATTTTTGTCATGAATTTTAGTTTCTAAATGTCTTAAATAATTATTAATCCATTTAATATTTCTTCCACATTCACAAAATTGTGGTTTTAAAAACATTTCTCTAATACATTGTATACAAATTGCATTTTTTCTATCTTTACTATAATGATAATTATTAAAATTTGAAATATCTTTAATTTTTTTACATTTAAGACATTGTTTTTCATTTAATTCAATAACTTTAATATTATCATATAATTTTTTATAATACAAATCCTTACATTCTTTACAATAATAATATAACCCATCTTTAGTATTTTTATCTTTATAAAATTTTGATATATCTTTATATAATTTACACCTTAAACATTTCTTTTCCATTTATATAAAATAAAATTTACAAATTGGTTTTTTTCAATTCATATTCATAAAAATTTCCAATAATATCTTCATTATTTTGATCTTTTATACTATATGTAACTGGATTTGTATTATTAATTTTAGAAATTATAAATATTTCTCTAGACCAATTATTTTTATATTTATTAGAAAATGTTGATTTTTTATTTCCAATTCTAACTCTATCATTTATTTTAAATTTTGATTTGGTTATTATTTTTGGTGGTTTATATTTAAAAACAGTATCTAATAAATCCTTTTCATTATTTTTATTTACTTCAATTGGTTTCATTTTAATTGTTGAATGATATGAGTTATTATATTCTTTAACAATTTTTGGTAAAATATTTATCCATCTATAATTTTTATTAATTTCAAATTGTATTTTCATTTTTTCATTTTGTGTTCTATTATACCTTTCTATTATACTTGATTTTTCTTCATTTTCTGTATGATACAATTTAATATCATATTTATTTAATATTTCTTTGAATTCTTTATTGATAAATTCTAATCCTTTATCTGTATGTAAAAGATTAGGTGATTTATGATTAATTTTAATTGCATCATTAATTATTTCTTCAAATGCTTTAGAAACTGTTTTTCCATCTTTTTTCTTTAATGGTTTTGACCAAACATATTTTGAGAAAGTATCTATCACATTTAACATATATTTATAACCATCATTTTCTTTTTCATAATTTTTCATTATAATTAAATCTGCTGCCCATAAATCATCAATACCTAATGTAATTATTTTTCTTTTTAGAAATTTCTTTCTGATTGGAGCATGAATTTCATTTGCTTCAATTATTTGTTCATTTTTAGTTAATTCTTTTTTAATTATAGGTTTAACTTCTTTTTTTAAAATTTTACTTTTATTTGTTTTACAAATTAAACATTTAGTAGCTATTCTATATAATCCATTTTTCATTTCAACAATTTGTGGATTAATATTTTTAGTTTTTTTCTTACACTTGGGACAATGAATTGGTTCATTCATTTATATATAAAAAATATTTTATACATAAATGAATTGATTCAATTCATTTATGTATAAAATATTTTTTTAATAAATGGATATGTGTTATAGATGTCATAATCAAACTAATTTTACTATTATTGGAAATTGTGTAGGATGTAATATATGTAAAAGAATTATTTATGAAAAAAAGATTAAGAGAAAAAGTAATAAGAATAAACATCTTAAACATATTTTAAGAGAATTTAACCATTTTCAACCATATAAAACACACCAATTAATTAATGAATTATATATTTTATGTATTTCCAATCATTTTGAAATAACACCTAAGAATATAAAATTATTTTTAAAACAAAGGAATTATACAAATTGGATATTTTACTATCAATTTTTAAACAAAATATACAATATTAATTTTGAATTGAATCATGAAGATAAAGAAAAAATTACACTAGTTTTTAATAAATATTTATGTTTTAAGAAAAGTAATATATCATATAAAAAATTATTACCAATGATTTTTAAATATTTAAATATGGATTTTTGTATAAAACCTAATTATGATGATAACTTTTTAACATATCTATCACAAATGAATTTGTAATATTTTTTCCCTATATAAATGGATCTGTTAGAAGAAATTAATAATATTGGAGAATTAAGATTTAAAGAATATAAACCTTTAAAAAGTTTAAATTTAAATGAAAAATATAAAATTGAAAAATTTGAAAGAATTAAAGATAAATATGGATATACAATTATTGTTGAATTAGAAAAATGTAAAATACATTTACCAAAAAGATTTACTAATATGATTGATGATAAAACTATTAAAGAATTAAATAAAAAAGATTTAAATTTAATTGTCACGGCTTTTAAGACTTTTGATGATAAAGAAACTGCTTTAGTTAAATTTGAATAATTATTTTAATATAATTGTATTGATAATAAATTTTAAATCATCTTGTAAAAAATTATAATTTTACTGGTTTTAAAAAACTTTTTATTCTGTAAACAATTTCATATAAATTTATGCATATTTATTAAAAAATGCATTAAATTTGCATATTTTTTATGACAATTTGACAAAAGCTGAAAATTGGCCAAAAAATGGCAAAAATATTGCATAATTGTATTAAAAAACTGTGAAATTTGTTTGATTTTTGATTGTCTCCAAAAGTGTCCTAGGAACCCCATAGTACTATCTACTTATATATATATATATATATATATATATATATATATATATATATATATATATATATATCTTTGGGTTTATCATATTTATTAAATTTGAAATAATTTATACAGTTGAATAATTGTATAAATTTTTTTAACAAGTGATGTTATAGTGTAGTGTATTGTCCCCTCCATAAGCCTAGCCAAATATGTCATATCAGTCTGGCTGAGAAACAAAAAAGCTCATCAGTGGCAAGTCTGAGACTGCCAATCAGTGGTGCAAATGTTAAGCATTAGAGGTTTCAAAAGAGAGCTTCTTAATTTCTAAAAACTAAAACTAAATATCTCCACTGAAAATAATACTTACAACTGGCTGAGAAGTTTTTATTTTTGACTCTAAGCCGATAACGTACTACCACTATACAATTCATTTGGAATGGGAGCAACAATGTCGGAGGAAAGCCTTTTTCTCATAAAATTTTTTTATGTCAAAATATTTTTTTCAAATTTAGAAGTAGGCTATTATTAGACTCAGAATTTTTTTTGCACTCATTTCTGCGTAATTGATTAATATACAACTCACATCCCATGCTTTTCATACCGGTACTTTTTATAAAATCAATGTTAACCTCTCTTTTACATGTTTAGATTTTAAAGTCCCAAATCCATGTTTTTTTAGCATCCCTCCTTCTGAAGTCCAAAATCTTGATTAGTTTATAGTGTTACTTTAGGTTTCAACACCAAACAAATATACAGATAGGATTATTCAACCATGGGCGCCGACTTCCAAAAATTATTGACGGGGGGGGGGGGGGGTTGCTCGATGAAAGCAGGAGAAATTCTCCTATTAAAATTTTCTTAATAATTAATAATACATAATTTTAAGTTTATATAAAATTTGTTTCAACTTATTTTATAACAGTGCTTTATATACTAAAAACAACAAACACTCGGTTGCTAATAATAACAATAGTACGTCATTCCATCCAAAATCAAATACTTTTTATTTGTAACTCTGTCCACCGAATGCCGTTTTAGTGTAAATAGTCAATGGTTTTGCCTCTTAGGTTAACCTCAAAAATTATGTTTTGGGTAGTAAAATAGAAGGGTAGACAAGAAATTAAGTACAGTAATTAGATGAATAATACTCAAATTGGTGTCTGGTAGACTTGCAGCATCAGTCCAGTGGAAAAATTTTGTTTAAAAATTAATTGACTCAAAGTTTCATGCTTAGCAAAATTCCAGTTAGCTTATACCCTATATCACATCGCTGAATAAAATCGTCAAACAGGACAATGTTTTTGGTACAATTTATTTATTTTAATGCTTACGCCCGGTTACATTAGAAAAACGAAAACGACGCTACTTATAAATATGATTTTCAAAACAATTAAAACCTCAACATGATAAATAAAATACAAAATCCGTCACCAGTTGATTTTTTTAGATCTGCCAAAAAATTAGTTCTTAAACTTCCTAAGCCAAAGATAAACCTTCAAAAAATTTTGAGAATTTTAAAAATAGGTTTAATTTTATTATTTTCTTGATTTGGTATAGTATGTTATGTATGAAGTTTCCCTTACAGTATTAAAATAAAAAATCTAATATTGAAACAATATTTTATATAAACAACTGTAAATGCATTTATTAAGTTAACGCAGTTACATTATTTGTTTACATATTTAAACTTACTGAACTTATAAATAAAATAATGAAAAAAAATAAAATATTGACATATAACATAAACGATGGAACCATTGATTTTGTACATAAAGTTGGTTGATTTTGTACAGTATTTATAGTCAATGAGAGAACTTAAAGTAGGCTTATATCTTACAGTCCTCATTTTGCACACTCTTAAAATTTTATATAATAACCTTAGTTAAAAACAATTTACTGTATCAATTTGACTTTCTTAACCTTCTTCACTCAACGGCTACTTTCACTAGCAATAATCGGTGGTAATCGGGATCGTTATTCGGTCCACTGGTTGGTGCATCTCCATCTGGATAGGTGAGCTAAATCCCATAGGCCCTAAGAGCAACGGTGGTATTTTTGCGACTACCATGGTAGTTGTCAAGGAATAAATCGCGCATAAAAAGCCTTTGAAAAGGTATCGATAGCAAACTCCGATCACACCAATTAGTGCGCCAGAATGCGACCAATTTTTACATGAGGACAAATCAGGTGTCCGAATACGATTGTCGAATCATAGGCAGTAGGCAGTGGGCTTATTCTATGGATTCCTTGCATCGAACTAAAAATCCCTTGCCAAGCGTTTTACAACTCTAAAAAAATAGTACTTTTGCGTTACGGCATTTTACATGTCATTTACACTCATTGTCACATTTAGTCGCATTGATAAACAAGCTGAAGTGAAGCCTCGAAACAACAGGATAAAGTTTCTAACTTCTGCCAACCAATGATAATTTGGACAAAGAGAATTCTGTGACAACAAAACTTGGAATAAAGAAATTGAATAAGAAAAAACGGTCGGACATAGCTTACTCATTCTCGAACAATACAAAGGAAATACCATAATATCAATGTGTTTCAATTATTGTATTTTAAAGGAGATTTAAATTTACAGGGGTACTAATTTAGTATGTAAAGTCAATGATCAATGGTCAATGGTCAATGGTTATACTATTTAATTTTTTATAATAAAATGTGTTGAAGTACAAAGTGGTATTATAATTTATAAAAATACCAGTTTTACGAAACCCTTTACTTTTACACTAAGTCACGAGTCACAGCAGCCGAATGAAAATTTTAACTTGACTCCTTTTGGTCTGGGGGGGCTGAGCCCCCCCAGGAAAAATGTTGTGGGGGCTCGAACCCATCGGACCCCATGGAGTCGGCGCCAGTGTATTCAACTCAAAACATGATAGTTCTTTGAGCAGAAACTGACCAAACTAGTCTTTATTTTGTTTTACGAATAATGGTGTTATATGTTTCGTAATTTTTTTTAAATTTTTGACTAAATGTTCTGTGTTTGCCAATGACACATCAATGAACCTCATGTAACACATTTAACTAATCAAGATTACACTCCTGTCACATTTATATTCTCAATTATGATTTTTAAATCTAAAATATTTGTTTAAATATTGTTAAATATTTGTTGACAAATGCCATACATACTAGTTCCACATCTATACTTTACAAGCAGTATATCAGCGAGTACGGTAGTTAATTTTTTAAACTACATATTAATAGAATTCTCACTTTAACTCAAGCAGTAACTTCACAAATTTCATTTTATTTTTGTATGTTTATCCCTAAAAGTGATGAACAGATGGTTTAAATGTTATTGTCTTTTTAAGGGGTGGAATGTGCACAACGTGAGAGGGAACGAGCACGTCAGCAAGAAGATCGTATGGAAATAGACGAGGATGAGGATGGAGTCATGGTACCTACCCAGTTCCTAACACAGTCAATTAGATAATAAAGCAAACATGCAGTTATGGTATAAAAAAACTGTTAAATAACAAAACCAGCAAACACAGAATAGTAAAAACTGCCTCCAAGAAATATTGTGAACAAATGACTAAATTTTACTTGCCACAGAAAGGATTGTCCTGTTGAAACATGAGTTTATATTTAGATAATTATCACAACATCAGCTTTAACGGTGGAATTTTGTACATGCCGTGGAAATGGTCAAATAATGCGACAGGGGGTTGATCCAAAATCGCTTAAAAGAGCTTCCACTGTATTGTTGAAAATGAAAAAATCAGAGTACTCAATTGTGTTGAAATTGGAGTGCCATTAACTTTTATATGTCTGTATGTGATGTTAATAGCTTTTATTTCAATCTCATAATTATATTACTACTAAAAAACATAATAGTTTTCAAATAGATTTCACAAATTATATAATAACAATTTTGAACTAGTTTCAAACTTCTATTAAATTTGTTTTAGAGTCCATGAACTACATCAAAACATTTTTGAATTTGTTTTAAACTTTTTTCAAACTTCTTTTAAAATAATTTTGAAACAAGTTTCAACAATTTTCATGCTGCTTGGGAACTTATTATGGAGAAAAAAATGTCTTCCCCATGTTATATTTGTGGGAAATTGACAAAACTCTGTATTTTGCTTATTTATTGACATAACTTAATCAAATTTGTTGTTTACATTATCTTAGGGTTCATCTTATACTAGCTTACAAAACCCAAATGGTGGTAAACCTACATACTCACCCCCATGGGGTTTATGGGGAAAATAAAAAAGTGCCAGATTTTGATACAACTTTGTGTTTACCTTCATCAACTCATTAATTAACATACATTTTCTTATAACACCCCATGGCAGCAAACATTCATACTCGATCCTATGGTGATGTTATAGGGGGTAAAAAATTTTAAATTCCATTGGAAATTTGCTGGGTACGCAGGACTGCTGCGACAGGGGGTATTTACAAGTTCAATACAAGAGACAACAATAATAATTCAACCTCTGTTAGTGAACAGATTAAAAGTTTACTAGTTATAATTACTTAGTTAGTATAATTTGCTATGGTACTGTTAAAATACTTATCTTTGAACCCCCAAGGAGGTAGACCAACCCTGGCAGCTAGAACTGTAAAGAGCACGTCAGCGAGAACATAACAGAGGAGGATGAGGGAGTAACGACACAGTGCAGGAGGCAGGGTCATCTTGGTGCCGCATTCAGAAGTTCTAAAAATCCGGTTTCATTATGTTAGCCAGAAATTTAAACTCATAAAGGCTAAATTCAATGTAACTAGTAAAAGTTACAGCTGTAACGATAATTTCATTGTGTTGTATTTTCCAAGTTTATATCATGTTTTGAAATAAAGTTTATGTAAAATATATTTTTTGGTGTATTTATTTGTAAACTGGAAATTGTATTTTAATATTTAATTCAAAGTAGCTATGGGGTTTTAGTTTTTCCAGCTTGTCAGTGCTGTATAAACATAAAGAGTATAAGAGTAAAGCAAAGCTGCATAAACAAGGTGACAATTTAAAACAAACTTTGGAACCTCTTTTAAAACTTTTAAACCCCACCGAAGCACGCACATCATTACTGGCGTCAGTAACCCACATTTCTATGCAATTACTGTACCCACACTACACCCCTTTTGGCTGACAGTCTACAAGGAGTCAACAGAAATTCTTGTTATAAACATAGGTTAATATGTGCTTCACACTATAGGTCTCAGTAAGGTAAAATGTTCCAAACCCAAACTCAAATGAAATAAAATATTGCCAAAATGTTAAATGCAATTATTTTTATATATTTGACATTTTAGGTCAGGTTTAGAACATATCGCTCTGAATTCAACAATTTAATAAACATTATCAGATAATTGACACATACTTACTCCCAACAACATAAAAAAAGGTGTTAAAAGCTGCAAACATTAATGTCTTGATGACTCAGTCGGATAGCTACCAGCTACTGAGCAGCGCGAGTTTGACCCTACCCTACGCGCGTCTGTGACTTTTAACAACGTACTGTGTTAGCTGCTAAACGAAAAATTGAATTTTCTTGGCAACCACTTCACGTAGAGCAATAATTTAAAATACTGGATTATTTAGTTTTTTTTAGCTTCATTTAATGGTGATAAGTAAAATTTATTTCAAGATAACAGCTATTTTAAAAATCCAAAAATTGATTTTTTAAACATTTTTTATTGTATAACTTTTGAACGCGCATTTTCTCAGAGATGCGGGTGGTGTCATTTTATTCAGCATTTTAATCTTAACAAACCATTAAATTATAATCAAAATCGTTAGAGCCGTTTTTGAGAAATTATGATTCTTCACGTTTTTGATTGTTTTTCGGGGTAAATTTCCCCTTAAAAATCCAAAATTAAAAAAAAAAATGCCTGGAATTGTCGTGGATTTGGACATACAAACTAAATTTCACCAAAATCAGACCATTGGGGCATTCTATGGCTTTGTTTACATCCAGACACACACACACAAACACAAACACACATAGACATCACTCTGAAAACCACTTTTTTGGACTCAGGGGGCACCAAAATGAATAAATCCACCAACAACTCATATTCAAAAAATTTGACGAAAACAATACTTTCTCCATATACTATGGTATAGGGGGAGAAAGTAAAAGTTTAAGAAATTAAGAAATTATTATTAAAAGGATTGTTACTCTTTGAATTATTAATTGACATAAATTCGTATTGTTTAAGACTGGTAATAGTTTTTTATTTATTTATTTTTAATTTATTTTTTATTATTTTTTTAATAGTTTATGTCAAATGATTGTAAGTTATTGTTTAAGAATATTGTTTAATAAACTCAGGTTTAAATTTAATGTATGAGTTTAACTGAGAGAAACTAGTAAAAAGATCCTAGTCCTATTAAACAGTTACATGTTGAAAAAAATTTGTTTTTTAATGTTCATAATCCCATATCAAATAATTACTTTTTACTTATTTAACTTCCTTTTATAGAAATTGCACCATTTCAACTGAATCACTATTTGAACACGCCAAATTTTTTTTATCAAAAATTATCAAATTATCAAAATTATTATCAATAAATTATGAGGTTACACAATTATTCTTCCTCAAAATATTAAATTTGTAATTATAAATGTAATTAATAAACTTATATTATAAACATCTGTACGCCTATAGCACTGAGTAATCGTACGTCGCAGCTGTGTCCGCTTTGCGAGCATCATTTCGTCTGATATAATTCCGTCTAGGAATGGAAACATTGTTCTTAGCGAGTTAAAGCTGTTGATTAGATTAAATTTGGCTCTTTTTCTAAAACTTTCCTGCAGGTTGAACATTCCTGACCAAATAATACCGGTACGTAATTAGGTAGCCGACTAACTATTTAAGGTTTAGTTACAATAAGTACCAATTAAAAATGATTTTCTCTGACCACTCATGGAAATAATAACATTTTATTTTTAACCATTTGTTATCTCCGTTTATTGGCTAAAATTATGCAAAATTTCAACATTTTAGATTGTTCCTAAGTAGTTCAAATCATTGTTTTATTGACGCCGTGTCAGTTCCTCCACGAATGGGCTATAGCGCCTCATCCCAAGGTTAGTGGCACTAACCTGCCCCACCTCAACGTTGGATGTGCAGTAGCACATCTTATATACTTACACCACAGTATTGTGAACATGATGCCAGGTAAAAACCTTTGAGTTTAGATGGCAACATTGTTTATGTGAGCGGAAGTCGGTGGGATGAGAGTAAAAGATTAGATAATCATATAAGGGACCCAAGTGGATTGTTGAAAAGTTAGTAGTAGGTTAGCTGGGTGAGGACTATTTAAGAAAGATATTTCAGTTTCTCATTCTAATACATTCGTCTTTGCTCAAGTCAACAGACACGGTGTTTGCCAAAATGTCAGGAACCTTGATTCCAGTAGTTACAGCACCCGGGATGAGAATGCCCATCATTGGACTAGGAACTTGGCAGGTATGTGTACTCTATAGTTTAAAATTTAAAAATGTTTAATAATATGGGTTTCAAAAACTAATTGTGAAATCTTGGTAGTGAATTCAATTTTTTAACATTTATAATAACGCCATTCTGTACCAGCTTTTCTTATTATAGCATTATAAATTAATTTCAAATAATCTTCAGATGGACACTTGTGATAAATGAAATAGATTAAACATTAAAAAGATTAAACTTGAAGACAGTGAAATAGGACTCATTCAAAATTCAATGTTTTTACCTTTCTTAAAATTATGATCTAACTTCCATTAAAGTGTCCATTTTTACAGTAGTGTAATGTATATTTGAAATTATATAAGTAGCTTTGCAAATCATGTTTGTAGCAAAATTAAAATGTAAAATTACTTATTGCATCTGTTGTGGTCGACTAATGTTTTCATTAAAAACAAAGGCCTCACAAAACTAAAATTGTAATCATTAGAAATCTGAATATTTTATTTTAAAATTAATTTATAATAATGGTAAATTTCACAGTTAAAATATTTCTTATGACTTTTGTAGCCTTGTGATTGAGTTAAAGAAGCCCCTTTTAAACAAACTCCTTTAAACCCGTTTTTAGTAAAATATAGTTCACCTTCAAACCTAAAACATAATTAATTCTAAATTTTTCAGAATATGAATATTTATATTTCAATCTGCTGTCTTTATACAGGCATGCCTCCCAGTCCGGCAGATCTGTTCCCTAGAGCTGCTGTTACATAGTATTCCCAGTGATGAAAGATAGGCATTGTCTATTCAAATATCTTTATTTATTTTCATGTACGAGTGGTAAATAGTTAATAGGGTCAGCACTTTTTATTGTAAAGAGATATTATGAGATTTAATTTACATTATACATTAAATAAAATCATTGTCCTTAAAATCATATCCTTATACAAAAATAATAAAAGATAAGAAATGTAAACATTTGTTTCCACAAATTGCGTAATCAAAAAGGGGGGGGGGCTTATTTGTGCCAGAGATTTGTGGAAAGTTCTTCCAATGAATTCAACGATCTGTTAATTAAGTATTCTTTCAATATTTTATTAAATTTTGATGCAATTTCTGATTTTATATCAAGTGGAATATGTTTCAAAATTTTTTCCCCATATATGTAGGTTTTTTTGAAAATAATTGAGTCTATGTGCCTGAGTAATTTAATTTATTTTCCTTCAGATACATAGGTTTACAGTATATCAGAATTTACTTTATTTGATTGTTCTTTTCGGACAAGTAAACTGGTCTCAAAAATATATTGATCTTAAAGAGTGAATATTTTTAGGTCCTTAAAGTGCTCTTTAACCGAATCATCGGATTTCAAATTTAACAATACTTTAACTAATACTAATACTTTAACCTACTGACACAAAATGTTTGGTCTTGTTTTTTCAGTCGCCAGAAGATGAGGTCCAAACGGTTTTGGATGCGGCCCTAGCTGTTGGCTACAGACACATTGATACAGCCTTTCTATACAATAATGAAGCAGCAATAGGAAGAACACTAAAGAAATGGTTTGATAGTGGAAAACTTAAAAGAGAAGACCTTTTCATCGTTACAAAGGTAATAGATTTTTTAAAGGATTTAATCATGCCTGTTTAAATTTGTTTTAAGTTTTTATTTTAAATTTATTTAGGCCTAACCAAGAGTCTTGGCTCAGCTTCTAGTTTTACTTTGCAAGGTGGTGTCACAAATTGTTACATGCTAATCAAATAATATAAAGCAACCATAAAAACCACAGATAACCTATGGATAAACGTTCTACCTGCGGCGCAAATGTCATATTCCCAGCGATTACTTAAAAAAATTGTTCTATCTTCGAAGCTATATACTGTCATGCTTTGAAACAGCTCTTCAACTGTGGAGCAAAGTGGTACACCTGAAATGTCACACGCTTGTCTACAGATATTTTATGGGGATCAATTTGCTTATGGAATCATATATTGTATATAGATTTATACAACAAATCTTTAAGGAACCACTTTATTATAGAAGATTTGTCAGAAGTTGAGTTTAAGTACTGTTTTGTTTAGCCTGTAATTTAAATTTGCCTTCCCCTTGCCGCAATGCCAACGAATGATTTCACATAAGATCAATTGAACAAAGTTATATGTACTAACAATAGTTACATGGCATTAGCTATAACAATAAAACTTATTCTAAAATTCAATATTTTTCAAGAAAATCATATAAGTTTTACTTTATTATTATAATTAATTATACATTTGTTTATAAACAGAATTTTTTTAAATTTCAAACTCTTTGTATTAGTTTTATTTATAAACATATTTTAAAATACCTATAGTTTTAGCGGTTATTATTAAAACATTCAAATTAAAAACTTCTTTATTCATAAATGTACAATTGTGGTACAAGAATAGTGTAAAATAAAATCATATTAAAACTAGAATAATGTATAAATAAAAAAATAAAACTCTTTTACTATACAGACCAATTAATTACTTTATAATTTTGAATCCCCCATTTTACAAATATTGTTAAAAAATACTTTTATTCAATACTATTTACATTTTATATACACAATATCATAATATTTATGTACAAACATCTATTGAGAGGTACAAAGTGAGAGACAGATTTGGCTATCACAAAAAATATTAATTACCTCTTAAACATTTTTTTTCAAAAAATAAACTATAATAATAAAAAACATATAATATGATATTTTATTAACTTAAACTATTAACATTTAAAAACTCTTAAAATGAGTACAATGGAAATGATAAAAGAAAGCCCTTAAGTAACTTTTTGAAACTTTCTATATAATTTTTCTTAGAAATGCTATGGAGCAAGTTAAACAAAGATTTTGTGCCCATGAAACTAGTTTTTTTCTCAAAAAACTTTGATCGGTGAGGTTCAACATAACTATAATTTCCGGTATTATAATTTATATTCATTTTGAAATTGATGTTTATTAATATGAAAGAATTATCTTCATTTACGATCTATTCACTTAATTTCTATGTATTTTTACAAGACTCAAGCAACTGTTTGATATTAAAGAAACTGTTTTAAATTACTGTGTATTTTTAAAGAATCTGTAGCGTTCTGTGGGCAATATGACTTGTCTGGAACTCATGATCATCAGTATGTTGATCTGTTAGTAGGCTATCTGATACAATTTCATAGTGCTTATTCAATGAGCAGTGCTTATTGCCTGGTATTCAGCCACCACAATATTACAGTATTCAATGACTTCAATGAAAACTTCAAACAAAGCTTATTTGGAAACTTCAATATTTAGTTTCCAAATTCGAACTGTATTTTATGGGTTCAAAAAATTTCCTCTTGTCTCTCACAAATAATTACCTTTTATTATAGAACTGCAATTTTTATTAAAAAATTATAAAAAATATCTCATTCACTTTGGGCCTGTTTAGTTTTCTGCTTCTTATTATTAACGAACAATTCCTTTACTTGAGAATAACATTTATTAAAAGATCTCCTCGGTTTCAGCTGCCTCATCAAGCCATGCAGGCCAGTTTGGTAAAAGAGTTCCTATTAAAGTCATTGGCGGCTCCTCAGCTCTCCTATGTAGACCTCTATATCTGATTCATCTCCTCGGTTTCAGCTGTCTCATCAAGCCATGCGGGCCAGTTTGGTAAAAGAGTTCCTATCCAAGTCATTGGCGGCTCCTCAGCTCTCCTATGTAGACCTCTATCTGATTCATCTCCTTGGTTTCAGCTGCCTCATCAAGCCATTCAGGCCAGATTGGTAGAAGAGTTTCTCTGCAAGTCATTGGTAGCTCTTCAGCTCTCCTATGTAGACCTCTATCTGATTCATCTCCTTGGTTTCAGCTGCCTCATCAAGCCATGCAGGCCAGTTTGGTAGAAGAGTTTCTCTGCAAGTCATTGGCAGCTCTTCAGCTCTCCTATGTAGACCTCTATCTGATTCATCTCCTTGGTTTCAGCTGCCTCATCAAGCCATGCAGGCCAGTTTGGTAGAAGAGTTCCTCTGCAAGTCATTGGCAGCTCTTCAGCTCTCCTTTGTAGACCTCTATCTGATTCATCTCCTTGGTTTCAGCTGCCTCATCAAGCCATGCAGGCCAGTTTGGTAGAAGAGTTCCTCTGCAAGTCATTGGCAGCTCTTCAGCTCTCCTATGTAGACCTCTATCTGATTCATCATCCAGTGGGACTGGCACCCAACGAGGGACCCTGGGCCAAGGATGAACAAGGCAATATCAAAGTGGACATGAAAACTGACCATGTTGCCATATGGAAGGTAAACTTTGGGCTTGCTTATTTATGTATTTATTAACTGTATAACACCAGTTTACAAAAAATACATGTAATGCAAATAATTCATCCAAAACAGCTGTACAGTTGGTTTTTTCCAACCGGAAGTGTTCAATGTCATGCAGACCATCCCTGACAATGAACCTCCCCCGTTTGCTGCACTATCATATATCTCTACTTGTCAAATGTTGAGGTTCAATCAAAGCAAACAAACTGTCAATGTACAGTTGTTTATATGTTTTGTCCCAGGATAACTTTAAAACTAGTTTATACTAGTTGCAAAGTTGAGATTGGGTACAGCAAACAAAGTTGTCATAACACTGTGGTAAGTCTTTTGGTTGACCACTATGACAGTTTCCCTTCCTTAATAATTCATTCATGTTCAAGACAGTGGGGGTTGAGGATTGCATCGGTCATGGAAACCCCTAGCTGGAACATATTCATGTTCAAGACAGCGGGAGGTGAGGTAAATGCAGCAGGCATGTAAACCGCTAGCTGTAATATGAGTGAACAGTTAGTTGGTTGGCCGTTTAGAGAGCAGAGCGGACCGTTGTCACAGTACATGGGGTTCAACCCTCTGAATGGTCAAACAGCCGTCTGATGTCCCGTCTCTCACCGTTTCTCTTCTTTCAATTGTCTATCCTTCCGGTGGCTTGCGCGAATTGCCCATTAGGGGCAGATGTGCTTAACGGTTCTCCTTATTCACCAATAACAACATGTTTTGATGATAAACATACATGCTTATGATTATAACACTGATATAAAGTCCAACCAAATTATTTAATTCTCATTTTCTTAATATGAGAAACAGTTTCTCCAAAGTTTAATTTGTCTCCAATAATTTATCTACCCTTGTGAACTAATATTCAAAAGTATCCTATGTTGTGTAAAGTAACTGATTTTGTTATCTTGAATTTAAAACCTGATAACAGATGCAAAGACGAGTTCTATCATATATCACATGTATTTAAATTATATGTTTACAGACCAAACATGATATGTACTAACAATAGTTAGTACATATCATACAGTACATAATGAAATCAAAAATAGTTTGATTTACATAACAAACTATTTTAGCCATATAGTTATGGACGTTATTAATATAACGTTATTAAGAAGACTGTCATGTAGAAGAGCTAACATGACAGTCGCCAGAAGATTCCTCGACTGGCGAATTACAGTAACAGTTATAACAAACTACCGTGATATATAGGTAGTGGTCAAATGTGTTAATTTTTTTACATTCTTTTATATGTACTTGATAAAAGTTTGTGCAACAGAGATTAGCGATGACAAAGCTATTGCTGGTGATGACTGGCTAAAAGCTCAACAGGATGATTTCAATCCATAGGATGTCTGATAAGATGAGTATGAGTATATTTTTTACTTCCTGTATGAGTAAAAAAAAAAAAAAAAAAAAAAAAAAAAAAACTCCTCTCTGAAACAATCCAAGAAATTAGATAATATTAGCAGTGGTTATCGAAGTACATTTATTGGTGGACTTATAGTTATAAATTCAAAAACAAATGTCTACAACACCGAAAAATATATTTACACTTATACTGCAAAGAATACAGACGGTAAATATATGAAAATATGGGAAATGGATTAATTTCAACTGGACTCACTGATCATCATCAGGCCCAAAGGCCCAGATTTAGGTTCCTTAAAGGTGAAACATAATTTTTTAGTTCTCATATTTTGCCAATAAAATAAGCACAAACATAAAAAATGGGATCTTAAACTTATACGGTCTATAGGTCTGTGCCAATTATAGAAAAGCATATAATATTATAACTACATTAAATTGAAAATAAGTCCAACAAAATATATATATTATTGAAGAGCTGAAATATGTGATTCAATATAACTTCAAATTAAAACAAACAATATTTATAATTAGGTTTATTATTTTTATATTTTATCTGAGATATTATCCTCAGACATTTCACAAACTGAAAACCTTTCAAAATGTTGACATAATATATCGTCAAATATCAACGATATAAAAAAAAGAATAAAATATATTCAGGTCAGATTTACAAACACACCATTTACAATAGCAACTTAAGAAACATCTGGTCTTAAATTAACAAATTAATTATCTTCTAACATCTCCCTAACACTATATTATGCTTTTCTAATTAAAATAGTCTCTATACTTTATTTGAACTAATTTTCACTAAGAGATTTAAAAGAATTTGGGATTTTATTGTATAGCCTGATACCTATATATAAAGGGTTCTTTCAAATAATTTTTTTAGTAAATAATAAATTTTTTTCTAGTGTTGTATGCATGATTTAATGTTAAACACTCAAATAAATTGGGGTTCTTATGGACTAATTTCAATGTTTCAAGAATATAAAGGCTTGGCAAGGTTAATATGTTTATGTTTCTAAAAAGCTGACAACATTTTTTTACAAGAAACTTTGCAAATTGTTATAATTATATCTTTTTATGCTATAAAAAGTTTTTGAAATCGTTTGAGCTACCCCAGACTATAATCTTAATAAAGGCTGTCATTGAAATGTGATTCAAAAAAGTTTTTAAGTTTCGTTGAGACTTTTTCAATTATTGACTATCCAACTTGAGAGGTCTGGTCCGCTTTCCCTAAAAAAGCTTTTAAGTATGAACTATTTATTATCAATGGAAAATATAGGGACTGGTGACAGGTAGCCCCAACCCGTACGAATAGTTTGTTGATAACCTGTGCTGTAGAGCGGTCAACTGATTAAACTCTGGAGGCCTGCCTAACACCAGGGAGATTTGAGTTTGCGTGGGTTAGATAGACTCACTAAACACCTACCTGTACACCCCCACACAAGGTTGGTAGTGCAGCCCTGAGCGCTATAACTCCGGATATGATGCCACTATTGGTGGTTGGGCTGACCTCTGTGATTTAACTTCTTTGGAAAAAATTAAACCTGTGGTTATTCTTTGGTAAAGGTGTTTAATGGGGAACAAACAGCCATTTTTATTATAGTTATACCAAACAGTGCTGTACTCACGACCTCTGCCATGTAGGGATGGGTTCGTAATGGGTCTATATAATATGACTCCCACACCTTTTCCCCCACCCCTACCTTCACAAGGTATAAACGGATGTTACTTTTCATACAGCCCTATTATTAAGAAGGGTTGGGACAACCTAAGAACAGTCACTCTTTTCCATAGATTATATTACTTGAATAGACTTTTCATCCAATTCACTTCATTGTACTGAAATTTTTATCAGGTTCTTGTACCTGCACAAGTGTTACAGCTGTCGATATTATGATTTTAACCCGCGAGGGGTTGCGCCGTTGTCTTTTCCACCGGGCGATAGGTAATTTTTTTTTTTACTTCTCAGCGTGTAAGCTTAGCGCTACCCCCCCCTCCAGTACCTTCAAATGGACTCGTCTGCTACGTTATCGCGCATTCCCTCACCCCCTCCAACCGGCCAGTCGGCTGCTGTATTGCAACAAGTTAGCTACCTGTGGTTTCCACCGTGGGCGACATCATTGTATAACATATGATGTCGCGCACGGTGGAAACCACAGGTAGCTAACTTGTTTTCATATAGTATAATTTTTATACTATATGTTCATAGTATAGTGTTATAGTTCATATAGCGTTTTATTAGTTAATATTCTATGTAATATTTTGAATTGTAGTCAATAAAATGGAAATGTGTACAACATTAGCATTTATTTATACCCTGTGGAATCCACCGTGCGCAACCTCTAAAGTGATATATTTTGCGCGACCTCTCGAGGGTTAAAATGATTTTGCAGTGTAACAAAAGCACATTTTCAGAACAGGAACAACATCCACAATTATCAAATTCTCCTTGGCGTTCAAAAGAGCACCAGAACTGATTTATCCAGGGGTGCCCACTGGGGATAAAGTTAGAGTGGTTTGCTCTATTGGGCAAACATTTTGGGGAAAGGTAAAAAAAGATTATTTCCAGAGTTATCAGTGCACATTAACAGAGAACCAATTGTAAATTCCTAGATCTCTCCAGGTCAGTGGCATTCGTCATTGGCCTTTTGGAGATTAGCAACATATTGGCAGTAACAGTATTGTCCTTGTTTCATTAAATGATAACAATGGCAGATCCAGTGAAATTTGGTATTTATTAATTAGCTTGACCATACCCAATTTTAATTTGATACGTTGAGTTACCTGATAAAGATAAGGAAATAAGTACTATGAAGAAAAAAGGTCCAGGAATAGATAACATAAGGATAATAGATATAAAAAATAATTCACAGGTGTTAGCTGGTCCATTGATTACATTTATAAACAATTCAATCAGAGAAGCAAAAATACCAGAAAACCTTAAAAAAGCTGTAATTAGACCAATTTATAAATCAGGAAGTCATAGCAATTTCTCTAATTATCGTCCTATATCTGTACTTTCATCCATAGATAAAATACTTGAACGATATGTAGCAAATAATTTAAATAAATATATGAAAGAAAATAAAATCATAAATAACTGTCAGTATGCATTTCAAATGGGCAAAGGAACAAATGAACTTTTAGCAGATTTTTCTGACTTTGTTAATGGCGAGTTAAGTTTAGGAAAACAGGTATTAATAATTTTCATTGATTTTTCAAAGGCCTTTGACACATTGAAACATTATAGGATTAAAGCTGACATGGAGAGAGTTGGAATTAGGGGACGTTATAATGAATGGTTTATGGATTATTTAAAAAATAGGCATATAGTAGTTAAAGTAGATGAAACCTATAGTAAATCAGATGAGTTAAATTATGGTGTTCCACAAGGTAGTATTTTGGGTCCATTACTGTATTTACTGTATGTAAATAACATGCCAGATGTCATTAAAAACAGTAAGATATATATGTACGCAGACGACACTGTGCTGGCTATATCGGACAAAAGAACAGAATGTGCTCAGGCAAAATTACAAGAAGACTTCTTACAACTGACTAAGTGGTGTCATGACAATGGCTTAAGTATAAACGAAAAAAAATCCAAGATAATGCACATACATTCACCTCACTTTAAATGCAGAGAGCCTAAAATAATAGCCCATTCACATGATTGTTTACATCAGGAAACTTTTTTAGATGGAAAATGTGATTGTACACCATTAGAGCAGGTAAAAAGTTTTAAATATTTAGGAGTAACTGTTGACCACAATTTTAAATGGGATGTACATATAAGAGAAATATCAAATAGGCTAAGAGTGTGTGCAGCAAAATTTTATTATTTACGGAATTTTTTGCCATTCCATACAATGAAGTTGTTATACTCATCAATGTGCGAATCACTAATAAGATATGGACTGAGATCTTGGGGAAATGCATCACATACAACATTATTACAAATACAGACTGCCCAAACTAGGTTGTTAAAAATTATAGGGAAGCTTGACTCTGCTGTTGTTGAGGCAAATCCCTCAGTTTGCTTTCAAATTACAAACACATTACCCGTTGAAAAATTGTTTAAATATTTGTTAATTATAGATTATTATTTTTCAAATATATTTAAAATAACCAACATACATGGGTATAATTCTAGGAAAACATTTTATGTGATTCCGAGAATACATAATAAATATTCCAAAAGAACTAGGAGTTTTTTGGTACCATCATTGTTTAATGAATTACCTGTGAGATTGACAACATTCACAAGATATAGTCTGTTAAAAAAAGAATTGAAACAGTTCCTTATTTCTTGTTAAATTTTACATATTTTTATTGCTGTTAATTTTGTTTTTTAGATTTTTTATTGTTGTTCTTGTTGTTATTGTTATTACAGTTTTTGTTATCTATATTTTTGTGTAGCTATATCACTGTTATATACTTGCAAGATTACTATTTTTTGTGGTTATTGTGTTTTGTTATAATTTATTCATATTTTATCTTACATATTCAGTTAACAGTATTTTGATATGTTCTACAATGGTTGTTGTTCTGTTTTTTGTGTAAGTTTTCTAGCTTTAAAGGGTAAGGATATATCTACTACTGACTCTATGTTATATAAGTTATAAATATTCTGAAATTTTTTGAGCTGCAGACAAGCCTAAAGAGGCTTTTGCAGCAATGCTAAAATACACATGTTTGTAACCGTTCTGTATATCTCCAAATAATTAAAGTTGTTGTTGTTGTTTTTAAGTAAATAGCAGTGAATTAGTTGTGAAGTGTCGTTAACAATGAGTCCGCCATCTGTATGCACTACCAAATCAGCATTATATCAGTTCGTTAGATTCTTTTAAAATTTCCTCTTGGCATCAAATTTTCCTATTCTTATTCCCATGATTGGATGAGAAACTTTTATTATTGCCATTACATGTAATAATAAAGGACTTGCGGGAGCGGCAGCTCAGTGGTAGAGCTTTGGCCTCACAAGCTAGCACTCCCTGGTTCGATCCCAGGCGACGACATTACAAGCACAAACATGAGCGGTCATCTCTAGCTAGCCTTTGTGACTTATTGCCATGACCGTACCTTGCTGTCTTTAGATCACCGCACGAGCCAATTCGCCCGTGGTGACGAGCAGTAGAGGTTTTTAAATAATAAAAAATGTTTGGTTAATTTTTTAACATTTTTCTTAAAGTTTTACCATGGTATTTTTTATTTGACCACTGATTATTTATTTACTTTCCCTGGAAACTTTTCTGCTATGAATATGGATAAGCTTTTCATACAAGCTTCCACGGCTTTAATAATTTTACACATTAGAGAGTCTGTGACAACAACTGAAACATGTGACATCAAGTCCCAAACTACTTTTGGCATTTTTCTCAAGTAGGTCTTTTAAGATTATTTTAATTTTTTTACAGAAAACTATGCCAAAGATGTATTTTATGATCTCAATACGTCTTATGATTTTTTTAGGCCATGGAAGCTCAAGTGGATGCTGGGAGAGCTAAGGCTATAGGAGTTTCTAATTTTAATACCCGCCAAGTTGATAGATTGCTAAAAATCGCACGAATCCCGCCAGCTAATCTACAGGTATAGTGCTCATAATTATAACTATTGTGCCTAATATAGTGTAGCCTTTTAAGTTGTTTTTATGTTTTTATCACCAATGAGAAGTGTATGGTAATAATTCAATTTAGCCAACTTACAGAAAATAGAATCAGTTATTGCACTTATTTCCGTTTAATTTTATGTCAAGAGAGATCTTGCTTATATATCTCTTTCTTTTTTTATTTTCAGAAAATTTTCTGTTCAGTAATATTGGTATATTTTCTATGCTAAACATTTAAAATTACTTTACCCGCATACAACACTTAAATCAGTAACAAACACTTAAACAATTAAATCTCTAACTTTAGCTAAAGACTGCTGTTATGAGGTTATTTTCAAGCTTATTGAGGTTATTGATAAATCAAGCTTTATCAATATAGTAACTCACGAGTGTCAGCTAAAGTTTTTAAGAAAATTATCTTTATACACATTTCCATGGTGCATCATTGCCTCATCTAATAATTCCTATAACTTTTAATCCTCTCAGCCAATATTATAAAAAAAAATTGATTAATATGCTACAAAAATCGGCCATCGAAGAGTTAAACTTAATTAAGTTTAATTCTAATAGTTTGCCTGACATTTATTATGATCCCAAAAACTATTAATTTTTAATGGGTATATTTTTTGTTTATAATTTGGAGATGGATATAACATAGCTAGTTTTTTATTATTTACATATAATAACCTCGACACTGTTACATAGAAGAGGATAAATAAGTAATAAAATATGTTGTTTAAGGAATGGTCACTGAAATTTCTTATCCTAAATGAGTAAAACAAAATCACTCGAAACTTTGGGATATGAAAAGAACAATTATGATTTAAATGATCACTTAAATAATATGTCTGATGTTTCTATCATCAAAGCATGGTGTGAGAAGAATCTATAAAGTTTATTTTGGTTGATAATTGGAGTCAGATTTATTTATTTAATTAATAAGCGATGAATTGACACTGGATATTATTCTTTACTTTTTTTATCAGGTTGAAATCCATGTCTACTTTCAACAAAAGGATTTGCAAAGCTGGAGTAAGAAAACCGGAGTCACTCTTTGTGCATACGGACCACTAGGATCACCTGCCATGAAAAATTATGTTGCATCTCGTGGCTTGAATGCTGATGGGTAAGAAAATAGTGCCTTTTTATATACAGGTCATTTTAAAACTTAAAGTCCCAGGACGAATTTATAAAAAAAAACTTGAAACTTAGTTCCTGAACATAAATTAATTTATATTAACACACACTCAGTGATCCCCTACTTTCTCAGGGGGATGTTTCACTGTGAGACAGAGAAAGGCTTAAATGTTAGCATGGGTTTATTAAAAGGAACATAAAATCCATGGCCATAATTAGTAACATATAGAGCCAAAACTCATCTATGCTAAGGGCCCCACAGTTCACAAATGGTAGTCAATTACTTTTTTATATAAAAAAATATGCAACAATAAAAATATACCTGCAACAACTTTCTTAATATTTAACCTTTTGATATCCAATTCAGATGATTTTTTTAACTAAGAGGTTTACAAATTGATTTATACTATGGCTTAACCGATACTTTTGGGATATCTTCAAATTAACATACTCTGAATACTTCCGATAGCTTTTCAAATAGTATGTCATATCAATGATTTTTATTAAATTCAAATAAGCTGTTTGCTGCAGACCAGAGTTAAAAATCTTTAATATGTTGGATATTATAACTTTTAGCGAATTTCCCCATAGGGAATACGCTATTAAGGTAGTAGCCATGGTTAAATCTAAGCCCGGGACAGTGTTACTTTTTTATTTTGAGGTTCCTAGCAGCCAAAAACACCATTCGTTCATTTTCATTTATATGTTTATATAAGGTGTAAGACCAGGTTGTTTTCATGAGATTGCAAACCAGCATAATCGGGCTATGGAGTCTCAAAGGGTCAAAATGGGTTTTGGTATTTTTCGACATCAATTTTTTTTTATTCAACAATTTGAACTTAAAACAATTATAAAGAGCTTGAAAAAAACAAACAATTTAGCAGGCTATTTTTAATTTTTAAATTGGTTTAACAAATTACGGAGAAAATCCAAATACACATTTTCCATGTCATTCAAAAGGGAATTCCACAAAACCCCGTATCTCGCTTATTTATTGTCATAACTTGTTAAAATTTGATATACACACTCACTAGATAGAGTTTAATTTAAATTTAAGTAATTTTATTCGTTCAAATATGTATGGTGCAATAAACACAGTAATATAAGAAGGAACTCAAAATACTATATTTAAACAAATAAAATAAAATTTCACCTCTTTACAAAACCATTTAAGCCTTAACACAAACATCTTAACCTCACTTATGAAGTAGTGACTTAAGGCAAAGAAATATTTCTTAACTCTCTTTTTAAATGTTGTAAAGTTATTTAGTTGTCTTATATCAGACGATAGTTTATTGCAAATTTTAATACACAAATAACTAGGTCCCTTCTCAAAACTTGCTGTAAAGTGTGCAATCAATGAAAGTAAATTTCTAGACCTATTAGAGTGGATCTGAAAAACTCCATTTGTCTAAAACATATCTAAATTGTGTTTAACAAAGATGCATTCTTCATAGCCAACCAGCCCCGCTAAGGCAGAATACTGAGTTGCTTAAAAAGAGGCCTACATGAATCTGACTTTTTCAGCCCTTCCATCGCTCGGAGACATCACTTTTAAAAACCCCATTAAAATTTTGAACTGACAAGAATCGCCAAAATATATTCCCATATCTTAAGATAGATTAAACATGGGAGAAGTAAACTGCTCTCAGAACCTCAATGCTGCATACTCTGGAGAGAAGACTGAGAGTTTTACTCTTTCGCAGACATACTCCTACAATACCCTATATGGCGGCAAACCTTCATATTCAACAGCATCAAGTTTATGGGAAAAATAAAAAAATGTCATAATTTACAGTTACAGTATAATTTATTCTTAAGAATGAAAAATAATGGCAATAATTTGTTTTACTGAAAAATAAATCCCTAACCTAATCAGCCAAAGAGCCCGTTAACAAATAAGTCAAATGTTTTCGTTGCAGGGTGAGAGACCTGAATCCCCTGACGGACCCTGTAGTCCAGCGCATTGCTACCACCCACAACAAGACGGAGGCCCAGGTCCTGCTCAGGCACCTCATACAACTGGGCATCGCTGTCATACCCAAGAGCACCAACCCCCAGCGCATCAACAGCAACTTCCAGGTACAAGACAATCCATCAACCGTGGTCAAAATGAGGCAGTTGAGTTGCACTGGCATAAAATCTGGAAAAACTATAAATGTTACATCTTAATTGGTTTAAAAATTTAAAATGAAAGTATAACTATATTAAAAGTATCTTTTAATAACCATATATTTTTTAAATGGCAAGGAACACATATTGCAGGATTTTAAATACAATAAGTTCAATAATAACTACATAAGAACTAAAATATATGATTGAAGTACTAAAGTTTATGGAATTGTTATACAAGTAATGAACAAAACTGAGTAAAGTCTACTGCTTCTAAGGAAAATTAATCCACCTACTGCTACAGTCGGGTAGACCATGATTGGATTCACGGTGATGTGAGAGGGTCCCCAACACTCACAGATTTAATTGTTTTAACAATTTTAAAGAGCTGTAATATTCTTAAATTGTTGAATTGTTAGATATAAGAAATATTCTAACTTTTAGTATTATAAAAGAAACATTTAAATTAAGATTGGCAGGGGAATGAGTTTGGTATTAAAATACAGTATACCTTTAGACGATTTCGCACCCAACAATATCTAAATCCACCCATGGGGTCGGCTGTCAGAAAGATGTTCCGACCTTGAGAAGAGTCCCATCAACAGGACCCGCATATTAGGAGTCAACAAGAGTAAGTCTAGTCAGTATGGATGGAGAAGTTTGTATTGCTCAACTGGGAAGCAGTGACCTCAATCAACCTGTCTCACAGGGAAGGTGATTATGGATTAGTGACCTAGCTGTGGAGCGGATAAGATCTTATTATATTCCCTAACTAACTTGTGTTAGACTGTCACTCAAGTGACCTACCAGCTATGTCAGCTGCAAACAATCATGATAAGCTTTAATATTGGCATTATTTATATGTTAAAGGTATTTGATTTCAAGTTGAGTGATCAAGAAATGGCTGAACTAAATGCTCTTGATAAGGGAGAGGAAGGACGAAGATTCGTTGGAGATCTGTTCAAAGGGTTTGAGCTCCATCCAGAAAAACCATTTTAACCTGTTGAACTACAACTGTTAAATTATAATATTTTGTATGATATTTTTGTAATTTTAAATGAACTTTTTCACTTTGTAAAAATATAAATAATAACTATGTGACAAATGAATAGATATTCAATTACTTTATATGTTCCAAAAGGCTCCCTTTTCCTAATTTTTCATTAAAAGTAAGTTTCTTCAACCTCATCATTAATTTGACCAATCCTTTAATTTAACCAAGCTTTAACTGTATAGCTTCCCCACCGTTATTGTACGTTGAAGCTCTGTCATAGAGAAAGACTTTGAATTTTAGTGTCCATCTTCGTTCACTTTTTGATGGAAATATTTAAGATAGATTTTTTATTGTTGATATCGTGTTTAAAATACTAAATCTTTGATTTTGGAAACACGACCATTACAGACAGTCAGCAGTGAGTAGCTTCAGCGACCGTTCTCTTAATTGTGGACATTAGCAGTATGTCTGCACTGACACTTAGGTCACGGTGTACAAAAGTCCTCATTATATTTTTTCCATAAACTAGTAAACTTACAATTACCAATCAATGTCCTTAATTTAAAATAAATTTTTTTCACCCGAATAAAATGACAGATGCGCTGGATCAATAACAGCAGACAGCACTAACTTAAAGCAACGATATTAAATTTTCATGGACGCAGACTGTTGAACATTATTAGGGGGACTGAAAATTATAAATGAGGAGAGTAGTTCCAATTAATGCAGGTTGGTAATCTGCTTTAATATTACCAAATTATTGAGTGTATGTAAAATTTTTTTACTGATTTATTAACTGTATTTTACAAACAGCATAATATATTAATTATTACCACATAAATCACACACTAAAAATAACTGCTCGTCACCCATAGCCTGGACCCTAAAACCTAGAAAAATAAATTGTCAAACAAATGGAAGGCGACTGGGCGATTTCGGATCTGTTGAATTAGGAAAACGGCATTATAGATCCAATTTTCAAAATTGAACTTGTCATGTTAAAGTACTTTTTAAGGAATCAGACCCCTATTTACTACTTTTTTTTAGATTTGCAGCTGAAATTTCCTACAAGTCTTAAAAGCGGAGGGAAGCTGAAAAACAATTTTAAGAGTTTAAAGATCAATTCAATTTTTTAAAATATTTGGAATATAGTATAATATGGTTAATCTGATTTCATTATAATCTTTTATTGAAATCCTTAAATTTTAACATTGTTCATATGGAGTTAAAAATCAATAGATAGAATTTATGAATATAGCTGATTGAACTGTTGATATACGAACCATGTGCTCCATTATACAAACAAGCAGGGGTGGACTGAGCCGCCGGGACACCGGGAAATTTCCCGGTGCGCCCTCCCCATCAAGGCGCCCCGGCGCCCCTAGGACGATATTTTTCATTATAAATTATTTCAAAATATTTTTTGAAATTGCTACATTTGTGAATTTTTATTATTCCTAAAACGATTAATATGTGTTTGTACTTCATGACTTGAACATCCTACTTTTTATCTTAATTTAAATTGAATGTTTAAATTTGATAAATTGCTCCAACTGGGAACTCTTTCGTGGTAGCAATGACTCGACATAGTTGGCTAACCTGTGCGGCGAAACAGCTGTCAGCCTGGGCGCGACCATTGCGACGTAGTACGAGTAAAGGTCGATCCCAGGGGGATGATTTTGTTACTAATCTTACACAAAGTGTATAGATACATATAGATTACTCAAAGAGTATTTATTCTTGAATATGTACAATTTTAAATATTAATACGTGTATTAAAACGACTCTTTTAATCAATTATTTTATTTTAATCAATCGTCAATTTTTAACAGGTTAGGAACGATGCTGTATTTGCATTTTGCAGAAACAGTGCAGTTTCCAGGCAATCCTCGTTGCAGTTGCAATGACTTTCCAAATGATTTTTCAGCACACCACTCCACTTTCAGATTACCTGCAAACCAAGGATCTTGACTATGTTCAAACATGGAGGCTATAGTAAGCTGCACTTAGGAAAAAAAATGCGCTTTTAGGATTAAAAAAGGTGCTAGGTCCAAGTTTGCGGATGTCTTCAAAGCTGTAGATTTCTACGTCACTGAAATGACGAAACAAAATCGAGCCCTTGTCGGGTACGGTTCGAAATAGGGAAGAAAATCATCATAGAAACAAAACTGCCTGAGGTGAAGAGTAGGAAGAAGAAAAGGCTAAGAGAAACTTCATCAGGTGACGTATTTGAGGACAGCAATTGCCGATTTGAAGTAACTGTTTTTAACTGTGTTATAGATCAAGTTGTCAATAGTATGAAGGAAAGGTTTTCAGCAAAACATAGGCCTAGTCTATACTTAGATTTAGAATAGTTTTATCCCAAGCGGCTTAACAGTATTGGCATTAACTCTTCTAGCTTTCAAAGGATATAATTGAATTAGTTACCGATTGTGACGAGGGGATACTGAATTAGGAATTAGCATCTTTTTCATCACCCTGGAATCACCAGTTGTCGAAGCCGGTAAACATAATAGAACCAACCAAAGATTTTGAAGGTGAGCTCTCGGAAGAAGAATTGGTTTCCAACTTAAATGATGACGAATAAAGAGACCCAAGCGATTTGCAGTATATTCAGTGTAAAAGTGGTACAAATGCAATACTTGTTTCAAGTGTGCATTCGACGTCTTACTTGAGTACAATATGTATTCAAGGCTGTACATGAACCTTTTTAAAGTCTTCAAGTATATCTCTTGACATTCCCAGATAGCCTACCCAAGTGTCGTGTAAACGGTCCTTTCAAAATTAACCTTATTTTTCATGAACATGAAGGGAGATTATTCTTGTCAAGATCAATAATTATTAGATAATCGACAATCTGAATGAGAAGAGCGAACAATTACAAGTAGGCCTACTTCTTCACTTATAAACTGTTGATATGTTGACTTAACTTTTATGGGTAGCATTATAAACAAACAATAATGTGAATAAAATATGTTGATTTTGATAAAGGTAAAATACCCCCCGTCGCAGCAGACCTGCGTACTCAGCGAATTTCCAAATTAGTAATATTAATTTTGACCAGCTAAACATGAAAACAAAATTTCATCACGTGCTCATAAATAGGGAAATAAATTAATGTCTATTCTCCTTAAGATAATTATAGGGAAAGAGTATGCAGGTATGCTGCCATGGGGGACACTAAAAGAAGGTTTTTAGCATAGAAAAAATTTATTTCAACCATATAAAGCCATATAGTAAGTTTCATCAATATCTGTCCATAAATAAAAGAGTTTGCCTATTCTCCATAAGATTAACATGGGAAAAGAGTATGCAGGTTTGCTGCCATGATAAGTAAAAAAAACCGAGATTTTTTACCTTAAATGGATGAATCTCAACAAAATGAAGCTAAATACCAAGTTTCATCCAAAAATATTGGTTAATAAGTGAAATATTAACACATCATTATCCTCCATAAGATTAACATTGCAGCCCCAAAAGACAATGTACTGTCTTTAGACTTTGTAATATCTCGGTAACCAATAGAGATAGAACAAAGCTTCAAAATACTAAATTGTGTGTTTTTTTGAGCTAAATCCAATAGTCAAGATAAAAGTTTAAAATTTTTTAAATTTACATATGAAAAATGCAAAAAACCCATTTTTGGGGTACAAAACCCCCCAAAACTACCCCTTCCGGTAGGTCGATATGTCTGGTTTTCGAACTCATCCGAATAAACGTAGGATTACACATCTCTACCAAATTTGGTGTCGATCGGACCATTTTTACGAGAGTTATCGTGTCTAGGGACACATACATATATATATACATATATATATACATATATATATATACATATATATATATATATATATATATATATATATATATATACCTTTATAAACACATAACCCTGCATTTGTCACATACCCCTGCGTGGGATAAGTGTTCGAATATACACACCGAAATAGACATTTACAGACACTTAACCCACATTATTTTTTTTACCATGACTTATCCCTGCATTGGGTCAGTGTTGCCAACTGTTGATAAAAACCACAAAAACAAACTATGCAAGGAAACGTTAAATCTAATCCTCACGCAAAAAACATTTAATAACAATTAAAAATAATTGTTTTTATATGCGAACTATTAAAAAAAATGGGCGATTTAAGTTCTGGCGATAAAAAACGTAACAATTAGAGAAAAAGTTTTATACATTTAGAGATACTTAGTCTAACTAAATGGTTTCGATCTAAGGAGTCAAAGGTTTTATTTGTTCTCTGAAATTTATTCTTAATCAAACTCTTAAGCTACTTTTTATACAATAATTAAAGCAATTATTATAATAACGAAGAATGCAACTAGTACACCACTTATGAGAACCTTGCAGATTCGTAGTCAAACTATATGTTTTCGACCCCGAGGAGTCTAAGCTAGTTATTTTCGTCACGTGAAATGTTTAAGGCCTTTTCACACCGCCTACCGCTACCGCTGGGCGAACTTTGAAAAGATCGCTCTCCATGTTATCATATGGGGCAGTTCAAACCGGACTACCGCACGCCCGCGGTAGTGGCGTTTTTCTACCCTCCTCGAGCGATTTTCTACCGCTACCGGCGCGGTAGTTTTGGCTCACGCATGCGCAGAACGTCTCCAAACCAAGGTCGTCTGCAACCCTCTCGCGTCACCACAACTGACCAGAACAAATTTCAGTTAACAACGATCAGTGATTTTGTTTAAAATATTCCACCGCATCACTTTATCCAATGCACTCACTTAAGACCCTAAAAATACAGACTTTATTTTTTTCAAATGTAGGGCCTTGTAGATTTTTTACTAATATCTTTAAAACCACAAAATATGCTACTTCTAAAGTAGGGTGTAAATACTCTGGAAATACCTTGGAAAGGAGTAACTTGGCCTATTTAGGCCTAACAAATTAAACTACATAAACATTGCAACAGGTGAATTTATTTATCTACAAGCGGTTAAACTATTCCGCTACTTTGTAGGCCTACTCTTTAAAAAATGACCGCCAGTTGTAGTTTTGAAAGTTTAGTGGTTAAAAATTAATTATTGAAATTTTTAGTTGTAACTAGACTAGGAGTTCATTATGGTTGTTTTTATTATTGAGTACCATGGGGACCAAGCTTAGGCTCGGTAAAATTTTACTTTCGTTTCTCACACAAAGCACGTTCGCTCCGCTCACTCGCCCTTTTCCTTTTAGACGAGCTCTTTTGCTTAGCTCACCCGCCAGGCCGAAGGACCCTGCACTTTGGTATAATCCTAAACCACAGGTTAAAAAAAAGATGTAACACTTTGGTGTTACATCCACCACTTATCTGCAGTTGTCAGCTGATTTTTGTTTAATTTAAAAAGCTCCTTAAGGATAACATGGGATCTTTGAAGGGCTCTAATGAAACTCCCGCCTCCCGTGCGGACGTGGTAGTTTTGGTGTGAAACGGCCTTTACCATTTAGGTGCTCCGCGGGAAAAGTCGGAAAATTAAAATAATTAATTAATTAACCGTGTAAGTAATAAGGTTAGAGTCTATGTTAATATATCAAAAATATGTAAAATTATGGTGAACAATAAGTTTCCACTGAAGTTTGTTCTTGATCAAACTCTTATGCTATTATGTGTATAATGATTAAATCAACCATTAAAATAATAAAGAATACTCAATAACTTTTACACCACTTATCAGAACCTTATACAGATTAATAGTCAAACTATATGTTTACAACCCCAAAGAGTCTAAATTTGTTATATTTTTAAGTGAAATGTTTACCGTGTAGGTGCTAATCGGAAACAGTCAGAAGAACTAAAAAAAATAAGTCGACCTAACTATGTAAGTAATAAGCGTAAAGTATATGTTAATACATCGATAACTGTGTAAAATTATGGTGAACGATTAGTTTTTCTCTGAAGTTTGTTCTTAATCAAACTATTATGCCATTATAACTATAATATTTAAATCTACCTTTAAATTGTAAAGAATACACAATAACTTGTACACCACTTATCAGAACCTTACAGATTTCTAGTCAAACTATATGTTTTCGACCCAAGGAGTCTAAATTACATAATAATTTAATTTACCGCCCAAACCTTCCTTAAACCTTAAACCTCAAGCGATTGTTTCAATAATCAATAAACGTATAACAACATATAAGTGGCATATGTTTAAGTGAAATGTTTCCCTTTTAGGCACTATGCGAAAAAAGTCGGAAGAACTAATTAAAAATTGTGTCACGACGGTAAGATATGACGAACTTTCACAATAGCAGTCTATGGCGGAAAACAGTTTCTTTAATTATATCCATCTATATTCTATTTAATACGAACGTAAGCAGTTTTTTGTAAACACTACTCCTTTCTTATTTATAGACGAAATTCAATGTTTTAGATGTCATGAGATGCTCTCAGTTAGTAGTTTTCTTATAAGGTTTTAGATTTTTTACATTTGTACTCTGCCCTTAAAGTTCGTTTTTTGTCTATAAGATTAACATGGGAAATAATTTGTATTGAATCGCAAAATAAAACAGCTGTTGATAGTAAATCAGACCAACCCTAAATAGTAAACCACTAAATAGTAAATAGTAGTAACGCTGACATAAAACAGTTAGGCCTAGAAGCTAAATATAACTTTGAATTTTTAGGCAAAGGGGCTAGGTTTTATTACCAGGTACTCGGGTAAATGCAGCGCATTGCGCTGCACAGATACCCCTAGTTATGTATACATTTCATATTATTAAATAATAGCTCAAATGTGATTGTGAAATTGACAAGATTTAAAATCCTACTGTAGGGTAAAGGCACCAGTGAGTAACCGGTAAAGAGTCATCTATGTGCGTTACCAGATCCTACCAGGTCATTTGTGTCCTCACAATCCCTAAACTTCTACTGTATTTTAATGCAAATCTTAGGAGTATTTATAAATAGTAATTATTAAAAAATAATGAGAAAAAGGTATATAAAAATATAATATATCTTTGACAGACACGACTCCAGTAAGTGACCATTCTCGACCAAGTGAGTGACCCCTTTTACCCAGTAAGTGTCCGGTGAATTTTCTTACAAAAGTAATAGTTGTACCTTACAATGAAATTTATTGTAAGTATTATTAAAAGGTGTATTGTAAGTCTTATTATAACGGTGTATTGTATGTTGATATTTTGTTTAAAAATAAAAATTCACCACTGAATTGCACTAAAATTGGCTGAACCCGCAAACATCACTACTTGACTAAAGAATGTAAATGAAAGTCACTATGTTTTGCATAGACCTTTTTACTGCACCACATAGAGGCATTTTAGCCCACGGTATCAACGGTATATGAGCATGAATGGAAAAACTCATAATTCTGTTTACATTTGTTTAGGCTAATGGATATGTGACCAGATTAGATGTCATCATCATAAAAATATGCCATTGCAAATTTTGTCAATGGATTAGCTGAGTACCTCTTACCTAATGAGTAATTACATTATGAACGCATGATTTTAGCGAAAATCACTTCCTTTTTTTAAAGAAATGGTTCCGCTGATTTATAAAATTAGTTTTGGTATTATAATATTATTTCGCCTAAATAAACGAGAAACCCCTTTACCGACCCAGTTTTGCTAGAAAATACAGCGTCTTTTTTCTCCGTGTATGTGACCAGATTAGATGTCATCATCATAAAAATATGCCATTGCAAATTTTGTCAATGGATTATCTGAGTACCTCTTACCTAATGAGTAATTGCATACTAAATGTAAAATGATCCCACTAACTCTTAATGTAGAAGCTATTCAGTATTAAGTGTCCAAAACTGAATCTAATTCACCCATTTTACTCACTTTTGGAGAATTCGGGAAAATGAAAAGCTATGATAAAATAAGTATAAAAGTGGTTGTGGGTAACTAACTGTTATGTTTTAGCATCACAGCGGTCAAAAAAACGTAACTGATTTAGGATTCTTTTGGTTGAATGGTCCTGTTATTTTTTTCCTGTTAAATCCTCACTGGATTTGTTAATTTTTCTAACCCATTAAGTGACCACCGCTGAAAACTGAGAAAAGCACACAAAATTTAATGAGTATTTAAAATGTACTTTGATTCATAGAATATCATACACCAATATAACCAAGAGTTGAATAAAATTTGTATTGAGTCAGCTCGGTAATTTATCCTGTGAATGAGAGTTCTAATAGTACATCAGGTTGAAATGGTGAATCAGTATATTGACATTGTAAAATGTTTATAAATGATAATGTTTCATTAATTATGAAGCAAGGCCATAATTTAAACTTAAACTTAACGTTTGGGGTGTATTTTAAAACCTTTATTACATTGTATTTTTTATATTTTTACCTACATATATACATTTTTTTAGTCCGGTCACTCTTTGGAATCCGGTCAATTACTGGTGCCTTCACCCTATTCAGAGTGTTACGTACAGCGCATTAGGCCTACACTCCGCTACAATAAGACTACAAGATCTTGTCACGATCATCCTACACTCATCTTTCATTTGTATTCATATTCAGGTTAAAATACCCACTATGTGAGGTCCCTGTCTCAAAATAGTGATATAATGGATGTCTAGTCAAGCGCGCTGCCTGTCATAAATGTCGGCATATGTCCCCGTCGTGACAGATTCAAGTTCGCCGACTTTGCAGGTAGCGAGCGGTCCAGGCCGTACTATTGTCCTTTACTTGGAACAACTAAACCCTGTATGCGTCCGTGCCCAAACAATAGCGTCTCAAAATTCGCCGCTGCGTCATTAGGGGTTAGAGTTGTTTGTGATCAGCTTTCTCAGTTTTCTAAACTACTGCTAATTTGTCATCTTTATCTCAAAATATTTAAAACGACAGCAAGATTTAGGTAAAGCCAGTATCCTACGTGGTAACTCATGCAATCTTCTTGTGATATTTCTACCGAGCGACAGAAATAAAAACAACACTTCAATAAACCTATATTTTTGCCTACTGATACAACGAATGATTACTTGATAAAAGATTCTGTCTTGCAGTATTTATAGCATTAAGAAGAAGTGTAATGAATTATAATTGCATCTAGTTTAATAAAATTTTCTACTTTTAAATCAATTGAATAATCAAATGAAATATGTAGGATGTGAAATAGTGTTTTACTTTTGGTCAAACTTGTTTTACTTGGTCATGTTTTACTTTTGGTTTTACATGAGTGATAGTTAAATTATTGCTATTAATTTAAAACAAATAAATAACCTACCGTGACAATGCCGAGGGGTTTTGGCAATTTTAATTTGAGTTATATTAGTATTATCATAAGGTAATAGGTTAGTGTACATAATCAATTTTTTTTTTTTTTTTTTTTTTTTGAGGGAGAGGCGGAAAAATGCATTACGCACACAGGTGGCCAGCCTGTAGTGTGGGGCTCCCCTAAAAAACGGGTTTACCCACTAAAAAACCTCCTCTACTCTTTAGGAATCTAACCTGGAATTGTTTATCACATTACGTCAGGCTAGGCCTAAATTTGGCTTACGCCCGTCGGGCTCGCTCCTTATCCAGCCGCTCTATCAAGGGATCTGGGCCACTTCGCGGTCCAGATCGGTTTTCTTTTCCAGGAGGATGCCCCGGACGAACTGTGACAAACAATCCCAGTTGCCCTCATCCTCCAAAATCTTTTGGCAGACCGAGTCCACCGAAAATGCACCAAATATTTGTGTGGCCTCCAGGCGGGGCCCTTCCCAACGGGGACATCGGAAGAATGTGTGTTCCGCATCGTCGGGAACACCCGGGCAATAAATGCAGTCCGGTGAACCGGTCTTTCCCATCCGGTTCAGGTACGACCGAAAATAGCCGTGACCTGTCAAAAATTGGGTCAGGTAGTAGTCCACCTCCCCATGCCGCCGTTCCACCCATGGTTGGACCTGCTTGATAAGTCGCGCAGTCCATCGTCCTCGGGTGTCGTGCTCCCAGCTGTGTTGCCACTGCTGGAAGGTTCGGGAGCGCTCCTCTGTTCTTGCCGTGTCCTTGCCGATCTCGCCTTGTCTCTGATAAATCGCTTTCCTCTCCCCTGCCAAGAGCTTGACAGGGATGACTCCGGCGACCACCAGGACGGCAGGCTCGGACACTGTCCGGTAGGCGGAACACACCCTGAGCGCGGCTTGACGCTGAACCCGGGCGAGTCGCAGCCTGTAGCACTCCTTATCTAGAGCGCCTGCCCACACCTCTGCCCCGTAAAGGAGCACGGACTGGACCGCGGACATCAACAGACGTCTTCTGCTGGATCGGGGACCCCCGACATTGGCCATCAGCCTACTAAGGTGAGTAACTACCTTAGCGGCCTTGTCCGCCGTACGGAAGATCTGATCCCTCCAGCTTAACTTGGTGTCCACCATAACCCCAAGGTATTTGGCGGCACGAGTTGATGTGACCACCTCCCTTCCCACTCTAAACGGGACGACGGTGTCGATCCTCTTCTTCGTGAGAATCACGATCTCCGTCTTACTAAGAGCAAGCGAGAGACCGTGATCGGACATCCAGTTGTTGACAACCCGCATAACTCGGTTCAACTTTAGTTGGGCCAGCTCAACGTTGCGTGCAGCAATGAGAGCTGCGACGTCATCGGCGTACCCAACCAAAGTGGTTTCCTCAGGCATCTCGGACCTCAGGAGGCTGTCATAGGCAACGTTCCAGAGATCCGGGCCGAGTATTGAACCTTGTGCGGCACCAGAAGTGACTTCCATCGTCCGCGTTCCGTCCCTTGTGTCATAGATCAGGCTTCGAGAGCGTAGATAATCCTCGATGAGCCGCAACAGATATGCAGGAATACGAAAGGTGTTGCGAAGCGCATCCAACATATCGACCCACCTCGCCGAGTTGAAGGCATTCTTGACATCAAGCGTAACAAGAAGCACTACTCGGCGGGAGAAATGGTTGTGGCTCTCGGCTCTCTCCACAGCTCTCTGAACTTCGGTGACAGCGTCGATCGTTGACCGTCCCTTTCTGAAGCCGTACTGACGGGGGCATAAGTCCCCGGCAGCTTCCACGGCAGAAGTCAGGCGGGAACGGATCAGCTTCTCGAACAGCTTCCCAGCCGTGTCCAACATGCAGAGAGGCCTGTGGGACGACGGCAGTTCGGGATCACCTTTGCCCTTGCTGATCAGTACAAGCCTGGCTGTTTTCCAGGGAGCCGGAAACACCCCTTCTACCAAACAGGCATTGTACATTCTCAACAACAAGTCAGCGTTAATTGAAAATACTTTCTTTAAAGCCTCACTGGGAATCCCGTCCGGGCCAGGAGCCTTGTTGCTCTTCAGGGAGAGAACGGAGGTTTCCAGCTCCTCGAAAGTGAAGAGTGGAACGTCCTCTACCCGTCCGAAGTCAACCAGCGGTCGCTGTGGATGTTCAGGAAACAACGCAGCGACGATCCTCCCCATGGTGGCGCCCTCCATGATGGAAGGTGGAGAGCGGGCGCCGAGTTTCTGTGTTACAAGTTTGTAACCCAGGCCCCACGGGTCGGAGTCAACGTCGTCACGAAGTCTCCTCCAGCTATTCGCCTTGCTCCTGTTTATCGCCTGGCGGAGAGATTTTCTCGCAGCTTTATAGGCCTCCGACTTACGAACTCTGTCTGCGGGAATTCTCGCTCTTGTGGCGGCTCGTCTAGTTCTTAAACATGTTCTTCTGAGTTCCGCAATCTCTTCAGTCCACCAGTAAACGGGTTGTTTGTCGCGTCGGGGTTTCCTTCGCGGCATAGACTGGTCGCAGGCCGAGACGATCAGTTCCATCGTGGATGTTACTAGTGCCTCGGCCCCAGCCTCACCAGGATTCCCCTGTGCTCCCCGAGAGATGACTTCGGTGAACTTGACCACGTCCAGTTTGTTGGTGTTCCACCGGCGTGGCCCTTCCCGAAATGCGGAAACTCGACGATTTGCCTGATCATGCAGGTCAAAAACGATGTATTGGTGGTCGCTACCCGTGTAGTCCTCCACAACCCTCCAGCCTGAGATCCTCGGAAGGAGCGACTCAGACGCAAAGGTGACGTCGGGGATCGTGCCTCTCTGCCCGGGGCGCCGAAAAGTAGGTGTGTCGCCCTGGTTGAGGACGACAAGACCGGCCCTGGCGATGAAATCCAGGATGTATTTCCCCCGGGAGCTGGTAGAGGGCATTCCCCACTCGACGGCCCTGGCGTTGAAATCGCCACCAACGACGACATGCCCGGTGGTGCCAAGAACGCACTCCTCTAGGCTATCTATCTTGTCGCGGAAGTCCTGGACGGCCTCGTTGGGTGTGAGGTAGCAACTGAAGATAGTCACGTCCCTACACCGAACCCAGACGAATCCTCGGCCGCGCCCGTGACTCCGCACCAAAACATCTCGTGTATTACGTGCCCAAAATGCAGCAGTACCGAGGCTGTCCGAGATCCAAATGTTTGGGTCTCTGTCCCGATACTGTTCACTGATAAGGAGCGCGTCAGCACCAAGTTCTCGGGCGAGCTGATCTAGAAGGTTATCAGCTCCCCAGGATCTATGAAGGTTGGCCTGGAGGATGCGAATTACCGGCCGCTGCCTTTTGCCTGTTCAAGTGCGGCTCTGAAGGCACCGCACTGACCAGACCCGGGTAAGTGACCGAGGGCACTGGAGCCTGAATCCTTGCAGAGGAAGCAGGAGGGGCTCGAGGAACATTCCTTACGTTTGTGGCCTTGGCTTCCACACTGGAAGCAGTTGGCACTCCTGTCGGGCCCTTTACAGTTTCGGGAGGAGTGGCCGAAACCGAGACAGCGGAAGCATCTCGAAACTACCACCCTCCGTTTGAGCCTGCAACTAACCCAACCAACTCTGAGGTGCTGAAGGCTAAGCAGCTTATTGGCGTGCTTTTCGCTCATCTCAGCAACAGCCATCCGGAGTTGACTTCGGTTAGGCTTTGTCAGCCATACCCTCACTCCATCGGCCGGTATCTCCGGGAGTGCCACCTGGATCGCACGGGTCACCTCATCTTCGGTGGAGAGGACATCAAGGTCCCGAATCTCGACCGAACACTTCGGTTCTAGGGCCTTGATGGAGCCTTTGTCCCCAAGTGCAGTCTTGAGGGAAGCGGCAAAACCGATCTTGTCACTCGACTTCCCCAGTTCGAGGAGGACATCCCCGTTCTGGGTTCGCCGAATAGACTTGATAACGGTGTCGGTCTCTTCCGGTTTGGCCTGCGATCTAATCTGACCCAGAACATCGGCAAAAGATCGCCCCCCTAAGGGCTTGATCAAGATTGCCTCCGTCCTGGGCTTCTTAGGCCTGGGTTGTTTAGGCTTTCTGACAGACTTGCCAGAGGCCTCCCCAACCGGGTTTGAGACTTGCGTCCGCTCCACCCTCGACGCACTTTTCGAAGCTGCCTCCGCTTGCTTCTGCCTCCTCCTTTCTTTCTTAGACAGGCGCGTCTTCCAGCCCCCCAAAGGTGTTGAGGCAGAGTTTGCTGCCAAGGCAGGATTAGCCGCCGGAGCAGGAACCTCTGCAGGAGTAGCCGCTGGAATCACGGCAGCGCCCGGGGCGGATTCAGTAGCCTGGACAGGAGATGTCTGCGATGCCGCAGTGACAAAAACCGGTCTCGGCACTGAGTCCACCTCAATAAGCTCAGGGCTTCCCGGCGAAGAACCGCTCTGCCTCTTCTTTCGCTTTCTGGCTTGAGTCTGGGACTCAGCCAGATGAGCTTGAGGTGAAGCAGAGATGACTCGGTTCGTGACATCGCGCTCCTGCTTCACTGCCTTTAGCCTGATTTTCCGGCATTCCTCGATTTCTTCTAGAGCATCTTCGAGTTTCGGGATCCCCTCTTTTATCGCCTTGTTTATGTTCTTTTGAATTAGGAGGACCTTGGCCATCTCCTTCAAAAGAACTTTCATCTTCTTCAGACATGAGTCTTCCTCCTCGTGGGCGTCGTCCTGCTGCTGCCGAAGCATTTGCAGCTCGAATGCCGCACGAAGAGGGCTCTTCCTGGGAGGGATTCCTTGCATCCTGGCTAGAGGTGTTACCGGCTCGGTCACACCCATACCCAGATCAACCTCATCTTTCTCCTTTCCTGTTACGGCCGATGATCCAGCGACACCAGCAGCCTTGAACGGGGCCGGCGGAGGGGAGGTTTTAATTCCAACCGTCGGCGTCCCAGTCTTTGAGGTCGGAGACCTCTGCACAAGTGAGCTGCGCCTAAAAGCAGCCTGTTCGTTCTCCTTTCCAAGATTCGTGTTTTGCAGTTGACAATCCATACTGTTTTGTAACCAGCGCATCGTGCGGCAAGAGGCGGCCCTTCATCGGCCGGGAGCGGGTACACCCTCGGAGGTCTACCCCCCGTAGGAGATAAGACACCCCTACCCCGGGACTCCGGGGCCCGAACCTCCGTTTGCCCAGCACCGATACACAAAATGTGCCGGACGTGCTGGGGGTCGCACCGTGGCAATGCAGAGTCCGATCCCTGCATCCATGCCGCACTCCCTGACTAAGGTCCGAAGCGGCTGGCTTCTGACGACACACTGGAGGAGACCATCGGCAGTGCGAGGCACACATCAGTCCCTGCAACACAACAGGGACACTCCCAGGACCCCCCAGCATGCGCCGGTCGAAAGAAGGTGGAAAGACACCCTTGATTCGGGGTCGAAAACAAGAAGGTGAGCAAGGTTAGCTCAGGAAAGAATAAAGACGGTGAGCTAAGACCTGAAAGATGAGAAGAAAGGCCTTAGCTCGGGAAGAACTGTGAGGAGGGTCTCACAGCTTGGCTCAGGTACCTCGGGGTCGCCAAGAAACACCCGTACAGTGGAAAGCCCACTGCCCCTGAGGGGGTGGGCTTATCATTTATCACTCAAACTTATCACTCAATTATCATTGAGTGTACATAATCAATGATAATTGTAAGTGTAAAAATGATTCTATCACCTTTACGTATATATGTGAAGTACTGTTGTAATTGAAGCAAACGATTAATGTTATTCAAATGGCGAATAATATACTATTTAGAGACTGGCACATTTTTATTTCGTTTTCTTTCGCTTCGGTCCGTGGTATAAGTGAACGTCTATGTAGAACAAACAGCTCACAGCAAAACAACTCACAACTTAACTATCAATCTCAATCCTTATAATTATATACAACTGCCTCGGCCGCTTAAAATCTGCCAACCAATCCCAACCGTGGGGGTGTTCTCACGTCAAACAATAGAGACCTATCGCACTTAGGGCCTTAGAGGGTCTGGAGGGGCTAAAGGGAGGACCTAAGGAGGTTGTAAAATTGTGGAGGTAGGCCAAATCATTCCACACAGACCATCAGTAAATTATTACAGTACTTTCGTAATACTCTTAAATATTTCATCTTCGGAAGTTACAATAAGCACTAATTGTGCCATCAAATTTCAATTAACTTCAAACATAACGACAGTAACACAATGAAAAAAATAGGTACATATTTAAACCAAATTAATTCGAACTATAAATATTTTTTAACTTGATCTTTTCCAGGAATATTGGGGTGCGGGGTTGATTTAAACTATAAACAAAAAAATTCACATAAAATGTAAAATCGTAACAAACACGATCAAGTAGCACATTGACTGCAACTATAGTCCGTTTTTTTAAACCTGATCCTTCGAGGGAGAGATGGTGGAGGGGGTTTATTTATTTATTTATTTACCAACGGCAAGCAGCCAATTTACAAAGAATACAATAATACAAAATTACATGCGAATATGAAACAATTGTGCAAATTTGCGTACAAACAAGATGGACAAGTACAGAAAAATATGTGAAAAACATGCAAGAAAATTTACTAGAATAAATACCCAGTGCAAAGCCAAAATCAGGGGTTTGTTTATACTTGCTACTATCCCATTGGCTGAAGCCTTTTGGTTTTTTGTTGTTTTTGTTATATTTCACTGTTGCATACCAGCTGGTAATTTTACATCACAACATAATGTGTATCAGTTTTACAATATTATTAGTAGCAGTTGTTTTTTAATCAGTTTACTTTAGAACTGTTACTTTTTAACAAGGAATAGGTTTGGCTAAAAAATATTTCAGCTGACTAGGAGTTACTGAAAGATATTATAACTTATTTAAAACGTTATTTGAGGAAATGTGGTACTCGACAAATGTTTGCCATGAGTTTAATTGTGTTGTTTACAGTTTATTTTTTTTGTTTACAGTTTAAACCCCTCTCCCACCCAATTTTCTCGAGAAGTATCAGGTTTAAAAAAACGGACTATAGTAAATGTGTTGCTTGAAATTGAGCAATTTAATCTGCACTATCTCATGACATAGGTAATTTTTTATACATTTATTTTTAAATCAATTGTTATCTGAGGGGTGGTCCACACAAATCCAATACTGTGATTATCGCCAAAAACACACTTATTTACAGCTGTTAAATTAGCAGATGTTTAAAATGCTTCATTTAATCCCAAAGCTTTTTAATTAGAAAATTTGAGATTTCAATGGTAAATAGCGCCTTTGTTTTCAGTCCGATTCTCATCAGCTTTTGGCGGGAACAACTAGAGAAGAAGACCTATCCAACGACACCAAAAGCTTGAAATCGGTTGAAAATTGTAGGAGGAGTTCTCCACACAAAAGAACCCCTTAGAACATTAAATAAGTATAGATAACAGTTTTAATAACTTACTAGTATACGTGTTGCTAGAAATCGAGCAATTTATTTAAATACAATACAAATGTTACTTATAGTTCTAAATTAATTACATCCAACCAATCCAATATTGTGAATATCTGTAATCACAAAAACCTACATGTATTTACAGCTGAACATTAACAGATGTTTAAAATGGTTGATTCAATCCCAATGGTATTGTAATGGGAAATTTGGAGATTTAAATGGTGGATAGTGCCTTTATTTTCAGTCAGATTCTCATAGGTTTTTGGCCGAAACAACTACAGAAAAAGCCCTATCCAACGCTACCAAAAACTTGAAAATCGGTTGAAAATTGTAGGAATAGTTCTCGACACAAAAAAAAACCCCTTAGCGTATTAAAATAAGTATAGATGATATATTTCAGAGAGTCAAAGTCAGCTGTTATGTTTCTAAGCCAAACCTATACCTTGTTAAACGTGGTTTTCAAGTAAACTAATAACAATGTTACAAATAATATTACAAAAGTGGTACACAATGTGTTTACCACAATGTATGTGCTACAATGTGTGTGGTACAGAGTGTAAAATCACCAGCTAATATGCAACAATGAAATAATAAAATAAAAAAATAATAAAAATAAAAAAACAACAACAACAAAACCAAAAGGCTTCAGTCAATGCAAGGTTTATTAGCAAGGATAAACAAACCCTTCCTCTATTCAGCCTTCCTATATTTATGGCCACTCCCATGGAGGATCTGGTTTAAAAAACCGGATAATTTAATAATGACATTTTGTACAGCAGCAGCACTTTATGATATACGTTCTAGACCAATGAGATTATTGTATTTGATAAAATTGGGGTTATATAAAAAATTCAACTCGCGGAAAGGAAAAATTAGTAATTGCACAGTAAATGCTTCATAACTACGTAAAAATAAACTTGTTATGCAATTTTTAAGTTGATATCATCCACTTCCTACACATATTATAAAGAAAAAAATAAAACTACCCTGCTGTTTTTTCTCTCTCTCTCTGTGAACAAATCTAACACATATGATTATACTAATTGATAGATAGAACATAAAATGAAGACATAAGTGATTGAAGTTGAAGCGAGTAAAAAATAAAATTTGACGTACTGCATAAACATAATACAATTGATGCCATCTAAAGTACCCATTTTTTATTGTAATTTACTACTAGTAGTTTTTATTGGGACAAAAGCTCCTAACTATGAAATTTAAATAGTATATACCATATCAAAATAACAGTATTTCACTAAGAGAGTGTACCAAAAATTACATTATTATGATAGTTTTACGATATTTTTTGCGCGTCCAAAGCACTCATTACAACTCTGTACTGAACCCAACCACACATTTTTTGTGATTCGTGGAGTCTATTATTAAAACGGGTATCGATGCAAACAAGCTGAGAAAAAATGAGGGAAAGAAACATGTTTACCCATTAATATATACTAGAGATCGCCTCCTGATCGAAATTCGATCAAAATTTCAGTTGATCTGGACCCATATGAAGTTTAAAAAACGTTTTATAACTAAAACATCTGTTCTTCCTGCTGTTCTAGTAGTTGTCTTTACAACAGCTGTGTAATGATTCAATTGATTCTCCTTCCCCCATAAGATTAACATTGGAACTTTGAAGGCCTGTGGGGCGAAGCCCTGGAGTCCGATGTGAATTAGAATGTGATTCTGCTCATCTACATGACTATACCTTTCTAACGGTATGCGCGGATTTCTCCTGCGATGCCCACAAGCTGAGAAAAAAGGAGGAAACGAAACATGTTTGCCTATTAATATATAGACTAGAGATCGCCTCCTGATCGAAATTCGATCAAAATTTCAGTTGATCTGGACCCAAGAAGCTTAAAAACATTTTAGAACTAAAACATCTGTTCTTCCTAATTTTTCAGCAGTTGTTTTTATAACAGCTGTCTAATGATTCGTTCAATCCTCTTTTAGATTAACATTGGAACTTTGAAAGCCTGTGGGGCGTAGCCCTGGAGTCCGATGTGAATTAGAATGTGATTCTGCTCATATACAGGACTATACCTTTCTAAAGGTATGCGCGGATTTCTCCTACGATGCACACGAGCTGAGAAAAAAGGAGGAAATGAAACATGCTTGCGTATTAATATATAGATGGTACATACCAAATATCCGTCGCAGTTCCAACTTGTACTTCATCCGATAAAGTACAAGTTGGAACTGCGACGGATATTTGGTATGTACCATATTTATTAATACTCAGTTCCGGTGGCTATTCACAATGGATAAATTGGACTTGCGTATTAATATATAGATATAGGCAAATGATAGGAATATAAGTATTGCATTTCTTGGTTTTAACTATCTTGTATTCTTCACTCGATGCTAGCACCTAACTCTAGTTTCAAATAAACCTTAGGTTTTTTATGTACACACAGTAAACATTTGTTCTAATCACGTTGCTAATGGATTATTTACGTCATTTAATGTAGTATGATTATTTACGTCAAACTCCTAGTAATCGTTGATCGTAGATTTTTTCTATCGTTCTTGGGACCGAGACCTTTAATTTAAGACTCCTCCCATCGTGGCAACATTGGTTTTGGTGACCCTTAGTGTACCCAGAACAAGGTCCAATCGATATCAAGAGTATATCTATTGGGTATCACCTCACTGGGATTTTGAGGGCTTGGGTCCCCTACTAATTTGTAAGGGGTTTTAATATGAGGAAATAAGGTGACTTTAAGTAAATGAAATCAGCTAGAATAATAAAGTTTTTCTTTTACTTGATACAAACTGCATGTAATTCGGTCCAGTAGAAGTCTCAGACAAACTGTCCATAGGATTGAATAATTTTACTTTTCCCCATGTTTAGAAAAAAAAGTTTATTTTTCATTTTTGACCAATTTAACGTAAATTATTTTTTAATACATTATAACCTGCCAATAGAGAGTTTTTGCACATACGGTAAATGAATACGGTAAACGCTAAACGCTATTATAATAATGGCCAATTTAGGTACTTTTGCTGCTTCGAGGTACTGGTTGAAAAGTGAACAATAGTATAGTAGTTGCCAAAATTTGAGAGACTGGAGGCAGGTAGTCCCGGCCCGTCCTAATCCTTTGTTGACAAAACATCCCCTATTGTAAAGCGGCCGACCGGTTAGGCACAGGAAGGCCGCTCGGGTCTCGAGGAATTCTCAGAGGAGCGTCCAGTTGAGTCTCCTCTTTGTCAGAGGTTTATTCATTTTTTAAATGGTTATACAATATCGTAGAACTATGATTCAAATTTCGTTGTAATCTTCTATTCAACGCGAATCATATAAGCCGTCAATTGTCGTTGTACGTGCATTGGTTCGAATATTGGACAATTTAGGCTGTGGTCAAAATTCTGAGAATTCCCCGAGACCCGGGCGGCCTTCCGGTGCCTACCCGGTCGGCCGCGTTATAATAGGGGATGTTTAGTCAAGAAAGGATTAGGACGGGCCGGGACTACCTGCCTCCAGTCTCTCTAATTTTGGCAACTACTATAACCATTAACACCATTCATACAGTTGAACTATCCTGTGTAACGTAATATACGTAAATTTGCCAACTTAAAAATAGCGTTTAGCGTTTACCTTAAGATTTACCGTATGTTGCAAAAAAACTCTAATGAAGGACAGAAAACGAGTATAGGAACACTAATATATTACAAACTAATAGAACACTAGTAGGAACAACTAGTAGGAAAAATAAAAAAGGACAAAGCGGTTATGAGGGTTGTTTTGGCATTACACCCATGTAAATAGGCCCCTCAGAAGAACTGTCCAAAGGTGTTTTTACCCTACGGTTTTAAATATATGGATAAAATTGTATAATATACTGCATAGCTTAAATGCTGTAGAGCAGCACAAGTCCCCCGGTTAGATTAAATTTAAGTTTTCCGAGTTTTATTCCATAGCGGCTTACCTTTCAACTTTCGTACGTTTGGAAATGGTTTCATTGAATTCCTCAGGTGTGAAAACATAGTATTAGACTCATCAATTGTAACATTTGAGCGAGCGGTTCCTGGGATATGAATTAAAATCAATTTTTCCGACTTTTCGTTCATAGCGGCTAAACTATCGATTTTAGTATGTTTGGAAATGTCTTCATTGAATTCCTCAGGTGTGAAAACATAGTATTAGACTCATCAATTGTAACATTCGAGCGAGCGGTTCGTAAGATATGAATTAAAATCAATTTTTCCGACTTTTCGTTCATAGCGGCTAAACTATCGATTTTCGTATGTTTGGAAATGTCTTCATTGAATTCCTCAGGTGTGAAAACATAGTATTAGACTCATCAATTGTAACATTCGAGCGAGCGGTTCGTGAGATATGAATTAAAATCAATTTTTCCGACTTTTCGTTCATAGCGGCTAAACTATCAATTTTCGTATGTTTGGAAATGTCTTCATTGAATTCCTCAGGTGTGGAAACATAGTATTAGACTCATCAATTGTAACATTTGAGCGAGCGGTTCGTGAGATATGAATTAAGATCAATTTTTCCGACTTTTCGTTCATAGCGGCTAAACTATCGATTTTCGTATGTTTGGAAATGTCTTCATTGAATTCCTCAGGTGTGGAAACATAGTATTAGACTCATCAATTGTAACATTCGAGCGAGCGGTTCGTGAGATATGAATTAAAATCAATTTTTCCGACTTTTCGTTCATAGCGGCTAAACTATCGATTTTCGCATGTTTGGAAACATCTTCATTGAATTACTCAGGTATGAAAACATACTATTAGACTCATAAATTGTGAGATTTGGGCGAGCGGATCTTGAGATATGAATTAAATTCATTTTTCCGACTTTTCGTTCATAGCGGCTAAACTATTGATTTTCGCATGTTTGGAAACATCTTCATTGAATTCCTCAGGTGTGAAAACATACTATTAGACTCATCAATTGTAAGATTCAAACGAGCCGTTTCTGAGATATGAATTAAAATCAATTTTTCCGACTTTTCGTTCATAGCGGCTAAACTATCGGTTTTCGTATGTTTGGAAACATCTTCATTGGATTCCTCAGGTGTGAAAACATACTATTAGACTCATCAATTGTAAGATTCGAACGAGCGGTTTCTAAGATATGAATTAAATTCAATTTTTCCGACTTTTCGTTAATAGCGGCTAAACTATCGATTTTTGTATGTTTGGAAACATCTTCATTGAATTCCTCAGGTGTGAAAACATACTATTAGACTCATAAATTGTGAGATTTGAGCGAGCGGTTATTGAGATATGAATTAAATTCAATTTTTCCGACTTTTCGTTCATAGCGGCTAAACTATTGATTTTCGTATGTTTGGAAACATCTTCATTGATTTCCACAGGTGTGAAAACATACTATTAGACTCATAAATTGTGAGATTTGAGCGAGCGGTCCTTGAGATATGAATTAAATTCAATTTTTCCGACTTTTCGTTCATAGCGGCTAAACTATCGATTTTCGTACGTTTGCAAACATCTTCATTGAATTCCTCAGGTGTGAAAACATACAATTAGACTCATCAATTGCACGATTCGAGCGAGCGGTTCTTAAGATTTGAATTAAATTTAATTTTTCCGACTTTTCGTTTATAGCGGCTAAACTATCGATTTTCGTACGTTTGGAAACATCTTCATGGAATTCCTCAGGTGTGAAAACATACTATTAGACTCATCAATTGTAAGATTCGACAGAACGGTTTCTGAGATATGAATTAAATTAAATTTTTCCGACTTTTCGTTCATAGCGGCTAAACTATTGATTTTCGCACGTTTGGAAACATCTTCATTGAATTCCTCAGGTGTGAAAACATAGTATTAGACTCATCAATTGTAACATTCGAGCGAGCGGTTCGTGAGATATGAATTAAAATCAATTTTTCCGACTTTTCGTTCATAGCGGCTAAACTATCGATTTTCGTATGTTTGTAAATGTCTTCATTAAATTCCTCAGGTGTGAAAACATAGTATTAGACTCATCAACTGTAACATTCGAGCGAGCGGTTCCTGAGATATGAATTAAATTCAATTTTCCGACTTTTCGTTCATAGCGGCTAAACTATTAATTTTCGTATGTTTGGAAAGCCATGTTATCTTTTCCTTTTAACACTAACAATTATCTTACGTTCTCCTCTCACTCATCTTTATAAAAAAAACCAAACCAATCGGAGCTCCACAATCAGTTGATGGATAATTTTGTTTTATGATTTCAGTTAATGTATTCCGGTAACTTTTTTTGTTTGTAGATGAGTCTCTGTTTTCTTCAGCAAACTATGGGTAATTTCGAGGTGCGCCGATATTCAGTTTGAGATTTTCCTTCAATTCGTTGCTAATTTAGACTATATATAATATGGTAGTTGGACATAATAGTTTGTCTTATCGATTACTTCAATAATTTTATTTTTATCGTATTACGTACAAAACATCTGTTTTCAGGCGTGGAAATAGTCAACAAATTTGGCATTTAATGTATCTATTACAATGCACGAAAAACATTTATTCATTTTTCATCAGGCTGCATGCTAAACAGCTATTTTCTGGCCTATTAGTCAGTTGGTGTTGAATTAGTCCGTAAAGGTGGCATTTATTGTAGACAATGAGGTTAAATAGATAAAAGAGTGCTCAACACATGTTAAGTTTTGTCCCCTGTTAATTTGCGCCATTTTACCCATGATAAACCCGCTTTTCGCGCTAGAGATAACAATTACTATTTATACAGAGATTTTCAATTTACGTAAAATAACCATATTAATCATAAAATTCTAATGAGCACAGAAAACCCGCTTTTCGCATTAGTGATAAAAATTACTATTTACAGGGCTTTTCCCACAGTTTAAATAGCAACATACCGTACTTAACATTTATTTTTAATTTGGAATGAATTAGTAACAACGTGGCAGCAAAACATGGGGAACAGGCCAACCAACGGCGCACCTCGACCCTGCCCCTCCGACACGGTCGACGGTAATCCACTGTGAAATGCCCAGACCATCGGCGCACCCGACATCTCCCGCAAACTATAATGCCTTTTGAAAATTAAATTTATGTTTTACATTTTCAACAATATAATTGATAAAATTTCGTAACGTCTACCTTCACTTCCATGTTGTGAGTAAAAAGTAGTTGTTTATAAGAATACTGTACTACTATCTCCTATGATTGAATTGTTTTTTTGAAGAATCACATTGTAAACAAAATAATATTCACAATTAATTGAGTTTTTGTTGTTAATTTAGAATCTTTTATGAGATCAGGTACTGGTCTAAGACTGCTTGAAACTTTCTTCTTTTCACTTTTCACTTTTCTTTTTTTTCATTTTAGCACACTTTTTGTCTTCCTACCAAGAACCATTGTTAGACCTATCGATCTGAATATAAACCTAAACTAATATAATTGACAAAGATAGTTACAAAAAGCATAATTGAAATCTCTACACAATCGTCATTGATCATGAATCAGGCAAATAACTGTAACAGATATGTTACAAAACAAAAAACTGCAAAATAAATAAGCAGTATAACAAAAAGTAATGACAGGAGAATGACGAATGATTGTACAATTCAAACAATCTTAAAGCACGTGTTTATTAAACGTATGTTAAATGGAAACAAATATGTCCATAGTTTACTTTAACCTTCTAGCGCCTCAAATCAAATAAAATTAACGTTGGTCGTGTGTGCGTAGCTCGGTTAAAACTCGTCAAATTTAAACGATTTATATCTCAAATTTTAAGAACGTATTTCACTGAGTGTTCTTAGACCAAAACAAACCATGCACCTCATTTGGAACTATACAAAAAACCATCTTAAAACATGACTCCAAAAAGAAACTCCCATATGAGAAATGCATGTGGAAGAATATCTTTTGCGTATAAGTTGGAGAGTTAGGCGAAAGGTGAAATTATGCTGATGTTCTTTGCGTCATCTGCATGTGAATACCTTTAATTTCTAACATAAAACTTGCAAATCGGTCAAATATAAACGCCGGATGGACTCGAAAACGACTTTATGAATTCTTTTAATATAAAATATATTATTTGTTCATATTCAGGTTTTTTAACTTACTTTTTATTTGTTTGTAAATATTCATCTACATTATAATTTATTATTTTACAAAAGCTGCATTATTATGTTTAAGTTTAGTAAGTGTAACCAAGTAGTGCGTGGGGCCAGAGAATTTTTTCGCTAAAAATTCTTTATAGTAATAGTAGTAACAAACAGTGAGCTAAATTGCAAAGTGCAAAATGCTTGTTTCTATCCAAGAAGAGCTATTTTACTTAGCTCACTCCTCTTTCAGGTGGTTTAACCAGGGGCAGGGATAAGTTATCAAAGAATGCAGGGGCCTAGTATAAGTCTTACAGGGATTATTGTTATGTTGTAAGTTAATTTAAAGTAAATTAAATCACACATACACCGGCTGTTTATGCAGGGATATGTAATCACAATTCGTAGTGGTTGATACTGTGCAGGGATTTGTGTCAGTGGCAGGAATAAGTTATAAAAAACGCAGGGCCTAGTATATGTCTTGCAGGGATTATTGTTGTGCTGCAAGGTAATTTAAAGTAAATTAAAACACTCATAGATCTTCTTTCTATGCAAGGCTATGTAATCAATATTATTAGTGGGTGATAGCATGCAGGGGTATATGTCAGAGGGCAAGGATAAGATAAAAAAGAATGCAGGGCCTAGTAAACGTCTAGCAGAAATTATTTTTCAAATATTATACCAGAGTGTACGAAACGTAGCCTACTTTAAATTTAGGTTAACTTGTAAGACGTATACTGCAATCTTTAATAACTTATTCCTGGCCCTAACACACATAACTGTATGGTATCATTCTCTACGAATGGTGATTACATATTCCTGCATAAACAGCCGGTCTATGTGTGAATTAATCTATCCTATCCTATACTCTTATACGAGCAAAGTTTGCTTGTTTGCTTGCTTGCTTGCTTGCACAATTATCTCAAAAACGGCTCCGACGATTTCCTTCAAATTTTGGAATATGGGGGTTTTAGCCACCAGAAATCGATTGGAGCTGGTCCCATAGCTGGGAAAAATCCGGTTTTCGCGCTAGAGCCCTTCAAAGATCCCATGTTATCCTTATGGAAATTTTTTAACTGAACAAAAATCAGCTGATAACTGTAGATAAAATAAACCAATGTGTTACATCTTTAACCTGTGGTTTTAGGAAAATCATACCAATGTGCAGCAAACCTTCCGCCTGGCGAGTGAGCGGAGCGAACGAGCTTTGTGTGAGAAACGAAAGTAATAATTTTACCGAGCTTAAGCTCGGTCCCCCTGGTACTCTATATATTAATAGGCAAGCATGTTTCTTTTCCTCCTTTTTTCTCAGCTTGTATGAATCGTAGGAGAAATCCGAGCATACCGTCAAAAAGGTATAGTGCTGTAGATGAGCAGAATCGCATTTTAAATCCCATCCACCCCCAGGGCTACGCCCTACAGGCTTTCAAAGTTTCAATGTTAATCTTATGGGGGAGGATAATTGATTGAATTATAAGACAGCTGTTGTAATAACAAATGCTAGCAAATCAGGAAGAGCAGATGTTTTAGTTATAAAACATATTTGAAAACCAATTGGCTCAAGATCAACCGTATTTTTGGTCGAATTTCGACCAGTGGGCGATTTCTAGTACTTATTTAATACGCTAAGGGTTTTTTTGTCTTGAGAACTCCTCCTACAGTTTTCAACCGATTTTCAAGTTTTTGGTGTCACTGGATAGGGCTTGGTCTGTAGTTATTTCCGCCAAAAACTGATGAGAATCGGACTAAAAATAAAGGCGCTATCCACGATTGAAATCTCAAAATTTCCCATTTAAATAACATTGGGATTGAATAAAGCATTTTAAACATCTGTTAGTAATCAGCTGTAAATACGTGTTGTTTTGATGATTTAGGCCCATTCTATACGGACCGATTGTCTGCCGCCGATTGTCGGCGTCGATCAGCTGATATTTTACCGAACAATGGGGTTTAAATGGGAGCTTCTATACGGGCAGATTTTTAACGCGCTATGACGCGGTATATTCTGCTTCGGCCGCCGATCTCGCAACCTCACGCCAAATCTCGTAATTTCTCTTTCGTTCTCGCCATTTCTCGTCCACTGCCTTTCCTGATCCTTTGTGTCCTCACCGTTCTCCAGTTTGTTTTGTTTTTGTTTTTAGAAAACATGTTTGACATGAAAATCTCATTTTTCTAGAAATTGAAAAACATCCTAAATTATACGAAGTGACATCTAAAGATTACTCAGACAAGGTTAAAAATCTCAAAGTTGGATTGAGGTAAAAATTCAATGTACAGTTAGTTTTTGGCTGATGCATTCACTAATCACGAAAACAAACAAATACAACTATATTTATCTCAATGGCGCAGAGGTTATTCATTTCAATTACATACCGGTAGGCCTACTTTAATGAAATTGGTTACTTTCTGATTACATGACAAAATAAGTTTAAATGATTACTATAGGCCTCGAACGACGGTTATACATTTCAAAGGCCATGTCAAGTTGTTACATAATACTGGTCAAAATGTATCAGTTTCAATTATTTATAGGTATATAAGCCTACCTATATCTATTATTTTCTTTCTTAAAGTTAATTGTATTATTTATTAATCTCTAGTTTTATTTCTCTCAAAAAAATTATTATCGAATATTGACCAATCTTGTGTTTTACTATACATGTTTCGTAGGAGCATTTTGGAAATATTGAAATCATATAAAGTCATTTTTTTAACATAAATACGTCATCACTTGGTAGGAAAAAGACTTTTTCCTTTCTGATTTGAATTGTAATGTCGTATGTTTATACAATATTTATGTTTTTGTAATTTTATAACTATTTATAAATCATTTTATAATTTTAATTGATCGCAATTGAATATTTTTTTGTGTTACATAATTTGTAAAGCATGATAATATAAGTGGAAACAATTTTAGCAAGGTCAGATATAAATGCTACTTAATGCTGTAATTTTTAAATTAACTGAATGGTTGGCAACACTGTTGCGCCGATTAACCGCTCGTATAGAATGGCCGGCGGACGGCAGATTTCGCATGAGCAGATCCGCCGCCGACAATCGGTCCGTATAGAATGGGCCTAAAGATATTCACAATAGTGGACTGGCCGGATGTCATTGATTTTGACCTAAAAGTAATATTTGTATTGTATTAAAGTAAACTGCTCGATTTCGAGCAACACGTATACTAGTTTACTTTAAATTAAATTACAACATGTTAAGACGTATAATAGGCCCCTGCATTCTTTGATAACTTATCCCTGCCCCTGACACATACCCCTGCATTCTATCACCCTCTTATAATATTGATTACATAGCCTTGCATAGAAAGCAGGTGTATATGTGATTTAATTTACTTGAAACTAGCTCACTACATAAAAATAATCCCTGCAAAACGTGTACTAGGCCCTACATTCTTAATAATTTGCAATGAATACTAATTTGTCCCTTTCCCTGATACATACCCCTGCATGGTATCATCCACTACGAATGATTACAGTTCCCTGCATAAACAGCTGGTCTTATGTGTGAATTAATTTGCTTTAAATTATTTTAACACGCAACAATAATCGCTGCAAGACGTATTCTTGTCCCTGTATTCTTTGATAACTTATCCCTGCCTCTGCATGCTATACCCCCAAATAATATTGATTACATTGCCTTGCATACAAAGCAAGCCTATATGTGATTTAATTTACTTTCAATTAGCTAGCAGCACAACAATAATTTTGTGCAAGACGTATACTAGGCCCTGCATTCTTTGATAACTTATCCCTACCCCTGACACATACCCCTGCATGGTACCATACGATACGAATGGTGAAAACAGATCCCTGCATAAACAGCCGGTCTATGTGTGATTTAATTTAAACTAGCTCACAAAATAGAAATAATTCATCCAAGGCGTATACTAGGCCTTACAGTATTTGACAACTTATCCCTGCTCCTGACAAATACCCCTACATGAAATCATCCACTACGAATGGTGATTACATAGCCCTGCAGAAACACCCGGTCTATAAGTGATTTAATTTACTTTAAAGTAGCTCAAAACATAAAAATAATCTCAGCAAAACGTATACTTGACTCTGCGTTCCTTGATAACTTATCCCTGCCCCTGACAAATATTCCTGCATGCTATTACCCACTTATAATATTGATTAAAAAGCCTTGCATACAAAGCAGGACTATGGTCTATGTGTGATATAATTTACTTATAATTAGCATGCATTACAACAATAATCCCTGCAAAACGTATAATAAGCCTTGCATTCTTTGATAACCCATCCCTGCCTGTGACACATATCCCTGCATGGTATCATCACTACGAAAGGGTATCGCATTGCTCTGCATTAACAGCCGGTCAATGAGTGGTTTAATTTTCTTTAAATTAGCTTACAACATAAAAATAATAATGCAAACTTATTATTTTGCATTATTATTTTATCCCTGCATTCTTTGATAACTTGTCTCTGCCCCTGACACATACCCCTGCATGGTATCATCCACTACGAATGGTGCGATACCATAGCCCTGCCTAAAAAGCCAGTCTATGGGCGATTTACTTTACATGTCACATTTTAAGCATGTCTGTTCAAAAATTAACTAACTTTAATTTTGCTTACCACACGAATACCTGTAAGACTTTCATTAAGCCCTGAATTTGTAAAAAGCTTATGGCTGCCCCTGACACTACCCCTGCATGGTTAACCCACTATTAATGATGATTGTATAGCCTTTTGTACCATGGAATTAATATGTGTCACTCAAGTCACTTTAAATTAGCTCAAAAATATTTAAATTCAATTAATTCACGCTAAAATCCTGAATAACATACATGACACACATATCACTACTGTACTTGCCACTCCCTAACCCGGAAATCATAAATTCATATATCTTGATCACAATAACTAAAGATTTTGCTCATTAAAGTGTTGAATAATAATTTATATAATTTGTAATTCTGACTTTTTAAATATTTATCGACTTAAACTAATTCATACAAACACCACAAAATAAGCTTAAAACATTATTCATGGGCCACACTAAATTCGGTGATTAATCATCACTACCACTGACTCATATACCTAAATGATATCACACACCATAAATCGTGTGCATCAATTTCAAATTTGCTCAATCACTTATCCCTTCGTGGACTATGGCCTGCTCTCTTGGAAGAACTATCCCTTTGCCTGACACGTATCCCTCAATGATAATACCTCCTATGAATAAGGGTTACTTAGCCCTGCATACCAAGTAGGGTTAAGTGTCAAATAGTTCGCGGTTAAACATTGTGCTATTTAGTATTCTTCTGTTGGCAGCAATGGTAAGCGTGCAGGGATAAGTGTGGTCACATATCCCTCCACCATCGTGCAGGGGCATGTGTCTCTGCGTACAATCTTGATGACACTTATCCCTGCAATTTGGGGACTTAACCCTTCGCGAAAATGCAGGGCTATGTGTCAAAATGCAGGGGTATGTGTTTATAATGGAACATATATATATATATATAAAAATTTTAATGACTATTATTTTTGGTCTCTGGGCACCTTAAAACGAAAAAGTAACATGGTCCCGGGCTTAGGTCTTACCATGAGACCTACGGTAATAGCTTATTCCCTATGGGAAATTCGCTAAAATTACGGCTTTCAAGTTTAATATTTGCCTACAAAGCGTTTAAATGCTTATTGTAAAGTTCTTTTTACATTATTTTCATTAGTTTGATTATTTATATCAGTTTATCGTGTTTATTGAAAACTAAGAAGTTGCTGTTTTAACACTTGTGTTTGATTTACTGTATTTTACAAACGTTATACTTCTATAGATGCATTGTAAATTGTTTAACTTTTAAGGGTTTCTGTTATTAGAAATAAAGGCCAAAGTACCCTTTATATAAATTTTTTTATTTAGTCACATGTTTCAACTATGTTATTTTCAAGAAACTATAAACTTTTTAATATTGTAAGGTTTCAATTTTAATTGCTGGAAAATGACATGATGGTCAAAACATTTATAAAAAATGTTCTTTTTCTTTATTATATACATAATAATATGAACGCCATGTATATATATATGGCGCCCCTCTGGTACCCATTCCACCGCCCTTTTCATGGTGTCAGTCCACCCCTGCAAACAAGTAGTTTTCTATTGTAGCCAATTACTAAATTATTGAATGATTCTTTAATAAAAACAAACTACAGTATCATTGTTAAAATTGTGCTTATACTAATGATTATGAATGTTTAGAAAATTGCAGTAAAGTAAAATGATAAACTAAACAATTTGTAGAACGGCAATTGAATTTAGAAACCATAGAATTAGAAACAATGATTAAATCAACTGTTAACTATAGAAGTACATGTCTTACAGATTCAACATGTGCTCCAACAAATTTATACAAGATTGTAGCACTTGAAGGGCTACATTCTGAAAGGCGAGTGAGCAGAGCAAACGAGCTTGTCTTAAGTAAAACCAAGCTTTTTGCACTTGGCATTTTAAAGCACCATTTGTTACTGAATTGATGTTATTACTACATTGAATTGTTTAAGTTTACCAAGCGAATGCTCTGCCCCCCACTACTAAAAATAAAAATGTCTAGTACATATTTAAGCAACTTTGTGATACTGTTGATTTACTAAGTCAAATTATTTAATCATATAAATTAAACCTAAAAATGGGTAACATTATTAAAAATTTACATTTTGTGTCAAGTAAACTTTGGAAATTTACTAAAACCTACATTCATGTGCATCTTAGAATCAGCTGTGTAACACAGTAGAAAGTGTAGGCCTACTAAAATTTTGATTTAATTGGGTGAGAGAACTCAAAATGGCATAATAAAAATTGAATAATGGCTTTTCAGTGTTTACTAGTATACGTGTTGCTCGAAATCGAGCAATTTATTTAAATACAGTACAAATGTTACTTTAGCTCTAAATCAATGACATCCGACCAATCCAATAATGTGAATATCTTCAATCGCCAATAACTACACGTATTTACAGCTGATTATTAACAGATGTTTCAAATGCTTTATTCAGTCCCAATGTTATTTAAATGGGAAATTTTGAGATTTCGATGGTGGATATCGCCTTTATTTTCAGTCCGATTCTCATCAATTTTTGTCGGAAACAACTGCAGACCAAGCCCTATCCAACGACACCAAAAACTTGAAAATTGGTTGAAAATTGTAGGAGGAGTTCTCAAGACAAAAAAACCCTTAGCGTATTAAATAAGTATAGATTTTGCTTAACAGCAGACCTTCGTTGAAAACAACCTACTGGAATGATTTGACATTCTAAGCCATCCTCATTATAATAGTTCCAGGGCCGCCCTGGACGCCCCGGCCAAGGGGGCGCTGCAGCCGTGCGGAAATCCCAGTTTTATAAAAGCTCAATCTTCACAAAAATTGTAAAAATTGGAAAACAATATAATCAAAATGATGATACATATAAATTAGAATGAATGCTCACAGAAATAATATATATTATATTTGTTATTTTGAAATTTTATTTGTCTTAGAAAACACCATTCTATATTAACACTGCTGCGGTAGGTTTATTTGTACTCTGAGATCACGATATTGTTATATAGTTGCATTGATGATTCCAGTTAAACATTATTCATGGATCAAATTCGTTTTAGTAAAAATCATTATGCTTTTTTAATATAGTACTCAATCAACATTTAGGATTTTTGAGGTGCAGGTCTTCGTTGGTTATAGCGTGTGACAGTCTACATGACCAGACTCAGACCCCATGTGATGTCAACAAATGGCTGTGTCAACAAAGCTTTATGGTACAAGTGAATTTTTTTAAAATTAGTTTATTCAAACTAACAGCTTTAAAATTTAGCCATAAATCTAATTTAATTCTACAGACTGTAATTTACAATTACAGTTCACAAGAATGGTCAATTAATTAATTTAGGGGGCGCAGATGACATGCATCAACTGTTTGGTTGTACTTGATATAAGTGTCAAAAAGTAGATTGGGCTGGAGCGTGTTTATATCATTAAGTGGGTCGTCTGGGCTAGATTTTACTGCCTTATACAGGGTGAGTTTCTTAAAGTGATCCAATAGCTAACTTTTTTATTTTAAATTTGACAGTATACTTCTTATGGGGGACCCCCTTTACTTTTTTATTCTGGTTTCAGATATGTATTTCACTTTTCAAAAATTCCCGCCATTTTTCCAATATGGCGGCCAACTTTAAAATTTCTTATGGAACACCCTACATTTTATGGTGTTTTTTTAAATTTCCATGTTATTTTAAGACTTTTTTATTCTTTGTCATTTTTCTCTAAGCCTAACGGTTAGGGAGCTAGAGGCAATTGAAGTTCATTTTTAGCTCCATAAGAATAACATGGGGCAAACTTTATCTGCCCATATCTCCGAAACCATTGATAAAAATAAAAAATACTCTTGAATAAAAATGTCTTAAATTGATGTTTTAAAAACATTTTTTTCATAATAACAAAAACTTTTTTTGCAAATTTTATATTTTGTCCGCCATATTGGAAATAAGTTAATTTATGCGTAAATGATCATTTTTATTAGTGAAATGTTCTTAAAACATCAATTTAAGACATTTTTATTCTTGAGTATTTTTTATTTTTATCAATGGTTTCGGAGATATGGGCAGATAAAGTTTGCCTCATGTTATTCTTATGGAACTAAAAATGAACTTCAATTGCCTCTAGCTCCCTTACCGTTAGGTTTAGAGAAAAATGACAAAGAATAAAAAAGTCTTAAAATAACATGGGAATTTCAAAAACACAATAAAATGTAGGGTGTTCCATAAGAAATTTTAAAGTTGGCCGCCATATTAGAAAAATGGCGGGAATTTTTGAAAAGTGAAATACATATCTAAAACCAGAATAAAAAAGTAAAGGGGGTCTCCCATAAGAAGTATACTGTCAAATTTAAAATAAAAAAGTTAGCTATTGGATCACTTTAAGGAACTCACCCTGTATATTTCGTACTGTTTTAATGCAGTCATCACATGTCCTTTTTGGCAAACATGCAATGCTTTTAAATTGCTTGCCAGATCTGTGTAGCTGTGATCTGTGAGATGGCTGTAAGCCAAAACGCGTAATCAATCCATAAAGGATTCCATGGATCAATTTGGCGGACCATAAGGTAACTTAACCTAGTTTACAGATAAGATTTCTAAAAAGTCTTATCCACTCTATGTTGACGCACTCATCTACTCCCACGCCGAATTAGGCTACACAAAATACAAAACAGAACTTACTTTATGAAGAAGAGCATAAAGTACTTTTCATAGCAAGAGCAAGTCAATACTCTACTTAAGGTAAAGTCCATTTAAATATTTAATTTAATTGATACTTTAAAGCTCTTTTTGTGTTGAAAATATTACACCATTATCAAAGTTTTCAGTTTATTTAATGCTCTTCTGTAGCTTCTAAGGTTTGCAAAGCCCCTATAACATTTTTTATACTCTGTAGGTAATGTGAATGTAAACAGGATACAAAGAACAAATAATTTTTTCATTTTAATTTACTCTTTAACAATAATATACAATATTACAAAAACAGCGCTAGTACATGAAGGACGATTTTCAAAAGTTTTCAAATAATTTAAATACAAACTTAAACAACATTCTGATCCTTCAGTATTGTATTTTTTACTATCTTATAATATTAACAATAAAGCCATTTTGTTACTAGATAGTAAAATTTGCAATTGGACAATGTATATATATTCTTAAGTTATGTTTCACACACAGTCAAAGCATCTCCCATATGTATACTTCCTTTGTAGAGGAAGTTTTTGATACGGTACCATAAATTTTAAGGACTAAAGAAGTGTTTAAAATTATTAACAAAGGTTTTTTGTTTACAATGATCCTTAATTATGTGATAAGAATCTGTCTGGGGGTTGAACCGTCAGCCTAATAGATGCCAGTGAAAAACTTATCTACTGAACATCTATTCCTTCTCTGCATCATATCACACAAGGTATCCAAGATTTCTCTTTTTGGGAGTATGTATGAAGCAATAACTCCCATCGCCATCAGAAAACGGGCGTAAGTATTGATAAAAGATGTACTTCGATCTTTTTTTTTATCTTTTTTTCATCTTTGAATACAAACATGTTTGTATTTCAATCTATTTTTTCGATTTTTGGAGAGGGATGTATTCAGACAACTTCCCTTGATACAACTACCCTTTAAAGGTAACATGTAGGCAAATTACGTATTATGTTTTATGTATAACGAGGCAAAATTAATGTATTTAAGTTGATTTTTGGAGTAAATAAAATAACACAAATAAAGCAGTAAATAAAATTCATGAAAAAAACTGATGATTATATGTGACTATTTTTTCTCAATATGGCTTTTATTAACTTAACATTATCATCTTGTGCACATTTGCACATTAACACATTCAATACAGGTAAAAATAAGGTACACCAACATATGTAAAGGATAGAAAAGGCAAAGGATCTGAAACATAGGGCATGCCACACGTGCAGGCCTGAACCCCCCCTCCCACCACCATGTGGTGGAGCTAAAGAGGGGGGGGGGGGCAAAGCCCTATTGAGCTGCAAATGTACGATATTCCTCGTCGCTACCCCCGTCAAATGTGGACATTCTGTCTCCAAAGTCCAGGCCACAGTGAATACAAACAATTGAGATTAACTACGGCATGAGCCTTTTGCCCTCCAGTAGATCTGTCCAAACTCAAAGTTTATGTGCTGATCAAAAAGTTCTCATGCATTTTTTTTGTTTTCTGATACAATTTCATAGTGCTTATTCAATGAGCAGTGCTTATTGCCAGGTATTCAGCCACCACAATATTATTCAATGACTTCAATGAAAACTTCAAACAAAGCTTATTTGGAAACAGGAAACTTCAATATTTAGTTTCCAAATCCGAACTGTATTTTATGGGTTCAAAAAATTTCCTCTTGCCTCTCACAAATAATTACCTTTTTATGGAACTGCAATTTTTATTAAAAAATTATAAAAAATATCTCATTCACTTTGGGCCTGTTTAGTTTTCTGCTTCTTATTATTAACGAACAATTCCTTTACTTGAGAATAACATTTATTAAAAGATCTCATCGGTTTCAGCTGCCTCATCAAGCCATGCAGGCCAGATTGGTAGAAGAGTTTCTCTGCAAGTCATTGGTAGCTCTTCAGCTCTCCTATGTAGACCTCTATCTGATTCATCTCCTCGGTTTCAGCTGCCTCATCAAGCCATGCAGGCCAGTTTGGTAGAAGAGTTCCTCTGCAAGTCATTGGTAGCTCTTCAGCTCTCCTATGTAGACCTCTATCTGATTCATCTCCTTGGTTTCAGCTGCCTCATCAAGCCATGCAGGCCAGTTTGGTAGAAGAGTTCCTCTCCAAGTCATTGGCAGCTCTTCAGCTCTCCTATGTAGACCTCTATCTGATTCATCATCCAGTGGGACTGGCACCCAACGAGGGACCCTGGGCCAAGGATGAACAAGGCAATATCAAAGTGGACATGAAAACTGACCATGTTGCTATATGGAAGGTAAACTTTGGGCTTGTTTATTTATGTATTTATTAACTGTATAACACCAGTTTACAACAAATACATGTAATGCAAAGAATTCATCCAAAACAGCTGTACAGTTGGATTTTTCCAACCGGAAGTGGTCATTATCAGGCAGACCATCCCTGACAACGAACCTCCCCTGTTTGCAGCACTATCATATGTCTCTACTTGTCAAATGTTGAGGTTCAATCAAAGCAAACAAACTGTCAATGTATAGTTGTTTATATGTTTTGTCCCAGCATAACTTTAAAACTAGTTTATACTAGTTGCGAAGTTGAGATTGGGTACAGCAAACGAAGTTGTCATAACACTGTGGTAAGTCTTTTGGTTGACCACTAAGACAGTTTTCCTTCCTTAATAATTCATTCATGCTCAAGACAGTGGGGGTTGAGGATTGCATCGGTCATGGAAACCCCTAGCTGGAACATATTCATGTTCAAGACAGCGGGAGGTGAGGTGAGTGCAGCAGGCATGTAAACCGCTAGCAGTAATATGAGTGAACAGTTAGTTGGTTGGCCGTTTAGAGAGCAGAGCGGACCGTTGTCACAGTACATGGGGTTCAACCCTCTGAATGGTCAAACAGCCGTCTGATGTCCCGTCTCTCACCGTTTCTCTTCCTTCAATATTCTATCCTTCCGGTGGCTTGCGCAAATTGCCCATTAGGGGCAGATGTGCTTAACGGTTCTCCTTATTCACCAATAACAACATGTTTTGATGATAAACATACATGCTTATGATTATAACAATGATATAAAGTCCAACCAAATTATTTAATTCTCATTTTCTTAATGTGAGAAACAGTTTCTCCATAGTTTAATTTGTCTTTAATAATTTATCTAGCCACGTAAACAAATATTCAAAAGTATCCCATGTTGTGCAAAGTAACTGATTTTGTTATCTTGAATTTAAAACCTGATAACAGATACAATAATTGATAAAAGTTTGTGCAACAGAGATTAGCGATGACAAGGCTATTTATTGCTGGTGATAACTGACTAAAAGAACTCAAGGGGGTGATTTCAACCCATAGGATGTTTGATAAGATTAGTAGGAGTATATTTTTTACTTCCTGAATGAGTAAAAAAAAAAAAAAAAAAAAAAAAAAACTCCTCTCTGAAACAATTAAAGAAATTAGATAATATTAGCAGTGGTTATCGAAGTACATTTATTGGTGGACTTATAGCTAGAAATTAAAAAACAAATGTCTACAACACTGAAAAATATATTTACACTTATTACTGCAAAGAATACAGACTTTAAATATATGAAAATATGGGAAATGGATTGATTTCAACTGGACTCACTGATCAACATCAGGCCCAAAGGCCCAGATTTAGGTTCCTTATAGGTGAAACATAATTTTTTAATTCTCATATTTTGTCAATAAAATAAGCACAAACATAAAAATGGGATTTTAAACTTGTACGGTCTACAGGTCTGTGCCAATTATAGAAAAGCATATTATATTATAACTACATAAATTGAAAATAAGTACAAAAAAAAAAAATATATATATATATATATTATGGAAGAGCTGTAATATGTGATTCAATATAACTTCAAATTAAAACAAACAATATTTATAATTATTTTTTATTTTATTTTTAGGTTTATTATTTTTATAATTTATCTGAGATATTATCCTTAGACATTTCACAAACTGAAAACCTTTCAAAATGTTGACATAATATATCATCAAATATCAACGATATAAAAAAAGGAATAAAATATATTCAGGTCAGATTTACAAACACACCATTTACAATAGCAATTTAAGAAACATCTGGTCTTAAATTAACAAATTAATTATCTTCTAACATCTCCCTAACACTATATTATGCTTTTCTAATTAAAATAGTCTCTATACTTTATTTGAACTAATTTTCACTAAGAGATTTAAAAGAGTTCGGGATTTTATTGTATAGCCTGATACCTATATATAAAGGGTTCTTTCAAATAGTGTTAAATTTTGTATAGGAAAACTAAGAGTCTTTTTTTCTAGTGTTGTATGCATGATTTAATGTTAAACACTCAAATAAATTGGGGTTCTTATGGACTAATTTCAATGTTTCAAGAATATAAAGGCTTGGCAAGGTTAATATGTTTATGTTTCTAAAAAGCTGACAACATTTTTTTACAAGAGACTCTGCAAATTGTTATAATTATATATTTTTATGATATAAAAAGTCTTTTGAAATCGTTTGAGCTACCCCAGACTATAATCTTAATAAAGGCTGTCATTGAAATGTGATTCAAAAAAGTTTTTAAGTTTCGTTGAGACTTTTTCAATTATTGACTATCCAACTTGAGAGGTCTGGTCCGCTTTCCCTAAAAGCTTTTAAGTATGAACTATTTATTATCAATGGAAAATATAGGGACTGGTGACAGGTAGCCCCAACCCGTACGAATAGTTTGTTGATAACCTGTGCTGTAGAGCGGTCAACTGATTAAACTCTGGAGGCCTGCCTAACACCAGGGAGATTTGAGTTTGCGTGGGTTAGATAGACTCACTAAACACCTACCTGTACACCCCACACAAGGTTGGTAGTGCAGCCCTGAGCGCTATAACTCCGGATATGATGCCACTATTGGTGGTTGGGCTGACCTCTGTGATTTAACTTCTTTGGAAAAAATTAAACCTGTGGTTATTCTTTGGTAAAGGTGTTTAATGGGGAACAAACAGCCATTTTTATTATAGTTATACCAAACAGTGCTGTACTCACGACCTCTGCCATGTAGGGATGGGTTCGTAATGGGTCTATATAATATGACTCCCACACCTTTTCCCCCACCCCTACCTTCACAAGGTATAAACGGATGTTACTTTTCATACAGCCCTATTATTAAGAAGGGTTGGGACAACCTAAGAACAGTCACTCTTTTCCATAGATTATATTACTTGAATAGACTTTTCATCCAATTCACTTCATTGTACTGAAATTTTTATCAGGTTCTTGTACCTGCACAAGTGTTACAGCTGTCGATATTATGATTTTAACCCGCGAGGGGTTGCGCCGTTGTCTTTTCCACCGGGCGATAGGTAATTTTTTTTTTTACTTCTCAGCGTGTAAGCTTAGCGCTACCCCCCCCTCCAGTACCTTCAAATGGACTCGTCTGCTACGTTATCGCGCATTCCCTCACCCCCTCCAACCGGCCAGTCGGCTGCTGTATTGCAACAAGTTAGCTACCTGTGGTTTCCACCGTGCGCGACATCATTGTATAACATATGATGTCGCGCACGGTGGAAACCACAGGTAGCTAACTTGTTTTCATATAGTATAATTTTTATACTATATGTTCATAGTATAGTGTTATAGTTCATATAGCGTTTTATTAGTTAATATTCTATGTAATATTTTGAATTGTAGTCAATAAAATGGAAATGTGTACAACATTAGCATTTATTTATACCCTGTGGAATCCACCGTGCGCAACCTCTAAAGTGATATATTTTGCGCGACCTCTCGAGGGTTAAAATGATTTTGCAGTGTAACAAAAGCACATTTTCAGAACAGGAACAACATCCACAATTATCAAATTCTCCTTGGCGTTCAAAAGAGCACCAGAACTGATTTATCCAGGGGTGCCCACTGGGGATAAAGTTAGAGTGGTTTGCTCTATTGGGCAAACATTTTGGGGAAAGGTAAAAAAAGATTATTCCCAGAGTTATCAGTGCACATTAATAGAGAACCAATTGTAAATTCCTAGATCTCTCCAGCAGTGGCGGCCGGTGGTTAGGGACGGTGGAGGGGCTCTTATCATTATTTTATTTACATTTACGAAAGTGAAGATAAGTAATGTCTCTTCTTCAGGAAAAATGGTTATCTCTTGTGTCAATAAATAATATTTACTCCATCAAACAGGTATAATTCGATCACAAAGGTGATGAATTAAATTGCAATATAGCCTAAAAATCTTAATATCACAATTGCTGACGAAAAGTTATCACTGTGCAGTTATCAGTTATGTACAACAGAGATGACATTTTTAGGTCAATTGACCTAAAACAAGCATTGGTTTTCTGTAAATTTTATTCATTGATATGACTACGTTTAAATGCATCTACTTCTTTTTCGTGACATTTGTTTTTAAATTGAGGAAACAAATCAGACTGAAATAGTTTTGCCGCGGACAGGTGTGTTCTAAGAATTAATTGATAGCGGTCGCCTACCCCGGATGTTAAGATGTCACATTCCTTTGCGACAATATATTTCCGGTCTTCAATGTTTACGTCTGGGTTCATATACGCTATCGTTCACACACTGGACTAATCCAGTTCAGGGGAGTTTCTTATTTTTTGTACTTCAGATTTAAATTCTTTATCGTACCTGAAAGCCTTAATACAATCAATTGTTTTATTGACTTTAAAGGACACATCACAATTTGGGATTATTTTGGATTGACTATGAATACATAGTCAATGATTTTGCTAAACAAAATCCAGACAAAAAATAAATAAATATAAATCTGCATTTTTCAAGACATTTTGTAGGTCTATAATTTTATTTAATGTTTCAAATCTAATGTCGATCCTTCCAAGTACTTAATCAAATTCCATACAAGCATTGCTGTGTTTGTCACTCGTTTTATATTTCTTAACTTTTTAGTTCAAAATCTGAAATACCACCAACAGTTAAGTCAAGATCCTGAATCCCTATAATCAAGCAAGTGTTACAGAAAAACGAGTTTTTAATTTTACAGCCACAGAGCCAATTGGCCTAATTGCATAAATTTCTAAAACACTTTTCATTAAAACTATTTTTCTCTTTGTTCAATTTAGCATTTGATTAATAACTAAATTGGGCCTTGGAATCCCCGTATCCTTCAACGTAATTATAATATTCAATGTTTTTTTTTCATTCTATTACCTACTATATGATTTACCTGGTGTAAATGTTGCTCATCTCCAACGACACCCATTTCACTATCATCCATTTACATTTCCTCACAAATCTATATAATTCACTATTTCAACACAACGCACACCAACACGTACAACATTACGTTCAAAAGAACCCAGACGGACGACTGAAACGCGAGGGAACTGACAGTCACATTTTTGGCACTGCTCGGTTGGTAGCAGTGGCTGGAGTAGTGGCGCGCGCAGCCTAGGGCGCCGGGCAGAGCGTTGCATTAAGCAGCCGTTGTGTGTGCCTGTGTGAGTGAGTTGCGCGTATGCGCGTCTCCATTTGATTTTACAAGAGCGCTAGGACGCCGTGGCCGGCGTCCGCCGCTCCGGCCCGAGCCGGCCACGATAGAATTAGAGCCACAATCGTCGTCGATTTTTCATTTATTTCGGTACGATCTGTTTCTATCTTCAACTTATGACCTATACAATTGTCATTCTGTTAAATATTCTTATAATAATATTTTTGTTAGTTTATTTATTTTGATTTTTCAATAAACTCTTTAGGGGGGCGGCGTCCGGGAGTCCTTATAGGCGAGCCGCCACTGCTCTCCAGGTCAGTGGCATTCGTCATTGGCCTTTTGGAGATTAGCAACATATTGGCAGTAACAGTATTGTCCTTGTTTCATTAAATGATAACAATGGCAGATCCAGTGAAATTTGGTACTTATTAATTAGCTTGACCATACCCAATTTTAATTTGATACGTTGAGTTACCTGATAAAGATAAGGAAATAAGTAAATAGCAGAATTTAATGTTGTGAAGTGTCGTTAACGATGAGTCCGCCTTCTGTATGCACTACCAAATCAGCGTTATATCAGTTCGTTAGATTGTTTTAAAATTTCCTCTTGGCATCAAATTTTCCTATTCTTATTCCCATAATTGGATGAGAAATTTTTATTATTGCTATTACATGTAATAATAAAAGACTTGCGGGAGTGGCAGCTCAGTGGTAGAGCTTTGGCCTCACAAGCTAGCGGTCCCTGGTTTGATCCCAGGCGACGACATTATAAGCACAAACATGAGCGGTCATCTCTAGCTAGCCTATGTGACTTATTGCCATTACCGTACCTTGCTGTCTTTAGATCAGCGCACGGGTCAATTGGCCCATGGTAACGAGCAGTAGAGGTTTTTAAGTAAAAAAATGTTTGGTTAATTTTCTTTACATTTTTCTTTAAGTTTTACCATGGTATTTTTTATTTGACCACTGATTATTTATTTACTTTTCCTGAAAACTTTTCTGCTATGAATATGGATAAGCTTAATACAAGCTTCCACGGCTTTAATAATCTTACACATTAGGAGAGTCAGTGACAACAACTGAAACATGTGACATCAAGTAGGTCTTTTAAGATTATTTTAATTTTTTTACAGAAAACTATGCCAAAGATGTATTTTATGATCTCAATACGTCTTATGATTTTTTAGGCCATGGAAGCTCAAGTGGATGCTGGGAGAGCTAAGGCTATAGGAGTTTCTAATTTTAATACCCGCCAAGTTGATAGATTGCTAAAAATCGCACGAATCCCGCCAGCTAATCTACAGGTATAGTGCTCATAATTATAACTATTGTGCCTAATATAGTGTAGCCTTTTAAGTTGTTTTTATGTTTTTATCACCAATCAGAAGTGTATGGTAATAATTCAATTTAGCCAACTTACAGAAAATAGAATCAGTTGCATTTATTTCTGTTTAATCTTATGTCGAGAGAGATCTTGAATATATATCTCTTTCTTTTTTTATTTTCAGAAAATTTCCTGTTCAGTAATATTGGCATATTTTCTATGCTAAACATTTAAAAATACTTTACCAGCATACAACACTTAAATCATTTACAAACACTTAAACAATTAAATCTCTAACTTTAGCTAAAGACTGCTGTTATGTGGTTATTTTATGTTTGAATAGCTGCATGTTTAAATCAAGCTTTATCAATATAGTAACTCCCGAGTGTCAGCTAAAATCTTTAAGAAAATTATCTTTAAACACATTCCCATGGTGCATCATTGCCATAATCTAATAATTCCTAAAACTTTTAGGGGAAGGTCGGGTAGTATCGGACACTTAAACTATTTTCGATTTTCTAATTAGTGATAAAAGAAATGATAATATACTATACGAAATATCAAAGTTTGAAATGTTATTTATCCACACATTTAATATAATAATTATTGTATGAATGAATGTATAACTTTTCCACACTTCTAACCCTTACTTTTGGGCCCTTTTGATTTTTGGAGGGTAGTATCGGACAGGGTTAACTACAACTGCTTGCAGCTAAAATAAAACCACTTGCAGCCTGAAAACACACTTTTATCGTTACAAATTGTTTCAACACGATAAAAAACTTAACTATAAGTATAAAAAAAATTGGTTTTCACTATCAGTTTTTTAGCTGATAACCTTAAGTCTAAATAAGGGAAATTGAGTTTCAAAGTCACAAAATTAAGATCACTTTGGCTCAAAACATTGTTGGTGTTTCCATTTAAAGTCTTTTCTTCTTTGCTTCGTGCCCAACACAAATATCATACACTTATAATAGAGATGGCTGTCCTCAAGCTGAGCACAGTTTTCGGGAGGCCAACCCTTTCAATGTGAACATTGTATCCAGTTTATTGAAATGTCTTATCACAAATAATGCAATGTGTTTCAGACCTACTTCTTTCTTCAAACTGTTATTGCCTTTTTGTAATTTTTTTACATTTACGTCTTTTGCCTTTTTCTAAGCTTTCATATTTTCCTCCTTTGAAGGCCTTGGTCCATTATTTATATTTTTAAGTCTATCTTTGCGCTTTTTATTTTGTTAATTTTCTCTCTAATGATGTTCGAAAACCTAAAAATAAATAATGGGGGTTAATTATTAATTACGATAAGTTTTTTTACAATTATTTCAACAATTTACAACCTATCCATTCTGTCCGATATTACCCGACGCGAGCTTGTCCGATACTACCCGACTGACATGGTCCGCCATTTTGACTACCACTTCCATAATAACCAAACTAAAATAACCATTCACCTACAAAACAAAGTAAAGCCTCTTTACTATCATATGTGGTGTTGAATCATAAAAGTATTGACTCAGTTTAGCACATTGATGTCTCAAACATACGTACACAGAAATTGTCACAAAAACAAAAAGAAATGTCACAGCGCAGACGATTATTGAGGTAAGAAACGCATAATGGCGCTCACGTAGTCTTTCTCCTTGGTGCTTCTGCTGATGTCCTAGTCAGTGCTGTCTCTAGCGGCAAAAGCTGGAAACAGCGTTTGTCCGATACTACCCGCTGTCTGATACTATAATAGCCGACCTTCCCCTAATCCTCTCAGCCAATATAATAAAAAATTGATTAATATGCTACCAAAATTGGCCATCAAAGAGTTAAACTTAATTAAGTTTAATTTCTAATAGTTTGCCTTACATATTTATTATGATCCCAAAAACTATTAATTTTTAATGGGTATATTTTTTGTTGGAGATGGATATAACATAGCTAATGTTTTATTATTTACATATAATAACCTCGACACTGTTACGTAGAAGAGGACAAATTAAATAAGTAACAAAATATGTTATTTAAGGGATGTTCACTGAAATTTCTTATCCTAAGTGAGTAAAACAAAATCACTCTAAACTTTGGGATATGAAAAGAACAATTACGATTTAAATGATCACTTAAATAATATGTCTGATGTTTTTATCATCAAAGGATGGTGTGAGAAGAATATATAAAGTTTATTTTGGTTGATGATTGGAGTCAGATTTATTTATTTAATTAATAAGCAATGAATTAACACTTGATATTATTCCTTATTTTTTTTTATCAGGTTGAAATCCATGTCTACTTTCAACAAAAGGATTTGCAAAGCTGGAGTAAGAAAACAGGAGTCACTCTTTGTGCATATGGACCACTAGGATCACCTGCCATGAAAAATTATGTTGCATCTCGTGGCTTGAATGCTGATGGGTAAGAAAATAGTGCCTTTTTATATACAGGTCATTTTAAAACTTAACGTCCCAGGATGAATTCATAAAAAAAACTTGAAACTTAGTTCCTGAACATAAATTAATTTATATTAACACACACTCAGTGATCCCCTATTTTCTCAGGGGGATGTTTCACTGTGAGACAGAGAAAGGCTTAAATGTTAGCCTGGGTTTATTAAAAGGAACATAAAATCCAAGGTCATAATTAGTAACATATAGAGCCAAAACTCATCTGTGCCAAGGGCCCCACAGTTCACAAATTAAATGGTAGTCAATTAATTTTTTTATTTAAAAAAAATATGTAACAATAAAATTATACCTGCAACAACTTTCTTAATATTTAACCTTTTGATATCCAATTCAGATGAATTTTTTTAACTAAGAGGTTTATAAATTGATTTATACTATGGCTTGACCGATACTTTTGGTATATCTTCAAATTAACATCCTCTGAATACATCCGATAGCTTTTCAAATAGTATGTCATATCAATGATTTTTATTAAATTCAAATAAGCTGTTTGCTGCAGACCAGAGTTTAAAATTTTGAATATGTTGGATATTCTTTTAGCTAATTTCCCCATAGGGAATACGCTATTAAGGTAGTAGCCATGGTTAAACCTAATCCCGGGACCTTGTTACTTTTTTATTTTGAGTTTCCTAGCAGCCAAAAACACCATTTGTTCATTTTCATTTATATGTTTATATAAGGTGTAAGACCAGGTTGTTTTCATGAGATTGCAAACCAGCATAATCGGGCAATGGAGTTTCAAAGGGTTAAAATGGGTTTTGGTATTTTTCGACATCAATTTTTTTTTATTCAACAATTTGAACTTAAAACATTTATAAAGAGCTTGAAAAAAACAAACAATTTATAGCAGGCTATTTTTAATTTTTAACTTGGTTTAACAAATTATAGAGAAAATCCAAATATACATTTTCCATGTCATTCAAAAGGGAATTCAACAAAACCCTGTATCTCGCTTATAGCTCTTGTCATAACTTGTTAAAATTTGATATACACACTCATTAGGTAGGGTTTAATTAACATTTAAGTAATTTTATTCGTTCAAATATATATGGTGCACATCAGTAATATAAGAAGGAACTCAAAATACTATATCTAAACAAATAAAATAAAATTTCACCTCTTTACAAAAACATTTAAGCCTTAACACAAACATCTTTACCTCACTATGAAGTAGCGACTTAATTCAAAGAAATATTTCTTAACTCTCTTTATAAATGTTGTAAACTTATTTAGTTGTCTTATATCAGATGATAGTTTATTGCAAATTTTAGTACACAAATAATTAGGTCCCTTCTAAAAACTTTCTGTAAAGTGTCCAATCAATGAAAGCAAATTTCTAGACCTAGTAGGGTGGATATGAAAATCTCCATTTGTCTAAAACATATCTAAATTGTGTTTAACAAAGATGCATGCTTCATAGCCAACCAGCCCCGCTAAGGTCAGAATACTGAGTTGCTTAAAAAGAGGCCTACATGAATTTGACTTTTTCAGCCCTTCCATCGCTCGGAGACATAACTTTTAAAAACCCTGTTAAAATTTTGAACTGACAAGAATCGCCAAAATATATTCCCATATCTTAAGATAGATTAAACACGGGAGAAGTAAACTGCTCTCAGAACCTCAATGCTGCATACTCTGGAGAGAAGACTGAGAGTTTTACTCTTTCGCAGACATACTCCTACAATACCCTATATGGCGGCAAACCTTCATATTCAACAGCATCAAGTTTATGGGAAAAATAAAAAAATATCATAATTTACAGTTACAGTATAATTTATTCTTAAGAATGAAAAATAATGGCAATAATCTGTTTTACTGAAAAATAAATCCCTAACCTAATCAGCCAAAGAGCCCGTTAACAAATAAGTCAAATGTTTTCGTTGCAGGGTGAGAGACCTGAATCCCCTGACGGACCCTGTAGTCCAGCGCATTGCTACCACCCACAACAAGACGGAGGCCCAGGTCCTGCTCAGGCACCTCATACAACTGGGCATCACTGTCATACCCAAGAGTACCAACCCCCAGCGCATCAACAGCAACTTCCAGGTACAAGACAATCCATCAACCGTGGTCAAAATGAGGCAGTTGAGTTGCACTGGCATAAAATCTGGAAAAACTATAAATGTTACATCTTAATTGGTTTAAAAATTTAAAATGAAAGTATAACTATATTAAAAGTATCTTTTAATAACCATATATTTTTTAAATGGCAAGGAACACATATTGCAGGATTTTAAATACAATAAGTTCAATAATAACTAAATAAGAACTAAAATATATGATTGAAGTACTAAAGTTTATGGAATTGTTATACAAGTAATGAACAAAACTGAGTAAAGTCTACTGCTTTTGAGGAAAATTTATACCACCTACTGCTACAGTCGGGTAGACCATGATTGGATTCACAATGATGTGAGAGGGTCCCCAACACTCAGAGATTTTTGGGATGGTAATTGTTTTAACAATTTTAAAGAGCTGTAATATTCTTAAATTGTTGAATTGTTAGATATAAGAAATATTCTAACTTTTAGTATTATAAAAGAAACATTTAAATTAAGATTTTCAGGGGAATGAGTTTGGTATTAAAATACAGTATACCTTTAGACGATTTCGCACCCAACAATATCTAAATCCACCAATGGGGTTGGCTGTCAGAAAGATGTTCCGACCTTGAGAAGAGTCCCATCAACAGGACCCGCATATTAGGAGTCAACAAGAGTAAGTCTAGTCAGTATGGATGGAGAAGTTTGTATTGCTCAACTGGGAAGCAGTGACCTCAATCAACCTGTCTCACAGGGAAGGTGATTATGGATTAGTGACCTAGCTGTGGAGCGGATAAGATCTTATTATATTCCCTAACTAACTTGTGTTAGACTGTCACTCAAGTGACCTACCAGCTATGTCAGCTGCAAACAATCATGATAAGCTTTAATATTGGCATTATTTATATGTTAAAGGTATTTGATTTCAAGTTGAGTGATCAAGAAATGGCTGAACTAAATGCTCTTGATAAGGGAGAGGAAGGACGAAGATTCGTTGGAGATCTGTTCAAAGGGTTTGAGCTCCATCCAGAAAAACCATTTTAACCTGTTGAACTGCAACTGTTAAATTATAATATTTTGTATGATATTTTTGTAATTTTAAATGGATTTTATCACTTTGTAAAAATATAAATTAATAACTATGTGACAAATGAATAGATATTCAATTACTTTATGTGTTCCAAAAGGATCCCTTTTCCTAATTTTTCATTAAAAGTAAGTTTCTTCAACCTCATCATTAATTTGACCAACCCTTTAACTTACCCAAGCTTTAACTGTATAGCTTCCCCACCGTTATTGTACGTTGAAGCTCTGTCATAATGAAAGACTTTGAATTTTAGTGTCCATCTTAGTTCACTTTTTGATGGAAATATTTAAGATAGATTTTTTATTGTTGATATCGTGTTTAAAATACTAAATCTTTGATTTTGGAAACACGACCATTACAGACAGTCAGCAGTGAGTAGCTTCAGCGACCGTTCTCTTAATTGTGGACATTAGCAGTATGTCTGCACTGACACTTAGGTCACGGTGTACAAAAGTCCTCATTATATTTTTTCCATAAACTAGTAAACTTACAATTACCAATCAATGTCCTTAATTTAAAATAAATTTTTTTCACCCGAATAAAATGACAGATGCGCTGGATCAATAACAGCAGACAGCACTAACTTAAAGCAACGATATTAAATTTTCATGGACGCAGACTGTTGAACATTATTAGGGGGACTGAAAATTATAAAGGAGGAGAGTAGTTCCAATTAATGCAGGTTGGTAATCTGCTTTAATATTACCAAATTATTGAGTGTATGTAAAATTTTTTTACTGATTCATTAACTGTATTTTACAAACAGCATAACAATATTAATTATTACCACAGAAATCACACACTAAAAATAACTGCTCGTCACCCATAGCCTGGACCCTAAAAACCTAGAAAAATAAATTGTCAAACAAATGGAAGGCGACTGGGGGATTTCGGATCTGTTGAATTAGGAAAACGGCATTATAGATCCAATTTTCAAAATTGAACTTGTCATGTTAAAGTACTTTTTAAGGAATCAGACCCCTATTTACTACTTTTTTTTTAGATTTGCAGCTGAAATTTCCTACAAGTCTTAAAAGCGGAGGGAAGCTGAAAAACAATTTTAAGAGTTTAAAGATCAATTCAATTTTTTAAAATATTTGGAATATAGTATAATTAGTCCAGGCTCTGAACAGGTTGAGCATGCACGAAAGTCTAACCAAATTTGACTTTGGATTATTGTTGAGGACATTTAGTAGATGTAAAAAACCGATGTTGCCACATTTCCAGAATGGGCACAACACGGGGGGACGCCCTCTAGAGGAAGTCGTAGAGGTAACTGTATTGGCCTATGTCATGTTGTATATCATTTTAAAGGTCTTTGAATGTATATTCGAATGCCACAAACCCGATCTCCAAAGGTCAAATATAACGTGAGTTATTGCGTTTTGAAATTTCTGCAAAATGCTTTTTATGCGAAGTTTGATTGCCTGTCATTTCTGACTCAAGCGTTCATTTAAGGTCGGCTTTGTGGCATTGCTTTCTGTTAAACATGATCCTAAAGCTCACGTTAAATATTTCATAAAAGATCTCATGGGTTGTTACCAATTGGGCTGAAAATCATAATGTAACCATAATATTTCGGACAGCAATTGAAGACGGCAAATGAAGACTTAAAATAAAACATTTAACTTAATTTGCAGGATCTTTATAAAGAGAAGATAGATAGAATTTAAATAGATTTGAAAACAATGTCTCCAACTCGACATCAAATGAACGTCTGAGCCAGAAATGGCAGACAGTCAAATTTTGCGTGAAAGGATTTTACCGAAATTTCAAAACGCAATAACTCGCGTTATATTCGACCTTTAGAGATCGGGTTTGTGGCATTTGAATCTACATTCAAAGACCTTTAAAATGATATATAACATGACATAGGCCAATAAAGTTCCCTCTACGACTTCCTCTACGGGGCGTCCCCCGTGTTGTGCCCACTCTGGAAATGTGGCAACATCGATTTTTTACATCTACTAAATGTTCCCAACAATAATCAAAAGTCGAATTTCGTTAGACTTTTAGTGCATGCTCAACCTGTTCAGAGCCTGGACTAAATGGTTAATCTGATTTCATTATAATCTTTTATTGAAATCCTTAAATTTTAACATTGTTCATATGGAGTTAAAAATCAATAGATAGAATTTATGAATATAGCTGATTGAACTGTTGATATACAAACCATGTGCTCCAGTATACAAACAAGTAGTTTTCTATTGTAGCCAATTACTAAATTATTGAATGATTCTTTAATAAAAACAAACTACAGTATCATTGTTAAAATTGTGCTTATACTAATGATTATGAATGTTTAGAAAATTGCAGTAAAGTAAAATGATAAACTAAACAATTTGTAGAACGGCAATTGAATTTAGAAACCATAGAATTAGAAACAATGATTAAATCAACTGTTAACTATAGAAGTACATGTCTTACAGATTCAACATGTGCTCCAACAAATTTATACAAGATTGTAGCACTTGAAGGGCTACATTCTGAAAGGCGAGTGAGCAGAGCAAACGAGCTTGTCTTAAGTAAAACCAAGCTTTTTGCACTTGGCATTTTAAAGCACCATTTGTTACTGAATTGATGTTATTACTACATTGAATTGTTTAAGTTTACCAAGCGAATGCTCTGCCCCCCACTACTAAAAATAAAAATGTCTAGTACATATTTAAGCAACTTTGTGATACTGTTGATTTACTAAGTCAAATTATTTAATCATATAAATTAAACCTTAAAATGGGTAACATTATTAAAAATGTACATTTTGTGTCAAGTAAACTTTGGAAATTTACTAAAACCTACATTCATGTGCATCTTAGAATCAGCTGTGTAACACAGTAGAAAGTGTACTAAAATTTTGATTTAATAGGGTGAGAGAACAAAATGGCATAATCAAAATTGAATAATGGCTATAAGTGTTTATTTTGCTTAACCGCAGACCTTCATTGGAAACAAACTACTGGAATGATTTAACATTCTAAGCCATCCTCATTATAATAGTTCCATAGTTATAATAGTTATAATAGTTCCCCGGACACCACGGCCAAGGGGGCGCTGCAGCCGTGCGGAAATCCCAGTTTTATAAAGGCTCAATCTTCACAAAAATTGGAAAACAATATAATCAAAATGACGATACATATAAATTAGAATGAATGCTCACAGAAATAATATATTATATTTGTTATTTTGAAATTTTATTTCTCTTAGAAAAGAAAACCCCATTCTATATTAACACTGCTGCGGTAGGTTTATTTGTATTCTGAGATCACGATATTGTTATATGGTTGCATTGATGATTCCAGTTAAACATTATTCTTCGATCAAAATCGTTTTAGTAAAAATCATTATGCTTTTTTAATATAGTACTCAATCAACATTTAGGATTTTTGAGGTGCAGGTCATCGTTGGTTATAGCGTGTGACAATCATACATGACCAGACTCAGACCCCATGTGATGTCAACAAATGGCTGTGTCAACAAAGCTTTATGGTACAAGTGAATTTTTTAAATTAGTTTATTCAAACTAACAGCTTTGAAATTTAGCCATAAATCTAATTTAGTTCTACAGACTGTAATTTACAATTACAGTTCACAAGAATGGTCAATTAATTAATTTAGGGGGCGCAGATGACATGCATCAACTGTTTGGTTGTACTTGATATAAGTGTCAAAAAGTAGATTGGGCTGGAGCGTGTTTATATCATTAAGTGGGTCGTCTGGGCTAGATTTTACTGCCTTATATATTTCGTACTGTTTTAATGCAGTCATCACATGTCCTTTTTGGCAAACATGCAATGCTTTTAAATCGCTTGCCAGATCTGTGTGGCTATGATCTGTGAGATGGCTGTAAGCCGAAACGCGTAATCAATCCATAAAGGATTCCATGGATCAATTTGGCGGACCATAAGGTAACTTAACCTAGTTTACAGATAAGATTTCTAAAAAGTCCTATCCACTCTATGTTGACGCACTCATCTACTCCCACGCCGAATTAGGCTACACAAAATACAAAACAGAACTTACTTTATGAACGCCTTTCATAGCAAGAGCAAGCCAATACTCTACTTAAGGTAAAGTCCATTTAAATATTTAATTTAATTGATACTTTAAAGCCCTTTTTTTGTTGAAAATATTACACCATTATCAAAGTTTTCAGTTTATTTAATGCTCTTCTGTAGCTTCTAAGGTTTGCAAAGCCCCTATAACATTTTTTATACTCTGTAGGTAATGTGAATGTAAACAGGACACAAAGAACAAATAATTTTTTCATTTTAATTTACTCTTTAACAATAATATACAATATTACAAAAACAGCGCTAGTACATGAAGGATGATTTTTAAAAGTTTTCAAATAATTTAAATACAAGCTTAAACAACATTCTGATCCTTCAGTATTGTATTTTTTACTATCTTATAATATTAACAATAAAGCCATTTTGTTACTAGATAGTAAAATTTGCAATTGGACAATGTATATATTCTTAAGTTATGTTTCACACACAGTCAAAGCATCTCCCATATGTATACCCCCTTTGTAGAGGAAGGATACGGTACCATAAATTTTAAGGACTAAAGAAGTGTTTAAAATTATTAACAAAGGTTTTTTGTTTACAATGATCCTTAATTATGTGATAAGAATCTGTCTGGGGGTTGAACCGTCAGCCTAATAGATGCCAGTGAAAAACTTATCTACTGAACATCTATTCCTTCTCTGCATCATATCACACAAGGTATCCAAGATTTCTCTTTTTGGGAGAGTATGTATGAAGCAATAACTCCCATCGCCATCAGAAAACGGGCGTAAGTATTGATAAAAGTTGTACTTCGATCTTTTTTTTGATCTTTTTTTCATCTTTGAATACAAAGATGTTTGTATTTCGATCTATTTTTTCGATTTTTGGAGAGGGATGTATTCAGACAACTTCCCTTGATACAACTACCCTTTAAAGGTAACATGTAGGCAAATTACGTATTATGTTTTATGTATAACGAGGCAAAATTAATGTATTTAAGTCGATTTTTGGAGTAAATAAAATAACACAAATAAAGCAGTAAATAAAATTCATGAAAAAAAACAACTGATGATTATATGTGACTATTTTTTCTCAATATGGCTTTTATTAACTTAACATCTATTTACCATCTTGTGCACATTTGCACATCAACACATTCAATACAGGTAAAAATAAGGTACACCAACATATGTAAAGGATAGAAAAGGCAAAGGATCTGAAACATAGGGCATGCCACACGTGCAGGCCTGAACCCCCCCCTCCCACCACCATGTGGTGGAGCTAAAGAGGGGGGGGGGGCAAAGCCCTATTGAGCTGCAAATGTACGACATTCCTCGTCGCTACCCCCGTCAAATGTGGACATTCTGTCTCCAAAGTCCAGGCCACAGTAAATACAAACAATTGAGATTATTAACTACGGCATGAGCCTTTTGCCCTCCAGTAGATCTGTGTCCAAACTCAAAGTTTATGTGCTGATCAAAAAGTTCTCATGCATTTTTTTGTTTTCTATGGCTGACAGGGTTGCTAATTGCACACTGGTTACAATGTCAGGCATTCTTGGTAGCCTTCAAGGGCAGACCAGTAGCACTTGAAGGCTGTTAAACCATTTGAGTCTCTTCAATGGATATGTTATTATGGCACGGAAAATGTTGATCATTTTAAATGTGATATGTCCTGTGTCCTGTGGAAGATGGCACATTTTGCACTGATCTTCAGGCCCAACCAGAGTGGAAGCAAAATCCCCAGGACCCGTTCCCAAGGGGGCTGGCCACAGGCTTCGAATATAATAATAATATTTTGCAAATTACTATTTAGAAATTTTGAGATATGAGTGGTTTGTTATGAGCATGTAGTATGCTGCTTAAATCACTGTCTCTTTAAAAACAGCTTTTGCTAGTTATTTTAAAGAACAGAATTTTAATCTTGCTGTTAATGTTTTAAATGGATTGAAAGCCTTTGATCGACGAACAAGCATATTAATACACAGAGGATTGTTTTCGAAAATAGAACAAGATAAGTACGGGCAGCAGGCAGTAGGCCTACGGATGGAGCCTAGCCGGCCAAGCGGGACTAAAAGATTGGGACTTTGCCACATCTTATGGTGCAGCCTGTTACTAAAGGAGGCTATGACATTGCATGTGAGAGCACTAATAGGGATAGTTGAGTGAATTTTATTGTTAATTATTGAAAAATATAATGTTAAATTGTTTTAATATTGCCGTTAATATGAGTGTCCAACACATTACATATCTCAGTTAGCAAATAGTAACTTTTTCTGAATTTGTTTTCAATTCAGAGGGGGGGAAGGTGGGAGGGAGGCCCAGTCAAGCCTCATCCCTGGGGCCCCGCCTGGCTTTGGGGAGCCCCGCTGAACTTCCCATTAAAATATCTAAAAATCTTTTTTCAGGATTACAACAATAATTGATTGATGTATCGATTCTATGAACTTTTGATTCAGTGTTATGCTTTAAAAGTATCTATGTAGTCTGTCGGTTGTTATGGGCCAGTTTTTGTACACCAATATATATCAGTATGCTGTTTTTTTCCATGTTTAAGTTGGAGCTTTGATATATCGCTGCTCTGTCGTTTCCAGAATAAATTTGATATACCAATATATCAGCTCATGGAGCCTGAAGGGTTAATGTAGCATGAAGTGGGTGATCTGTGTGAGTTCAAATTTTATTTAATTAAACATATGGGATTTAGCAATGACTGAGTCAAAACATTACATTTTACTACTACACATTACAGAACACAGCAATATAAATTTAATAATGGAACTAATTGCATCTAAAGATACAAAATTGAAATCTCTCCAGAGTCTGCCAAACATGATCACTCATGTTACGGGTAATATGGTTTGTTTTATATTGGATCATAGCCAAATCTCTTACAAAATGTGCAAATTCACCTTCTCAAAAAAAAAAAAAAAAAAAAAAAAAACATAAACTTAGTAAATTCACATTGTACAACAAATTTTTTTAAACTTTTCAACCCTGGTTATTTTTCATAAAATAGTTTATTTATGAATTCATTTTTAATACAAGATAGACAACAACTCCACTCATGTCATGGGAACTTATATAAGGGGAAATTTTTAATAAAAACCTACACCACTCTGACAACTAGTATAACCAGTAGAAACTTAATTTAAAGTAGGGGAAATGCTTGTACCTTGGGCCACGCCAGGTATTTGCCACTCCAAGCATGGAATTTACATTTTTAAGGTAGCAGTGCAGTAGTATACCTGTTGGAACAATTCCCAGCTTACACTCAAAGGTCTAACCATAGTTGTTGTCGAGACATAAGTGAAAGTATGTTTTTCTAATGTGAAAGTAAATATTTTTGGACTTAGTTATGGCTTCATTATTTTAAAAATAAATTTATTATGAATACTTTAATACTTAATTCATAGAGAGGGCCCTTTTACACTTAATATGACACTATGATAAGGTTTTTAGACAAACTATTTGTTGAGATAACTTAACCTAAAAAATGTTTCTACCATCATTGTACCGTGGGTCACAACACAAATACACAACTTGTACCTTGGGTCGGTCCATGGTACAATACATAATTACTCACAAGGTATTTTATTTTTATTTTAGATGTCCAATATACCAATGTATTTGTATTGAATCTTAAGTAAACTTTTTTGTTTGGATTTTTAAAATGTTTCCACCTTCCTGTGACAAATTATGTTGTGGCCCAAGATGGCCCAAGGTACAATACAGAGTGGCCCAAAGTACAGTAAGGTGGTCCAAGGTACAATGATTAAAATTTTTTTATAAATTACCTAAAAAATAGTGAATATTAAGATACAATTCTTAAATTAATTTCAAAAGGTCCTAATAAAACGTTCTATTCAATAAACGTGAAAATAAGTCCAAAATATGACTAACTTTTGAGTTATGAATAAGTGAATGAAACCGACCCAAGATACAAGCATTTTCCCTATACCCAGACAATGAACTAAAATTGTTGATTTTACTCTCAATTGTGATTAAATTTGGACACTTAAAGTGAAGAATGTATTAAACATTAATTTTTACCAACCCCAACGCCAAATGGAAGTGTGCACTCTCCAGTTTTTATAACATTTAGTGACTAATCACTTTTAATGGTATGCACTTGCGTATCAATTAGTTATATTTTAAGTTTTTACAGTATTTACTGTTATTTCCCCTTAATAAAGGTACACAAGGTTTCATTTTGAATAATTATTTATTTAACATAAACTTACAAAGTCAAAAACTAGCCATAAAAGAACAGGAACCATATACTGTCTACACTTAATCTTGTCTATTTAGAGAAACTGTTGTAAGGAAATTTATATTTAAATGTGGATTTCCTCTTTAGCTATTTTGTATGAATGTGTTACATTTTTAAGTCTCAAGACAAGAGACAGTTTCCACATACATGTTTATCTATTAGTATTATCGTCAAATTATTATCACTTTAAGTTCAGCCAAAGACTTTTTAAACAAACATTTATAGGCATGGACACTGCCATGAATAATGGAACACTTAATTGTGTTCTTTCATTTGTCATTATATATATATATATATATATATATATATATATATATATATATATATATATATATATATATATCCTTTCTTAAACAATTAAGTTGTATAATTTAGTATAAATTGACATCTTTTCAAACTCAAGATGCAGTAAACTCAATTTATTCATGTTATTGTTACAAATGCCTATTTATATGGATGCCTGTAATTCCTGAGAAACTGACTAGAGAATTTTTGACACTTCTTTGATTGCAAATTTCGGGCAATGTGTGCTTTCTTTAACCATCTGGTTCTAACAACAGCGAGAGAACAATAGTTTTTGGACCACATCAGTAAATATTTTCAAAATCAAATAAAAAACACCTACCAAAAATACTGTAGTTGTATGCCCAAATAATTTTTACTTCAAAATTAATTGTTTCAGGTGTTTAACTTGAACTAGTCAATCAATAATCAAATTTACAGAATTTCGACACTGAAATTGAATGGACTCAAGTATCAAGATTCAAGAATGTTTTTATTGTTGTGTATCTAATAAACATTAACAAACATGGAAGGAGGGAGCTATGAGTTATGAAGGACTGTGGCTTTTTCTAAAAGGATTTAAATGAACAAACAACAATTTTGAAAGAAGCTAGGAATTTTCCAGCTAGATAACCAAGGTCTCTTTAGTAGAGAGTAGGGAGATGTATGCATAGCAGTGACCTCTGGCATTCCTACAAAACTGTTTTTATAAAATTTTCATTGTCAAAGAATCAATTTTGTGAGAACCTCCTAGAGATTATCTGGAGCCATGCATTACATTCCATATCACTAGTAGTACACTACAGGAAATAACCAACCCTTCAAGGCATTTTTGTGATTTTTATCACGAGAAGGAAACCCCCACAATTTCGCAAGTGGTTATTTCAATGATTGAAAATATTCTACAAAACCAAACAAATAAGACTCTCAGCTGATAAACGACATGGTATAGGATATATTATATATCCTTGAGTTAACTAAATTAATGGCCTTAGCTACAGTTTGTATAGGTTTCTCTGTCATAGCTGACTGTCGTCATGATGGAAATGTAAAAGAAATCGGTTCTTGGCCAAATATTTAGTTGAACTTGTTATCAGTAGGTAAAAAAATCAGAAAGCACTGACTTGACATGGATAACTACTTGACTTAAGGGTAATAGAGAGGAAATGGTGAATGATGTAGTCAAAATGTTTTAACTTTACTATTGTTTTGGCTTCCCAAAAAACACAAATTTGCAATATTAGTCTGTTAAACAATTAAAGGGCAAGACTTGTAATTCTCTTGGCTTAAAATTTATTTAGCTTTGAAGAAAACACTATCATGAACAGATTTTGTTTTGTGTATTCTAAATTTTAATATTTAGCTTATATGTCCAAATTTTTAGAATTTCGTAATTTTGAGCAGTAAATTATGTAAAATCCATCACTTCTTTCTAATATTAAATTACATATAAGTGACATCAACTTTCACTAAGGGTTTGTTCTCTCTTAAGTTTTAAATTTGCACCACTGTATAACGTACTTTCAAATAAGTTTGATATCATATTAACATACACTATTCAATCCCTGACATTCCAGAAGTTTACCGCAAACAGATTTCAAAATGTCAAAGGAATATTGGGATGGTGATCAATACTTATTTTTAGCCAACAAATATATTAAAAAATTCCAAGTCTGGTTGATAACTCCAGCTCAGAGATTGACATCAGGCACAAAATAGCACTGGAAAGTCTTTAGACTGTCACTTCTCTAGAAGTTGAGCGGGTTTTGCCGGTTTCCCAGCTGAGCTTGGATATTCAATCTGAGTATCCAAAGAAGATAATGACTCTTTCTAATTGTGCAGCCAGTTTATTCACAGATAAATCCAATCCTTTGACTGCCACATTTGAGAGCTGATTATTTGTTGTAATTTTTAAAACTTTATTTCAAAAAATTTAATGGAAAAATTATGCTCTAGATAAAAATTTCCTGGGGCTTACATCAAATCTGGCTCATTTTGCTAAATTGGTATATAGACATTCAAAATATATCAAAATGTTATTGACGTTAAATATTGCAGAGCATAACACAATAATGAATTGGTTCTTAGAAAAGTGCTAAATTATTCATCATAACAATGTGAATGGTTATCAACTGAATGTTATATGTTTTCTGTATGAATATTGATATCAGCCATGGCAGTCAAAAGATTAAGAGAACCTGATCCCACGAAAGGAAAATGGAGTAGACTAGGTCTTACTAATGATTTTTGCCGTGTAGGTTTACCTTGTGTAGGTTTGTGCAAAAACCTTCAAAGAATGACGTTCCTAGCACCTTTTATCTAATCAACTGAGATAACAGCCTAGTAACAATTTCTTTTGCTATTTAAGTGTATAATGCCAGTTTGATATGATATTTAACATGATAGTGAAATAGAGAAGAGTTTTAGCTTGGAGGAGGGTCTTCACAGAGGTTGTGCCATCCTTCATGTTTATGATCGGGAAATTTGATCATATCGACCCACTGACGCAGCCTCTCTCCCTTGGACTTGCACCCCAGCTCCAAGCACCCTGGACACCAAACAACAATAAATAAAACTTGATCAGATCATGGAATCATATATCCAGTTGGTGGAATAAGTTGTTGTCAAAGCAAAACAGGTTACAACTTCAACAGTTTCAACTTGTCAACTGTTTAATCAAACAGTTTCAGAAAACTGTTTAGCTTAGTTTACATTTTGTCTGCTCGAAGCGCTACATTTTTGGGGCAACACACGATTATCACCTGTTTCAAGAGTTGCAGACAACAGGCTAGCTGTGGTAACGCTTCGTAGTTGCACCTGTAAAACTGTTTTGTGCGGAAAAGACTATTCTAACATGTTATGAAGAATTGCAGACAACAGGTTAACTGCGCTAGCGCTGCAAAAAATGAGACTATGGCAGTGAGGAGAACTCTGAAGTTGTGATTCTGTCGTTTTTGAGGAGCAATCACATGTGATCGTTGTCTGAGATCCTGTTTCTGCAACTTTCTGTTGCAGTTGCAGTTCTCTGTTGCCAGTTGTCAACAACGTAAGCATTTCAGTTCTGTACACCGTCAATTGAGCACTTCGCCGGTGCCGTTCTGCAGCTGTTTAAAACAGGGTGTTTTCCAAAACAGTTTTGTTTTGAAACAGTTTCAACTCCGAAACAGCTTTAATTAAACAGTTACAGTTCTTTCGTTCCACTAATATGTAGAATCAAAGCAAATAAAAAATACATTTATGTAACTAAAGTTTAACTCTTTAACCATTTGTATTCAGGTAGGGTGTCCCGAGGTTGAAGAATCACCACTACTTCCTACCAACTTGGAATCGCAGTAGAGTTCGGCTCTTTTGAAATTGTTGGTACTGGACCATGTTTGTTTAGCAAGATATTAGAATTAGGTGTAATTTATAAGTAATACAAAATACATAAACGTTTTAAGTGAACTAAATCTGGGGATGTCTACTATTGTCAGCTCTATTCTGTATTTTTCTGGAGTTGACAGGTTCAGTGAAAAATGGAAGGAATTGCAGTGACCTTCAAGGACTGTTAGTGCAGCGGCCTACTCTTTCCTCCTGCATTCATGTGTTACAAACTCATGACTAATTGAAATTTGCTTTGTCTAGTGATTGTACTTGATCATTATTTAATGAAATTTTTTTTATTTATGTTCTTAATTTATGTAAAACTTAACTGTCAAATAAATGACACACGATTAATACAAAACTTAAAAACTAAGCTTAAACTTTCACTTTGTTGTTTGTTAGAGTAATCAAATATTACTGAACTGTATCCACTTTTTAGAATATGTATTTACTATAGTCCTTGCAAATAGCGATGGTGGCTGAGGGATTAGGACGGCCGGGGAGGCCTCCCTACTCCTAATAAGCTTTCACTTGGCCTCTCAGGTCATTAGTCACCCACTGGGCAAGAAGTGGGGTTGGTACAACATTTTCTATTTCACAACATATCATCATGATAGTGGCATTTTTTAACCCTTCATCAAATTGCAAGAAAATGGAGTCTAAGAACGACGTAAATACGGTGCTGTGGGTTATTTGAATGGAAACTATAGTTGTTACTTTATGCAATACTATCGTATCTACGTTGTTGTTGGACTCCATTTTCTTGTCTTTTTATCTAGGTTTCAAAAATGACAATATCATAAAGACATATTGTGGCATGAAAAAAATCCGTATTATCCGCACCTGTTGCCCAGTGGGTGACAAGCGAAGGCTTATTGAAAGTAGGGAGGCCTCCCCAGCCATCCTAATCCCTCAGCTGCCATCGCTGTTTGTGAGGACTATAATAGGCGAGCTCAAATCAAATCTCTTCCTCCTTTTTCTCAGCTTGTGTGCATTGTAGGAGAAATCCAGGCATACTGTTAGAAAGGTACTGTCTTGTAGATCAGCAGAAGCCCACCATAATTTATATCAACTGATATTTGCCTCCAACACCCATTAGGTGGCAAACCTACATACTACATACTCACCCCCATGGAGTTTATGTGGAAAATTAAAAAGTGCCGAATATTAATACAATTTGATACTTACCTTACCTACCCATTACATTTACTAACAAATAACATTTTCGAACAACATTTCATGGCAGCAAATCTACATACTTATTCCTATGGTGTTTGTGGGGAAAATACAAAATCTTAATATCTTTTGAAATTTCGCTGAGTACGCAGGTCTGCTGTGACAGGGTATTTTTTTGTGAGGGAAAACTACTTCCCCACATTTTGCACAGAAGCCAAAATAACTGCTTAGTATAATTACTAATAGAATAAATCATGCAACAGCATCCATGATTTGCACAATCACCCTCTGGCACTATTACCTCTCAAGTCCATGACTGTGGACATAAAGCAGTGAACATGTTATATAAAAAATTCATAACTAACTACTGGAATAAAGTTTGTTATTAATAAAATTTAAGGACACTTAGGAATCTTAAATAATTGTTCTTATATACCTTAAAAATTTAGGTATGCTGTTTAGAAAGGTATGCTAATTGAAAAATATTAAATCTTAAAATAGTTCGTTTTGCAATTTGTTATGGCTAAAAAATTTGTCTAACTATTTACTGAAAGAAGCCAATTAAAAAAATATGAAAACAATTAGACAAACCCTTGGCAAACACAATTTGCTTTGTTCTTCTTTCTCGTCTCTATTATATGAAATCAAATCCAAAAGTTTTTATTCATTTCATGTACAGATTAAATAGTGTCAATAAAGTGTTAATCTAGTTCTAAAGTACAGAATTACACTTTTAACTATCACAAGAAAACCTACTTAGTACATCAATAAATTATACATTTTCATAATAAGTGACATTACAGAATTCTTTCATGGAATAAAAGGCTTTTTCTAATAAGAATTCTTTTAGTTTATTTTTGAATAATTAGTTTTCTCTAACATTTATTCTTTTTTTTTTGGCACAAATTTCAAAAACTTTATTTCGGCTTACGAGGCTTTTTGGTTAAAAATTTTAATTTATGGCTAGGGACCACCTTTTCATGCTTATCTGGTGTTAAAAGAATAGTTGTCAAAGTTGCCTTTAAATTAGCATAGATTGATTTTTGTGTGCATAATGCACTCCAAGATGTATAGACTATGATCTGTTAATATATCCAAGTTATTAAAATTTTGTGTAACATATTCTTCATTTTTCAAATGTAACTTAATTTTTATTGCCCTCTTTTGCAAAGTTAGGATCTTGACTAAATTTTGATTTGATGTCCCTCCATCCATACACACCGCTGCCATACGCCACATGAGAGAGAATGTCACACCGCTGCCACACACTACGTGAGAGAGAATGTCACACCGCTACCATACGCCACATGAGAGAGAATGTCACACCGCTGCCATATGCCACATGAGAGAGAATGTCACACCGCTGCCATACGCCACATGAGAGAGAATGTCACACCGCTGCCATAAGCCACATGAGAGAGAATGTCACACCGCTGCTATACGGAACATGAGAGAGAATGTCACACCGCTGCCACACGCTACATGAGAGAGAATGTCACACCGCTACCATACGCCACATGAGAGAGAATGTCACACCGCTGCCATACGCCACATGAAAGGGAATTTCACACCGCTGCCATACGCCACATGAGAGAGAATGTCACACCGCTCCCATACGCCACATGAAAGGGAATTTCACACCGCTGCCATACGCCACATAAGAGAGAATGTCACACCACTGCCATACGCCACATGAGAGAGAATGTCTCACCGCTGCCATACGCCACATGAGAGAGAATGTCACACCGCTGCTATACGGAACATGAGAGTGTATGTGAGCATATTATATGATTTTTAAACTGACAAATTACATAAATAAATATGACCTTTTCTTGCATTTTCATGATTGAGCCACATTAAGAGTCCTGAAACGCAAAGAGGGGCATGAACACATTGTGCATCAATCAACTTTCTCTTCAATCAATGTCTAATGGAAAACTCTTACCCAAGTAGTCGTTACTCTTTCCGTAATCCTTATCCCACACGGTCAACACCAGAGTTTGCTGGGGCAGGTCGGTCATTTTAGTTTCAAACACAAACTCTTCATTAAATATTGGATTCAAATTCTTCCATTTTACATTGGTTTTATATTTTCTATGATAATGATCCGGTTTCAAATACCTGTAACAAGATAAAAAAAAAAAAAAATGACAACAGAAAAAATTAAAAGTAAAATTAAAATTAACTTTTTTTTAATTTGTAGTGCTATCAATTCTTTTATCAATGCTATTGTACATTTTTAAATTGTACAAAATTAAATCAATTTTTTATTCATACTTAATATTTGAATGGGGGCTGCCGAAAAACTTTCTATGTGACAAAAACCTACTTTTGAGAAAAAAGCAGAAAGAAGATTGATTTCTACAATTTTACGTAATGTTTAGGTTGGAATTATTTTTTGCCAATAATCTTTTAAAACTACATATATAACCTCGTATAGTAGTATTATACAACCCTTTTACTCTCCACAATCAGATTTTTAACTGTTTTATGCATTTTTAGGGGGTAAAACGTTCCAATCGCCTGTCCTTTGAAACGTTTTTTCCCGGACTTAGCCCCTGCAGCTAAAAATCGTCATGGAATGTAGGAGTACCAACATGAATTCAATAATGAATTAAATATATAAAACACTTTTATTAGAATAATATTATAAAAAGATAACATTAAAGTCTTACACAAAACATTAATACTTCTTAAAACGTTTTCTTAAAGTACTATATTATGGCTCAACATGTTATATAATAATAAAAATAGTTAAGTCCTAAAAATATTTTTGTTATAAAAAAATAATTTTCAAAATTATTAGAAAACATTATTATAAAAAGATGACAATTTTAAACTTATACATAAGTATAAGAGTAGGAATCAACAGTTATCAGGCCTTATGACTTATTCCACTTTCCTCTCCCGGTGGCAGTTTTCCTGGTACGCAGGCTTCTTGGTTTTAGATATATATGGCAATTCGGCGTTTCTCCTTTCATTTCTATTCTTATCTTTCCATTTCCCGACATTTAACTTCCTTTTTCCAAAATTAAGACGATTTATTTCACCGGGTGTCTGCAACAAAGCCGGCGGAGGATCCATATCACGGCTGATAGAACCTTATTCGCCAAAAAACACCGCGAATTCCCGAAATTGGCGCCGGAATGGACAGCTAAAATCAGGGGTGCCAATATAAATATTTCCAACACAAAATATCCCACGATGTTGGGGAGGTCTGTTAGAACCTTTTTCACTAAAAATCGCAAAATTTGTATTTTTGTCGCATATAACGTTTTTCGATGGAGCCATTCATTTAATACTCTAAGTCTACTTTTATCGTTTCAATGCCAAAACAAAGACAAAAAAGACAAAATACTCTTTGTCTTTATGACAAAGTCTTTGCCAAAATTGTTTTTCCAGCTAAGCATAACTTAGGCTCACATAAGCTCACAACATAAGCTACATAAGCTCACAATTTTACAAATGGGTCGGAGAAGCCATTGCTGTCCATCGGAAGCAGATTTGTGCATCGGATGATGCCCACGATGAGAGCTTTCCTCTTGGTCGAGTAACATAACGTGATGAGGATCTGGCCGTGGGTCCAGCCCTCCTCTCCCCACACTTCCTCTTCATTTTCCACCTGGGAAGTACAAAACCCTCTTTAGACAAAAAATAAACTATGCAATTGTTTTATTTTATTGATAATATACTGTATTTTTTATTTTCGTTTTCTGTCTCAAGGTTTTAAAATTTTTTTATTATTTTTCGATAATTATTTTGAATATTCGGCTAGGGTCTACTGGTAATAAACTCTTCTATAACTTCCTGATCTTTAAAACCACAATACAAATTATAATCCCCATTATAGTATTCTAGGGTTTGTACTGCCCTGATAAGATTTTATCATTTACATGATAAACTCGTTTTTATAACTTCCTGATTTTTAAAACCATCATACAAAATACAGGGTGTCCCGGAACTCTCTGGAACCCTTTCCTACATTTGTTCCTTGCATCGAGAAAAGAAAAAAATACTATACAAATAGGACCCCTATAATCTAACCAATGAAACCAAGTTTTTAAGGATGTGACAACAAATAACGGAGTTATTGTGATTTTTCTCCATAATAACATTGATTATTCATTATAATTAATGCAAATTAAGGCCACTTTAACAGTAGGCCCTAATATCTCCGTTATTTGTTGTCAGATCCTTATAAACTTGGTTAGATTATTTAATTTGGCAACTTTTTTGTGTCTTGTAAAATTTTTATAAAATTTACCGATTTTCAGATATTCGAGTTTGAAAAATTAAAATGGCCGCCATTTTGAAAATATACAGGGTACAAAATTATTTTTTTTCTTGAAAATGGGCATTGGTATTATAAAGGCTCATACCAAATATGAACTTAGTGCAACCTTCCGTTACGGAAATAAAATTTATTATGTGTAAAAAAACAAAATGGCGGCTAGTGGCTAAACGAAGCATTTTAGACCCCTATTTGTATAATATTTTTTTCTTGTCTTGGTGCAAAGAACAAATGTACAAAAGGGTTCCAGAGAGTTCCGGGACACCCTGTATAACCCCCATTATATTGTTATTCTACTGTTTGTGCTGCCGTGATAAGGAGTTTCTCATTATTACCAAATTATAATTTTCACTACTTAAACTGACATATAGTTTCTAAAATTATGTTTTCAAAATGGCAAAAACTAAAATTTTCCCAAGGATAGTGGATAATTACTTATTATTTTATTACGTTTCATCAAATTATATTATTAATAATGTAGTTAGATTATAGTTAATCTTGAATTTATGTAGTTAATGCAGATAAGGATATGATCACATAACTACATTTGTTTTTATGAATACAATACTAGTATTATAAAACAATAAGGTCAACTTTGATAAGAATTCATTCACAAAAGGATATTTTGTTTAGCATGGGAATAATTTTTTATCCACAAAATAACCCTCACAGGAAAAATGTTTGAAATTAAATTAAATGCTTCCAATTACTGACTGGGTAGTGTTTTTCCAAGAAGAGAGTGAGTTGTCTGGCTACGTCAGGTCGAAGTCGATCCAAGGGGTACCTTGCCTCTCCCATGAAGTCATGACCGTACTTGTCATCATCTGGAAAACCACCAACTGTTATGAATCAGGTTACATAAAATGTCAACTCTTCGCACTAAAAGGAAATGAGAGGGATCCTCTCTCTTTAAGTTCAAATTTAGCTAGTCACTGATTTGAATCTCTTAGTTACGCCTCAACTTAGGGGCCCGTGCACAAATTGTCCATATAATATTTAATTTTTGCAACTTTTCCATTGGCTCAGGGTTCAAAACTCATTTATGAGGCATAATAAATAATGCAAAAAATTATTCAACAATATAGAAAAAATCCAAATTACTTTGATGCAGATCGGATACATCTTTTAGTTAATTTGGATAATATCAGTCCATATGGACTGAGGATATCTTCATGTAACATGCACTTCCACGTTCCATAACATATCAATCATCCGCTGTTCATCTTTGGTGTCATAGAGCAATGATCTTGACCGTAGATAATTTCTGATAAGCCTCAACAAACACGCTGGAATGCAGAATGTATTAGTCAACGCGTCCAACATATCGAGCCAAGTCACTGAGTTAAATTTATTCTTGATATCAAGCGTTACAAGAAGCACCACTCTGCGAGAGGAATGGTTGAGGCTCTTGGCTCTTTCAACTGCACTTTCCACTTCAGTAATTGCATCGACGGTTGATCACTCCTCGGTTGATCTGTACTGTTGGGGAGATAAACCTCCGGCAGCGTCCAGGGCAGAGTTCAGGCACGAACAAATCAACTTCTCCTAAGCTTTTCTGGCCGTATCCAACATACACAAAGGCCTGTAGTGTGACTGCATGTCCGGGTATCCTTTCCCATGCTTATAAGCACAAGCCTAGCCTTCTTCCCAGGGAATGGAAAAATCACTTTGGACAAACAAGCATTGTCCATTCTCACTTCTCAGCAAAACCTGGAGACTGGAAGAAAATCTTCCTTAAGGGCCTCGCCAAGAATTCCATTGGGACTAGGAGCCTTGCTGTTATTTAAGGGGTGAATGGCCCTAACGCCTCACGGATTGGAGTCAACATCCTCCCGAAGTCACCTTCAGCAATCAGCCTTATTTCTAGCTGGCCGACTGAGAGCTTTCTCTGTGTCTTGCTTTCAGGCAGACCTACCAGAGATCCGCTAGCTCTGAAGTCCACCAGTTAACGGTTTCCTTGTCGTGTCAAAATTTCCTGCGCGTCATTGACTATTCACATGCCAAGACAGTTAGTTCCTTCGTGGATGTTACTAAGGCCTCGGCCCCAGTTCTGCCAGATATAGAAGACAAATCCCATTGTTATTATTGTTTAGGTCACATAGTCAGTGAACTTAGCTACGTCCTCTATGGTTCTCATCCAGGACATTGAAGACGATGTACTGGTGGTCACTGGTCATAAGGTCTTCCAGGACCCTTGAACCTGAGATCCTATTGTAATAAATAGAACAGTATTTAACGTTTATTAGTTTTCCTTATAAAATTTCAAACATAAAAATACCAGATCATCAAATTAATGTTTTTATTAAGTAGAGTATTACCTAGTATAAGCACATGAAGAGCTCTCACAGCCAAGTCACTCTCGGTGACTCCATAAAATGTCAAGGTCTCGTTGAACTCTGGATTGCGGGTTTTGTGAACTGTTCGAGTCCGCAGTCTTTGAGACTAAAACAAAATTAACTTAGATCATTAGATCATTATGTTTTTGATAATGAATTCTACATTTGTTAAAAAAATTAAGTTATTTGACAGAAACTTTCAGGAAAATTAATTTATAATTTTAGAAAACTGAATAAACTAAATGCAAGAGTTAAGCCTCAGTGATATTACAAACTATGGTGTAAAATTAGTCATCTAATTTGCTTATTGTATGGATGATCAACTTTTCAATTTACTTTTTTTGTACTTATATCATTTATCCTTTTTTAATTGAGAAGGCCTAAACATCAAAACAACTCACATCAACTGAATGATACTATAATTTTATTCAAAGTGATAACGCCTGCCAAAACTTGCACGGTTATTTTATTTAACGTATAAAATACTGATATAGAACTCCAATTGTGATATTAATACAACTCCTGAATGTATAGGGTGAGGATATGTTACAATATTATAAAACAATACAAAAAGCGATGCTTTTTTGCCATAGCAGAATCTGAGCTATTTCCAGAGAGCTAATGCACCAGAGCAGAGCTATTTCCCCAAACAACACAATTTTGTAAAATTATCAATAATAATTTCATGAAAAAAGAATGGTTGTTTTAAGATGAATCTTAAGTACCGTACATGAATGGAAATTGATGTTTTACTATAAAATCAATCTTTTTATAAGAAGGAATGAAAAAAGTAAAGAGACAAAACATACAAAGGGGAGAAAATGAACTATGAAGAATGAAGAAAAAAAGAAAGAAAGAAGACACAAGAAGAGAAGAAGAAAATAAAGTAAAAAAAGACAGAAAAACATTTTTTATCATCATATTGTTTAGCGTTCAGCCCATAACAAGGAAAACGATGCATCATAAAAATGCCCACTTAATACAGTTGTTTAAAAATTAGACCAAGCATCAGCCACATTAAACCAGATTATTAACACCATTTTACTATTTTTTATTCCTACTATTTTTATCCTTATAGTGAGTGATGGAAACCATATAAACTGTAATATTTTTTTATGTTTCATTTTAAATTAATACACTCTTACCTACTGTTATTTCAGAACTTACACTCTGATCAGAACTAAATTACCTTGATTCCTGGAGGAATGAGGTTCAACTTGCAGAATGGATCAGCCAAACCATTTATATCCATTGGTTTCAGATTCTGAAAGGGATAAGAAATAATACTATTGAAAATATCCAATTTAAAACTTTTAAATATTAATTTAAATGTATTATAGACCGTGAGCCGCCAATATGAAACCCTCCCCCCCCCCGTGGGAATTTATGACTTATACTTTTTTTTGTTGGTATTACCTACTAGATTAAGAATTCGGTTGTTTGCCTTTTTTAAATTACAGCATATTCCAGAAAACCAAGAAAAGACGGCCTACGAGGAGTCAGACAAAATTTTTAAGCAGCAGCATAGGTCGAATTTGGTATCAAATTAAAGGTCTCACATAGCAGAGTACAATGCCGCAAACTAGACTTCAAATGGATGACTGAAACGGAAATGGCAGGCAAACAAAGTTTCCATTAAAATATATGGGTAAAACTTTAAAATGCAATAACTTTCTTTATACCCAACCTTTTAACGTCGGGTTTGCGGCATTGTACTCTGCTAATTGGGACCTTTAATTTGATACCAAACTTGACCTATGCTGCTATTTAAGAATTTTGTCTGACTCCTCATGGGCCATCCCCCTTAAGGGGTAAAAAAGTGATAATACCTTAAAAGAGTAGACATTTATGGCCATTATAGATATACCAAGTCTTGTAACTTTATCTATATTGGTAAAAAATATATTTCACCATTCTGGGACTTTTCAACCACACTGTGTATAAAACAAGTTATTTCACTTTTTCACCATAAATGTAAAAAAAATTCATAATTATTTGGAAATATTTAAGTAGAGAGCTTTATAATGACCCATTAATTAATAAAATTGGCCATGAAAACTGTTAGTGTTTTCGGTCATAAGATTTTTTAAACTGAATCATTTTAATGATGATAGTAAACTTTATATTTTTCATGGTTTTTCGTATTTTTTGGGATATGCTGTAATTTTTAAGTGGCAAACACCTAAAACCATAAAGTACATGTCAATACAAACACAAAAATGTATATGTCGAAAATTCCCACAGGGGGGGGGGGGTAGTATATATGTTCACATCAGCCTCTGCTCTATTATAAATAAGTTTATTGAATGTCATGGTCTTGGTATTGCGGTTAAATTGTATTTACTTTTTAGTTTTTTGCATGTGTTAATCCCAGAAGAATGTTTTTTAGTTGTTCCTGAGCAGGTTGAATTTTTAGATGAGGGATCAAAGGTCAATTGCTTTCAATTATCTTTATGGACATTTTATTAACGTAAAGCCATCACACTAAAAATAGTTAATGCATTTATATCTCTTCTCTCCTCCACAAACTCTTTGAGGCAGTAAAACAGTCGTTGATCAAAGTTCAGTGTGGTCATTCGTTTTCTTCCTGGCTTGGCTTGTATATGAGATGGCAAATGTTAAAGAACTTTCTCCCAACTTGTTTTTTACTCATAGAGCAGCAGGTGGTGTGAAGGGAGGCTCCAGTGATGACTATTACTTGTGTTTTATCAGTGATTGTTGGTGTCTTCACCATCAGCATGCATGATTGATTATCTCTTGAATGTAGAGAGAGTGTACAGTGAGGAGATGTAATGTCTTAAATGCGTTTACAGCTATCATGTGTTGAAGTTCCATTAGTGTTCTCGCTTCTTTTTTCACTGTTCAAAATATTTTGTTAATTATAGTTTTATAGGATTACCCCCAGATCCAACGACCACAATTCTATATCTCATATGCAGCTCAATAAGTGACAGGCTGGTTTACCCCAAGATGTGTAGAGTATTATTAGGGAGGTGGGCCAGACAACAACAATGGGTCCAGGCGCGTGACGTCACTGCAGTCCTCACGGCTACTCCCGCCACGCATGCATCATTGTACACGCCGTCCTTAACTCGCTGCTGACTCTTCATATAACATATTGAGTGCAATAAAACCGATATATTCGTAATCTACATTAAATACAGAATCTATTAGTATGAATATATTTTTAAATAACTACACTGTTGAATTTTAAATCAATTAAAATATGTAGTCTTTATTATCACGTCACAGTGACATAATAAAGTTAGTAAGCGAGGATTTTTTTTATTTTTCCCATAGAAACAATCTCAAAGCGGAAAACCTTTAGCTAATAAGATCATGAATAATATGCAACCATGATATTTGGTGAAAAAAAACCATTTTTTATCATGAATGAAAACTTAAAAGCGCCATGCCTCGCATTTACAGTGAAACTCGCTGTCTTTAAAACCCGGTTGCATCTCAGTATAGTATATTGAGTACAATAAAACCTATATATTAATTATCTCCATTAAATACAGATTCTAATGGTATAAATATGTTTTTAAATCGATGAAAATATTAAATATGTCCGTCCTAGGACATTATAACGTTAAAAAGTTAACGTGCAAGGATTTTCTCATATTTTTATATAAATGAATTATTTTAAAAACAGGGAAGTTGTCAAAAATGAAATAATAAATAAAAAGTAGGCCTAACCAAGGTATTTTTAAAAATAATTTCTTTTTCCACATTAAATTACTATAATTGGAAATGTGGGGTCGTGACTCGAACGTGTCATTTAGAGTTCAGAATCTTTTATTTACCGGGTGTTTCAAAAAGGACTTTACAACTTAAAAAATGTATATGAATAGTCACTGATGTGACCTTTAGTAATAATTTTAATGTCATTTCGTAGGGAAATACTTCAGGTTTTTGAACACATAGTTCGTTAATTCCGAATCTTACATATAGTTGGTATTGCGTTAAAATGACTTCCTTTACTTTGGCTCGAGAGTGCTGTGTATGTTATGATTTGAAGAGTCAAAATTATGTGAAATGTTTGTTCCAATAATAAAATTTGATCCTCTTAGGTGTTTATTTTGTACGAAAAAAAACGCTGAACAGTTGAAGAAGCAGTATCAGGGGTTACTAACGAGCACGTGGTTAGTAAGCTGAGTTCAATGAATGTATCCATTTTAACATAACTGGTCGTATCGGTGGTATTCGGAACTAGCAAACTATAGGTATCAAAACTTGAGTATTTCCATACAAAATGACACTAAAATTATGACTATAGGTCTCCTCAATGAATTAAAAAAAAATTTTAAGTTGTTAAGTCCTTTTGAAACACCCGGTATATTATTATTATGATTATTAGCTTTACTCTTCAGGGTGTTGCGGTACACTTTCACAATATTTTAGGGCATTATTCCTAGTTCAAAAACAAATATGAATATCATAATAATAGCGTCCAAATACCACCGGTTACCCATACAGCCCCCATTTTGTTTTTTACACATAATATTTCTTATTTCCATAACGGATGGTTGTATTAAGTTTATATAGTTGGCATGAACCTTTATCACACCAAAGTTCATTTTCAAAGAAAAAGTATTCTTTTTTCCTATTTGTATTTTTAAAATAGCGTCCATTTTAAAGTTTTTCAAGATTCTTAATTAAAACTTAACACAGAATTCTTTATTTAGAATATTCAAAATTGAAATCAAATATGCATCTTGAGAAAAATAACCCATCGAAGACTTAAGTCATCTGTATTGGGTAGTTGTCTAAAGAAATATTCACTTTTCTTAGCATAATAGCCCAAGTGTTGTTTGTAATTAGAAATGAGAAACAAAATTCTACAACACTCAAAAAAGTTTTGACGTCAACAGTCAAAAAGTGTTTTTTGAGTGTAGTAAAGGTTTGTTTTTCATTTCAAAGAAATATGCACCGAAATTGCAATTTTAGATAAAAAGCATATTACACAATATCATTGTAAAAATAATATATATTTCTTTGGTTTTTAGAAAGATGGCATAATCTGTTTTAGTTTCGAGTGATGTTAAAGCTTACAACATAAGGATTAATTGATATAAACAAAACTTGTAAAAACTGAAAATTTACTGTGATATCATACACAATAAGTAAGACTCATTTAATATCAATATTAATAGGCAAGCATGTTTCGTTTCCTCCTTTTTTCTCAGCTCGTGCGCATCGTAGGAGAAATCCGCGCATACCGTTAGAAAGGTATAGTGCTGTAGATGAGCAGAATCGCGTTTTAATTAACACTGGCCATCAGGGCTACGCCCTGCAGGCTCTCAAAGTTTCAATGTTAATCTTATGAGAGAAGATAATTGACTGAATCATTAGACAGCTGTTGTAATGAAAAATGGTAGCAATTCAGGAAGAACAGATGTTTCAGTTATAACATATTGTTTGAACAAATTTGGTCCAGACAGTTCAGATGCAAAAAAAATGTTGGTTGAATTTCAACCAGGAGGCGATCTCTAGTATCAATTAATATATTACAAAAATAAATGTTATGTTTATTCCCCGGTGGATTTATTGTTTCTTTTTGACAATGAAAATGTCAGTTTTAACTTATCACCGAGAGAAAGAAAACTATGCGTTTTTTAGGAATGGCTTAGTGCAAACATGCTAACGATAAATGAAGGTTTTTTGTTTATACTTATATCAAAGACAAAACGTTATTGGTATTTTTTAAACTTATTGATCGTTTATAAAATATGATTTTTATTAGAGTTTGGTATTACATTTTGTAGAGTTGGACGTGATCTCACAAGAAAGTAAAAATCATATGAAATTATTAACTGACGAATAATATAAAAAATATATAAAACGACCATGATGGTATATAAGAAAATTTTATCAAATAACAATGTGTCTCGCTTTAAAACGTATGTTATCAGCCAAAGTGCAAACAACAATTATATCATTTAACATTTCAGTATGGGGCTCCCTATGTCATTTTTCTTTATTGCATTTTCTATTACGCAATTATTGTTAAACATTTCAAGCAGTATAGTAGGTGTGATATATGATTATCATACATATATTTTTTTAAACCAAAGGGAATAAGTTATCGATAGAAAAAATTGTTCAAGTTCACTAACTTGGGTTTTCACGTTCACGATTAAATGTTATTTTATAGGCCTAATGATTATTATACTAAACAATGTGTCATAGTATAGGTCTATTATTTCTTTTATGACAAATTTTAAATCCCTTAATGCGTTGTATATTATCAGAAATCGTATACTCGTAGTAACATTTCATACTTATTCTGACAATCATTGTGTGATAAATTAAATGTGCGGAACTAAAAACGACGCCACGCGGCGGACTGCCACACCTTTTAAAATTATAATTAAATAAGAAAACAAAATTATTTTCCCAAATATTTTCAGTAAATATTATTTATTATCTCGTTGGGTACAACTTTTCTGTTTTAAAATTCATTTATATAAAAAATATGACAAAATCCTTCCACAGTAACTTTTTTATGTTAGTATCTTTTTAAGGGACGGATTTAATATTTTCATCGATTTAAAATTCACTGTTGTTATTTTTTAAAACAAATCCATACCATTCGAATCTGTATTTAATGTAGATTATTAATATATAGGTTTTATTGTACTCATTACACTATACTGAGATGCAACCGGGTTTTAAAGACAGCGAGTTTTACTGTAAATGCGAGGCATGGCGCTTTTAAGTTTTCATTTATGATCAAAAATGATTTTTTCCACCAAATATCATGGTTGAATATTATTCATGATCTCATTAGCTAAAAATTTTCCGCTTTGAGATTGTTTTTATCTAAAAAATAAAAAAAATCCTCGCTTACTAACTTTTTTATGTCACTATGACGTGATAATAAAGACTACATATTTTAATTGATTTAAAATCCAAGAGTGTAGTTATTTAAAAACATATTCATGCTAATAGATTCTGTATTTAATGTAGATTACGAATATATCGGTTTTATTGCACTCAATGTGTTATATTAAGAGTGAACAGCGAGTTAAAGACGGCGTGTACTTAATGCATGCGTGGCGCGGGTAGCCGTGAGGACTGCAGTGACGTCACCATCTCGGCCTGATTGTTGTCTGGCCCACCTCCCTAATAATACTCTACACATCTTGGGTTTACCCCCCTTTTTTAACTGGGGATATAAATGATTTGTTTAATCATATAGATTCTGGTATTTTATTGCTATTTATTTATTAAAATGATATTGGTTATATTGCTGGCTATTATATATTTATGGTTATATTACCGAGTTTTTTTACAAGGTTAAGGTTTGGCTTATTGCCTTGAGATTAGAAACCGTGCCTTTAAGAATTAAGAAACACACAAACATTAAGAATTTAACTTAAAAACTATCAACAAGCTTTTCAACAATGAAGTTTGATTTAATTTTCAGATTAGTTGCTGCATATTTACGCTTATTGTACTTGTTTATGGACTTATGAACTAAATTTGTCAACAGCTTACCTTGGCACGGTGAAGAGAAACATGAATTGAGCTTGCGACAGAATCATAAACCAGTGTCAATTCCAGAAGTCCAAGATTGGCTGTGAAACAGGAGTCAGACAACATCAAATACTTTTTATTAGTTTAGTTATTGTAGTTCATCCGGTTCACTACCGATATGCACACACACTCCACTAACATAGTATACTAAAGATATGCACACTCACTCACAAGCGCTCGGACCCTCCACCCTCGCTTGCAAGTGTGCGAGTAATAGCACCAATATGAAAATATGCAATGTCTCAAATTAATTAACACCAAAATTCAATTTTTGTATTTTTTTTTTATCGGTGATAAATTCTGAGAGAATTAATATAGACAACCCATTAAGAGTCATATTCACCCCTGTGCCAGTAGCCCATTGTTGCGCAGTCGGCAATGTTATTCATACGGCTTTTATGCTAAAACATGGTATTTGATTCCCCTGTTTCGGACGCCGTTTTTCAACCAAGTTTCTTTAAACTTGGTAAGTGTTTAGTTGAATAGTTATACTATGTCCCTCATACCTTGAAATTTTGAAAATTTAACAAATATTACTTTCTGTGACGTCGCAAAGTAGCTCGATTTTTCTTAGTAATATTTCAAAATTTAGTGAAATTTTCAAAATTTCGAGGTATGAGGGACATAGTATAACTATTCAACTAAACACTTACCAAGTTTAAAGAAAATCGGTTGAAAAACGGCGTCCGAAACAGGGGAATCTAATACCATGTTTTGCATTAAAAGCCGTATGGTTAACATTGCCGACTGCGCAACAATGGGCTACTGGCCCAAAGGTGAAGATGACTCTTAACAAAGTGTAAGGTGCTGATGAGTATTGATATTTTTTGCAAAAAAGTTATTTTCGATAAATATTGTCATAATTATACATTTTTTTAGCTATTTGGGTAATTTTAGCTACTAATAGCTATTTTTTTTAAATTAAAGGAAGATTCTAAAAATTCCATGAATATTGATCAAACAAGCCATTTAACGGAAATAGCATCGTCCTACTGGACGCCCCAGTGTGTGATTCTTCTACCTGGAGGTCGAGGTGGTTGCATGTGTGTGCGTAAAGGGTCTCCTAATCAATTAAATGCCACGATTAAAAAGATGTTGGAAAGTGATTGTTCCTCACATTAACAGTACTGTATAAATTTGACCTTCATATCATCATGAAATTCAAAGTTTTGGTTTTAAAAAAGGTTTTATCATCAGAATAGTTATTTTGAAGATTAATGCACAAACATAATTCAAAAACACATCAATACTTATATAAAAAAAATTCTGTAGCAATTAAAGAAAATATTTTGTTAACAGCTGTGACGATAAGTCACTACATATCTTCAATTAACTTATTCAACTAATTAATTAAATTATATTTTATATAATTTAATTAATTAGTTGAATAAGTTAATTGAAGATATGTAGTGACTTATCGTCACACAGCCTTTCACTGTTAAAAAATATCTCACCATCTTGAGGAGCAGTCTGATCCAAGGGTTCATCGGTTACACTAAGTCCAGTCTTTTGCCCATTCAGAGAACTTCCTGAGAGAGAGAATCGGTCAGAGTCGGAGTACCATCCCTGGCTTGTCAGCAAGCTCAGTTGGGAGTTCTGTCTACTGGAAAACACACTATCAAATTATAGTAGGACGAAATTCAAAAGGAAATCAATGTATACTGTACAGTCGTTTTCAAACAATAACATTGTAAAAATTAAATAAAGATAACATTTAATCAAATCAATGATTTTTATTGCTTGTGTCTTACTTCTAGCTGAGTCTTGAAAATTCTAACCACTCTAATCACTAAATTTAGCATTGTAATGTTTTCTGAAATAGAAGAATCCTTCCATTATTAAAATGGACCATGTATAAGTGTAAAAGGCTGTGTTTGTAAATGAATAGGATCACAACACACAGGGCAATAAGTGGAAAAAAGATATCACTTATACCTCTCCCTATTACTGGAAAGGAAATTAATTGAAAGTTAAATTCAGCTAAGTTTTAATGAACCCATAACTGGAATGAACAGTAACATAACCAAAATTTAAATCATTCGGTCACTATTGGCTTGTTAAGTCGTCTTGGTCTGTGTCAAACTACATCAAATGTCGAAATATCAAAGGTTCTACTGTACTATAAAACTTCCATTAAAGGAGGAAAGCTATAAGTATATTGATATACAACAATACATTCATAATCCAATGAGTTTTATGGTATTGTACCTATGAGAGAGGAAAGACGATGAGTAGTGAAAGTCATCGCTGGCTCCGTTGTTGCGCAGACTGTGCGACAGCGTGTGGTGGTTGGCTGTTTGGCCAGTGGAGCTACCGGACTCGGAACTCTCGCTGGTCTCTCGTCTGTACGAGGATAGAACACCGCGCCGCGACCCCATCACACGAGACCCCACTGCCGAACAGGACAGTGGAGATAATGTCGAGAGAATGAAATGCAGGGGAGAAGAATAATGCCCACGTCCAAGACAGTGATTATTATTTCAATAGTTTCTTGATGACAGCCATTGCAACATGGCCATCTTGACACTTTCGCCTTCTTCCTTGCTCTGGTCTCGAAAATCCATCTTTAGAAGTACAAACAAAGGAATCCAAGGACAGTAACAGTATTTAGGGGGATTGATAATTTTTTCCAGAGGAATACTATAAGGCGGCATCCTAGCTGAGCGGCAAAAAATCTCACATCGTTGCGTGCATTTGAGGCACGGATGACCGACCAAAAGGGTGTCCGCACTGGGACTGCATCTGCCAGCGGTGCATGCATGTGGCAATGGCAGTCGCGAGCCCTCAGTGTAGTAGTGGGAGAGTGAAGACATGCAGTCTGCAAGTAAACGAAAACTTTATTTACTTGATAGTTCTGCAAGTGTTTACGCTCGTTTGAAGCATAAAGCTAGAGATATTAGACCTACAATTAATGAAATGTCTAGAGAAAGAGGAATTTGGTGAATTTCACCATTTCTATCCTAAGTTAAAGCTAAGGGAGCATCGTAATTTCTTTAAAAATTATAATAAGATGTCAATTGGCACTTTTGACTTTGAAATAAGGACTTCAAGTGAGATTTTGCCTATGTGATGTGTGATTGGTATCACACACCTCACCCGTGACAGCCAAACACGTACTGACGCACTGTACGCAGTAACGCAGTTGCCGCATGGATGTCCAAACACAAACATGCTTGTCTTTCGCTGCAGCGACCAGCGTTAACGCATTGGCGTCAACGCATTCGACAGCCAGCTAGGACCCTCCCATGCCTCTCAGTGCGTTTGAATTTTTCACTGGCCGGCTAATTTGCAAGCATGCAATGCCGTCCAAATTTCGCCGCCCAGCTAGGATGCCGCCTAATGAGAGCATGAGGTTAAATGGCTGCTTATGAATTGGTATTGCAATAAACCAAAGTGGCAAAATATGTGCTGCGCAAATCGTCACCACTATCATTACAATGTTGAAGAAAAGCAATGTGCTGCCTAATAAAACCTGTTTGCTTTTGTGATGGCTAAAGGTTGTTCATTCAGTCTTGGTCACACAGTCAAAACTGATGAACTCAGCACAAAGTGAACTGAGGCTCTGTCGAGTGTTGTAAATGTCTCGGTTCCATTATTTTGACCGTTTACTTGATCAGTCTGTGGGATATCAACTCTGGGTTGATTGTAAATGGGAAAAAACAGTTTTAGTTAAAATATTTACCTAAGAGGTTCCATTATGGAAGGATCGTCCACATTTTACGTCATCAAGTCACTTATTTGAATGAATATAATTTAATTTGTACAAAATTCAGGCATCGTTGCCGATTAGAGGCACCATAAAGCCTAGTTTGCATATAATGGCAGCGCTAGTCGCTGGTTTTAGAGTATCAATATTTAATTTTTCTTCAAAGTTATTAAATTTACATTTTTATCCTTTTTTCTAATTATTAGTTGGCAACACCCCTTTGCATTTCAACCTTAATAGCAACCTTATTAGTTGCTTTCCCCTTTGACCCATAGTATTACATCATGGTTAACCTGTTGCGTATTTAAAAATTTTATGTTGGAATCATCACTAAATCAAACACTTAAATGAATTATTCCACAATACTCAACTAGATAGATTTATTGTATATAGAACAAACATGCAGAAACCTTATCTGAATGTAGCTGAAATACATACATAAATACGTAAATAAATACATCTGATTTGGTATTCAATTGGATATTTTGAGAAAAATATAGTAAGGATATAAGTTACTTGAATTTGAAGACTGTGAGCTTGAAGGTTATTATGTGAACTTGTTAACTTGCATAAACACCTTAATTGATTTCAACTGCATTCTAACTTGATACTTTAAACTTGTTTTATTGTCATAGTAAATTTAATTCATGGCAGAAACTTTTCTACAGTAAACACATAACTCGTCGACTCATCATACTAAAGTAGTATACATGTTAGGTGAATAAAGATCTTCCCTAATGAGAATAAAGACTCAATTGGCTATTAGTGTCTCTCGCAAAAATTTTGGTAAAATGTACGTGTAATGTACAGTATTCAGATTCTACAGATATTTTATTAAGTGTACGGTAGTTTAAATAATTTTTTTTTTAATAAAGTTGATCTTTTATAATGTGGGCTATAGCCATAAAATTACTGGGAATCCTTTCACATAAGCGAAATCCTATTTTTACCCTACCTAATCATGTAAGTAACAAAAATATGTTCAGACAATTTTTAAGATCTCGAATGTTAACTGACTGGTCCCACACAGTAAAGACCACACTGGCCGCACGAATTGCAAAATTTTTCACACGAATAACTGACTTGTAGATGAGGTTCCGTTACCTGATCTGTCATCATTACTGAGGTCTTTCACTTCAGGTGTAAAGTCGACAGATCTAGCACCTGGACTGCGCTTCTCAACAGGAGAAACTTGCCACAAACTGAAATCATGAGTAAATGTAATTTTTTCAGAAATTATTTTGATAATGGATGATGAGATAAATACAAATTATTTTAGGATTCTTTCAAGAATAAACAAACCAAAATCACAAAGTAATCTATATTTTGATCTAATGTAAATTGAAAAATTTTGGTTTTCAAGAATCCTTCGCAAAAATATTTTCTTTAAAATAGAAGTAGAAAAAACTGTACCTGGACTGGCTTTGGTTTACGGACTCTTCATATCGTTTAGTACGAGAGGTCAACATGCGCGAAGCCCTCTCCTCGTCAGAACTTGATTCCTCCTCTGCCTCTGACGATCCTGTAACATTTATGAAACATGTTTTTTTGAGAGGTTATTTAGGACACAATTGAAGTTTTGGGGATGGCTAGGTATTATTGCATAAATACATTTTTTGAAACATTAATACACATGGTGCATATGCACCAGAGTAAATTGTGAATAAGTGAGATGGTCATACTCACCTTAAAATACTTTAACGTTAGAATGACTGTATGTTGAATGTAATGATTGTGATAAATCTGATTATCAGATCTCCAGTCACCTTTCTTACATAGCCAATGTATTCTAATTTATTCAATATTTTCTGCTTTTTTTAGTAAAAAATTATATGCTACACTTCCATTTGCACTACTAATTATAGTATTAATTATAAAAGAGAATTTTGAGAAATAATAATGGAAAAAAATTTAAGAAACTTATATTTTATTTTTAAAAACTGCAGGGTTTCATGTTACAGATCAAACCTATATATTTGATACAGCAAAGTCATTAATAATTTCGTTAAACTATCCTTGGTTCATTTCTAACGTATCATTCAACTGCAAGAATGGAAGTGAAAGACAACCTTTCAACTTTAAGGTAACAGGTTTGCTGCGGCTGGGTTGGTACTGGTTTAGGGAATAATGCACATACCCATACTATGTGCATTATTCCGTCGCTAGGCACCAGCCTAGCATAGGTTGAAGGCGGACCTACACTGTGTTAGTGTGTTTTGTACAACCTCTTCTATTCGCCACCCTACCAGTGCTCCCACTATTGCGGGTGGGTCAATACCTTGGAGGAATTATATATAAGGAGTGGTCACGTCCATATGGATATACCGTGCTAAAGTGAAGCCGGCCGCGCTGCTCCACTAGAGTGGCACGGCCGGCCATAGAGTGGCATGGTGGCTACTGCTTTATATAATAATTCCGTGTATACTGCTATATATAATTCTTCCAAGGTCAATACTGACGCAGGGATGGGGAACGGACTGTAAATTTTCTTTAGCAGTAAATGTGTAATTCATAAAAGGACATTAAAGTAAAATATCAGTACTAAAGAGATGATTTTAATTCATGAAAACAAAATTTAAATTATCTCAATATATATGTTTTATTGAAAGCTCATCCCACAAGATGAGCCTCTTCATATGAGGCACAGCTCATGCACTCCCAACAGAATTTTTTTACATCATATATTATATGTGATAACACTCGTATATTTGCAGTAACTTCATTAGCCTATAGAACATTATTTGAGGCCTTTGCAAAAGACTTATGCATTGTTAGCAAACTGCTGCATCACAAAATTTAAATTTTTTACAATTGAGCACGACAGCCTACCCTGTTTGGAAATTTCCAACATATGTATAGACTAATATAATTTATTTGAATGGAAATACAAATAAATTGACATAGTAAAATATTAAAATATTAATTTTCAAAACATTTAATTTTATGAAATAGAACAATATATTATAAAATGTCACAGCACACACATTTGAAAATTGCTTACAAATCTCCTATACAACACAAAAACATTCCACAAAATTCCATACAGACGTAAGGCCAACTTATGACCGTTCCGATCTTGTAGAAGGACATATCCTGCCTTCCTGTTCGATTGTAGGAACAAAGATACAGCTGAATTGTTCGGCTTCAGGTGCATGTGAGGCCGCTACTTCGTAAACACAGTGGCAAGTCTGGCCATGTCTATGTGTAAGCTGTGTTATTGCTAATGGCTTGAAAACTGACATCTGCAACAGCTATATCTTCCATTTGATAAGCAATGCAAAATCATCATTATTCAGATAAATTAATTCAACTTGATGTAGAAAGTTGAACCTCTACTTTTTAAATGTAAATAAATATCCTGTTCAATTTAATTATCCAAGTTAATTTAATTTTTTTAATGTGCAAAGGTTAAATACTTTTTACTTAATGATATAATAATGGAAACACAAATTTTAATGTACAATCAATTTTTATTCAAGAAATCACCCAATTACGCCGGTTCCAATGTTCCAACACTCACTCATGTTAGCTGCACGAGACCAGTTGCTCTTATCAAACCCGGACCGGCCGCCGGGGCCGTAGTGGAATCTGCTTTCCATAGGAGGCTTCTTAGCAGGAAGAACGTGTTTTGGGATAGCCTAAAAAGAACCAAGAAACTACTAATAGTTTTATAACAATTATTTAGAATTTCCCATATTATTGTAATTTATCACCAAAACATTAGAATCTGAGGAATCCATTTCAATGAAACATCGCTGACGCATCCCATGCCCTACACACTACTGGGTACACGGGACGAAGAGGAAGCACTGTAAGCACATTTGTCTCTACCCATCTGCCGCGCGCGGATGCAAGGGTTTAGAATCTCTGTGTTTGTCGCCCCAATTGTAAACCGATTTAAAATATTTTGGTGTCATTCTTTTCTTAAAATAATTTTGTACCGTCTATAATCTTAAAATTTTAATATTAATTTAAATTACTAAGCAGGGTGCTTGCTAATAATGTTGAAATAAGCGTTTTTTTATAAACTTTTAACATTAAAAACAATTTTTAGAGAAAAAATAAGATTATACGTGGGTACAATATAATCTTAAGAACAAGAATCTGCAATAAGATTGGTAAAAAGTTTAAAGATAACGATGAAGGGAGATGCAAAAGGTCTGCAATTTCAAACACATCGTTATTAGGCCACCGATCGAATTTGTACTAAAGTAAAAAAAGCATGAAACCAACAAAATTTAAAAATTTAAAATCACCCTTTATATATTTTCCAAAATGTGACACTCCGCGCAAAGCGGCAGTTAACAGTCTTCCTCGACGATTTTGACGCCGAGGTAAAGCGCACTCTTAAATGTAGCTGTGTTTAACAAGCAATATCCATTTGTTAGATTAGTCAAAATTATCTCATAGGTGAGGCAAAACAATCCCTCCCTCCTTTCCTCCCTCCTTTTGTAGAAGAAAAAGTTTTGCTCTCAGATTCAATATATTATCACATAAATTTACAGAAACAGTTAACATTTATTTTAATTGCAAGGAATTAATTTTCTTATCGATTATTTTTCTGTAATGTGAATAGGTTTATTCCAGTCCAGTCCATCTCTTTACTGATCTTGAAACAATTTAAATTGTTTTAATGATCCTCACAAACGAATCAGCAAGTTTTTAGTAACCTTAGGGTCACCTTGATGGAATGACAAGGTGCAATAAATATTCACAATGAAGTGTTTGTTTATTATTCAATCAATAGTTTTGTTTGTGGACAGTACCACAAGATGTCCACTTTGGATTTGAAATATTAAAAAATATAATATTATTTGTTAATTACATTGATATTTTTTAATATATTCTTTTGTGATTGATATTTGTTGAAAACAAATTAAGAAACAATATTGTTTTATTCAAGTTAATTTATTGTCTGTCAGACAAAAATTATTAGTAAATTTCCCTGTAGGGAATAGGCTATTATATATGACATTGTTGTGCCTAAAACAACTAAACTTTACTGTTATTTTCTGGATTATTTTACTATGCTTTCAATGTTTATATAAATGTACAAGAAAATGACAATTTGAAATTAAAGACCAGCTCGAGATGACAGTTTTGCACTTAAACCCCTCTTTGTCGGAGTGTAAGACATTAAACTGTTTTTGTCAAAGTTCTTAATATTAAAAGTTTGCAAGTACAATTTTACTAAATTTTGGGAGGTGTGCCCCCGGCCACAGTGACATAAATAAGGGGGGGGGGGGGCTTGTGCCCTGGGCACCAATCTTTAAAGAGTGCAGAAAGGCCAGCTCTATGATATATTCAAACTAGGTGACGGCGAAAAGGCTGCCAGAATCGAGGGCGTCATTACAACGGAGACAAGCGTCCCGATTTTTGGAGAAAAGCAACCATAATGTTCAGGGATGAGTGTCCTCATTGGCAGGCTCTCTGGATCGGTGGTTAAGGAAGCCCTCTATTGGCAATTAATAGGTCCCCTATAAATGGTTATGGAAGTCTCTGTTTGGCAGCAAAGAGAGCGACAGCTACTGGTGCTAAAGAGTGCTCCCGATCAGCGGACATGAACGTCCTCCATTGGTGGTTAAGGGTGCCCACTATTTGCATAAAGAGCGCCCCTATAGATGGATAAGGACGTCTAGAATAGGCAGTTAAGAGCGCCTGATACCGGCGGAAAAGAGCGACATTCACCTGTGTTAAAAAAAAAAAAAAAAAACACTCATAGTTGTACAGCTAGGAAAGTTTTTGTTAGACTGTGAAATGGATCGGTTCAACGTTATTTTTATTTACTTTTTTGGGAAAGGGAGGGCGTGAAATTGAGTTCTTGACCCGGGCACGGAAATCCCTAGTTACATCTCTGCCCGGCCCTCTTCCGGTATTCCTTCCCCTTATTCCCTTATTCCCCGGTAATTAATGTGTAAAAAGGCACCGCAAAATTAGTTTGCTCCAGGCCTTGCATTTTCTAAGAACGGCTCTGAACACAACCATTCTGCACTAATCATTTATGACATCAAATACTTTTTATAATATTGGGTTAAAACCATATTTTATACTGTCAACTATAAGTTCGGTTGAATGTTAATAATTTATCAATGTAAAGAGAACAGACTCCCATTGAAATTTTATTAGTTATTGATCGTTAACTTAAATTGTATTGTTAATTGTAATTGTTATTGAATCGTTAGTGTTGGGATATACTCTTTTTTAATTAATGGATTAAATGATCAATTAACTTTAAAGACCCACTTTGTAAACCTGCACAAGTAACTACACCATTCATTTTGTCATCTTGTCATTGTAACATTTTGTAAATTAGTATTAAGTACTTTATCAATGTTAATTAATTATTTTTTTAATATGTAAAAAATGCTCTGACCTTAGTTCAATAAATAAATATATAATAAATAAGAGGTTAAAACAACAACAAAATCAATAGTTCAATATAACATGTGTCTTCTTCAGTGTCTTAGATCAATCAATCTAAAAATATTTGAGCATTTGTATGAGTCATAAAATGGAATAATACCTTAAAGAACCACGCTCCTGATTTTTTCCACATTTCTCTAGTTTCAGCACAAATTTTACATCTCCAAACAACTTCTTTTCTCGATCCAGAGTAACTTTCAACCCCACACTTCTGACACACCATCTGAAATTAAAATAAAATTTTATTTTTGAACTATTTATACATAAGTTTTACCACCTGAACAGGAAAACTAGCTAGGAAAGAGAATAGGTATACAAAAAGGGTCATAACAAAAATACTTGAATTGGTAAATATATATTAATGAACGTTCTAAATTTATGTCAGTCCTAGTAAATATTTGCCTGTTAATTAATAGTATAAAATATACTTTTTCATTTAGTTTATATTAAATTAATCAAGCATTAAAGGTAAGGGCCCATCCATTTATAGGCCTGCTATAAATTTGCATTAGAGTAAACAATAAATTTACTGCGTGAAAACAGGGGCGAACCCAGGATTCAATTTCGGGGGGGGGGGGGGATATTTTTTGCGGAGGGGTCACACGGGAAGTTTGGTGGTATGGAATACCCCCCCCCCCCCCCCCCAAGAACACGGCGGGTCCGGGGGGCCTCCTCCGAATAATTTTGGAATTTTTGAAGCTAAATGGTTAGTTTTAGTGAATTTCAGGAGTTAAAATGAAACTTTTTGCAGACCTCTTCTCCGTCAGAATTTGGAGTGAAAATAATGGGTTCCAAATATTAAATAAAAAGATCAGACTATTATTTAAACTTGGGAAAAATTTATTGGCTTTATATAGCGATGGGGAAAAAATAACATTCAGGCGAAGTACAGTAAAAAGTTATAGTCTAAAGTTTATTAAAAACACCAAAATACATTACTCATCAAGAGGTAAATACGTGATTTATCTATAAGACACAAAACACAGTATCAGAGTTATATATATTGTAAAGATAATATATAATTATAATAGGTTATTAACAGTATAATACAAGTGTAACATAAAAGTATTATTCTCGTTTTATTTAAAGAGTGCATATATGAAGGCAAAAGATATTGTGTCTTCTCAAAAATAGAATTAAGTTGTCAAATTTCAAAAGGAGTATGCTACAGTAAATCTAAATTATATACTCCCGAATGTGTAACTCACTCATCGGGGTATCAGAAATTCATATATGTCGGTAAAGTAGATCTCCTATATATCACTTACTACAGAGTGATTCCCAAGCGAGAACTAAACTTACCGACCTGTATTACTGAGAAAATTGCCAACATACTGGAAGTCGCGGATTACCGAAACACCCTTTTTAAGAAATTTTATAACATTAACCAATTGTGCCTTTATAAGAAAAGCGTAATTTTTTTTTTGTAACGTAATTTTAGCAGTTTATTGAATATTTGAGGTTGAAATTTAGATTTTCAGCAAAAATGTCTCGGCACAAAAATGTCTTAGACTCTTTTAAATACGTTTCCAACAAAATTGTCAGTTTGGTCCAAAATGTTTTTTTATTAAATTTACAACATGACGGAGATTAATGAACATGTATTTAAATGTTTAGTAAAACTAATCACGTGATAATTGATGTTTTATGATGGCATATTATTTTAAATGAGGTTCTCAGACATTTACATTTTTGGTAAGTTCTGTTATATGTAAAATGTTCAGACATAATATATGTTAAATTTCCCCCAGTTAAAAAAATAATGTCATGCTATTTATTATTCTAAATCAGTATGATTAGGGTTTTTAAATATTAAATTTTAAAGTTGTTTCAAAATAACGTCTGGTCCCCTCTGTATTGAAATCAGTGTCAATCAACAGAGCAAAATATGTTTACCTACAACGGCACTATTTGTTTTTTTCGTACAATTTTAAAAGAGGTGCAAGGTTGGTATGGGACACCCGGTAAGACAGTATCATATTTGCACGATAGTCTTCCCAAAAATTGGTTCTTTATTTGGGATGGCACTTAATTTCTAACGAACTCATTAGGAAGTACATCATTGACTTTACCTGATAGCATGCTAATTTAAATTTTACAATTCAACAAAAATTTTAACTAAAATAGCAGATTACACAATTGATTTATCTTTTAGTGCGTACTAAGTTAATGATTAATTTAAAAAGGTGGCAGTACAGTATTTTCATTTAAAATAAAAAAAAGCTTTTTTATTTCCTGTCCCAGAAAACTATCTGATTTCAAAATTTAGCGACCAAACATTTTTACCCAAAATAAATATGACATTATTTTTTTTCTACTCTAGCGGCCAAATTATAACATCTGAGGCAACCTTCGTGAACATCTTTCAAGTTACTACAAGTTTGGTTCTATGAATTTTTGCCCCCCAGTCCACACAATTAAACACAATTAAATGTTTATTTATTTTTGCGGAGAATTTTACCCCATGTAGATGTAATTTTACAACTACTATAATATTTTACTCAGAACCTTCACTTTGCACTTTGCATATCTTGCACAGTAACAATATCAATTAAATTATCAAACTTAAAAATTATCATGATGATTTTCAATATCACGTATTCTTCTTTTGACTGTGAGTCGGAACGAATTGCTATATCAAGCAACTGATTGTTTTACTTTGATTGTTATTTACTGACCTGGTCCTACGGCTAAAACATACGTCCTTTGATGTGTATGGTAATTTTAATATTTTAACCATTATTTAACATACTTTTGTTAGTAACTACTGTATTATTGTATTTAGAAGCTTGAAGTTTTTTTATTTGCCTTGACAGTAATATTTTAGGAAATTAGGTAAATTTTAAAGTTTTACACCATTAAAAACTGAAATGAAGGAATTGTAATGAATGCCAATATATTTATTAAACTACAAATATCATTCTTTTGCCTTCCTGTTTTGTGGTACAACCTACTTCCATCAAAACAGATATTTTTCCCCACTTCCATTCTTCCTGAAATACACTCCAGTCATAAGTTATCATAATAGTATCTCCAATTTTTTTTTACACATACAATTCTGATCGTAATACCTAGAATAATATATAGTTAAGTATTATTTCACAACTCTCAATTTTTTTTATTTTTATTTTTTATATTGAAATGAGGGGAACTAAGAAGGGGATTTAAACGAAGAGCCGTAGGTTATTCGCGAACACAATGAGTGGTATTGGAGTGGAGCCCTCAACTAGCCTCATTGCATGAGAGTTTTATAGTAATTTTTATAGTAATTACGGAATTGGGGTAACCAATTAGGGGGTGGACCCTACATCCAGCATAACCTAGAAATATTTACCTAGAATATTTACATATATTACGTAAATTATTATCATTTCGCAGTTAAAATCTTGTTAGCGAATTTTAATTACGAAGGGGTACTAAAACCGATTCATAGGAGTTTTTCAAAGCTTTTTTACTATTGATTGTGAATTTTGTGTATTAAACCGTTTTGTTACTGTCTTCAACGTATAGCTCTTCCGTGGAACTAACTTATTACATACTTGACTTTTAATTATTCTACAAATTTAGGGCAACCCCTAAGGGGGCATGGGGGCGGAGCCCCCATCGAGCCGTAGGCGAGTAATACTCTACAGTCTATATTAACAAAATAACAAAATAAGTACACTACTTAAAATTCGTCAAATATATGAGTTTACTTTATCTCATACACACACGTTTAGACTAACTAAACGGCAAAACCACAGAATAACTAATAAGTTAGGGGTGGAAACACTGCAAGTGAATTAGAGCGCGCTTAGTGCCAATCGCAAGAGCTCGACAGTGCCGACGCGACGCATTGTATGAACTCGTCAGTAATGCCAACGCGCAATAAATAATATTTCTTTTCCAAAACTAAAATTACCTGTTTTGGATGTAATATTACTCATTTATCTTTTTGCATTGTGCAATTAAAACCCTTATTATTATTTATATAAGTCTGGCGTATGAAAATAATATTTTAATTATTTTGTCATAGATTTTTTTTTTCAACATATTTTTTTATTCTCCAACATTTCGGGGGGGGGGATATATCCCCTTTATCCCCCCCCCTGGGTTTGCCCCTGCGTGAAAAAGTATATTTTTCTAGTATAATAAAATATAGAAATTGAAAATAGAGTAGCTTCCTTACATTTAGATTCCCCCTTAGACCACCAATGTCCTTTCAAGCATTTGGAGCTATCAACATAAGATTCACTAAGAGAGCATAAAAACCTAAGAATAATAATCGCCAAATCATCCACATTGAGCAAATGAACACCTCGTTCAAACTGTTTGTTTAAAGTCAGAGTTAATGTTTCTAAAATGGTACACTATAAAGATTATAATCAATTGTTGGATTTAGACTTATATTGTAAAAATTAACACATTTTTATGGTATCACCATGTATCATGATATCCCATTGAAATCATGATAAATCAAATAAAATTATATTTTTACACTTATCCAGACAATTTTTTGCAGCTGCTCTGACCTATGTAGTTATCTTACCACATTACCAACAAGGACAAGTCACTCATATCAACATAGCTTCCCTTACTTACTGAACAAACAAGTTGTAAAGACTTAAGAGACACTTTTTAAGAGACTTTATTAGAAACTTGTAAATTTTTGCAGTAAATTCTTGATTATTGAACTGTGACATTATTATAACAAACATATGCCTGCAATCATATTTGATTTATTTACTGTTATTGTTATTCTTTGACAGGCAAAATGATGTTATAAGGCTTATCATTCCACCTCTATTGCATCACGGCCTGCATGTAATAAAGTCAGCTGATCCCATACATTGTTAGAAAACTATTAACCCTTTCCACTCTCATTTTCTGGACTGGCCCATTCCTATCCACTTGTATTTAATTGGAGGCAGAAAAAAACAGCTGTTCACTTAATGATATATTTTTTGTGTATTTTAATTTTGTATAGTAGACTTTTGTGTTTTATTTCACATTAGTTGATTATAAGGTATTAAAAAAATATACTTTAGAGATAATTTTTTATATTTATTTTATAAATATATGTAATTATAGTTAACATTTTATTTTTTAATCATAAAATTCTAGATTTAACCACTATATGACAGGTAATATTGCAAATAAAAATGCGACTTTTGCATATATTTTAAAAGACCATCTAATGAGAAATAAAAATCAGATATATTACTTATTATACAGGGTGATTCAGACCACCCGTCCACTATTTATAGCAGGAGAACGGTTTGAGATAAAATCATGAAATAAAGTTTTTCCCACTAAATCGCATATAGGCTTTCCAATAAAAATATTTTCATCAATGCCAGTATACAGGGTGTTCCGAAACTGGAGGTCACGGGTTCGAATCTCAAAATTTTCTTAAATAAACATGCAGATTTTTTTTCATAATTTTAAACGTATTAGTCAAAGGAGCATTTTCGTGAAAACAGAATGAATTTATCTTTTTCCGTTTCAAAATGGCGGTCATTTTTGTAAGAAAAATCAACATTTACGGAATACCCTGTAATTATTTTATTATTTGTCATAAATGACTCCTGATTCAATATCCTTATTTGAAATGAGCTAAGCTTTAAAATGATATGTCACAAGACCATATTTATTAAAAAACTAAAAATTCCAAAAATTTTATAATATTAAAAATTTTAACTTAGACAAAACTCAAAAATTCTAAACGTAAACATATGTCATATTGTATATCATCTTAAAGCTCTCATTGAACTGAGCAACTTTGTAATTTACACTATTGCCGTATCTCTTGTGGTTTTGTAGTAATAACAAAAAAATGTCATTTTCCCATATGATTTGCATGTTAATTGTTCAGGGCTTTATAGTATGGAAGTCCTCCTTTGATTGTTGCCATAACATTGAATTAACATGCAGGTTATATGGAAAAAATGCATTTTCACGTTATTACTACAAAACCTCAAGAGATACGGTAATAGTGTAAATTACAAAGTTGCTCAGTTCAATGAGAGCTTTAAGATGATATACAATATGACATATGTTTACATTTAGAATTTTTGAGTTTTGTTTAAGTTAAAATTTTCAAAATGATAAAATTTTTGAATTTTTAGTTTTTTAATAAATGTGGTCTTGTGACATATCATCTTAAAGCTTAGCTCATTTCAAATAAGGATATTGAATCAGGAGTCATTTATGACAAATAATAAAAGAATTACAGGGTATTCCGTAAATGTTGATTTTTCTTACAAAAATGACCGCCATTTTGAAACGGAAAAAGATAAATTCATTCTGTTTTCACGAAAATGCTCCTTTGACTAATACGTTTAAAATTATGTAAAAAAATCTGCATGTTTATTTAAGAAAATTTTGAGATTCAAACCCGTGACCTCCATTTTTGGAACACCCTGTATACTGGCATTGATGAAAATATTTTTATTGGAAAGCCCATATGCGATTTAGTAGGAAAAAACTTTATTTCATGATTTTATCTCAAACTGTTCTCCTGCTATAAATAGTGGCCGGGTGGTCTGAATCACCCTGTATATACATCTTATACAGGGTGTTCGGAAAAAACGTTTCAGGAATTCAGGAGGTTATTGCCCACATAAAAATAAGCAAAAAAGTCCCTGTAAACATATGTCCTAAAATGCTTCGTTAACCCGCTAGCCGCCATTTTGTTTTTAACACTAAATAATTTTTATTTCCGTAATGGATCATTGTATCAAGTTAATATTTGGCATGAACCTTCATCATAGCAATGCCCATTTTCAAGAAAAGAATTATTTTTTTCCAATGTGTATTTTCAAAATGGCGGCCATTTAAAAATTTTAAACTAAAATATCTCAAAACAGGTAAATTTTATGAAAATTTTATTAGACACAAAAAAGTTGACGAATTTAATTATCTAAGCAATGATACCAAGTTTGTAAGGATCTGACAACAAATAACGGAGTTATTGGGATTTTTCTGCATAAAAACATTGATTTTGCATTGTAATTAATGCAAATTAAGGTAATTTTAATTGAAAAATCTCAATAACTCCGTTATTTGTTGTCAGATCCTTACAAACTTGGTATCATTGGTTAGATAATTAAATGTTTCAACTTTTTTGTGTCTAGTAAAATTTTTATAAAATTTACCCGTTTTGAGATATTTTGGTTTAAAATTTTAAAATGGCCGCCATTTTGAAAATACGCATTGGAAAAAAATAATTTTTTTCTTGAAAATGGGCATTGCTATGATGAAGGTTCATGCCAAATATTAACTCGATACAATGATCCATTACGGAAATAAAAATTATTTAGTGTAAAATACAAAATGGCGGCTAGCGGGTTAACGAAGCATTTTAGGACATATGTTTACAGGGACTTTTTTGCTTATTTTTATGTGGGCAATAACCTCCTGAATTCCTGAAACGTTTTTTCCGAACACCCTGTATATGTATTACATGTATAAAAAATCGCTAGAATGTGTAAAATTGACATTTTTCAAAGTAGAAAAAATATATATAGGCACATATAAATACATGTACCTAAATTATGTACATGTACATATACATCCATATGTACATATGCATATAGACCTACATATACATATATAATATATATATGTATACAAAATTTAATAAATACAAAAGTGTTTGTGGGGTCAGGCCCGACATGCGACAACGTCGCTAAATTCGGAGGGCAGGGCTGCCCTGACATATGAGTGGAAAGGGTTGGTAAAAATGTTAAATATTAATAAAAATATTAGGGCCTATAATTTTTATTGGAACATTCAGGACCCATTTATATGAAGATACTGACGAACAAACTAACCTGCCTCGGTTCTTGTCTTGAAGTTTTCAAGGCTTATAAACAACATAGGATAGGCGAGACTTGAATATGATTTAACAAATTTGCAAGAATAAAACTCAAAATGTATTTGCCTACTAAATATAAGTTCTGACACAAATATTTTATCTGATAATTTATTAGATTAATAAATATCGCAAATGAAACAAAACTTTAGTATCATATAAAAAATTTGATGAATCTACAAACCAGGTTTTTGCTGTAAGGAAACTGTTTATTAAATAAATCAAAGTTTATCTTTAACAAGTCGAGTTCATGTTTATGCTAGTGTGACCACTCACATACAGAACCCTAATGACGTTCTAAGGTCGCAAACGTTCAAAAGTTGCTATTTTCTACAGATAGATTCTCTTTCGAACCAGGATTTCTATAAGAAACTTGAACTTTGTTTTCCAAATCTTTATAGGATTTTGTATTATCTGAACTTGAGGGTTTTGTTTAAACAGTGTGACGGTTTTTATAACTACGAGTCAGCAATGTCAAGGTTGATTTCACGATTGGGTGAAGGTTCAATACAGTGTAATATTTTATGTAACAACAGTGACAACTAAAAATGTATGTAGAAAACTAAAGACTTTTGGCAGTTGTTTTTAACTCTCAAAAAGATGTGCAATATTCTGTCAAAAGGTGACTTCAATAAAAGTATTCAAGAGATGAAGTCACAAGTTTTGGAATTATAAAAATGATATTTTTATTTAATTATGTAAATTTTCAGAAGAGATGCTTTAGGTTCTGAATTAATAACAGTGGTCCATCGCATATACTGTCCAACCGTTATATTTATATTCTGTATTAGCTATTTGATTCTACCAATTCAATTTTTCCTAGAGTGACTTTATAAGAAAGAAAGAAAAAAAAAAAATACAAAACAACAATCAATAAAAACAAGTCTCTAATTTTAGAGGAGAGTTTTATAAATAAAAAAGCAAAACTTGTTAAACTGACATAAAAAAACATGAATTATAACCGAATGCTATTAATATAAGTCAGATTATGCTGTATTATAAGAAATTTAAAATCAAATGTACTAACTAAAGTATACAGGATGTCCAGGTTCAAACTTTTGAAAATACACCTCCAAGAAAATATTTTTTTCTAAAAATGAGCACTGGCGTGATAAAGGTACATGCCAAACATAAACTCGATGCAACCACCTGTTACAGTAATAAAAATTATTAAGTTTCAAAAATAAAATCACGGCTAGCAGCTTAACGAAGCATTTTATGACATATGTTGATACAAACTTTTTTGTTTATTTTGGCTCGCTGAAAAACCTGGAAAAGTTTGTAAAGGTTCCACACAACCTCCTTGTAAAGTAGGCTCCTTGTTTGTAAAGGTTCCTTTTTCCCTTGCAGGTGTTGGACACCCTGTATGAAAAATATTTTTTATCGACTCTACTGTGAAGAATCAAGTACTTAATCCTCATAAAAATACCATTGTACAATTTTGATATTGGGTGTGACCTTTTCTGTTGGAAGGAAGTGGGTTACATTTAACAAACTCAGGATGAACCCTACCTCATTTTTTCTTATCTTAATTATCAACCAAAATAAGAAATGCATTCATATAATGAATTACCGGTATCTAAATCATGATTTCAAACTCTGAGTGAGATCTAGTCTTGAAGAGCATTGTTAATAATAAAACAAATAATAACAAAACACATGATCACAATCCCCAATAATATTGTTATTGGAAATTTTCCAAACCGAAATTTGTCATATTTTTATTTTAAGTACTGTAAGTGTTGGGATGTAAGGAATCTTCTCCTGATATCAAAGTGATACTGTATCTAACTAAAGTCAACATGCTAAAAATAAAAACATTAAAAGATACATATTCATTATATGCCAACGCCAACATACTCAATACATATTCAATATATGCCATATATATGTTGGTGGTATTAAAGTTAACCAGGGACTCGTATGTATGGATTTTTACTATCTTACTCTTTGAAATTAATTCAATTACCATTACCATCAACATTACTGTTATAATGAAAAATATTTATTATTTTAATTTTATTTACATTATTTAAATTGGGTTCTGCTTTATTTAATTTTGCAAGAAGCAAGTATTATTTCTATATGCAGCAAACATGAGGCATGAGACAATAATATAGAGTATGCTGGACTTGACCCTTGTCCTCAATGATAAGAGCGCCCAACCCAAGAAGCCAGAGGAGCGGCAGTATAGTTCTGGAGTCAGGAACGTGTGTATCGTGTAGTGATCTCTAGCCTCAGAGTAGTACTTATAGGTCGGGACTTGATACAATTCAGTATTGTTTTGCTATGTTATAACAATTACCATTAACATTAACATTAAAATGTATGGTACAGATTTCAAACTTTTATGCAGTCTACAAAGATGATAACACACCTGTGAACCTTTGGAAAACACCTAGGCTATGGCGAAGTAATACACAATTTTAAAACAAGAAGTATTAGTTTTTTGTGCCAATCACTCAATACCGTTATTGTTTGCACACGACTTGCAACACAGACTGTCAAATGGCTAAATCTGCTTACCTTGTTGCAGTCGCGGCAGACTATGCTGCTGGTACTGATCATGCCGAACAGAGCACACTGGGCCCCGCACAAGATACACTGGTTCGTCCCGCTGCCGATCGCATTACGCTTCATGTTGTCCAACCTATCCACCAGCCGCCTGAAAAACATTACACAGCCATTACACAAATGTCATTGTTACATTTTCATCTTATTCCATAAATGTGAAGGAAGTTAGGTCAAACACAGTTTTCTTTATGAGTGGACTTGAAATTGAAGGCACAGTTATTCTAATTTAGAAACAGAATTATCTTTATTTACAATCATCAAGATAACAAATAGTGTCATGTTGTTGTTATTGGTGGACAAGGAGACCACGGCCGACCCGTTGAGATGCCTCTAATGGGCATTTTGCGCCGGAAGGATGGGATATTGAAGGAAGAGAAAGGGTGAGACACGGGACTGTCCACTCATGTTCCAGTTAGGGGTTTCTATGCCCGTTGCATTCCTCACCAACTGCTGTTTTGAACATAATGTCCCACCTAGCGTTTCCATTCCCATAGCATTTCTTCTCCTCTCCCCCTGTTGTCTACATGTTCCAGCTAGGGGTTTACATACAGTTCGCAAATTGTGTCATATTACAGCGAGGTATTAGAATTTGTGGTCAGTTCTGGATGAGAGTTTCATTGATAAATTCTTTGGATGAGTAGAATGGACGTTCCAGGAGCCATGCTTTCAGAAACGACAACAGAGGTCCCTCTCTTATTGTGCATTTCTTGATGTAGTGAGTTGTGGAGTTTTCTGCCGATGTAAGATGGTTTAGTTTCTAACAGCTTTAGGTGCGTGGAGTGCTGGCAGGATGGATAGCTCCCTATTTCCGGTGTTGTGTTGGTGAGTATCCCTGTTCCTTTGCAGTTCTTGCCCATCCACATATATCACCCTAATACCGATCCTTGAGGCACGCCTCTTTGAACTGGGAGAGGTTTTGATCTTTTTCTTTTCTGTGATTCATCTGTGTATGCTTCAGTTCAATCGCTCCATGAGTACGTCTCACAATAGCTTTTAAACAACTTTTTGTGATGTTACTCACTCCCAGGTGTCCTAATTTATTCATGATAAATTATGTGTTATTACATTAGAAGATTATGTGTTAAGTTATGAAACACAAAACAAGAAACCTTAGTAGACCATATGTTCTAGATTTCGCTAGTATTTAATGATGTCTTTCAAGTGTTGAAGTTAAAAGATGAAAGAAGTTGATTATTTCTGCATCACTTGGAGAAATAAATTTAACAACATTAAGTTAACTCTAGCATCTCATATTAACACAACATTTTGTACAGGTAATATAAGTGTTGTTACTTTTAATGTTTTGTTTTGGGAATATCATATTTAATGAAGAAATCCATCAGACAACTTACAATGACACAGGACCGAGAATTGTATTTTATAATCTTATATAGTAGGCATTTAAAGCAATCTAATATAATTAAATCAATATACAATTCTCATCACTAATGAGTATTTCAGTTAGATATTCTCTTAAAGGCTTTCGTAGAGCTTAATATAATTTGCAGAAAGCTATATTTCTGTAACGCCTCTAGTGAGTTTTCAATGAGGAAAATGCCTCTTTAATAATGACAACATGGTGTGTTATTACACACGTTTTTGTTACTGTCTGTTTTTAACCTATGATGGTTTTATATCAATACACATTATACAAATTATATTTAAAAAGTTGCTGACATATAAAATATAGCACAGTGCTTAAGCAATATTTGTATTGTTATTAATTTATTGAAATTGATGTTACACACTTCAGAGTATATGTCTTTAAGCCCTTAGTAAAATATAAAAACAGTAATTTCTTTTTAATAGAGTATTGATTAAATTTAAATATTTTTACCTGGACATATGTATTTCCTTAAATATTTAGTACATCATTTAAAAGGATTTAAGTTCACAGTAAACTGCAAAGTTATCCCATCCATCTCTCTGACCTAGGACACATCAATATGATAAATGTAATAATATTAGTTTAATAGGTACTCATTAAAAATAATTTAGACTGTGGAGTAATCATAAAGATTACATAATTTTTTCTGCTATGATTTGCCTAATCCACAATAAACCCATCATTGAATTCCCTAATCATTAACTTCTTATATAAAAACAGTTAATAAATGAATTTACTATTATTTGCATATACAAAAAAATCATTCTTAAAAAATTATAAAATAATGTTGACAAGTATTAGGGAGCTCGGGGGAATGGCACCACCTTGAGGAGAAAACGTTGTACTAAACACAAAAATTATAATATTAAGTTACAACCATGTTACTATTGCGTTCTTTAGAATCATGTTTAAAAACTGTTTTTTAAGGATTATTTAAGCCTATTTCACATTCAAATAGTCAAAAATACATTTTTGTAGATTTATGCACAGTGGCGGGATTATTGTAATACCATTACTTCCCTGAGGTGTAATCAGTGATGAGTGATGATCTATATTATTAATTCGTTCGAATATTGTCCTACAGGTATTAAATAAAAATAAAAATAAATAAATAACAAAAAAGGAAAACCCTTTTCTTAATCAATTGTTTGTAACCAAATCGTTTGACTTACCTAACAATATACACCAGAAGTTATGTTGAAAATTGGACATAAAAATTAAAAATATAGGGTTAATGTACAAAGTCTAATAATAACAGTAAAAAACACAAAAAAATATAATGTGTGAAAGACATTTTGGCTAATGTTTTATTTCTTTTTTCAAAAGATAATGTTTAGACAGAAAAATCACAAGTCAACTTAAGTATCATCTTAAATTTTATGGCATTAAACCATTGATATAATTTTAGTTACATAAATTAAATCAGACTAATACAATGAATTTGAAGATATTTTTTCCATTTAAGCTGGGTTCCCAACCCTCTGAATTTTACAGCAGGGAATATCGGAATTAATTGGTGTTGTCAAATTGCACTGTGCAGCAGATGAGTCAACCACAATTTGATTACTTGGTAAGGAGAGGCCAGCTGATTCTGCTCTCTACTACTAAAAAACTCTGCAACTACGAAATTCCACTTCAGCATTACTCTAATGTCAACATTTTTAACTGCCATGTTGACTTAAAAACTAAAATTAACAAAAAAAGAGAAAAAAATTAAATAAATAAATAAATAAAAAATAATAATTTAATTGAAAGGTAGGGTCTATCCACATCCCTCTGTAATTAAATCTATACTCTATCTATATACCAGTAAATATTTATTTTTTGTGTTAGTGGAAAATGTATTGCTAACCCAACTCTTTCTTGCTCCATGCTTTCCAGCTCTTCTGCTCTCCTGATGACCTCCAATATGATCTGCTGCTCCGTCTCATCTAGAGCAACGGACTGTTGACGGTAGGTCTGGTTGTGTTGCGTCTTCACCGACCATCCGGCTCCAACCCTGAAAACATAGAAAACAGTTGTATACATGTGCAAAAACAAGTTTTGTGTTTGACAATAACTTTTTCATTTTTGATGTTGGTTGTTCAAAAACCATTATGAAGTAGTCTAACATAGAGTACGCAAACACATGGAGAATAGCTTTCATAAAATAAACTCCATCACAAAATAGTCTATATCATTGATTCGCTCGAATATTGACCTTTTTTACATGGATGGAGAGCTATATCTAGAGTATTATTTAGATTACCTTTAGCTATCTCGGCTTAAAAGGAATATTTGTGCAAACTCGGACCTTCAATGATCTTAGCAAATCCCAACAGTAGAATTTCTTTTTTCCTATGGCCTTATTACGTTTACTGTCTTTCCACCCTAACAAAAAAACACACGATTTGGCCATTCATTTATGTTATAACTATTGAGAAGTCTCTAGATTTAAGTTCTTACGTTTTTTTTAAGTTAATATGAGTAACTTTTTGCAGATTTAATGAGTAAGTCAAATCATAATGGGTAAATGACAAAAATATAACTTATCATTAAATCCACAAAAGGAAACTGATGCTTCATCTTAAATGAGATATTGTACAAAAGAAATTTCCATAATCCAGAACCAAAAGTTTATGGTGCAACAGTTAAAAAATAAAGTACATGTAAATAAGCAAAATTCTTCAAAGAAGTTCATTGCTCATGAATCAGCGTTTTAGGGAAGGTATAAAGAAAGTGAAAGCTACATAACACGAGAAAATGTTCAGATCATTAACAAGTGGTAAAAACAGTAAAACAAACCCCTTAACCATTATTATTTTTGATGAGGTGACTCCATAACCCAATTGAAACATAGACCCGACATAATCATGAATGCTCTTTGAAAGTTGGCAGTGGTGGATGGTGGTTAAATTTTCAGTAGGGAAGGCGACAATGTTTAAGACTCGCTAACAAACAGCCAAGTCGAGCAATAAAATATACACATAGGCTTTGGTTAGCACGAGATAAATTTTCATTTTATGATAAGGCAGGATAATGTTATTGCTGTTTAACTCAGAATTTGTGGTTATGTTCAACTATCGTTTCACAGAATAAACTAAGCATTAACAAAAAAGATCTCACACACAATACTTTTAAACTCAAAACAAAATGTATTACGGTATATGCACAGCGAAAAGTTGTGTTTAATAAACAATTCACTATTTTAATAACCAGTCTAAGATGACCTCTTTTGGCTACAATTTGAAAAAAAATTGTGAGTCGGAAAGGGGAGGGAACTAAAAACTGTGAAATATTTTTAAAAAATTCGCTGGTCAAGGTGGAAAATACCATTTTTTCAAGGGATTGTACAATGAAAATGTTGTTTATTGCTGCAAGTTGGACCGCTTCTCGTATCACCCTTCTGTTCTGGCTAGTTGGATCAGAATCATACGTCTCTCATCATTATTATTGTTTTTGTTTATCGTAATGTTTTTTCAGCAATTTATGGTTGTATTTGCATTCTGGAATTTATTACATCACACTTGTGTATTCTTTTCAGTCACAGTCAACCATCATGAAGATGGTTATTAGTGATGTTTCGGTACAAAAATTTCAAAGTTGGTACTGGTACCGGTTCTTTTAAAGGATTGGTTCTCGGTACCCGTACCAAGTATTCATTTGTTAATAAGGTTATTTTACTAGGAAATATGAAAAAAAAATATTTGTACATTGAGGTGATATTTCAAAAGGATAAAGTATTTAATGATTATATTAACCAACACTTTAAGCAATAGAATTATGATGTAATCATTTTTTCAAATGCTCTATGTTTTAATAAACTTAGTTGATTTTCACTACGCAAATAAAAAAAACAAACAATAAATTCTTTAATAATAATAAGTTTTCAAGTAACATTAATATGAATGAAATTTCAACTTTCATTTGTGCTAATATAATTATTTTATGACTATTATTTCTGTGCTTTCCCCCCATCCTTCCTCATACTTTTAACAGAACAGAATTGAAAGAAGGAAATTTAAAATGAGTAATTCAAAGAAATATTTTTCCTAATTTTCATATTGGTTACACATTATAATGAATAAAAAACAATAATGAAAAAAAATCATACATAAACAGTAAAATAATATTATTTAACGTAAAATATTAAGTATATTACATCAAAGATGCACTAAAAAATAAAGCTTTTATTTTATAGTTTTAATATTGAAACAAAATTATGAACTTTTTTCAACCAAAAGTCGTTCAACTTTGAATATATTTCTATCAACTTGCAAAAAATTAGAAGAAAAATTATCCGTAATTTGTTTTTATAGGACGATTAGTACAGGATATAGGAAATAAAGTAACTGCGTGCTCTTATCTTATCAGGCAATTGTTGTGGCGACAGTCGCGTCTTCGCCCCGGCCGGCCCACCTTCTCCCCGCGCCGGACGATCGCACGCTGAACAATAGCTTACTGATAAGATAAGAAATCGGACTTTTTATCTTGTTTTTATCAATCTACCTGGCCGCCTCAAATTAAGATTGAATTTTTATTTTTCAAGAAAACTGTAGTCATTTTTTTCTAGTGCTAGCGGTCGCGATCGGGCAGCACGCATCTTTTTTGTTTATTTTGTTGTACACCAACAGACCGTGGTACCGAAGTGCCGGTACCGAGATTTTGACATCAGTTCTCGGTACCGGTAGGCCTACTTTTGCAAAGAACCGGTGGTACCGAGAACCGACTTTAGGTACCGACACAACCCTAATAATTATGAATTGATCATATGATATGTTAAATTAATAAATGGTAAGTTATTATGCACCAGGAAAAATATGCATTCCCAAACATGGGTCTTCGCAGTCTTCGCTTACATATGCTACACATTAAAAGATCAAACACGTATTATATTCATATGATCCGAAAACGGCTTTTCTCGATATAACTGTTGAGGGGCTTTATAGACATTGATAAAAAATTTTGTGTTGACTATGCCGTCAGGGGGTAATGTAGGTCAGTATAAATATGGAATTAATCCGATCATGAACCAAAGAAACACAATTCACGACTGGTTAAACCAGTTGTATTGTTGTACAGTACACGATAACACTGAACACTGAATATGGGGATAGAATTATTGCACACAACGGTCAGAAAACTGTCAAACTTTGGGGCATCATTGCGCACAGTGGTCACTCGGGGGGGGGGGGGGGGCCCGCTTTGGGGTGGCATCATTGCGCACAGTTCAAAAACGAAACTTGTAGTACCGTTCCTATGTTAAGTAGAATTCAACATATATTTCCATATCTGCATATTAATCTTCAAAATTGTCCCATTTCACTATTGTAATAGTTCTAATTTGTTGATATAATATTTCGGCAAAATTATAATTATCTTACAATATAAACTTTATTGTACACTTACTGTATGTTACGTGTTTCACACGTAATCGTTTGGGAAATAATAGCTTATTACAAGTAGGCCCTATTATCATAACTTTTATGCATAAATGTTATAATTATACGTGTATAAGGTATTATTGCTTCTTAACCATTTATGTTTACAAGTGATTAGATATTGTTTATAAAATAACGATGAAAATAGTCTTTATAGTCGGTTAAAACTTTCTTATTACTATGAAGGTTATTTTAACAAATTACACGGCAAAGCAAAGTTTAGTCTATATTTACAAACATACACACTTAAACAGCAACTTATTAAGTTATGGCAACTTATTTTAAACAGCAATTACAAGAATTTTATCTCTTTAAGTGAAATGAAGTCTTCTGCATGAAATTCAGGCGGCTAATCTTTCCTTCCTTCAGCTCTGTTTTGATGTTTTCCAAAAACCCAATTCTTTTTTGTATTTTGTAATAGTTTGCTTTCTAGGAGTCAACGTGTTAAATGTCACATAGGTCGAAATTTGAACGTTTTTACAATATCATAATAAACAAACAGTTAATGTCTAGAAAAATAATCCAGACAAGTAGGCTACTTCACTTACAAACGTTTTCACGAAGGGTTAAATAATTTCTCTTAAATAAAGTAACACAATTATTTTACAAAGACAGACAAGATTATGGTTACAGAATATTATATATCTACTTATTTTAACATTCTTGATCGAAATGGGCTTTGGTTTCGGGGCGAGCGGCCCAGCAGCCGGCCGGCGCACCGCGGATGGGTCGGGTAAAACTGACCATTTGCGCAATGATGCTCGACCCTCGGGGGGCAATAAAACTGACCCTCGTAAAAAACTTGACTGCTGTGCGCAATGAAGGTACGCCCTGAATATATGTTTTGGAAGGTATTTCAGAATGCTTACATGTAATGATCTGATTTAGAGTCCTAACAGAAACTGAGAGGGAAATTAGTATCTACATTATTTGCCAAATAATAAAAAAATGAGTATTCCAAAACTATTATAGATGGGAACAATATTTTGTTATTGTTTTAACGACACTTATTCAGTTTTTGGATTTATTGTTACAGTTCTAACGTGTAATAAGATTTATAAAAGAGTATAATATATTGTATAGTGTTCGGAAAAAACGTTTCAGGAATTCAGGAGGTTATTGCTCACATAAAAATGAGCAAAAAATCCTCTAAACATATGTCCTAAAATGCTTTGTTAACTCGCTAGCCGCCATTTTGTTTTTTACACCACATTTTTATTTCCGTAACAAATCATTGTTTTAAGTTCATAGTTGGCATGAACCTTTATCGCACTTATTTAAATTTTCAGGGAAATAAAATGATTTTTTCCTATGTGTATTTTTGAAATGGCGGCCATTTCAAATTTTCATACTCAAATAACTCAAAACCGGTAAATTATATCAAAATTTTATAATAGACAAAAATTTTAAAATTAAATTATCTAACCAATGATACCAAGTTTATAAGGATTTAATGACAAAAAATGGAGTTGCGATTTTTCTACTAAAACAACCTTATAAATTCCATGAGTTCTAATGCAAAATCAATGTTTTTCTCCATAAAAATCACAATAACGCCATTATTTGTTGTTAAATCCTTATGAAACTGGTATTATTGGTTCGATAGTTAAATTTTTCAACTTTTTTGTGTCTTGTGAAATGTTAGTCTAATTTACTGCTTTTGAGTTATTTGAATATGAAAATGTAAAATGGTCGCCAGTTTGAAAATACACTTTGGAAAAAAATTATTCTATTCCTGAAAATGGAACTTGGTGTGATAGAGGTTTATACCAAATATGAACTTAATACAATGATTCGTTACCGAAATAAAAATTATTTGTGTAAAAAACAATATGGCGGCTAGCGGGTTAACGAAGGGTTATAAGACATAGACTATGTTTATGTTTGTACAGGAGCTTTTTTGCTAATTTTGATGTGGGCAATAACCTCCTGAATTCCTGTAACGTTTTTTCGAACACCGTGTATACTCTATTCTGTCTATGCATACTCTATACCCAACTCAAATTCTGTTATAAAATATTTTTTACTTTAGTTTGTCCTGAACTGGTAACTCACTTTGCCAGCAGTGCGAGGCCCCGGTCGTTGGGGCAGACCCATTTGGATTCCTTTCGCGCACTGTCCAAGTCGACCATCCTGCCAAAAACAGAGTTTAAAACTCCATTTTGCTACCTGAAAAGTTGATATTTTATTAATCAGAAAAAATATAAAACTACATAACTATACTATTGCATAAGTTTATAAGAATAATAGTATAAATGTAATAAAAACAGCAATAAAAACGCCAAATGAAAGACTATACACAACTTATTTGCTATAGGTATATTAATTCATGTATTTCAAAAACTTTGATACAGGCACTAGAAGCTCTTTTCATGTTTGTTAAAATTAGTTGATCAGTTGCCAAGTTGGTCAAATGTAAAGTCGAGCAGTTAGTACTCCCAAAAGTTTGGCTTAGAAAGATTTTGTTTTTTTAGGTTATTTCAAAACATATAAAACACTTTTGACTGACCTAAACCCGCCTAACAATTTGAGTAAATTTCCTTTTATCTACGGAGTGAATGACATGTTTTTGATAAATACATATATAACATTGTTTAGTACCGATGTCTGTTGGTCTTGTCTTTCAAATAAACTTATTGTGCCAGGTCAACAAAATTTTATTTTAGTGTATTTAAAATATATTATCTCTGACAATTCTTAAAAAAACAATAATAAAGCATTTGGTGATAAAGTGAAATGGTAAAAATTTTTTATATGATTTTGTACAGCATCTTTCTAACCAATAATGAAACTAACTAATTTAATCCCTAAGCCACAGATATAATGTATTAAATTATTTATTTTAGGTTAAAAATGTAATAATAGGCCTAAATAAGTGTTAACAATAGATACTTATTTTTAAAGTTTCATAAACAAAACGTTTACATTCTTTATTAAGTTACAAAATAATAACAATTGAATAACATTTTCACGTTTTGTAGAAACAATGTCTTGGTATTTTTCGAAAAAAAAAACTCACGAATAAACGAACCGGAAATTCTTATTATAAAATATAATAACCAACGTAATAGTGTTTTAGCAGAAAACTCATCATTTATTCATACAAACAGTTTATATTCCAGCAGCGAACTTGGAAATACAGTATAACCAAAGGTAAATTAGAGCTTGAAACCAGAGCATTCGCGCTCTATTCACCTATTTCATAGGTATTGAGTGAAAAATAAATGCTGCCAATTTGTAACCAAACAAAATTTAGTGCTGAATAATTACGTTAACAATAATTTAACAATAAATTAACTTTATGGAATGCATTTTGATCTTAAAAGTGAACAAGAAAATATAAGGTTTACGCTTTAATTCAATGAAGGGCACAACAAAGGAGCGTAAAAGTGGATCAGTCCAACAGTTAATAAAAATTCCAAAAGTGCTTTATAATGTTCCTTTTGACAAGCTATATGCCCTCCCTAACCTACTCTGATGGAACAGTGACGATCAAATGACCTTTTTTGTTCCGCTCCTAAATGGGTGAAAAACTATAACCTGCATATTAAATAATGACCAGGGAGTTTATAATGCTCATTACTGAATTGAAGATTCATTTAAAATTTGACATTACAGCTTAAAATTTAATTAATTAGTACGTTCATAATAATAATTCACTAGTTGCAATTTGAAAAGGAAATACAATGTAGAGAACATCGGATCATTGCGCGTGTCATATAAATGTACACTTCCCAACCAGACTAGATGGAATTGGAATGAAAATATGTGGCAGTATTGCCATGAAATATTATTGCTTCTTTAAGAGGAATGTTTCAAATTGTAGAATGGAGCCTCCTTCCCCTCCTATTCCCCAGTGCGGCCCATAAATGCAAATAATAAACAATTTTGTATCTGAATTACATACATTTCTTATTTTTATATGGTATTAAAGAACAGTGTAATTTAAGTAGTCAAAACATTTAAAATTCAATTAATTCACATAATACACATTAGTAAAGTGGGATAAAATGTTTTTAAAGGTAGTCTCAAATATATATTTATTCAGTAGTGCAAATGCGATTGTACGAGTACAATAATATTAATATGTATTAAATTTATTCATTATTCCTCTAAACAGAAGTTACAACTAATTCAGACTACATCAGTCTAAAAAGTTAGAATATTTACTCACGGTTTCCAAAAACATTTTCATTAAAACGTTGAAGTCAAAATATTTCAAATCACATTTAAAAGCTAAATTAAAACTGAATAACCAGTTCAACAATATTTGCAATTTAATTAACTAACACTGCAAACATTTCCAGCCTAATACCACAGATTTCCTGGACAACAACACTGTTTCCATGCAAGTGTCGTGTGTGTGACTATCTAATAGCGTTTTGCACAAGAATCATATTTCATAAAATTCTTGGGATTGTATCATAAAAGAAAACTGCGATCTTGTGCATGTGGCAACAAAGGACCTCATAATGTGAGACGATCTTGTCACGCCGGTGACAACGTTGTCACATTGTGTGGCAACAAAAGGTATCACAATCTTTCCCGCCCTTATGACGTAGATGCCGAGAATTCGCCGTTACGCAGAACACGTGGGTAGGTGGCTCGTATTAAAGACTGTCAGTCACACAGGAGACTTACCTCTGAGAGCTTAAGAGCTACTGGAAGAGATTTTCATTACTTCAAGTTATCAAAGGGAATTCCAGGATAAAACTCTATAGGGAAAAGGTGTAATGAAACGCATTTCATGTATACATCATATTATTTCATGTATATAAATTACATTCTAGCAGTATAATGTTTTTTTGTAAAAATTAGACCCAAATTCTAGCACTATTTTTGACTGGTTGTTAAAATGCTTAAGGTGCATTATTTTATGTAAAAATTTTCGTACACCCTTTGAGTGTAACAATATAATATTATGTGTGAGGGACATTTAAAAATTAAGTTTCATAAATTTAGTTCTCGAACAGATAATATTTTGTTACTATATAGCGATTTGAATAATATTTGCAAATAAACGGTATCAGATAATTGATACAAACTTTCTCCCAAATGAGAAAGGCGAAAATTGTATTTAATGCCACCTAACAACGTTGTCGACCGTTCATTGTGTACTGTATATATTTGTAGAGGGTCACCGCCCACCGCGCAGGGGCAGCATGAGTTCGAACTCTAGAGTTATGTGGTTAGACTCCACACGGGCGGCTTTGACTTTTTGCAACGTAGGATACTGCATTTACCGCTAAACTAAACATAGACTTAATTTTTCTCCGAAACCATTTTATGTAAATTAATAATTTAAATACTATTGTATTTAGTTTGAGCATAAATGAGTGGTGACTAGTAAAATTTATTTCAAGTTGACATTAAAAAAAGTAAAAAATTAACACAATAAGTTATATAACTGTTAAATGTTTCTTGCAGGTGGCGTCATTTTATTTGGATCTTTATCCTTTATAATTTTTGATTTCCCAATAATATTCTAAGCCTAACAAAGAAGATTATGGAAAATGTGGTAGGGGATATAAAATATATATCCTGGTTGTACCAAAAGTCCGTTCCCCAAGAAAAAAAAAATATATATTTGTGTAGAGAATAAGTAAATCGTGAATCTGTTTTCAGTAACAATAACCCATTTATGTAATCGATAACAATTTAATTTAACTGTAAAGGGTGTTGCATTTTGAAATATGTTATTGAATAAAAACTAATTAAATAGGTTCTCTGAGTCTGGAGAAGTATTTTATTATTGCTTGAAAGAATTGTTATTTTTTTCATAGAAATATTAATGCCAATGATTGTATTTTTTGTACAATTTTTTTTTATAAAATCTCAAGGGAAGTGTGCTCCATATAGTCTAAACAGAAATGCTTTATAATAGACTTGTCACTTAACTGATTCATACAGAACACCATAAAAAGAATCTTCAATAACACAAAGCCCGTTTTCTTTGTCATTCAATCAGAGAGTAAGTAATGCGATCGGTCGGTAACTAAGTTAATCAATCTGTGCTCTCCACCTCATTTTCTTTTCTCCATTTCCCTTATTTCACTGTCTGTTTTTATTACTGACAAAATTACATGTACAACAAAATTAAGCTGATTAATAAACTAAGTATTATTAATGATTTTTTGTCAATACATTTACAAAACAAGATTTTAGTTGATTTATGAGATAGGTTCTCTATAATTAAAAACAATTGGGATATTAATACAGGGTTATACATACATATACAGGGTGGTTGAAAAGTAACTTGCACCCCCTTAACTTTTATCTATTTTAGATGTTTGAAATCGGTTTGCGGCAACCTTCTTGGATTGAGGGGCTACAATAAATGATGGTTAGTTGTAAAAAAGACCCCTCATATCCAAGAAGGATGCCGCAAACCAATTTCAAATATCTAAAATAGATTAAAGTTAAGGGGGTGCAAGTTACTTTTCAACCACCTGTATAGACTACACTAACACTAATATAGGCATATAAATACGAATTTGAAATCAACGTAAGTCGGGAAATGTAGGTTCAAGTCTTCAATTTACAAATGCAGTAAAATAAACAAAAAATAAAAAATAAAAAAACAGCAAAAAAAGTTTGGTAAATCATTTTTACCAACCTTCACAAACATAGGCAAGAAGTTATCCAAAAATATTCCGACCGGTATGTGCGCAGCCCGTAGGGGGTTTATTGTATGGTAGGGTTTATTATACTGTATTATTACTTGTTCTTTGTTTACAAGGCTGTTCCATTTCTAATTCAAAGTGTAATTGCATTTCCCCAGCGCTAAAAAGACCCCAACAAATAAATAAATAGGAGTAAGACAATCATATCGCCGATGACCTCGAGCCAGCTGATCCCTTTTATGGCCTAGGTTATAAAATGTTTCTCTCTCAGCCTGAGCCTAGCTCAGATGAAAAGTATGTGATCAGAGTAATACAGGTATTGAAAACAACTGTTTTAGAGCAATGTGACACAAAACCTTTAAGAAACCGACTTATTATATACAGTATGTTTTTATGTGAGTAAAATTTTTATAAATACAGAGTGACCAAAAAAGTTAGTAATTTTACGATGATTACCTAACATTTAGAACCCCGAAAACTAACCTTTATGCTTTACGTGTCTTTTTCCTTTTTTAATACATATTTCATAATTTTTAGCGTGCTTGTAACCATTTATGAACATTTTTGAGAATCCTTTGAAACAAACGTTGCATTTGTTTTATAAGTAGACTACTGTATGATAAACAATCAACAAAATACACGTTACATGGTATTTTCTTTATGTATCATAATCCTCTTTAGATAATTGGTGTATTTATAATTATTAAAGAAACAGTGGAACATCACTTTCGAAATTCAAATAAAAACGTTTAACTTTTAACAATGCTTGGAAGTGGCGAATGGGATTGTAATTGTAGACTCGCAAAATTTGTTAATGTTTGCAGTTTGTTTAAATTTCTAGTAGAGACCACACGAAAAAACACTTAAATTTTGTTTCATAATGATAGGTCTCTATTTTGTGTGATTTGGAATCTTTTATCTATTTTAGTTGTATTGTAGCCACTCAAAGACGGGTTAGTTCTACAAATAAAAAAAGGAATGTTTTTCTTTAAAGTGTATACAGATAGAAAATAATTAAGTTTTCTTAAATGTTATTTGGAAAATACATCTTCATTAAAAGGAATTTTACATAATTTATACCTACTGATATCGGTGCACCATCACCATATAATAATTTTCGATACATAGCCTAAATATGGAACATAAATCGATTGCTCGTGGCCTTTAAGTTTAAAAATGCTAAATTCTCCTGTAAAAATATAAGGTTTTTAAATACGTTGTTGAACTAATATTATTTAACAATAAACATGGAATTGATTGCATCGTTCGTCATTATTTATTTTATTTTATTTCTGAACCAAACAAAACGGTCTTCACAAAATATTACATTGTTTAAATTTTAATTAGTTCGAAGCAATTATTTTCTAGTCGATGAACGTGTTTGGTAATCATATTCAAATGAAATTTAAAATTTATGGTGGGTGAAATCTCTATAAAAACAATTTTGTTTTATACTGTATAGTAGGTAATTATAACTTATAGTAGGTATAGTAGGTAATTATATAGGTAACTAGTATACAGTATACAAAATACACAGTGGTTCAATTTTCTTAATGATTCATTAGAATAATTAAAATACTCGTGGATGTCTCACTATCCAAACAAAATACTTTGTATGAATAGCACCCAATTTTGAAATATATTTGTAAAATATAGATAGAGTCAATTCGGATCGCTTTATTAAATATAATGAGACAACACTTAGTTATGAATTAATTTAAATTTGTGGCCAAGAAAAATAAAATGAATGGAAAGATACAAGTATAACGCTTCAATCTTTTGTGAAGGGATTATAGAAGCTGTACGGTACGGTATAGTGAAAACTGGAAATTAAATGGTGCATTGGAAGTCAGATTGAAGAATTAAACCAACAGTTTACACTGTAATCAATCCATTTAATAAACAATGTTTAAAAGAGAGAGCGAAAAAATGATCGATAATAACCACAGTGTTTGGCCACAATTTGTTTGGCCGTTGGGTAGTGAGATATATGCAAAACCCTAACGTGTTCAATATATTTGTATTAGTGTAATTTAACTTTAAATGTAAATAAAAGTAAGTAAAATAAAGTAGGTAAATAAAAATAAGCAAATAAAGTAAATAAAAGTGATTTGTTTATCAAAAATTCGATTTATATATTTTACCGCGCTATAAATAAGATGCTTTATGATTGTTTTGTTACTGACTTAAAAAAAGGTTTTAATATTTTATTTTAACTTTTCCAAACCAGGAGGATCGAAGAGTTTGAAGTACTAAAAATAAAATAGTTAATTTTGAATTAATTTGAGCTCCTGGTTGCAAATTGTATACCTATCAAATTAATGGAGTGTTAAATGGAAATGTAAGGTTGCTGGCTGGAAACGAAGAACACATAAAATGTCTGTATTATGTATATTTATTGCTTGAACAGATTATTCAGACCAACCTGCTCTATTATAAAATATAAGCAATTTTCAAAGTTTCAGTCGTTTCAAGAGTCTTTTGATATAAAAAAAACTCACTCTAAACAGGTTTCATGTTAAAACCGAAGCTTTGCGTTAAATCTATCTCTGAAGGCTTTTGTGAGTCATTTTGCCAATACTCTCTTTAGGAAAAAGTAGCATATTTTTCAAAAGAATGTGTACGTTATTCGTGACAGTTTTATACGTAGTCGAATTACTCTGCCGTTAAAACTTAATTTAAGTGATCAAAGTATAAATTAGATGGATAAAAAAAGGTTAAACACATTTTTTTAGAGCCCGGTTAAAATGTAAAATGTTCTGCAATTTAGATCACAATATGCCTCTTAGTAAATTTAATACTAGATAAATAACGTAAACCCTTCTTTGTATTTAATTTTTTTTAGTAATGCTGATTTTTATGCAATTATTTCTTTTTAAGATAAAAATATTTGTGGATATATACTCAATATATAGGTACTCATTAAAAGAGTAAATACATACTCATTTACACCAAAATAAAAAAAAAACATAAAATAAAAAAAACGATAAATGTACCGGCATTCGCCTTTGATTGACACGATTAAACTGTACCTCAATTTTAAACAAAATTGTTTTATCTGTTTAATGGGTACAACTTTTAAACGCCATATTTGATTTCGATCAAGATATATAACAACAAATAAATTTTATCAAATGACATTTCAGTTGAAAAATATTACAGTAAATAACTTTACAATTTACATCAGTTTACAGCAGTGGAGTTGTAATGGGACAGCGGTAAAAGGCCTAAGCTGGACGACGAACGACGGCAACGTCGGACAACAAAATACCCTCATCGCAGCAGACCTGCGTACTCAGCGAATTTCTTAAGTAATTTGAGATTTTGTATTTTCCCCATACACACCATAGGAATGAGTATGTAGGTTTATTAGTAGTGGTGAAATGGCGGAGCTGGGACGTGACGTCATCACGATGACGTCAGCAGTGATGACGTCATCAATGACGTAACGAATGACGGCACCAATGACGTCATATGACGTCACATGACGTCACACCTATGACGTCATGGTGACGTCATTACCGCTGACGTCATCATGATGACGTCACTGACGTTAATTAGGTCAAGGTCACGCAAGAATACAAAAAAAAAAAAAAAAATTTGCACTTTTGCGATTCCTCAAAATATGGTGAGAAATTGAAACTTCTCGAGGAATCACAAAAGTGCAAAAAAATATTTTTTTTATTCCCTAGCGATCAGACTCTCGACCTAATACATCCGTCAGGGGTCATTGACCCGTCCCAGCACCCCCACTTGAAAAAAAATAATTTTTTTTATTTTACTTACCCACCGAGAGACTGAGAGCCGAAGAATAATTTCTTCAAACACCCGATAGTGCGACAAACGACACGCGATCCGAACAGCACCGCGTCCGAAGACGTACTGACTTGGACACAGACGGTATCCCAGGTACCCGGCTCAGTGGTGGGGATAAGGAGGTGGTGGGGGTAAAGTGGTCAGAAGGAAGAAAAATTAAAATTTTTTGCAACAACTCATCCGAGTCTGTCCTTTACCGTAACTCGGATTGCAAATATTTCCTGAGAAATATTTATTTTTTATTCTTTCTCAGGTGATCTTGGAACTTGGTCGGGAATTGGAGTCACCAACGTAACCTTACTGGCAAAAGTTAGCTCGTCTAAAAGTTTTTGAAACATTTTATCATCCATAGTAATATTTGTGTCCCTTGAATAAAATTTTGGATTATTTTTGAAGCAACGTTTCATTTTTGTTAAAGTGGAAGTCTTGGACACCTTAACAGAATTATTTTGCTTGGCCAGCAAAAATTTTACTCTTAATAATTTTTCTCGCAAAGTTTCAGCCATAGATGTGTTTCACAGTAAGGTTTGGATATAACTGAAACACTTAGTCAAGTGTTGGACCTTAGCTGGAAGTAGTGGGGGAACAGGGTTATAGTGGGGGAATGAGTAGTGGAGGGGGTAATGCGGACTGTTGTTGCTAAGTGTAGAAACAGTTTGCTGGGAACTGTCCAAGGAGTAACACGTACTGTGCAGAAAAATTAACCGAGAGACTTGTGTATAATTTAACTCCAAGAAATATTTAATGTAAGACTAAAAGAGGTAGAGCAAAATTAAAAATAATTTTGTAGGAGACGGGCATGGATCAGTTTTGTAGTAGGGTCGCCGTCAGGTTGGCACCACGACAGATTGGCACCGAGGGGTTTTAGCACTAGGCGTCAGATTGGATCCGATCCCCTGAAATAACACTCCCCGTCAGGTTGTCACCACGACAGATTGGATCCGATCCTTTCTCGAGGTTCCAACCTGTCGGGTACTGTCACGACAGATTGTCACCCCAAGCGGCCGGCGTCAAATTGTCACCACGTCAGATTGGCACCGATCCTTTCTCGAGGTTCCAACCTGTCGGGTACTGTCACGACAGATTGTCACCCCAAGCGGCCGGCGTCAAGTTGTCACCACGTCAGATTGGCACCGATTCTCAGAGCCGGCCTTAGGGCGGTGCGACCGCACCGGGCCCCGCACTTACAAAGACCCCGCGCAAAAAATAAAATAAAGTAAATAGACAAGATTTAACTAGAGCAGTGGGAGACGGCCGTTTATAGTACCCCGGCCGCGAAACGGTCATTTACGTCTAAACATTTTGTACTAGTAACACACCGGTGAAAAACAACTTGGAAGTGGTTACATTATTATGTCATATGAAAGGTAATATTCTGAAACTTCTTATTATAATCAGAGATAACCGATAAGTAGTTGTGTTACAGCAACTAATAACTCATAGAATATTTGTAGATTTTTTGCGACCAAGTAGCCACCACGTTGAAACGTCGAAACATTACTTTTTGAACTTACCTAGCTCAGGTAGTAATTTGTATCGTATAAATTTGTATTTGGCACCCCTGGTTTGTCAAAAGAGTTCCTAATAGTATCAATTTATCGTAAGGTATTATAGGTTTGAATGTACAATAATATACGTATTTTCGAACTCTATAACAAATGGCGAACGGCTGGCAGACGACCGTTGGCTAAAATTGTTATTTGATGTAGTGTAGGCCTACATTGTTATTACTAGTCAAATGAAATGTCATTTTGAAGAGGAAGAAAATGTAGATGTATGTATTAGGTTGGTAGTATATGATGATCGCATGGAGTGCATCACATAGGCCTATTGTTTACATGCACTCTGTTAAATACTTCCTTCGCGCTCCTTGCAATTCTGTTACAGCCTCGTAATGCAGGTGTTGACAGCATTACAAATTTATAAAAAAACTGTACAACATTTATATTTTTTATAATCTATTATTAAAATTTATTTGATTTGTAGGCCTACTCTTATAAAGACAATAATATTCAAATTTGCCTACTTAATTTTTATTAATTGCTTCCAAAATAATCTTATAGGTTACCATTAACACATTTTTTAATTTTCCTTACTCCTATATTATAACTAAGGACTACAAAAACATTAAAACATTTTCTCCCCATTTATTATATGTTTTTGTGGAAGGAATAATTGTCTACAGTATTTATGTAATAAGTGTTTTATTCGATTTTATATTAATTCACACAAAATTTTTTACCGAGGCTGTTTTTAGAATTTCGAATAAAAAATATATATTTTTTAAATATTTATCTTAGAACAAAATTTAAAATATGCTTTTGTTCTTTTGCTTTATTCAAATTCTACTGCGCATTCTGAAGTAAATGTATGCATTTGAATAACTTCTGGAAAATTCTGGGATAAATAGTACGGGCCATTTGAGCAAGCAACCGTGAAACAGCAGATTTTGGCTGGGGCCATATTGTTAGGTTGATTATTTACTTCGTAAAATAATGGTTAACTATAGATCGCTTCTGGCCAAATCTTGACCACAATTTTAGTCGATTTCTGATGTTTTTTGAAACATTTGTTTCAAAAACCATTAGAAAGTTTATAGACATATAATTAATTAGGCCTAATGGATGATTTGAAATATGTTTATATTAGCAAAGTTTGAGTTTTTTACAAAATAAAATTTTTAATTTCTGGAAAAGGTAATGCTCATACGAGTTTAACGTATGATTTGACATTTGATTGCACTTGCGTATTTGAAATTTTAAAGTTTTACAAAGCGATCTAACAATTTTTTTTGTTTTTTTTTTTTTTGGGTCATTGAATTAGGTGGTTTTGTAACATATCGACGTAAAGCTTATCGAATCGGAAGGAAAACAGTAAACGTCAGAATCTTAGATACGAATACCCTGTAACTTTATGCGATAGCATAAAATTTAATTCTGATCCAAAGTGACGTGACAGCAAAATAAAATTTTAAATTTCTGGAAAAGGTGGTGCTCATACGAGTTTAACGTATGATTTAACATTTGATTGCATTTGTATTTGATTTTCTTCCGATAAGATAAGCTTTACGTCGATATGTTACAAAACCACCTAATTCAATGACCCAACATTTAAAAAAAAGCAATTGTTGGATCACTTTGTAAAACTCAAAAATTTCAAATACAAATGCAATCAAATGTCAAATCATACGTTAAACTCGTATGAGCACCACCTTTTCCAGAAATTAAAAATTATATTTTGCTGTGTTCACTTTGGATCAGTATTAATTTTCATGCTTTCGTTATAAAGTTACAGGGTATTCGTATCTTAAGATTTTTGAACACAAAAATATCTATCATATTGGAATAGAGTAAGATATAGAAATTCATCTAAATATCTATCTTTTTAATTCTATAAGGGTTTTGTATGATACATCCCTTTTTCTCTCGAACTACTTAACCGAATTTTTTTTTTATTGAGGTGTCAATTTAAAGCTCAAGATCTATTGCGTTGACGAATGGTGATTAAAAAGGTCATTTCGTTTTGGGCTTCGCCCCCTAGCCATTTCTCGAAGTAGCTATTTCTCGATGGCGCTTTAAAATGTTAACCAACTTTCATTACAACATTTTTTAATGTGAATTGTAACTAAGCAGCTAATTAGCTTCAGATTAATTTTCAGGTCAGATTACAAACAAAAATATATCGTCTGTCAGTGCATAATCAACATCAATTATTGTTTGAAAAGTCTTATATAATTCCTTCGATTTGTACTGTAGGAGAGTGCCTTACAAACAAAAAGAAATTTATTACAAAATGCGCACTTTGCCACACGGGTCCCCTAGTTTGTATTAAAAAGCTTTAAACCTATGTACTTTAGATACTTTATTTAAAACACCGACACACTCTGTGGTGCGTATTTTAAGATAAGTATGGCTGGAGGGTGAATGTGATGATTGTGATGGATCAGATGAGTAGCTTTGTTACTGACAAATATTAGCTGTTTAATTTAAATATGATATATGTTTGTATTTTAATTTCCAGATATTCGAACCAGCGACCTTCAGTTTCATAAAACCCCGTATTTATGCACTATTGAAATTTTGTTTACTGTTCCTTGCAGTTAATTTAGTACTAGGTTATTTTATTCGAACGTTGTCGAACGAGCCCTTGGATTGTGTAGTAAACTTTAAACGCATTACATGAGTGCAGGCGTCGCGACTTTACTACGCCATCCGGGCCTGCATACTCCAACCACTCCCGCTGCCAAGGCGCGGAAAGAGGCCGACTTTAACATTGGCTCTTATGGGAGAAACTGCTTTACGCGCTCATAACGGTCACATATTTTGACTTAAAACCTTTTGAGTGGTATCATTGTTTTCCTTACCTCAAGCCCTGTTGATTTATGTAAATTCCAGTGCTCTATGTTCTATAATATTTAAATAAATAGACAATTTATCCGAAGAAACCAGTAGATATAAAACTCTTTAAATAATATTAACTGCTTGATAGTTTATATTCGATTTAAAAACTTAATATGCCTTATGCATTCATAATCCTAGACATATAGTAGATGCCAAAATTAGAGAGACTGGAGGCAGGTAGTCCTGGCCCGTCCTAATCCTTTGTTGTCAAAACATCCCCTATTGTAGGGCGGCCAGCCGGTTCGGCACCGGAATGCCGCCCGGGTCTCGGGGGATTCTCAGAATTTTGGCCACTGCCTAAGGGGTAACTCCTATTTTGTCTGAGGATTATCCCTTTTTTTAAATGGTTATTAAACATCGTAGAACTATGATTCAAATTTTGTTATAATCGTCTAATCAACACGCAACACATAGTCCACGAATTTTTATTGTACGTGCATTGGTTCGATTATTGGATAATTGAGGCAGTGGCCAAAATTCTGAGAATTCCCCGAGACCCGGGCGGCCTTCCGATGCCGAACCGGCCGGCCGCGCTACAATAGGGGGTGTTTTGTCAACAAAGGATTAGGACGGGTCGGGACTACCTGCCTCCAGTCTCTCTAATTTTGGCATTTACTATACTCGTGCATACTCAACATATGCACTCAACAATTTCTTGTTAAAACTTTGGCACTGCATTCGCGATTTACGCACCACCACACTGTTTCTCCGCACTTCTTTTGATTTTTCTTCGTGTACCTTTATAGCCGTTGTACAATAGGCAAGTTTGGCCTCTTTTGGTGCTAGAAAACTCAATACCAGCACGATGGGCCCCCCTTGCTATCAAACAGACGAGTGACTTAAAGTTGCGGAGTCCACATGTAAACAAAGGGGTGGGAGAGGGGTGAGATTCCACGGGAATTCCAGAGCAAGGCGAGGGCGCACAACCAAAGGAGCGATGAACCTTCGGCTACCTGTGTTGCGTTCCTTATCCCTTGTCAAGTTTTCTGCTGGACGAAACGACTAAAGGTGCTGCTATACATCGACGTCACGTCACGTCACGTCGCGTCACGTCCACGTTCGCATGGTATGCTCCCTGTGTATTAAAATGGAACCGGCTATACATCGACGTCATGTCACGTCGCGTCACGTCTTCATTCGCATCCATTCGCACTCGAATGCTCTGAGGAGCATTCGGGTGCGAATGGGTGCGATTGAGGACGCGACGTGACGTGACGCGACGTCGCTGTATAGCCTCTACCTAATATAACTAATGTGTTTCATCAACTGTAAAAATGAGCTGACGGAAACGGCACTTTTTTTGGAAAAATGGGCGTTGGGCGAAACGACACTACACCGATTTTCAGCACAAGTTTCAATAAAATAAAATTATGAAAAAGTGACATCCTTCTCTTATCTTCTGCCTCTTAGATCATAGGTTATTCGACAAGATATTCTAATCTAGATAAAATAAGGAACAAAATTATACCATTACTCTAAAGTTAAAAAATATCCTAATATTTTTTATTACGATATAAAGTCAAATCTTTATTCAACTTATAGTTTTGTTTACACTTTTTATCTCCCTTTTACATACATTTATATTAAATTGAAAAACCTTTTAGAACCTAAAATTTACAAATTAATTTGCTATATCGAAAATGAAAAATGCTAACTGGCAAACTACTGATTCAAGCAAGACGTTTATTTGATGTCTAATTAATAGAAATAAATATCTTTATAAGCATTGGAAGAAAACCGTTTCCTAAAAAGGTCAATGCATCCTACTGTGATAGAAATTCTAGTTTTTCTTTTACCTAAAAAGTAAGTTTTGAGTTTTGTAAATCAGAGGGTCATTAGTATAATTCAATTTGTAATTTAATGAGGATTATAATGGTAGTCTTTGCTTATGACTTCATTTACTTGTATTTAAAACTACACGTAAAATTGATACTAAGTTAGGATATTGCAATGCTTCAAAATAATGGAAATTTGACCGCATCTGGTCACGTGACCAAAATATTAAGCAGGCCCGTTAAGTTTTCGTGTGCCCCGCTCGATGACGTTTTGCTGAATATTATATTTTGCTTAGGAATATTTTACTCTGATCAGTAGTATATATTGATTTTTTTATGGGGCAAATATTTCCATAACAGTTCTAAAAAATAATTCAATAATTTAGATATAACGAAACATGAATTATTGGTTTTTGTCTTTCTATAAACAAATTTATAATTCGATTTCATGCAAATAATAACACGATTTTATGATTTTTTTTATCAGTCATTAGGTATAGGCTATAGTTACAAATCAAAATAGTTAGTACTATTTAATACAATTTTTCTTTTTTTCTTTTGATTTGTTTGCATCCGATTAGGTCTTAGGAAATTATAAATATTATATTTTAATTAAAACGAGGAAGGCCTGTTGAGCATAGGGGTGCCATTCTGTCGGGTACTGTCACGACAGATTGTCACCCCAAGCGGCCGGCGTCAGGTTGTCACCACGACAGATTGGCACCGCGCCATTCTCGAGGTTCCAACCTGTCGGGTACCGCGCCGTCAGATTGTCACCGATAGCGGTAGGCGTCAGGTTGTCCCCACGACAGATTGGCACCGGCCCTTCTCGGGGTGACAATCTGTCGGGCAGCGCACACGACTGATTGTCACCTCTAGGATCGGTGCCAAACTGTCGTGGTGCCAATCTGACGGGGTGACAATCTGACGCGTACCCTTGTAGTAAAGTTTAAATCCACTTGTGTGGAATAAAATTAAATTGTGAGCGAAAAATATTTAGCCACACCTGCAAAATACAAGTGTAGGAAAATATTAGGAGACCTGTATAGCTAAATAAAAATTAATTTTGTATGAAACAGTCTTCCAGCATTTCAGTTTCTAAGTCTTAAGAAGTAAGGAATAAAATATTAAATAAGGAGTGGAAAATAATTTGTTAAGTAAACGTAAGTGTAGCAGTGTAACAAAAATTAATTTCGTGCAAAACAGGCTAGGTTCTGTTTTGCTAAGTTTATTAAGAAGGAAAAATAAAAATTTACTCACAGAAAAGTCCCGCGGCGGCGAGGTGTGGCGTGTTTGTTGGCTTGCAATTAACTGACTTACCTTCTGTTGAGCTACATTTGGCCAGTTGGCCAAGAAACCAGTCTGTTATATAAGCATTATGTAACCGTCTCTGCCGGCTGTGCTGAATCCGGCAAGCTAAAATATTATTCTATAGTACACCTGACTTGGACTGAAAATATTCTAAGTCCCAAGACCCCTCCCCCCCCCCGGCTCCGGACGAGAAGTGAGCCCCCCCCGGGGGAGGAGGAGGTGGCATAGCCCGAGGCGTTGCCATACCTTGACACGTGTTGTATAATGAGATCCGGTTAGTAATGTATTCAGGTGTGGCTCTTGGAGATTGTCCAATGCCACAAACAAGTACGTGTCGAGGTCTGGCTGTTTACGTAACCAGATCCGGTTCCCCCACTCCTGACCGGCTCAGCTTCGGTTCTCTGAGGCTTTGCTTCCTCGCAGTTGGTTTCAAACACTTCAGCTGAGTGGTTGAAGCTCTGCCCTACAGGATTCGCAATGTAATGTTGGCGCCGCATTATATTGGGAATTCTTTTAGTCTAAGGCATGGCATGTGTAGTGTTAAGAAATATTTTATTTTGCGCTTGCTGCTTCTGCTAGGTCTTGGTGTTGGATTTATTTAGTCTAAGTGTTGTGTGTTGAAAAATATTTCTTTGTACTAATCTTCACAGGTTGTCCCCAAGTAGAAATTTTTCTAAATTCGCATCTTGGAGGTACTCCTCCGTAAATTGGCAGCTTAAGTGTTAGGCTTTTAAGACTTAACAGTCTCTGTAAAATAAAAATTTTTCGAGGTTCAGAACCTCAAGAATTATTTGTTACCAACAATAGCATGGCACCTAACGAGCCTGGGGGTAGGCCCCTGGGGATCCACCGTTAGGCCATCGGCCAGCGGCGCTGCTGGACCTCATCACTCGTCACTGGCAACATACGGGTGGTTGGCATCCTTCAGCACGAGGTGCCGGAGCTATTTGTGGCCGGTCGGTTAGGCGCAATTGAACCAGCAGGCTTGGTCATGATAGCTCCTCGGTCATGGTTAGCATGGCCTCTTCCAAATTATTGTAGCATGTTTCCCTTAAGGAAACTCAAAATTAAATAAATAATTTTTTATTAAATCACCTCCCCCTAAATGTTGAGATCCCCCCGATGCATCGGGGGGATTTCTTTTTTAACTTTTGGATGACCTTGACCCATATTAGTGTGTGAATAAAATAATATTTTGTTCCATACGATATGTAGGTCAGCCATGACTTAGGCGGATTTTTGCCTGAGTTCTGAGGACTCCTCAGGACTTAGAGCGAGATGCGACTAAGTGTTGGCTGTCCACACTGTGGCGGAATAAAATATTATTTGATGTTGACACACGAGTAAGGGTAGCAGGTATCCAAGAGTTAAAGTCCTAGGGGTAGGTGACCCCCCCCCCCGAGCCCCGGACGGTAAGTGAGCCCCCCCCCGAATTTTTTTTTTGGGATTTTGACCTTGACCAAAAATTTTTTGCTCCGGACGAAAACTGCGCCCCCCCCGAATTTTTTTTTTTGGGGATTTTGACCTTGACCAAAAATTTTTTGCTCCGGACGAAAACTGCACCCCCCCCTCCCCCCCCGAAATTTTTTTTTTTTTGATTTTGACCTTGACCAAAAATTTTTTGCTCCGGACGAAAACTGCGCCCCCCCCCTCCCCCCCCCCCCGAAATTTTTTTTTTATTTTGACCTTGACCAAAAATTTTTTTCTCCGGACGAAAACTGCGCCCCCCCCCCGAAATTTTTTTTTTTATTTTGACCTTGACCAAAAATTTTTGCTCCGGACGAAAACTGCGCCCCTCCCCCCGGGGAGGTGGAGCTGCCAAGCCAGTAGTGTGAAATTGTTACTTATACAACAAGTTAAAAATAGTAGTGGCTTACTGTTCCCCCCACCAGTCTACCACTGAGGTACCTCTGAAGCAAGTTTGACTCATCTCATTCTCCTTCGAGCCGCCAATGGGTTGACATGGATGTTCCACTGTTTAAGATGTAGCATAAGTATAAAGGTAATATTTTGCACAGTGGTGTCATGTATGTATTTTAGTAATGGTTAAATTAGAAAAAAAAATTTCAGTTTGTTTGTTTCTGACAAGTTTTAAACTGTGAAATTTTTAAGGATGGAAAAAATATTTGTAATTATTTAAAATATAGGTAGCACCGTTTTAGTGCTACCTGAAATATAAATTTTAAAGATCTGGATTTTGAAATTTTTTATGCTGGTATTAATTCTGTATTGTGTTTGAGCTAAATTGAATATGCATGTAAGTAGGGGGTTATAGCCGAAGGTAAGGAAGGGTGGAGCCGGTGGAGCCGGTGGAGCCCCCCCCCCCCCCCCCGAGGACCCCCCCCCCCCCCGAGGACCCCCCCCCCCGAATTAGTAGAGGTATTTGACTTTTTTTTTTTTTTTTTTTTTATTAATTCATTTTTGTTTATTTCCGTTTATTTCGTTTATTTCATTTATTTTCGTTTATTCCATTTTTCAATTTACATAATTTGCTTCCCGCCTAAACACTACCCACGCCATCAACGTTAGTTACATAACCGTCCGCATGTCCTTGAAACCCGCGCGCTTTTTACAAAATGTCGTTCGACTCATACACTGTAAGTAAGCGATTCACTCAGTCTTACACAGTCACTCGTGCGGTACAGACATGAGCGCGTCCGGATTAATTGACGAATACTTGAATGCATTCATGGCCGACATCAACGCCGCGGACGACAACGCTACACTCGAGCAGATACCAGTTCCACCATCGCCGAGGCCTAAGAAGAGGATAAGACCTACGCCTAAGCCTAAAGTGGAAGAAACAGCAAAACCAGGATGGGTTCCAAAACCTTCAGATGACTGCCCCATCGTGTCATGGCTTGAAAATGGACAATTTTACGCAGTACAAAATCCATCAAACAGCGGACCAGTGCTATTAAAAATGGAAATGTATGATGGTTCGGATATGGTGTACAGATGCGGATTATTTATAGACAAGAATAGTGAATTATACGAGAGCGTCAACCAAGTAGTGGACAAGTCAGAGAATATGTGGATTAATAAAGCTACGGGAGTACCGAAGATTAGCGGCTTGACACAAACAGTAACACGATACAGTAAGACAATAGAGAAACCGAAAAAGCAAGATGCGCGTAGAAGACCCACCAAGAAAACATTGTAGGAACAACGTCTAGACACTGTGGAGTGCGACCTCGCCGAACACCTGCGCTCATAAAAAATCCATGATGGTCGCCACCCTTCTCAGAATTCATCGACCACCTGCACAAACAAAAGAAGCGGAACGGCCCTTCTCAGATTACATCGACCACCTGCATCCGGCCACCTGCACAAACAAAAGATTGGACACCTGCGGGACGATCCTTCTCAGATTTCATCGACCACCTGCACAAACAAAAGAAGATTTATGATGTCTAGACATTGTGGAATGTGCCAAACACCTGCGGGACGACCCTTCTCACGTTTCATCGACCACCTGCGCACATAAAAAATTCCAAGATGGCGTCGCAGGCAACAAAAACCGAACGAACGGACCGACCGAGCATCATTCTTCGCCTGGAGACCACTTCGACTAGTCGCATCATCCTCATACTCTCATCATTACCATGTCGAGCATCAGCAGCAGCATGACTTCAGAGTCCGCACCTGGTGTAACGATGGACCTGCGGACATCATTGAACACCTGCAAGTCCAGCTCTCCGGCCTACACCCGCCTGTCTGATCTGCGAGAGGAGTGCAGCTATGCGATCAGCGGGATGGAGCGTGTGACCACTCCATTCGGCGAGACAGTCGTCGTCATTCTCGAGGGTCAAGTCGGCGATGATTTCTTCCTACGAGTCTACCTGCCCAGGCGTTTCAACCAAGTCCTGAGCGATCACGACATCGAGCGGTACAACAGCGGCTTCGGAGATCGCCTTCGTCTGGTGAAGCGCAGTCCACTTCCAGGCAGTAAATTCACACCGTTGGAATTTTTGTAAAGCAAGAAAAAGAAGACTCAAGATTTAATTAACCTTTATAAATTTTGATAGCTTTCGTAAGCAATAAATAATCCATGTACATTACAGCATAAACTAATGTCTTTTATTTTAAGATGAAACCCCAAACCTTTATATTAAGAAAAGTGTATGGTATTTAGTTTTAGTGTCAGTAGCAGTCATGAGCTTGAAGTGGCAGCATCCATTCTCAGCCATTGTGGCGGGTCCATCGGGCAGTGGTAAATCACATTTTGTGTCCAAGTTTATTGAACACATAAATGAAATGTGTGATGTAAAATTTGCCAAAATAAACTGGCATTATGGTAGTGGTGGAGGAGGAGGTGATGTAAGTAATTCCAAAATAAACCACATTGAGGGCTTACCAGACTTGAGTGATTATGATGGTAAGGAACCAATACTGGTTATAATTGACGATATGATGCGTGAGGCAGATGATAGAGTGGTGGATCTATTCACGAAGGGTTGTCATCACCGTAACATCAGTGTGTTTTTCATTACTCAAAATCTTTTTCATCAGGGTCGTGGGCAGAGAGACATCTCACTAAATGCTCACTACATTATATTTTTTAAAAATCCCAGAGACAGAGTACAAATCAGATATTTAGCCAGGCAGATATATCCAGACAGCCCAAAGTTCATAGAGGAAGCCTACAGTGACGCCACAAAACAGGCACACGGTTATCTACTTTTGGACTTGAAACAGTCGACATCTGAGGACATGAGAGTACGCACTTGCATATTCCCCGAGGATCGTGTAAACTACGTGTACTTACCAAAGAAAAAATAAAAGTAAGTCAGTTGCAATCATGTCGTGCTTGAAGAAGGACGCACCGCTGCTCAGAGCGCTGATACATGCAACACCCAAGGAACGCAAGGCACTGTTAAAGGTTTGTGACAAGAGTCGCATTCGTTCAGTCTGCGAGTGTGCCTACAACGTGCTACGTGGGAACGTACCTCTGTCGAGTAAGACTAAAAGTCAGTTGAGCAAACATAAAGTGACTCTGAGACGCTTAGTAAGACAAGGACAGTGTTGGGGACAGAAACGAAAGTATCTAGTGCAGAAAGGTGGCGGAGTTTTTATTCCATTACTATTGAGCACAGTGTTACAGGCAGCAGTCAGTAGTGCATTGGGAAAGTGAAATGGATGTCCAGACGAAGCCATTTTATTTGACTTTACTTAGCGGTACGGGTCCCTCAATACATTATTATCCGAAAAATACTACACATGATTTTACTGTACAACTACCGAATTACATTTGCTTGGACGGTAGAGATTGGGAAGTAGCGCTCGTAGAAGCGCATTATCCATGTACGCTCGCAACAGTAGACTCCGATGCTCTACTAAAAATATTTGGTTACAAAAAGGAAGAAGTCAAGAAGTCTGCAGGAAAAGAAGGCAAACCATTCAGCAAAAAAGAAGTATGGATCGTCGACGTTAAACCAAATCCCGGACACTACACTTCAGCCGAAGATTTGTTGAAACACATCAACGGGTTGAAAACTGTAAAGAAAACTGGAAGTGTATTCGATATTGACGAAGCAAAGCGTCTTAAAGTGACGTTCGGAACAAATACATTGGGAACTACCGAAGGAGTGGCCGGTTCCCCAAAAATCGGACTTCAGTTAGGAATAGTACGGGGAGACGAATTGGTAAATGCACCAGGTTTACAAACGAGTACTAGACCGATTAATTTAAGTCTTGGTTTACCATCACATATGCTCGTGTACTGCGATCTGATTGAAGAACAAATATTAAGCGATGCCCGTACACCGTTATTGAGGATTATCAATATATCCCACACGATAGATGATTATGGGACGTATAAGGCAGCACTCATCAATGATCCGCACTACGTACCGGTGAGAAAGAAGACATTCGAAAGTGTGAGAATTTATGTGAAGGACATCTTAAAGCGAGATCTCTCATTCCGTCACGGAGCGTTGACCGTTAAACTACACTTCCGACCGGCCGCCACTGCTGCACATCAATAATGGAGCACGCAAAGAAGATGGCCATCGTCCCGCAAGAGCTTGTTGAGCGTTTACAGGCTACATCATCGGAGAAGCCGCCAAACAATTTGTCCACTACGGAAGGACTGGATGTGGAGATGCAGAAAATAATGAATAACAAGAATATAGACGATAGTGAAAAATGGAAACTGTACAATCAGGCGTTGCAACGTTTCTTACACTTTGCCTCTAATAATCGCCAGCCGATTAATATTCCAATCGTGGATGCGACATTCGGTGATGATGCCCAACACCCGACACGGGCTGCAGCGGAAGGGCCAGTCGATGAGATTGTCGAAATGTTCTCAAAGACATACAGGAGTGACGCCCGCAATCTGTTACGATTTATGAAAAAACCCGATAGTCGAATCAGTTGGGATATCAACTACTCGGTGTTTATCGATGGTCGAAAACTACCGAATGCGAATATAGTTGATATTTTGAATAACATAGTGAGAGTTCGAATGACCGAACGTATACCGCCAGGATGGATGGAAGTGATGACCGCTTTGAAAGAAATGAATGTACCTCTAGAATTTATAAATAATACCAGAGCGCTACGGGAATTGAATGACACATTCAAATCACCATCGCGGCTGACCAGTTCACCGAGTGCACCATCACCGCGCAGAACACCGATGCGAGAGCGGCTACGTTCGTGGGCAACAGTGAAACGAGGAGCTAAGGATCGTCGCGGTGAAACATCATTACAGAGAACATTACGTGAGGTCGATAATTATCTAGCGAAAACACCGATTGAAGAAGCGGCGACTGGCGGCTATGCTACGTCAACTCCTGCAAACAGGGATGAATACCAGTGGGAAACGGAGCCGCTGGGCTTTCTAGACAGGTGGGAACCGTATCCGACCAAGTGAGTATGGACCGTCTCTATTATAACCCCGGCGAGCCCGGTGCGTTCGGCGGTGTCGCAGCGCTAGTGCGAGCAGCACGCAAGAGAGATATTTCAAAGTCGAAAGTAATCGAATGGCTACAATCACAGGATACTTATACATTACACAAGCCGGCCCGTAAACACTTCCCACGCAACCAGTACTCTGTTTTCGGCCCGTATGAACTGTGGCAAGCGGACTTGAATGATATGCGAGGATTGAGTAAATACAACGATGGAGTCAATTACCTGCTGACCGTGATAGATGTGTTCAGTAAACGTCTGTACGTGAGAGCGTTGAAGAGAAAGGAAGGTGCAGAAGTGGCGGTGGCATTCGAAGAAATATTCAAAGAAGCGACTAAAACTCCGCGTTGCCTCCAGTCTGACAAAGGAACAGAGTTTACCGGCGCCAAGACCAGACAGTTATTCAAAAAGTACGGAATAAAATATGTGACTACGCAGAATCCCGATGTTAAAGCAGCAGTAGTGGAACGAGTGAATCGCACATTAAAGTCTCGCATGTGGCGTTACCTGACTTACAAAAACACTTACCGATATATCGATGTACTGAACAAACTGGTGAAAGCTTACAATGGCAGCGCACACAAGAGTCTCGGTGGTGGATTGCGCCCCATCGATGTGAAAAATGATCGGACGATAGCACGAGTGCTACAACGCATGTACAGTAAAATTCCACGCCGTGTTAAGCCCAAACTCAAGATTGGTGACACAGTGCGCATAGCAAAGGAGAAGGGTACGTTCGCCAAAGGCTACGAGACCAATTGGAGTAACGAAGTGTTTACTATTCGTAAAGTGAACACTCTGATGCCGCTGCCCATGTACACGCTGGCGGACCTCAAAGGTGAAGTTTTGACCGGTCAGTTTTACGAACACGAGTTACAGAAAGTAATCTATCGGAGTGATCAACTATTCAAGATTGACAAAATACTGGACACTCGCGGCAGAGGCATCAGTAAGCGTTATTACGTCAAGTGGCGAGGTTACGGAGACGAGTTTAACTCTTGGGTGAGAGCGCAAGACTTACAAAATGTCTAACTCGCAATTCTTCCTGACACTGCCCAGCAACAGTTCTATGGAATATTTCCCCAACAATAAGGTGTCAAACTACACTACGCATCTTTCGAAACAGATACGATTGGAAGGTGCATGGGAGATGGCTCTGGTGGAATCTCACTATCCATGTTCATTTCCATTAGTCTGCAAGAATGAGATTATAATAATCGAACAGGATACTATTCTTTCCGCCATAGATTTGGGAGATACAGACAAGTACACGTTTACTCTGGACATGGGTTACTACAAGAATATAACCGAACTGCTGAATATGATTAATGATGCAAAGGACCTCATCGATTACGTAGAGTTCACTTATGACAAAGATGCGGACAGAGTGGAAATAAAAATACTGAAAGAAGATGTGGTTGCAATACATTTAGACAATAAACTGGCTTTACAATTGGGATTCGATCCGCAACAGAAGGACATTGTGAAAAACAATAAAGCGTCATGGCCACCGAATCTGTCGATGGGTCTACCAGCTAATATGTACGTGTACTGCGATCTGATTGAGCCACAATTGATCGGAGACACTTCGGCCCCACTATTGAAGATCATCAACATTGACAGAGGCGACTACGTGCACGGGGCGAATAAGACTGTACTCTACACCAGCCCGCATTACGTACCGATCACCAAAGGAGCATTCGAGACTGTGGAAATCGACCTCAGGGATCACACGGGGCAAAACCTGTCATTCCTGTTCGGGACGTCGTACGTGAAGCTGCATTTCAGAAGAGCTCTGCATAATTAACTGTAATAATGGCTTCGAACGATCCGTACATGTCGTACTACTATCGCCAGCATTCGCAGACGGGCGGATCGATAGAAAAAGTGTTTCGCGGTGCCGCCTACCAGAGAGGACATGGAGTCGGCAGCTTCTTGGGCGGTATGTTTCGCACAGTATCTCCGATAATCAAGAGTGGAGTTGCAGCATTGGGCAGAGAAGCGTTAAAGTCCGGAATGGGTTTTCTAGGTGATGTGACTCTCCGCACGAAACATCCCAGAGATGCGGCAGAGGAGCGCATGAAAGAGTTTACCGGCTCGTTGAAGCGCACAGCCGATGACAAGATTGAACGAGTTCTCCGTGGTGGCGGCAAACGCATCCGTCCGGCATCCAAAAAGCGCGGATCGCGTAAGAGTGGCGCGAAACGCGCAACGCGCAAGACTTCCGCGAAGCGCGCTATGTCTGGCGGCAGGAAGCAGTCGAGTGGCCGTCGCACACAGCGTGTCACACCTCAGTCTCTGGCTAAACTCCTTAGAGGAAGGACGTCATCATCGCCATCCAAGAAGAGAAAAGCAGCAGTTAAAAATAAAAGGAAAGTAGCAAAGGCAATAAGAGATATTTTTAATTAATCATGTCGTTCATACATCAAAGATCATGCGAATGCGTCAAGACGGAGCTAGACTTGTTTTCACTACCGCCCACACAGACGAGTATCGAAAATGGAAAATGGATTCAATACAAACCGATATCCACACTGACGGACGACTCACCGATAGAGTTTGTAGTGCCCGGCAATGGCGAGGAATACACCGATCTTTCGCAAACAATGCTGGAAGTCACAGCATCGATAATCAAGGCGGACGGATCGGCGATCGCTGCGGATGATGCAACAAAAGCTGGTCCGATAAATAACTGGCTACACTCGTTGTTCAGTCAAGTGGACATGTGCATGAATCAAAAATTGGTTACACCACAAAACAACACTTACGCCTATCGAGCGTACATCGAAACAGTATTGAACTACGGATTCGATGCCAGGAAATCACATCTATCGTCCGTGCTGTGGAACGCCGATGATTCAGGCCATATGGAAAACACCGAAGACGATAATGATGGATTGGAAAAGAGACGTAAGCTAACGAAAGGAGGACGAGAAATCGATATGGTCGGTCATCTGCATTTGGACATGTGTAATCAGAATAAATATCTTTTGAACGGAGTCGAGCTACGCTTCAAGTTAAACAGGTCGAAAGATGCATTCTCCATAATGGTACACGAAGGTGACTACAAAGTGCATATCGTCGATGCGAACCTGTGGATTAGAAGATGCAAAGTCAGCCCGACCGTACTGTTGGCGCACAGCAAGATACTACAGTCCGGCACCGCTAAATATCCAATCACACGAGTGGACGTGAAATCATTCACGCTCGCTTCCGGCATAAGGAGCAAGACTCTGGACAACGTATTTCTGGGACAAGTTCCGAAGCGCGTGATTGTCGGTATGGTAACCAATGCCGCATTCAACGGTGATGTCAAAAAGAATCCGTACAATTTCAAGAATTTCGATTTGAACTACTTCTCACTGTACGTGGACGGTGAACAGGTGCCGGCCAAACCACTCCAACCCAAGTTCTCTCCTGCTGCTAGTGCAAAGTTCATTATGGCGTACAACACAATATTCAATGGCACGGGAATACATTTCTCAGACGCTGGAAACGTGATCAGCAGAGAAGATTTCGAAAATGGTTACTGCCTTCTAGTGTTTGATCTAACACCCGACCTGTCTGCCAGCGATACCGGCCACTGGAATCTCGTACGCAACGGCAGCGTGCGCATGGAGCTGGGATTCGGCACCGCGCTAACCGAGACTGTCAACTGTTTGGTGTACGCAGAGTTTGACAACGTAATTGAAATCGATCGACACCGCAACGTAATGGTCGACTTTGGTGGCTAGTCTCTCACCGGCACTCGTACGAGATGGATCGCTTACGCAGAGTACGTTGCAGGAATTTGGCTGCTCCCATCATTATTGATTTCCAGAGTTTCAAAGACAACATCAATGATTACATAATGAAGGAAGTCTGCGTTATGGAAGTGGACAGCGGGATACTACTGATGCATCACATCGCCAAACCACCATTCAACAGGGACGAACTGACCATCGACAAACACCGAGAATCACACTGGCTATCGAAACACTATCACGGATTAAAGTGGGATCAAGGAGACATTGGCTACAACGACTTGGAACAAAAGCTACGAAAGATAATCGCCAAACGACACACCGTCTATGTCAAAGGATCGGAAAAGAAGAGTTTTATAAACAGACATTTAGTTATTGATCACTGCATTACCAACGTTATCGACTTGGATGATATCGGATGCGGTTCACTGGCGACAATCAACAATCTACTATCGAAATCCACGCTGCGATGCCGCCATCACAGATCACCGAACCATCGATGCTCACTATCCAATTGCATAGCATTACACGGATGGTTGTTTTTGACTAACAATATTGACGATGAATTGGAATCTACTGATGAGACGAGCTCGTATTTCTGCTCTTGTTTTCACACGTCTACGAGCACTACAACGAGTACTACCGCTGCAACTGTTGGCATCGACACCGTAGAATGAATACCAATCAGATTGAGGAATATCTATCGACTCTGCCAGTGCACAATCATGGGGTCTACGCCGCCGACCGACTACCGCATCGCATCTCCCCGTCTACAGCAATCGTTGTGAATACCGATCCACACAATGAAGCCGGTACGCACTGGGTTGCATTCTACCTGGACCGAAAGAGTGATGAATTCTTCGACAGTTACGGACAGCCCCCACATCTGTACTTCTACCAAGGATTCCTGAGACGTAACGCTCGTCGTTACCTGTACAACGAGTATCGCCTACAAGATGATGACAGCACAGTCTGCGGCCACTATTGTCTGACTTACCTGTACTACCGAACTTACCATGATATGAGGATGATGGACTTCGTGCAGCTCTTCGACGACACCTCCACTGCTCACAATGATGCGATGATCAGAAAACTATTCACCAGATTGTATAAACACTTGTAGCAATGTTTGCTATTTTCTTTGTAAAAATCTTTTTAATTTTTCTTTGTATTGTAAAATCTTTTTCATTTATCTTGTAATGTGATTTTTTTTTTCTTGTAATAAAAATGAGTACTCAACAAACACCAATCTTTTCATTTCCTTTTAGTATGTAAGTTTTCATTTTTTTTTTTTTTTTTTTTTTAAAGGCTCAATATTTCAAAGTGCATTTAGAAAAATCAGATAGTTAATCTTTGTGCAGACTCGACATTTATAATTTACTTTCAAAGACCAGAGAGTCTAGTAACTCAGTATTTCAAAAAAGAGTCTGATAGATTACTCATTGCACATATTTGACATAACAGTTCAAAGTGAAAAGAGCCTATTAGTTTAACCTTTATGCAGACTCGTCATTACTTTCAAAGACCAGAGAGTCCAGTAACTTTATATTTCAAAAGAGTCTGATAGTTTAAGTATTTGTACACCTCTGTGCAGACTCGTCATTTATATTTTACTTTCAAAGTGAAAAGAGTTTGATATCTTAGTATTTTTAAAAAGCAAAGAGTCTGACAGTGAATGATCTTATTACTATGTGTAAAACTGGAAAATGAAAACAAGTATGCCAATACAAATGACTAGATTTATTGAAGTAATCTTAAGTCTAACATCAAGTGTATTGAAAAAGAAGGAATATTGAATCAGCAGATAGAAACTTTATACATTATTTAACAATGATAAAATTTATAGAATAGACATCAAAGATAAAACATTGTAAAATGGTCAACACAAATGAATTTGATTCATTAATAAAAATTTACATACAAGCAACAACAAGAAAAAATGCACACACAAAATAAAAGTTCATATCACAGTCCACAACAGTCCATAAACAGTCCATATCACAGTCCATCACACACTCCCGAGATCCGAACAGAGCCTACCCGATCACACTCATGCGACTTAAATTATATTGCCTATTCGTCTACGTCCATCAGCGCTGGTAGAGCTGGAGGTAACGGTGGCGCCCTGGGGGGAATAGCATAGTGCCCCCACGGAAGCGTGTTTATTCCGTCCTCTGGCATTACATAGCGTTTGTCATCATAGGGTGCCAAGGACCGCTTCCTCACCACAACGGTGTAAATGATGTGGTGTTTGCTTTGGAACCTCTGATTGTCCGTACTTTTGATTGTCTTGTTGTACAAGCAGTCCAGGTAGTCTTGTACGGACAGGTCCTTTGCAACTACGGCGCGGTTGACGCCCTTTGCCCGCTTTATCGGCGGAGGCGCACCACAGTCGTCGTCATCTCCGTTACCAACAGCACACGTAAAGCCTCCGGACAACATACAATATAATTTTGCCATCAAGCCGACGAATAACCTAATTACTCTCCCACCGACTTCGTCCTTAAATTTCCCCAAAACCCTAGCATTGCGCCCGTCGTAGCACATGTGGTTCTGAGGATAGTTACTAGTGTCGAAGTCGTCCAGGTGCGTCATCATGTCGCGGTAGACGTCTAGGGTACGGATGGCGTAGACGATACCATCTGTGTCCATGTAGGCCATCTTGATATTTTCGATGCCGTACCTTTCTACCATGTCGTAGTGAAAACCGTACATCCACCGTTTACTGTGGTCCAGAATACACATCCCCGCATAGACTGGCTTGTTCAGTACAACTCGCACTTTCGCCATATTTAGTAGTGCCAGGTTCTCATCATACCAAATTCGGTCGTTGAAATTTGCCTTGGCCACGTACTTCGTGTATGTCTTGCGGGATGTGGCGATCTTCATGTTTTGATGTTTTCTCACATTCTGGAGACTCATACCGTAGACAGCATTGACCATCAATTTAAACATTTCGACTTCAAATTTGTTGTTGGCCTGCCGTCTCAGTTCGGTATTCAGCATCACGTACGGTTTTAACCACGGCGACTGTTTGAAACGCATAACCCGGTGAACACGACGAACACGCAGTCCATTCTCGATCGCTTGTTGCAAGTAACGATAGTGGATCACGTATTCATCCTTGTCCGTGAGAGTAGCCATTAGCTTCTTCGATTGTCCTGCTCCACTATTAATGATGTCCTCCGACGAGTAGGGCAGCTGGTAAGCCGGCGACTTTCGTACTTCCGGACAGAACGGGAGGTCGCGGTGTTTGTCGTGGAGCGCCTGGTCTCTCGGGTACTCCAGGTCGACTTCCAAAACATATCCATACTCGCCGTCTGCCGGTATGTCCATGATGTTCATGTTGTCGATTTCCTGCTGCGAAAGCCACTCAAAATCTTTGTAGGGGAGTGGTTCTGACATGGCCCATCCGTAGAGGTTGTTAGCATCATAATACATTAAAAATGTATCGTTGTCGTGTTCTACGACACCTCCACTTGTCGATGCGCCCTGGCCGTCTCGGTTGCCGCCATCTTCAGCTCTTGTGTATTTGTTGTTGGCGACAACGTGCCTAGTGACGCATTGGGTCAGTCCACCTCGGATGCCCTTCTCGAAGAACAAGTACATATCGACATCTCGCAAGGTATCGAGCACCACTCCAGTCTTGAGTAGCATTACGTCCCACGCGTATGAAGGCAGAGTAAGATAATGCGCAGGATCCAAGTTGTAATGCGTCATGCACATTTCTCTGAAACCCTCGAAGACGTCGGCAAGTAGCAGAACATCGGTCATCAGATATATTTCTGCGTACTGCCCGAGGGATGTGCAACTGAACTTATCCCATACGCGTTGGGCGTGTGCGTAATCCTCGTCGGTAACATTTTCTCCGAAGACATCTTTAGGTGGCAGGTGATCATCATTAAGTACCTCCATAGACGTGACGTACTCGTAGGGGAAGATTCCCTTCCTTCGAAGCAAATCAAAGTCTTCTTGGTCTTGGTGCCGGGCGCGCGTGAGGTGCATTTTATTGGCCGGCAGAATAGACGCTAATGTGCCTAACGCCTTTGACATTAGTCTGTATGAATCGACAAACTGTAATTTAATACTGTTCCGCCGGCCCGCGCCCGGATATTTGAAGCGCTTCGAGAAAGTGATGTACTTCTCCTCGGTGTTGGCGAGTACCTCCACGTCTCCCTTGTCCACGCCTAACTCACGCACGATGAAGTGGGCGTCGTAGTTGGAAAGGTTGTGGAAATACATATTGACAGTCTCCTGTTCCCTGTAGCGGAGGTTGCAAGATCGATGAGCCGCTCCTCTGTAGTTGTACGGAGGCGAGTGTTGGTGATCCCTAACTTTCATTTTATCTTCACCATCGTTAGGGCCGAATTCCCGCTTACAGATGTGACAGATAGTGGCGCGTCGGAATTGTAGCTCTTCCTGCTCTGTCAACATCGGCGGATCTCCGGGCATGCGCTGGCCGTAAAGGATGTCGCCAATCTTCCGTACGTCATCCCGTACAGCATTGATGAAATGTTGCGCAGCATCCTCGCCTCTGTACATCCGCAGTTTGGAGAATGTGTTGGAGTCCTGGTCATCGTCATCGCAGTCTCCCTCGTCGGCTGTTCTCAGGTCGTCACGAATATAATATGCATAAGCGTACGGTCTGTGGACATTTTTAACATTGTTGGGCGTGCCACCCATGCGCTGTTGGCCGATTGTCCGGTTAGTCGCAGGGTCCCAAACAGGCGGTCGAACAGTTGGTGCGGGATGAATAGGCCTTTCAGCCTCATAGGGTACGAGCATACTTTCAAAATCAGCATAGATCGTGAAACGGCTTCTCTTTGTACGCTCGGGCCGATTGAACATGATGTGCTCTTCTTCCGCAACATCGGTTCTCAATGGCGCGTTTTTGTAGCAGTAACGCCTGTGTTCTTCTAACCGCTGCTCTCCTGTGAGACCCAGTTTGTTGGGTTGGTTGTCAAAATGCGCGAAGCATCTCCTGCAAATGTGCAAACGATGTCCGCGACGAGTTAACTGGCTACTGACTAACCTCTCAAAGTCAGCTATGTACGCATAGTGGGTGGTCCGCTCATCTGTCAGGAATAATAGATCAAAGTGGTTTGCTGCCTCTCGTTCCACGACGTGAAGCGGGAAGACATAGTGCTCTTGTTTATCTTGCTGTCTCTTCTGTTTCTTCTTGTCCAGACCGTACACATTTATGCTTATGCCGGGGTTGTTACGTTCGAACGAGCGGATTTTGTCTAATCTTACTGGAAACTCCAGCCCATCAAAATTTAGATTGGAACGTGCCCTGACCTCTGCTGTGAAATAATAAGGAGTAAGTCGATTACGAGGAGCATTTTCAACGAATTTTGTCAGCATGGCATATTCAAAGCAACGTTCATCCGCATCGTTATACGTATTTACCACGGCATGTTTCACGGCAATGTCGCGAGGAAGGGGGATGAAGGAGCTGCCTTTGGTAGGACTGTAGACATTTACTCTCACTTCCATATCTAAGACCCTAACAAAGCTCCATCCCGAGCCCTTCATCTCGCATGTCTCCTTCTCCAACAAGATTTTGTTGATGTAATCTTGACAAATTTCATCTACATCGCTTGTATGGAAGATATCGACATTCTTGGTCTTGAAGGCACGCCTACAAGTTTCGCCGTGAATGTTAGCAAATTCGCATTCGACCCAGAGATTAGACTTGATGGCATGAGTGTGAATAAGTATTTGTCGCATGAGTGATATTACCTGAGTCCTTAGCGATAGAAGAAACTCCTGCAGGGTGACTGTCTCGTCTGCGGGTTCGGTCAGGCGGTAGGTTTTGAGCCGCCCGCGGAATGCCGTCTCTACCTCAGTAAACCCCGCAGGAGCTAGGCCGTCAGGGATCACAGGCACCTCGTCGACGTCTTCGTTTGAAGTTGCCACGGATGATGTCGACGAGGGGGCAGGCGAAGGTGGCTGGACTCCACCGGTCTGGTCGGGCTGGCGTTCCGCGCGTAGGACTTTGCATCGGAACCGGGCATGGAACTGCATGTTATCCTTCCTCGTGAAGGTTTGTCCGCACCCGGCGCACACATGGCCTGAAAAACACACAATGCTGTAGTCACATGTATAATTATAATGTTAAAGCTGAAAAGAGAAACAGATTCCAAACTGATATGGAAAAAATCTGAATATTTATTATACTTACTTTGCAATGGGATTCATTGAATTGTAAAACTGGAGAAAGATCAAATATTTTCTGATTGTCTACATTGCGACTGAGATTCATTTAATATTAAGATTGTTCAAGAGTCTTTAAAACAAAATACTTTGATGGTATGGTCCTTGTAGTTGGTATCAAATATCTGGATGAATTTTTACATTTGAGAGAAGATAGGAAATTTCAAAATTAATAGTTTGAAGTTAAAGATAAATACATACCTCTTGTAGGAACTCCAGCAGGTTCTGGGGCTTGAGATGGTCTCGGCTCGATGTCAGGAGCATTGGAGGGGCCGGGCCTCGGCTCACAGTCAGGAGCAGTTGAGGGGCCAGGCCTGGGCTCGACGTCAGGAGCAGTTGAGGGGCCAGGTCTCGGCTCAAAGACAGGAGCAGTTGAGGGCCCGGGTCGTGGTTCCGCCGGACTCGGTGTAGGCACGAAGTCTATAAAGAAAATCACCGACATGATTAGAATATTTTATATTAGTTGAATAAACATAGTGAATGGTGCATATCTTTTTATCACAATTACATCTCGAGTGTGAATGTTACAGAACTTTAAGTGAGAATTATGATTAACGCTAGATATTGGGGTGTGCAATAAAGTGTTTAGCTAAATTGGAATAAAATAAATGATCTAAGTTACAGTGGAGCAGATGCTAAATTGGATTTCTTTCTCATCATTATGAAAACTACGAATGAGAGTAGGATTTCAGACATATTACTATTTAGTAGATATAAATAATGTTTAAGATACTGACCTGGTCTAAATGCTGGGTTTATTTCTGGTTGAGGTCGATGTTTCCTGGTGATGTGGCGGCGCAGAGCGTCCACCCTCGAAAACGTCTCGTCACACTCCGTGCACGGGAAGTTGGCTCCACCGTGTACTGCACGGACGTGGCGTGTGACATTTTTCCTCTCGGTAAATGCTTGGCCGCACTGGGCGCAGGAAAAACGACGGTCAACGTTGTTCATGATGATCTGTAAACAAATAACGCTACGCATTAGAAATTTGTTGTAATTCTTAGAGTTAATCCAACAGTCACAAAAAATCCATCTATGCCTTCACTCTACTAAGTATACATGAAATAAATAGTAATAAAGGTTTAAGTTCTAATATCGAATGAATAGTTTTCTTGAATATAAAGTCGCATATTCGTTACAGCTTACGTTACAGAAACTTAATATCTTTGTTAAAATTTACATGCAATATGAATAAATCAGGTAGATGTTTAAACTATTTGAGCTACGAAACATAGACTATAAGTGACCAAACCAATCTACTATTTTAAAAGTTTTATAAAATTAAAAAATATTTTTCGCATATGGTTAGCATTTTGTGTATGATGTAGTGTAAAACTATAACCATCCTACTCTTTCAGTTTATAGACAAAGGTAAAATTATATAAAAAAAAATAAATAAATAAATAAATACAAATAAATAAAATGTGTTACAGAGACTCAATAATGGATTTATAATTTATGTTCAATATGATAGAATGTAACAAGATGTTTAAAGAGTTGCGCTGCAATTCATAGTCTATGTGGGATAAAAGCTAACTACTATTTTGAATAGTTTAGTAAAATTAAAAATATTTATTTGCATATGTTTAACATTTTGTGTGTGAAGCAGTGAAAACTATTATCATCGTACACTTTGAGTTTCTTGACAAAGTCAAAATTTACTGAAATCTAATAAAAAGTAAAAACTACATTTAATTATAACTAGTTATTGTAAATTAGAAATAATACTTACATTTGAAGTGAGAAGTATCCAAAGAAGACAGTGGCGTAGACAGAGGCGCAAGGAAGCAGCAAGCGGAGCGAAGTGCAGGAACGTCCGGTCACTACGGCAGCTAGGCAACTACTGATGCCGGGGAGTGTAGAAAATGGCCGACGACGCTCGGTTTGGTTATCCTGTGTAAGGTGACGGTCGGAGAAGGGACGCGCAGCTGCGTGGGGTGATGGGTAATATAAGACGCGCTATTGTGTAACATCGCCGGGCGGACGCTCCCACGCAGGGGTGAGGTTTTATTGTGCCGACTCCCCTAGGTGTGGAATGTCGCACCTGGCCGAGGGTCGGTACCTTTACGCCGTGGGTGGTCTCGGGGAGGGGGGGGGGTCAGCAACTTGGGTGGTCTCGGGGGGGGGGGGGGTCAGCAACTTGGGTGGTCTCGGGGGGGGGGGGGGGGTCAGCAACTTGGGTGGTCTCGGGGGGGGGGGGGCTCCACCGGCTCCACCGGCTCCACCGGCTCCACCCTTCCTTACCTTCGGCTATAACCCCCTACTACCCTCCAATAAGTACTGTTATGAGCTCAGAACTAATGATACGTCACTGATAGTTTAATAGTTAGTTAATCATAGGGCCTATTAAGCATTTGTTAGCAATTTTGCTCTTGCGTTAGCTAATTGTGTTATTTTCCCACTACATTATTACATAATGTTGGTTTGTTTCAGGTAATGTGTGCAACCTAGAATAGCATCAATGTCGTAAGTTTATAGTTAGAGATTAATTTACCAGGTTTCATAGATGGCTCGGCGTATCTGCCCATAGCTTTCGAGAAAAGAGGATTAACAAGGGATGTAATGGGGTTAATTTTTAAAAACATCGGTCTGTTGTGACTAGGTCGTCATCAAAATCCAAAAATGTTGCATTTGATCTGAGACAAAATGCGAATTAAGTCAATTTTAGAAAAAAATATACTCACCGAAAGCCATGAGCACAGATACACCGAGCCATCTGTACCATAAACTAGCTTTTAATAAAATAGTCCTCCTTCATAGACCTCATGCATTTAATAAAAAAGTCCTCTTCTAAATGTTGCGCCTTACACCACGGCATTGTCCCGTGCAAGGTGTATTAATGAATTGCCCCAGGACTTAATGGCGAAGCATTTTCTACCTTAACCTAAACATTTTCAACTAAGGACTTGTGTTCTGTTTTAAAAAGTGGCCCACGATATAGGCTATTAAAAACAATTAGTGAATTTAGTAGACCAAACTACAGTAATTTATCCTTTGGTGGATCTAAAAATACTGTGTACGGTATTGCCCCGCCATACAAACCATGCTGTCAAATATAACTGAAGACTTTTTAACTACAGTTGGACTAGTTTACATGCTTTGTTTAAAATTCAACTTAGTTGTTATGGTAGGGGGAGAACATTAGGTTTTATTCTACTACTGTACTTAACAAACTATGAACATTTCGATAATTAATTTTGAGTCAGCCATTAATATAAGCTACTTTCAGGAATTGAAAAATTTCCATTTTAATCAGATAACTGCAATTCTAAGGTATCTATCTTTTAAGGCGTATTTATCTTAGTCATAGTCAGTCATAGTCAACACAATATGCAATTATTGTAAATGACTTAATAAATAAATTATAGATTCGAACAGGCCTTTTCTCTCCATTGCTAATACTATAGAGGGTGCCTCAAGGCCGTATCGACAAAGGTCTCAATGCCATTTCTTTTAGCATGTTTGTACTCGATGTTTGCTGTTGACGAATTTGTAGATTCACTTCTAAGAAAACTTAGATTTGTAAATAAACGTCCGATTTGTCAAATCCTTTCTAAAAATACGCCCAGTAAGTATTCAAGTGTTCCAAATGTGAGTGGAGTTTCAACTTATATCTAATTAATATATTTTTTAAAATGTAATTTACTGACAAAAATAAAAGATACAAAGGTTTTGTTGCCCAAGGTTAAATGGATGCATGGCCGACAACTACTACTATAATAAGTTTGTTATACCGTTACTGTATTTGGCATTGACATTTTGTAACTTCAAAAGAAAAGAATTATCAATACAGTAGTCTAAAAACTATTTTTATGCCATTCGAATTAGTTTCGTGACTGTAATAGTATGGAGTACCTTATCTCATGTCATATTTAATTTCTGTTTACTGCTATTTACACAATTATTCTATGCCATTAGTGTTATTCATCATGATAATATAACCGTGTAAATTATCGTTTCCGACGTTTTTCGTCCGTGGTTTGATGGTTTGGGCGCACCGAAACTGCGATCCAAAACCCAGGTAGACGCCGAAACTGCGATCCTTACCCCAAGGGTGACCCCAGGCAGACGCCGAAACTGCGATCCTGGCACAGAGGCCGCCCCCGGGACGATACTGACGATACTGTACGTAAGACGATACTGCTGCTCTTGCTCTCAAACTGAGAATGACTGATATATTTGTGGGAGAAAATAAAGAAGGAATGTACACCCTAAAAGTCTTCGTTTATTGGTACAGGTTAAGAGTCATCTTCGCCCCTGGGCCGGTAGCCCATTGTTGCGCAGTCGGCAATTTTAACTATACGGCAAAACATGGTATTTGATTCCCCTGTTTCGGACGCAGTTTTTCAACAGATTTTCTTTAAACTGTAAGTATTTAGTTGAATAGTTATACTAGGTCCCTCATACCTCGAAGTTTTGAAATTTTAACAAATACTGCTCTCTGTGACGTAGCAAAGTAACTCGATTTTCCTTAGTAAATTTTGTTAAATTTTCAAAATTTCGAGGTATGAGGGACAACTTTTCAACTAAACACTTACCAAGTTTAAAGAAAATCGGTTGAAAAACGGTTTCCGAAACAGGGGAATCAAATACCATGTTTTGCATTAAAAGCCGTATAGTTAACATTGCTTACTGCGCAACGATGGGCTACTGGCCCAGGGGTGAAGATGACTCCTAAGGGGGTGGTATACGCGAGTTTAGTACAACTTGAAAGTCCCAGTTCATTGGCATTAGTTGAAAAGTGGCTTGGGCGACACGTCGGACGGCGAAACATTCTAGAGCCCTTAGCCTACACCGGGCGCTGGAATCCCCGCTGGACCCTCCGCTACCTGCTGATGGGCCGTTGTGCCAGGATCGCAGTTTCGGTTGTGGGATTAACGAACCCTTTTGAGGATTAAAACTGGGATCGCAGTTTCGGTGCACCGGATGGTTTTGTCCAACATGGCTGTTTTTAGTGTTTGCCTTCTTGTCTTAGATTTTTTGGATTATAACAAACCTTGTCTGAAACTGACAATATATAAATCGTCGATTGTGGACGCAGTTGCTATTTGCCACTGTTATATAATACTATCTAACACCATTTTTGCGTTTTGGTTAAGAAGACCACGTTTTTTACCGTTCTCTATAGCCGCGTCCGCACCATCGATGGTCCGCACTGGCCGAACATGTTCGCCAAACAAAGTTATTCCAAACTTTTTTCTGTTCGTTGCTAACCCTTTAGAATGTAAATCACATGGACGGTAATTGTTCGTTTGGAATGTTTGTTGATTTTTTGTGTTCGCCGAACATGTTCGCCACGAATGTTCGGCCAGTGCGGACGCGGCTTATGAAATGAAAAAATGTTACTAGTGTACACAGAACAAAAACGTCCTGATGAACTTCGTTGATTCTATTAAACTCGTCGAATCTTTAAAACTTCCTTATAACTTAACAAACAGATCGTTGGCACATTAAGCTTAACAAAAGTTTACTATAGGCCTACGTTTTATTTATTCATTTTTTAATCGTGATTATGAGTATAAATCAAATTACAGTATTTTATAGCAACAGACAGACATTATAGATACAGTAGTATGGAAGTTCTTTAGAATCAGACATGTACTGTAGATTGAATTATTAATTATTTGCCACTCATAATCGTCACAAAATGACATGAAAGACTTACATAACAACAGACCATTAGATGTTTATCAGTCCCTGGTGTTGGACTGTTTCCTCTTTTGAAAAATGCAAATGGCGTAAATTATCCCACAAAAAACTGCTAATAAAAAAAACATAAATAATTTGATGTAAATCCTCTGTTTATTATATTACAGAAACATTGTCACCCACCCATTTTAAATTGATAAGCCTAGGAGGATCCCAAGAATCGTGTGTTCCGTGAAGTAATCGCACAGCAGCAGGCAGGCTGTGCTTCGCCTTATCAGTGATAACCTTGCGCGACCTTGGCTTATCAGTGACGTCGCCGCTCGCCGCCGCCGCTCCGCCGCTTCGGTCGTCCCACGCGCGTATTCCCGCGTATCCAGCGCTGTCATTGTCCCTGGATTACTCATACTACTTCCTCGTAGTAGCCGCTTCCAGGAACCACGTGGCACTGTACTGTAGTGCCTCAACTGATAAAAGAATACCGTACTGCGATATTTTTGTAAGATTTTTTGGTTTTTATGTTCTTTTTTGTGAAGAATACTGCAACGCTTTTGGATTAAAACTAACTAAACTTATGCCTAAAATTTATATGCTAAATTTTTCCGAGTAAAATTCTCTTAGTGTTGAAGAGAAAGATCAATCCATGAAATTTAGTTTACAGTTAATAAGGGCAGTTAATAAGGGCAATTAGTTTACAGTTGTAGGGCCTACGTTTTTAATTTCTCACAAAAATAAACCCCATTTTTATGTTCGCTTTGGCTAGTATGTTTTGATTTTTTGTGTAGGTCTACTGTACTGTATTTAATTTTGTTCACAAAAACTCTCAGCGCGATTTCTTATAGGACTTAATACGCCCTTACATGCTCTATACCTCGCCTTTTTCTTTCCTAAAACAGCAAACGATCGTCATATACATTTCTATCTTATCTCACAACTCAGTACATTCTGTCTAATGGTATAGCAATAGCATATAGAACTCCGTAAATGCAAGGGTGTTACTCAGCAAGCCTTTTTCAGTAACAACTTAGCTACACCTCATCTGGCCCCATCACACTCATCACCTTCACCCTCATATTCACTTTAAAATACAGTACTCACCTTAGAGCGCGTCGATGTACGTTTGTATGAAAGTATGCATATAGAGTTGTATAGGACCCACGTAGATTAATATTGAAGCAACAACTATAAGTTTATGTACTATTATTTATTTTTAGTCCTTTTCAATTTTCATCAAATTCTACTTAACAAATACCCAACTATTTTTCGCTATCTTGGTAAAGTTTAAAGGTTTTAGAATCATCCCACAATCCTGGACCGCCCTAGTGTACGGTCATTCGCAACAATGCAGATGTTGCATGCAACCATCGACCTTGCTCGCATTGCCCAACCCCCGTTCCACCCCGCCCCCGCTGTTTTGCAACCGAGTTTCTCCACCGAGGCGCAAAGTGCCACCGAGGGGGGTTTTGAGCTGTGAAATATAGGAATTGGGGCATAAATCGTACCAACGCCGCCCCGGCAGCGCAAAACCTAGCCCGCGCCGCCGGGCCCAAAAATCAATCATCGCTGCTTTGTGGCCCCGAGCTTCACGCTCGCTCCCTGTGAATCTCAGTTGGCTGCTCCCGGGTATAAAAATCTCAAAATACATCGCAGTTCAAGTTAAAATTTGCTTATTTATACTCTTTGAACAGATTAATTTTCAAATTATTTCTTCCCTTCTCTATGGTCGGTTGATTGAGTTTCTCTGACGTCCACTCAGCAGAATTATAAGTGACCATTTCAATAACAGATGTGATGATAACCATCTACAGTAAAATTTACTATGCCATCCCAATAATTGTTGTATTTTCAATATCGTCCTTGTCTGAAGCAAACATATAACAACGCCGGGAGTGTTGTAACTCTGTTTTGGATGTATAGAAAGAAGGTGATGAAGTTAGAAGGCTCGCCCCGTAGCCATAATTTGATTAAGTACAACTTGCGAGGATTAAACAGGATTATAAACTTTTCTGGCTTGCTTGGGAAGCTTGGTTCAGATGCAGGTGTTTCAGGCAGAACATTAGGCCAAATTGAATAGAGGCTACTGTTATCATGCATCCTCGCCCCCATACATTTGCAGAAATTCGATAAAATCAATTATCTGCTTCTTTGCAAAACCTTAATTCAAAATGTGAATTAAGGTACCTTAATTCTCTCCTGTGAATCTAAAGCTCAACTTCGACACATATCCCCCAAATGGTCTCCATACTCCAAATGCTGTAAGTCTAAACCCATACTATAACGCCTACATTGACTTCTAGTTCTATCTGAGAAATTAGAAAGAAGTTTGCTCGTATTTAACTTTTACATGAGTGGAAAGGGAATCAATTTCTCTACTAAAATATTTTGGGCTGGCTCACAATTTCACTTTTCATAATGCAAGTTTGAAATATTTGGTAGAATCGGGAGTTGTTAACTTTCTAGAACGTTATACCCGTGGGGATAACAGCATCAGTTCCTACAAAATATTTTAATTTAATTGGACTGAATATGCTTTCTTTTTAAAGGTCAATCTAAAACTCTCTTTTTAAATAACATACCTGTTTATTGTTGCTACACTAGATTTTGCTTTTTATCTCTAGGAAAATACATTCCGTAATAAATGAAACCCTATGACTCAAGTTTATCTTTCATAACCGTCCAGCCTGAGTTACGGAGGCCTTTTAAGAAGAATCCGACACTAAAGCTTTTTTAGGTGTTATCGCCAGTTTAAGAACTCTTTAAGTTCACTGCCATGGAAGCAATCAACTTGCTATCCGGTGTGTATGGCCATGGGATAATTTACACCATCGATTGGAAACTTGTTCCATGGATGGGCAATGGACAGCACATTAAGTACTTTTAAGCCCCGTTTACACGCTCCAATATATCGGTGCGATCTGATCGGTACCAACCATATCGTAGCGATAATCGGAGCGTGTAAACGGGAGATCTTACCGATATATCGAGGTTGGACGAAAAATGAAAATTGTTCTGGCTAGATTGACAACGATATCGCAAGGTTGGAGCGACAGGTTGGAACGTGTAAACAGCGCTCCATCGATGCGATCAGTTCTGTAGTTGTAAACGGAACATCAATCTCCAATTAATTATCGCTACGATATGGTTGGTACCGATCACATCGCACCAATATATCGTAGCGTGTAAACGCGGCTTCAATCTCCAATTTATCGCACCGATATATTGGAGCGTGTAAACGGGGCTAAAGGGTATCTACAAAATATTTAAGAATCTTTGTTTCTGTTGATGTAATTCATATCTGTTATATTTTTGTTTAGCATTATGGTCAACATAACTTTTTAAACCTGATGGTGAATGATTTTTGTACACACCATAAGTTGTTCATCTTGTTTGCTCGTTTCTCCCCGAACTAAATGGACAGAAAAAAATCATTGTCTCTGCTTGTTGCCCCTACCTCATTTTGTTGAACTGCAATCCAAATGTATTTGTTATACGTGGGAACTAAAAATAGTGTTTTATCAGTAATACACCAATCCATCTTTCGTAATTTTTTTTGCATTGACAAAAATGTACAAAAATGTACCTATTGTAGAAATTACGTTTGACCAATGAGTTGTATGTTCAACAATGTAAAAGTTTAATATTGAGAAGCTCTTATTGGAATAATCACCAATTTTTTAATAAATGTCTTTAATTATCGAATATAGCCTATGTATTCAAATATATTAACATTTTATTTGGTCAGGCCTTTTGTATTTAATTAATACATCACCAGACCATTATACCAACTTGTAATAATACGCCCAAGTGTTTCAAGCAAAAATATAACACAAAATAGTAAAACATCAACTTCATACCTAACCTCAAATCCATATAAAATACACCCAACAGTAGTGCTGATACCGGTTATTTAGTGAGAACGGTGCGACAAGGTATGCACTGGGCGCACAACTTGGCAACACCGGCGAGCCTCCCCCGCTGTACAGGGTTGCCAACTTGTGCACACCGCTTATCTATGTGTGGCCCACTGCCAAATAGTGACTATCTGTGCCGCGGTACCGTACGCTGTGTATGTTGTTGTACATCACGCGTCGAACGCACCACGCACATAAAAGAGCCGCTCCCCCCTCCCCCTCCCCCCAACAGTAGTTTAGATTACGTCAATGTTTAGGACTTGTGGTTGGATGACCTAGTTTTGGTTTTTGGGACAATTTTGGGTTTTTATCACCAGAAGTTATCTAGGATAGCTAACAACTTATGTGAATTTATGTAACTTTGAAAATCATATTTTTTTAAATGTGGCTACGTTTGACATGTAACAAAGCTAACCCGAGATTTGTACTTGTATTGAGGCAATTCGGGCAGCATATCCTGGATGTTTCCATTTACTTTTGATTCATATTTGCGTAGGTAGCAGATTCATTTATAATTCCTTGTGTCCTTTTAAGCATCGATAGCTTTAAAGTACTGCCTACGCATCGTGCATTAAAAAAACCTAAATTATAACCTAATTTTCTTAAGAATTATAATAGTAACTCCTTTACTTCCAGTTTTCATCATTGGATGGTTTCATCTAGTTAACCTGTCTTTGTACCATACAAGACATTCAGTCGAATTAGTTTGGAGTTGAAATAACGGTACTCATTGTACCTCAGCTACTCGTAATTTTGTAAAAACTTTTCGACAGAAATTTTAATACTCTACCGTATAATGAATCTCTTATGCTTGTTATGCACATCGTTTATTATTTTCCTGCCAGCACTGTTTTTACTTTATATAGAACTTTAACCTAATCCGTTTCCTTTTTGATAACTTAACAGTATGTCACTGGATTGGGTCGTATAATGAACTTAACTGTAAATTAGGAGAAATCTGATAAAAAGTACTCGAATTTTGAAAATTTCTTTAATTTTAAATTGTGATATCCCTACATAATTTCGAAAAAAAAAACATAAAAACATTCACACCCGAGTAGAAACTTATTAGAGACATTTTTTATTAAAACAGTAGCCTATATATAGAGATTGCTAGTAAAAAAATGTTCTGAAAATTATTTCAATACATTTTAGTTGGGTAGGGGCGCATCCCCTTCCCATTAAACTGGAAAGTACACTGGAAAGCTACGTTATGATAGAAATAACACTAATATGCTGCGGGAATAAAACACATTAGACACTATACTTTGTGCTGAAAGTGAGTTTCAAAACAGACACTTCCAGGCATGCTTTGGTAGGTTTGTAATATTTTACTGTAGTAGTAACATCATCTGCCTAAATGGCTTTGTAATAATTTGGTTTTGAACGCCCCATGCAGTCGAACCGCCCTTTTGTGGTTACGTCAGCTTCAAACCGTGAATGTGTGTAATCTCGGTTGACCTACTTATCTCAGTTCAACAAATAACATTACAGCTTTGTTAACGAGCTAAAAAAAGTTTTGTATTACGTTTAAGGAAGTGAGAGTTACATAAGAGTTGCTTATTTTTTCGTAAGATTTGTGACTTATACAGCAGGTCTATTTTATTTAGGTCTAGCTATCTTTTAGGTATAAAAGAACTTCGGCTACCCAGATAAGATTTGCCTATTATTTACTTCCTTCTCATACCAAAGCATCTTGTAGACGTTTTAAAAATCTGAGTTGGTGGTGGATAGTACAATTATTGTTTAAGACATAAATTATAAAAAAATGAGCTAAAATGACGTGTTCTCATGGAATCTATGCGGTATTTTGATGGAATGTAGGCTAGGTTTTGCTTTTGTAATTGTGAAATGCTCTAGAAACTTTTTGATTCATGAATATTGAATTTGCCCATTTTACAACAAAAAAAATTAAAATTAGTTATTTCTTTTTAATTTGCTGTAACTCATAAGAATTCAATGTCTACTAGGGGGCCCAGTAAATAAATAAATGCAATACTCAGCATGTATACTCAATAAATGCAGCGCAATGCGCTGTATTTATTAGAGTATACATGCTGATCAAACCTAACTCCATGTTAATTTTTCTAGTGTCTATATATTTCGAGTGGCATTTTTTAACGTTTTGACAGGGAACGGTCCAAACCCCAGTCTTGTTTCTATCTAACATCGACCAGTTGTTAGAAAGCATAATTAATTAAATGACGATGAACATAGTTACTTTGAATACAAATCAAATTATAATGAAAATCAGATTAAACATTATTGTTGTTTCATCAATCGATCTTCATTACTAATTTTCCAACTTACCAATGTGATGAGATTTGGTGGTTGTTCTTTTAGATCTACAGTAAATTAGCTAAGATTACGTAGTTGTTCTTTTGCCGATATGTCTTATGGCCTCTGTCTAAACACTCCCATAAAATTTAAAATAAATTCACAGATGTTGTATCTACATAGTTCATCAAACATAAAACGTAAATGACAACAGAATAAAAATCAACATTTCATTACAACTCCCCGGTCCTATGAGTTATGCAGCACTTCTCTACGGCTGTTTTGTAGTACTGTATGAGGTACCTAATCGTCAAAATGGTGAATGAGTCCACATTACTATTTATAAAGTACTAAATCCTCTTGAACTTAACTGTCTATGGCATTAGAAAATTTAAATTAAGAAATCATAAAAATTAAGAGAATCTACATCTTTGTTGGTGTGGTCCATTTTAGTTTTATGTGCATTAAAATTTTGGTTAAAATTTCTCTTTATACAAACCATTTTTGTAATAAGATTTTTTTATATAGTGGAGGTAAAAAACTTTCAAATGTCTCTTTTAAACAGGCGTTTTGTGTAGCATTCTGCATTAATTTTTTTTGTAGTAAACAAACAGATTATTACGCCTACAACCAACCATAGTTTCTAGAATATCTAGATTTCTTGCAACCAACCATCCTTTTCCTTAATTTTCCTGTAAATTATATAGTTCACAGCAGTTTGAAAACCTATGCACACAAATTTAGTTATATTTGAATATTTGTCACCTTCCGTTATTGTTCAATACTAATCGGACAACCCACCCAGAAAAAAATTTTCAATTTCCAACATTGGTTCGTACAGAAAAATTAAATTTTCTAGGGTTAAGTTACTAATTTTATTTTTGTGCCCATATAGGCCTACACGTAAATAAAACGTTCAAACAAAGTCTACCCGCTACATTTTGAGAAAAGGTTAAAACCTCAGATTAGACACCCCTCGTATTAAAGTATGAAATTGTGTTGATATTTCAGTACCAGTTCAATTTGCTTCTATTCAGCTTTTAACATAAATGTGTTTGTTTGTTTAACTATCAACAGCTGTTTTATTTAGCAATCTATCTTCTTATTTCTATAAGGGTTTCGTCTGTTACGTCCCTTTTTCTCTCGACCTACTGAACCGACTTTTAAGATTGAGGTGTCATTTTAATTTTTAGGATACACCGCGGTGACGAATCATAATTAAAAAGGTCATATTGTTTCAGGCTTCGCCCCCTCGCCTTTAATTTATTTCTAGAGGGCGCTTTAAAATGTTGACCATCTTTTATTGCAAGTTCTTTAATGTGAATTGTAACTTAACAGCTGATTACCTTCAGATGAATTTTAAAAGCCAGATAGTAAACAAAAATAGATCTCTGTCACTTCATAATCAACAATCACGTACTGTAGGTGAGTTTCACTCATACAGAATCATAAAATGCGCAATTTGCGCACGGGCCACCTCGTTCAATATAAATTGTTCTTCATGTTAATCTTATGGACAAAAATTGAACTTTGAGCGCTTCCCGTGAGCTTCAGAATTAAAATATTAAAAATCTAAAACCTTATTGCTAAACTACGAACAGAGACCATTCTTTTAACACCTCAAACTTTAAAATTGGTCCAGAAATAAGGGAGGAGTAGTGTTAACAAAAAAAGGGCATCACGTATTATATATATAGAGTTTTTTAAAGTTGCGTATCTTGTAAATTTGTGGTCAAAAGAAGATACGTATCTTGTAAAAGAAGAGAGTCTCAAGATGACATGGTATTTTTCAGTTTATGCCATACAAATTTAAACTTGATAATGTGGTTAATAGTACGAAAAATAACCAGCCAATAAGGCTAAAATGTGTACTTGGCTTATTTAATTTTATTCGATTTCTCGTCTCATTAAACATTTACATCAGGGTATCGGACTATGGAAGTACGCTTGAGTTGATCTTATTTGCTGATGATTACGAAATTTGAGATTCATTCTATTAGATCTTGCATAAAACTATTATTGTGGCATGTGTGGGGAATTCTGCTAATCAGACTTTGTTTTCATCGGAGTTCAGCCTCAGCCTCAATAATGTCATAGAGATAGAAACTAATGACTAACGTCGCTTACGTTTTAGGGCTTTTTGTAAATCCCATGATTCCTTGTAACTATTTGGTCTAGGCTTATGAGTCACACGCTAGTCGCTACCCGAAAGTATCTTTCCTACGGGAACCCTCTTATTAATTTAATTTCCCGGTTTGGTTTCTATAGTTTACTGTGCAGTACTTACAAAAATGTGTCGTAGTTTACTTATATGATTTTTTCTGATATATTTTTTATTTTCAGTTGCATGACAGCCTATTGGTAAAATACAATCACGTCAAAATTTGTATTGTACAATAATTATTTATAGCAGTAGCCTACCTTGCCATTGTGCAGCTAATAAAGTAGATACCAAAGTAGTTACACACAATAAGGATAAGAACAAAATAATCCAAAGCACAGCCTAACCTATTTGGTGCAGTTTTTAAATTGCATTACTCTAACCATCTTTTTACATCCACTATTGGCATCCCGCACTATTTCAGTCATTCCATGCAACTGCCCTGAGACAAAATAGTAATAAATAAAAGATTCTTCGCCTTCCAAACCGGATCCTAATAATCGGAAGCACCACATCGTTCCGAGAAATCGCAGTCGCCAGCTGAGAACGTGCTTTCGAGGCAGATCAAGCAACCTCCCAACAGCCCATCTTGTCAGATTTGAGTATTGATCGGCCGGCCCGGGCCCCGGGGGCGAAGACCGCTTGACAGATGTGGCTTGATCAGCTGATCAGCGGGAGGGGGAGAGGGAGAGGGTGCGACGGAGAGCGAGGGAGCCAGCTGTCACCGCGGCCAGATGTTTTCAAGGTCACGCAGGTCAACAAACGACCCCTCACCTGACTGACAAGGCCGCGGACGCAGTGCTGCCACCTGTCACCACCCGGAAGTGGCTCTCCCCCACCGGAACCGAGCGGCCTATTGTCGCGCAACCGGTCCCCTTTTGTGAACCAGTTAAAGCGACACGGTGGATTTAATTGCCGAACAGAATGGAATGCTAGGAATGCCAGTACTTGGGGACAACAAGGTAACGGGTTTCTAATTTGGTCAACTCGCTTGAATTTGGAAGTGACACAGGTGGAAGTTAACCACTTCAGTTTGAGTATGTAACAATATGAACTAGGAATCCTCTACCATAAGGGTGGGGGCTTAATCTTGACCAGAAAATCGTACGGACAATGTGTGCTTTGCTTCAACATGGGATCGCGGCCGCGAAGATCTTTTGCAGGCGTTTTCGTAGGAAATAACTAAAGCCTCAGGATAATTTTTCACGGTATGGTGTGGCGAGAACGTACTGGAATAAGGTCAAAGCTTTTTATTTGTTTGCACATGCTCTTTTGTTTTCCCTTAATCAACAATTGAATTATGTATTTTTTAAAGTTAAGTTAAAAAACAAGGGAAATTAAACATATACTTTCAATGTACCTCATCTAATTTCTTTGTATTAATAATGAGACTTAGTTATTCCGGTTATTCCCATACCTACATCATATTGCGCTTTTTCTTGTTTTTTTTCGTTTCGTCTTCTGGTAAAGCGTTTTCTTAAGGTTTTTTAAAATTACTGTAGGCCTACTATATTTTTAACCTATAATTTCTTAAGAATTGCGCACCGATTTTATTTGTAAAAAACTAATTCTTTCCGTGGTCGGAGGCTGTCATCATGATGGAAGAAAATTCCGCACCGCACCCAGCTATCGATATTTCTCTTTCCATATTCAGAACTTCCCTTCCGTTTCGTCACAGAAGAAACTTAACTACTTTCAAAGAACACCCCCACCACACTACTACTATTGCTACAGTAATTCACTCCCTGCGATTTCATACTCCGGCAGAAATAAGTCGGACTAAAGTCGAACTTAAAAACTTCCCAATGAAAACAATAATTTGTGTATTTTTAGCAATCTCTAGGCTGTTTGTTTTATAAGTTCATATAATGGATCCAAGTCTTGTGATTGAAAATGTTTGTTTTATTACATGTCAACAATGCAAAGTATGTAATTGGGGACATGCTGTTTTCAAAAGTTATAAACATGACATTTTGCAGCCTACGTCATATTCTAAATCATTGTAATACGTGGTTAGACAATAATTTTATCATCATTGTGGTGAAGCCATTCTTAAATGTAAATTTTTTTGTTCCAGGTATATAAATTGAAGTATGGCAAGGGCTGTATCGTAAGTAGTAGTGATTATTGAAAAACAGAATTTCCTTGGAAATGGAATACACAGTATAGATAGACTACTACAGTAATATTTTGGCAAGAGGCAAAATATTTTTATTTAAAATTATTATTTTATTCTCTTTACATTTTATCTGGTTATAGCCTGCATTTATAAATACTTTCAGAATTTAGTGTGCGTTTTTTTTTCATTGCAAATCATTCTTGCACAGTTTCCAACTACCATCAGAACTATTATATTGGTTAGTGTGCTTGAATTTCAATTCCCATTTCAGTATTGTTTATTGAGTCTGTACCAGCAGACCGAATACCCAATTCAAATTAGTGAAAACAATCACTAAAAACGTAATATCTAAAATCTGGATTATTTTTACACTTATCTAAACTAGGTACCGGTAAATGATTTAAGTTTTTTATGGTTGACCAAAAAGGCCATCAATGGTCAAATATGTCAATATCAATATGTCAGTCAGTACGAAATAAAAATCTTATGTATGTTGTTTTACAATTAATTGGATTCTCTAAGCGAAGTCAAGTAAATAAATTAATGAAATAACAGTCTACTATATTTTATATTGCAATAAATGTATTGCATTTTTATTAATTGATGACAACTCTTGAATTTTATCCTAGACAACAACCAAAACATTGCAATACCTTTTAGATACGGTAAATAACAATCAATAAAAGTTACGTTATATTTTACGGCCATATTTTACCGCCAATCTGGCAGACAACAATGTGTCGTTCGATCAGGTCGAGTGACAAAGCCATAGCCGAATCAAGCATTACAGGTTGCCCTTGGCAGGAGCGCTTCACTGTTATCACTGGTGTTTGGCAGATGATAAGCTCAAGGTCACCCCCCTCCCCTTCCTTCGCGGCTTATCATCGTCAGCCTTGCCGCCTCTGATAAGTTAAGTGGTTACGTTAAAGCTCCATTTCGTGGAAACCCGGTGCTCCACAGTTCCGGTTATTGTTTTTTTTTTTTTTTTTTTTTTTATGTTAATTTGGGGGAAATGGTGGAAATTGAGTTAGCGGGTGCATCATTGGAAAGCGCGTTAGATTATTGATCAACCGATTTTGTGTTGCCTTTTAAATTGTATATACGGTAGGGGGCTACTAAGAAGTTTGACGATAAAACTTAATATTGTGATAAGAGAATCCAATTAGTACTGAACATGTACATTTTTCGTCATAACCTACTGCTTACCAGCAATTTAAATCTTAAATCTAAAAACATGCGTTTTTCATATTTTTGTAACATTTATACAATCTAAACAATGATATTGAACCAATTCTGCAAAACTATTTACAACTGTCTGAAAACCTATTTTGCAAAGTAACTTGATCCGGTAAAATCGTATTAGATTTTTTTTATTTCTTGTAAAGACCTCAATATTGGATGTGAAAACGAATCGTTTACGTAGTTAAGTTTTTAAATGTTTTCTCCATAAATTACTTCATAGCTTTTTGGCCATTTTTTGACCCCCCCCCCTCCCTAAAATCATCCTACCATCATAATCTGTCTGACTCCCCCCCCCCCTCTTGGAAAAATGACGTCATTTTTAACAAACCTTCGTTTTAAGTAAAAAATAATGCTTTTTAAGCGCTACATGATAAACTAAAAAATGACTAGTCAAATCTGAATTTACCTTCAGAAATAAAGCCAAAATGACTTTCTCAATGGAAAAATAAACTATAAATCAACGCCTTAAAATAGTCTCATGTATTTTAAAAAGATTATTTTATAATAGTTGAGTTGTGTTAGAATTGATCATTGTTTTCCTGTTAAAATTTCATATAAACATCATATTTAAAATAATGACGTCATATCAAAGCCGACCCCCCCCCCTTGCACATCACCTTACCGTCATTTTCAATCTGGACCCTCCTCCCCTATTTTCAGATGACGTAATTTATGGACGACCCCAAACAGATTTGCTAGGAAATTATCTCTCATTTTGTTTAACTTTCTTTATCTAATTTAGGATATTATTTGACTGTAGCCCAATACTAGGCCTACTCTAAATTTTTCAAATACAAGTGTTTTATTTACTGTGAAAATACACGACTTGTGATTCTTCAAACCTCATAGAAATACTGTAGTTAGGAATTTATTTTTAGTTAAGAGCATGCAAAAGCGAATCTTTGCACTAGATAAGGGTTATAGAGATACTGGAATGAAAAGTATTACAATTTAAAATACTATGATTGGAGGAATCCTTTTTACATTGTTTAGCATTTAGTAATTACCGTATCGAAATTATAACGGTAGAACATTTCTTCAAAAATGAAAGCGTTGTAAGCGTTTGAGGCAGTATAAACTCTAATAATCCCCAAAACAATCGCAATCGCCGAATACCCCGGATCCCGCTCCCAAATTCGCGTCATGCCCTGCAACAATGCCCGCCACGGCTCAGCGACAGCGCAGCCAGCGACTCATCCCAGGTTTTGTATGCTCATAATAACCCTCACCCTCGACGCAGCTTTTTGTAAATTCGCAGCCCTCGTTAAAACTACGGACAAAATAGCGGCGCCGCGCCGTCGAGTGGTAGCGTCGTGTGAAAATTGTTTTCCGCCATGTACATCTTTTTATTTCCTCCCCTAAAGGCTACACATGTATTGTACAAGTTTTGTTTCGGGCACAATTTTCAGGTTTGAGTTGTTAAGCCAAATTCGTTGTAGATTAAGCAAATTCAGACACTTTTTGGACAGAAAATGTTGATGACCAGCGTGTAAAATTTTTAAGAATTATATGGGCGAATTGCCATTACTACGTTTTGTTTTGTATCTATGGTCGTTAATCTTTAAAGGTTGATGTTTAGACCAGGGGTTTAAATGGGGTCAGTGGACGAAAATCAGTTAAGACATTAGATGTTGTATTAAATTTTATTATTTTGGATTGGGTTTCTTTGTTAATTAGTGTATCCTTTCTGACATCCAATCCTTCCTTTGGGGACAAGTAGTTGATAATGACCACTGCATTTCTGTCATTGAATAAGCATCGGCATCGCATGATAAGGTGAAATTGGGCATGAGCCGTACCATCGACTCACGCTGGCATAATCAAAGCTAGGCCTAGGCCTACTAATAAAAACTGTAGAAAATACTCGACGTTTTAACGCTATTTGACACTTTTTCATTTCAACCCTCTGGGTCTCAGTGAGTTTCTTACCCCCGTCGATAAAATAGTGAAAGAAGTTTTACGGTTGTACCGGATTGTTTACGCTGGCATCAGCATTAAGGTGCGGCTACACATAGCAGGAAAGGACACGGACAGGACATTTGTCGTGTCGGATGGATCGCCAAACGAGCATCATCCGCCACTGTCGTATCCTGTCCGTGTCCCGTCCTGGCATGTGTAGCCACCCCTTCCGATACTATCAGAAAATGATAACGGTAGCTCAGTGTAGTGAGTGTGGCGGCCGGCGGGATGAGCCGTGTCGGACGGCTGCGCGCGCAGCCTTCTGACTCAGAAATGTCCTGTCCGTGTCCCGATATGTGTAGCCACCCCATCAGAATTTTGTCCGTGTCCTTTCCGTTTCCTTTCCGTATCCTTTCCTGCTATGTGTAGCCGTACCTAATCTCCGTACTGTACAATTGAAATTATATTCAAGACTCAGCTGGCAATGAATACAATTTGTTTCTTCCAACTTTCTGTTGGCGATTTATAAATTTCGATCCATCAGAAATTATTTCTCCTCCTTTGAGTAGATCAGTAAAGATCTTCTCGCCTTGCACTTCTAAGTCGAAGAAAGCTGGGCGAAAAAACAGGGGAATAATCCTTGCTTAAAAACTCACAAATCACTAAGTACAACAGTGGGAGAACGTATACCCCCTATTAGCATCAGAACTTGCGTTCCCAGTGATTAGTGACCAGCCACAACAAATATCTCCAAAATTCGCTTGTGCCATTGGCTTCATATTATGGACCATGCCACATTCCGTTCAAAATTAATTGATTGGCACAATTTAGCACAAAAATTAACAAATTTCACAAAAATCACAAATTTTCATTTTCCACAGCATGAAAGAAATTCTTCCCCATCGGACTGAATTCGCAATCAGCAATCAGCTCCGTTATCTTATTTTCGCCCCCAAAGTCCAGAGTACGTACACAGGGTGTCTACTGATACTGGAATTACTGGAAATACTGGAATTATACTGGAATTTTATTTTCATACTGGAAATACTGGAATTATACTGGAATTTCAAAATAGATACTGGAAAAAATTTAATTTGATTAAAATACAGAAATTATGGTTTTTAAAATGCATAAAATATAGATTTTGTCATTTGATCCCTACATTCCGATGTAAAAATGTTTCACATGTCATAATTGTTGTTGAAGTATGTTTGCTAACTGAAATCAGAAAACTTGTAGTTCTGTTCAAATAATTGACTTAGTAAGAATGAAATATAAACATTTGTGTAAAGATTGGGCTTAAAAATGCTGGAATTTGTGCTAAAAATTTACTTTTCTTTCTTAAATTTTATTTATGATGTTAGTATTTATTTTACTTTTAATATTATTCTATTTCATTAAATTTTGCACTTTACTATACTTTTTTTATAATTTTTTGTATTAAAAAAATACAATTAAAGTGGGCGGTATGGAGGGCTAGAAGAAAGGGGGAGTTTAAATGGCCTAATAGAAAATTAAGATAAAAAAGTGTTATCATTGGAAAGTAATTATTAATCCCAATCATAAGTACTTACATGTTAGTAGGCATGCATGTTTATTTTCCCCTTTTCTTCTCAGATTGTATGTATCGTAAGAGAAATCCGTGCAAACTGTTACAAAGGTTCATCCTGTAGATGAACAGAATGTCATTATAATTCACATCAGCCTCCATGGGTACTGGGTACGCCCTACAGGCTCTCAAAGTTTCAATGTAAATCTCATGGAAGAAGAGTAATTTATTAAATAAATTAGAGTACAAATCGGGTGAATTTTTAGTAGAATTTCGACCAGTGGTGATCTCGTAATACAAAAATCTATGTTAAATTGATTTATATGTATAAAATTTTGTTATTGTTTATCTATATTAAGATTAATAGTACGCGAGTGATACTGGAAATTTGTAAAAAAATGTACTGGAAATACTGGAAATATACTGGAATTCCAAAATCAGATATCAGTAGACACCCTGAGTACATAACAGCGGTGATGATCATGTTACTTCTCCTGCCGTCGCAAATGCCTCTTTTTAAAGCGCAAACGTCAAAAGCAACGTAATTTGCCTTCAAGTACAACAATGGCATAATAACTTTAGACTTTGAACAACTGTAATATAACTGCAAGAAAAAAACTGTTCAGTAGATGAAAGCTAATACTTTTCAGCAGGAGAAACGTGAAAAGCTGCAGGGGAATTCAGATATGCAATTCGACTGTAGATTTTTTTATGGACTTTATTAAATTTTCAAACGAGTCTGCACGTCATTGCAGCGCTGCAACGGCCGCCAAACGGACCGTATCGCGCGGTTACTGCAGTTACCTGCTCCGCCTTGCAAAACACTGATCAGCAACAACTGTGTGTCGGTACCGGTACAACACCAGCAATTATTGTAGCCGTAGCCTCGTAGCAGCTCGTGTAGCGTGTAGCCTCGCCGCAGGCGTCTGTCTGCAACCTCCGCTCTGGTGTCAGAAATCACAACAACTCTGGTAGTCTAGTTTTTGCATTGGTGTGTAAACTACATGTCAACGGGCAGGTTATGTTAATTGCGGCTTCTACGTAAATGAATATTTTATAGTTTCAAGGTTTTCCACGAAAAAAACAATACTTATGTTGTTTGAGTTTTAATCCTCTTTCCAACTGCACAAAATAAACTTAAAAATCGGTCGAAAATTGAAGGAGTTCTAATGAAGAAAACCTTATCGTATCTGAAATTTAAATTTAAAGATAGATTTTTTATTTGATGGGTCACATGTTTTACTAACGTTACATATTAGATTATGAATATTTTACAAATGAGGATCAATATTCTAAAGAAATCTTTTATTTACTTTTATTGGTAACTTATACTGCAATGTTATACAGAGAACGGGGAGGAAGACTAGAAAGCCTTACCGGAAAATAGAAATTCAGAAATCACACACAAGGACATGGCACTTAATACCGGAAATTAATTGAAATTGGAAAATTAAGAACAACAGGGTAAATAACCGTAAAAACAACAAAGCTATTTTTGAAGAAGTTTAAATAAATAATCACATGTGTTTTTCTAACTTGCACAATTGTTTATTGTAGGCCTATGCACAAAGCTCCTGTTTTTTTAGAGTTGATTTAGGATGAAACGTTATGTTTTTCAATTCTGGCTTCTAACAAAAAATCAACTTGTTAAACAGTTGGAGTAAGTTGAGCCGTCCTTGTTATGGCATATGCGCCGTGTATTGAAAAACACCTGAGTACATAAGAGTCCTAACCTAATGCACCACATACCATGTATCATACTTGCACCAGGCTTTTCTACAACTCAGTGTTACGTTACACTTAGCGAGTTGCACTTAAAAAAATTACTGCGTTTTGCTATTTTTAGTTCCATATGCCCCCCATAATGGGCGGGAGGGTTACTAAATGAAAAAAAAACATTTACACATCAACACCATCAACATTTTACTCCAGAAAGAGTTGATTATTAAACAATCTTTTTCATACATACCGTTTTATAGAACTTATCAATAAATATGCTCAAACTTTATATGCTATGATAAACATAATCAAATGTTAGTATGCATCCAACAAGAAGTTTTATATGATAACCGAAAACAATCATTTCAAAACCCTATGCTAATAACTAATATCAAGTTGGAAATCTAACATTTTTATTATCGTGTGAAAAATTACGGTTTTGTGTTTTTTCTGGAGATAGACCAAATCATTATTGTATAGATTAATTTTTTAAGTTATGAAAAATTAAACCGTCTATTTTAGTTTGCTCTTCTGGGAATTTCCGGGCTGTTGCTTCAAACTCTATTGACTGAGTTATTTTATTCATTATAGTAAAGTCATTTTGCAGACAGGAAAAATATTCATGGTTAGGAGGCGCCTCTAAACGAAATGTTATGTTGGGGAATTCCAAGGAAAACCCACCCCGGAAGCTATGAGGTTCGTTTTGTAAATTTTCGTTAGCAATAGTAAAAAAACCCTTCGCTTAACGGACAGTCAAACATACACTGGACAGTCATACTTTTATTATTGGTTGGAAAGATGTTTTCTCTACGACTCAAGGTGAAAACCCCTTTTCCCACGAAATTGAACGTGGTAAATGCAAAACCTCTCTCGTCCCTGGAACTTTCTCTGATGAGAATTTCCTCGTGCACCCTCTAGTCGGGCAAAGTACTCTTCATGGCGTAACTCCCAGAGCCGTCCTTAAAAACCCCCTGCAATTTTATCACCTTTTCACCTTCCATCAGTTCCGCAAATATAGTCTCCTTTAACTTTGGTCAAGATCTCAGAACTTAAGAAGACCTCATCCATCCAGCATCAAAATAACATAAACTGACAGCAAATGTGAATTTCTTTGTAGCAAATAAAACCGAACGTTAAATCTCTTTGTTCCTTTGCCACTTCAACATAAAGTGGTTTTGTGTCTGACCCGTTATCAGGTTGAGCAATACACTGGATCAGCAAAGTTATATATTGCATTAGTGCATGTGACCCCGACTCAGCTTTGTGCAAGCCTCTTTGACTCTTGGCCCTTTGAGTCGCTTCCTGGACCGTAAAGTAATTATTCCCTTTCATTAGCCCTCCCGAGGTGCTAAGTAAAAAGCTCACCAGTGACATCTTAAGCTACCTTTGGCGAGTAAATTGCTGGAAATTAAAGTCTCGTCTCAGAGTAATTCCAGTCTTTCCTATTTTCTATTGACTTGCCCGTTCTACAGTAGAATAATGGTTTCTATGTTTTGTAAACTGAGTTTTTTACCATGCTCTGTTTTGGTAAAGGCCTAAAACTAAATCGTATAATACCATATTTAGTCATTAAGTTATGATACGGATCTTTGTACAGATATACAAATCTCCTATAAACTATGAATTATAATGGATTTTATGGAATAAAAAAATCAGTTATGGAGGTGCGCTGTTATATCAACTTGTTAACTGGTTAGCGTTTTATCTATGTGAAATCATTAATTAAATTTTCCACTTGTCTTACGGCTTACTGATCTGGCAATTTTCCAGAAATTGTCTACTGATGTGCAAAATTGAGAAATCGTGAAAATGCCTGAATTTTTGTAAGGCAGGAAAAAGTCGGATTTTACATTTTAGGTGGAGAAAAATCACTATGTAACAAAAATACGGGTGGTGAGAATGGTTTTTGGTCGGGAATCTTTACAAAAATAGTCTGGAAAAAAATTGGTAATTTCATTTGTGATATTTGTTAGACACTCTCCCATGTTCCCTAAATGTTTTTGTATATTTTGCCTATCCTCTTTATTCATCTATACTTACGGTACAAAATTTGGCGCCTACGTCTTGTGGGGTAAATGCAGCATATCTGATAATACTTATTCATGTACGTCCATTGTAGGTTGCAAAATAAGAGCAAAACCTCATGGCTTCGAAATGCTATTTAGCTTTTGTAAATCAATAACAAAAATTTAGAAATTTTTCACTTTCTTAATTATTTGAAGAGACACAACTTATGGCATCCATTGGTATAAAAATAATCAACATAAGTTTAATAACTCTGTGTTTTCCTTGTTGTTTTATGTTAAATCAATTGACAGCAAATCAATATGCACTGCTTTGTTATTGTTTTCAACTGGGTTGTCCTAGACCTAGATTGTCAATGTAGGACAACTAGGTCGTCCTAGACGCATGTAAATCAATAGTTTGCTCCATAAGTACAATTTTATCCCTTGCTTTAAAATTTTATGTAGGTTTTGATGTGTGTGCACTTTAGTATAGGTGTGAACAATTTTATATCCCCTATTATTTGTAGGGCCCTCGATGTTATTTGCTGGCCCTAATATTTGAAGGGTGCACAAATAAATAATTTAGTAGTTTGTATGTTACTTTTTTGGATGATAATAGGGGTATTTAAAATTATAAAATGAGTAATTTTTGTTTTTGACAGCATTTTTGCCTTATCAAAGAACTACGTTCGTAAAATCGAAGCCAAAAAAGGCCAGCGTAATCGCGTTCCCCCCTGCGATCAAATCCGGACTAAATCCCGTCGATGCGAACGGCAGCAGACAACCGTTGCTGGCAACATTTGGCGGGCGGAGAGGGGGTAATCCAGCATGGCCGCCGCGTCACCATGGTTACACACGTGTTGTGGGCGGGGTCAGCGCTGTTGGCCCCGCCCCCGCGGCCATCTTGGATCCGCTGCGGGACGGCTGGTGCTGCTCCCAGCGGCCGAATACGCAACCAATTATTCATTGTCGGAAGAGAGAGAGGATATCCGCTTATTCCGGAGGAAGCTTTGGGAAGGGCGGTCTGCCATTGATGCCATTTCATTTTATCATACAAGACGAGCGACTAATTCAATTTGCGCCTCTTCCCTTTGCGGATCTAGTGGAGCGAACTGGGAAACGTTCAAATAAACGTCTGATTCCAAGATCCCTCGTAATTTACGGTTGAATTGTAGCCGGGAATTCACAACGTTTTATATCGCCAGTTAGCAGACATAACATCTTTAGCAGACATAATCTTTTCATGTCAGTAGGCCTTCAAAGGAATAAATTAGTCATCATCAATAAAACAGGCGGGTCAAGCTCAAATCGTTAAAATCTTGTATAACATATTTAAATGCATGTCAGAATTAATCTGTAAAATTACTCCATAGTTAAAGAACTTATTATTTCAGAAAATATGAATCCTTCCCTTTAGAAATTCCCAATCTATATCGGTAATCCCCAAAGGTCACGAGAGATGAAGTTTTAATCGCAACTGGCTGCATGCAAAGGTCAATAACTGACGTGTACCGTGTGCTGTGGTGCTGTGGGGCTTCAACATACAAAGCCGTGTATGAGCGATTGCGCGTGTGTGCGTGTGCCTGTTGCGCGGTTTACTAGATCGATATCTGCACGCACGCACGCTCACAGGCCAGCGCGCATTAGCATAATGCTGTTCACCGGGTATAAATAATAAAAGTGCTTAATTCACTTCCGGTGCGCGAATGTAGTAGCCTTGGAGTAATTATAGGCTTGCGTTGCATGCGTGCGCCATCATACGGGCGATCAGGGCTCGACATGGCGTAGTTATCAATCTTTGAAACACGCAGGGTGAAGAAGAAGAAGAAGAGCAGTTGATCTTGCTTTAGGGGGAATTTGGTCGTTAATGTTTCGTATAGTATAAATCTCAACGGGCCTGTAAAATTGAGGAATCAGTCAAATCCGAGGCATGACAACATTTTTTTTCTTAAAACGAGAATTTTTGTCATTATCCCTACATCCATGGGTACCTAAATTTCTAGTAATTTAGAAAAGTATTCACAACCATCCAGCCTAAAACGTTGATGGGTTGTACAAAAACATGTGCAGTTTTATTACACGACAATTCTTTATGGCACCTCTATTAGTGTAAACTCAAGAGTTTTACATCTGGAAGCGTTCGAAAATAAACAGATACATGGGTGTGTAACAAGAATTTTTATTGCTGGGAGGAGGGAAAACAGCGTTGTAAGAAATTTAGTTTTGTACCCGGCAAATAGTGCTTGGTTTCCTCTACTACTCAGCGATACCAAATTTTGGTTTTTATGGGGGAACATAATCAAACACCACAACGTTCCCGTGTTCAAATAGGCCTACCATAATCACCCTCCGGAGTTCAATTCATGGTAAAACGAAACTCTGCACTTAAACGATGATTGGCGACTGATAGTTTATTTTTGTAGATGAAAAAGTCTGCAACGAGAAACCGTTGAATGCAGATTACAGCGCAGTAGTTGAAAATTATGAAGAGTTGAGCAATTTGAATCTCGCCAAGAAAGCAAATTGGACACTTCATTAAACTCTCATTTAGTTCGGCAAACATCGATCTAGTTTTGAACTTCGGACTTGATCGCTTTTCGGATCCGTAATGGCAAACAGAATCCATTAAAAACTTCTGCTATTTCGCCCAATCGCTGGTCTTAGTCTTTTCTATTTTACTTCAAGAAAACTGGAAATCGATTTTGCTTTTATAGCTTTATTACCAGTCATTTAGTACAGTTTACCTTACCATTCAATTTAATTTTAAATTACGCGGTACAATAGATGACTGATAAAAGCCAAGGTGAAATTTCTGAAAAATACTCTAAAATAAATTCATTTAGAATTTTGAAAAATTGGATGATGTTAATTAAACTTAATTAATGTAATTTATCGTACACAAGAATCGTCGCGCAATTTGGTTATTGTCTGTAACGCTTCCGCTCGCCTGGAGAATGAGTAAACAGAATGCCAATTGCCTCTAGGACTAAGGGTTCGTTCCACTTTTAGGATGGACTCAATCTCTCTTTTGATGCTTGGGGCCATTCGATTTGTTTGCATAATTATCAATAGGTTACCTAAATAGTATTGCGTTTTTGTCAGTTATAATAAAACGAGGGAACTACTGATTAGAACCAGGAAGTGTAATAAAGTTCTTTAAACTTTGTTTACTAATCATTTTTATAATTATTTAAAAGGAATATGGTACAATCTTCAACTGATAACGGCGAGACAAGTTTTGAATACGCAACCAATCTCCTTATTATGTTAATATTTTCAATTTGTTTAAGCAAATACTCTGCGAGATTCGGGTTCTTAACATTCATTTTGATATTTAATCTATGGAAATAGGTCATAACATAATTCCATCATGATTTGCATTATAGTGCCTTTAGTTGTATGACTTTCTTAAGTTTTCATGCCGAGGTTTAAAATTCATCATTAACCTCGCTGGAACGAGGACGTCATTTCTTGTAGGCCTACAGGCCCTACCAAGGATTTCCAAACGAGACATATTGGTCTGAAAAGAATAGTCATGAAAACCAGATAAGATAATTTAGATAAGATTGTTCTGAATCTGTAGAAATGTATATTAATTGTTTGATGGATCTCTTTCTCAGTATTTCTGCGACCATCCTGTATTTCAAAACATCCGCAACTATCGACAGCAGTAACGCTACATCATCTCTGACATTGTTGCAGGTCCTGGTAGAATATGATGACACGGAGTGGCATCGGCGCGAGTGGATCAGCATCTACAAGGACAACATCTTCCAGGTGTTCATGGTCGAGTCGTCCCTCGTTTGGTGCGACAGCAGTAACGCTACATCATCTCTGACATTGTTGCAGGTCTTGGTGGAATATGATGACACGGAGTGGCAGCGGCGCGAGTGGATCAGCATCTACAAGGACAACATCTTCCAGGTGTTCATGGTCGAGTCGTCCCTCGTTTGGTGCGACAGCAGTAACGCTACATCATCTCTGACATTGTTGCAGGTCCTGGTAGAATATGATGACACGGAGTGGCAGCGGCGCGAGTGGATCAGCATATACAAGGACAACATCTTCCAGGTGTTCATGGTCGAGTCGTCCCTCGTTTGGTGCGACAGCAGTAACGCTACATCATCTCTGACATTGTTGCAGGTCCTGGTAGAATATGATGACACGGAGTGGCAGCGGCGCGAGTGGATCAGCATCTACAAGGACAACATCTTCCAGGTGTTCATGGTCGAGTCGTCCCTCGTTTGGTGCGGCAGCAGTAACGCTACATCATCTCTGACATTGTTGCAGGTCCTGGTAGAATATGATGACACGGAATGGCAGTGGCGCGAGTGGATCAGCATCTACAAGGACAACATCTTCCAGGTGTTCATGGTCGAGTCGTCCCTCGTTTGGTGCGACAGCAGTAACGCTACATCATCTCTGACATTGTTGCAGGTCCTGGTAGAATATGATGACACGGAATGGCAGTGGCGCGAGTGGATCAGCATCTACAAGGACAACATCTTCCAGGTGTTCATGGTCGAGTCGTCCCTCGTTTGGTGCGACAGCAGTAACGCTACATCATCTCTGACATTGTTGCAGGTCTTGGTGGGAATATGATGACACGGAGTGGCAGCGGCGCGAGTGGATCAGCATCTACAAGGACAACATCTTCCAGGTGTTCATGGTCGAGTCGTCCCTCGTTTGGTGCGACAGCAGTAACGCTACGTCATCTCTGACATTGTTGCAGGTCCTGGTAGAATATGATGACACGGAGTGGCAGCGGCGCGAGTGGATCAGCATCTACAAGGACAACATCTTCCAGGTGTTCATGGTCGAGTCGTCCCTCGTTTGGTGCGACAGCAGTAACGATACATCACCTCTGACATTATTGCAGGTCCTGGTAGAATATGATGACACGGAGTGGCAGCGGCGCGAGTGGATCAGCATCTACAAGGACAACATCTTCCAGGTGTTCATGGTCGAGTCGTCCCTCGTTTGGTGCGACAGCAGTAACGCTACATCATCTCTGACATTGTTGCAGGTCCTGGTAGAATATGATGACACGGAGTGGCAGCGGCGCGAGTGGATCAGCATCTACAAGGACAACATCTTCCAGGTGTTCATGGTCGAGTCGTCCCTCGTTTGGTGCGACAGCAGTAACGCTACATCATCTCTGACATTGTTGCAGGTCTTGGTGGAATATGATGACACGGAGTGGCAGCGGCGCGAGTGGATCAGCATCTACAAGGACAACATCTTCCAGGTGTTCATGGTCGAGTCGTCCCTCGTTTGGTGCGACAGCAGTAGCGCTACACCACCTCTGACATTGTTGCAGGTCTTGGTGGAATATGATGACACGGAGTGGCAGCGGCGCGAGTGGATCAGCATCTACAGGGACAACATCTTCCAGGTGTTCATGGTCGAGTCGTCCCTCGTTTGGTGCGACAGCAGTAACGCTACATCATCTCTGACATTGTTGCAGGTCTTGGTGGAATATGATGACACGGAGTGGCAGCGGCGCGAGTGGATCAGCATCTACAAGGACAACATCTTCCAGGTGTTCATGGTCGAGTCGTCCCTCGTTTGGTGCGACAGCAGTAGCGCTACATCACCTCTGACATTGTTGCAGGTCCTGGTAGAATATGATGACACGGAGTGGCAGCGGCGCGAGTGGATCAGCATCTACAAGGACAACATCTTCCAGGTGTTCATGGTCGAGTCGTCCCTCGTTTGGTGCGACAGCAGTAACGCTACATCATCTCTGACATGTTGCAGGTCCTGGTGGAATATGATGACACGGAGTGGCAGCGGCGCGAGTGGATCAGCATCTACAAGGACAACATCTTCCAGGTGTTCATGGTCGAGTCGTCCCTCGTGTGGTGCGACAGGAAGGACCCCTACCAAGGACTCAAGTCCACCGTCCTCTGGCCAGCACTTGTAAGTCATCCGGAAAACATTTTGTAGTTCAATAATGTTTGCAAAAGTTTTCAAAATCTTTAGCGCTTAAGAATCCTAGAACATTCTAAGCTAAGCTTTTCAGGTCAAGTTTGACAAAATTTGATATTTCAAATAACTGACTCGGTCTAGTCAAGTAAAGGATTTGTTCAACTGAAGTTATTCCTGAATAAGCCGTTTTTAAGAATGTAAGCAGGCCAACAAAGGTGAAGCCGTGCCACTTGTGCCAGCAACAGCTGTTGGCCTCCATCAAATTTTTCATTGCTTGAACAATATGAGGAAGGTGAACTGCCCATTCATGGCTGTGTAACTCCCTTCTCCTGGTGGAAATTCAAATTTTTACCTGCGCCTGTGGCTGCCACCATCGTTTCAAAACAGACCTACAAACTCGACAAGTTTCTTAGTAGCCAGAGGTTTGAACATATTGGTGGAAAATGGGAAAACTTACATAGTCTGAGTCATGAAATTCGTCCAACACCTAGATAACTGTGGCAATTTTTTTCTAATCATACGAACGAATCACGTAAGTCTCATTGGAAAACTTACAGATTACCTATCTAAAAACTGGTTTCTATTCAACATTAAACTTTTCTTATTAGAAACTCAGTCATCAATCAGTATCAACTGAAATGCTATGACTTTCCCTATTCACGGATTGCTAGAGACTCGGAGCTAAAAGAAAGAAAAAAGGACCCTTTTTGCAAACAAACAGGTGAATCAGATGCTAGTATTGGGGAAAAGCTCTTGGACTTTGTCAAGGGTACAGGCTTATCCAGCTTATCCATTTAGCAGCTTATCTGTTAACAATTATCTTCGGTCAGGCCATAGAGTCCTTTCCTTTTACGCCAACAATCCATCTAAAACTATTTTCATCCATCCAACTTTTCATAATATCATCAACTCAGTCATCTCCCAGCATCAACTGCAACACTAATCTTTCCTAATCATGCTTGTCACAAAGCCCGCCATCACCTGGGTTGTAGCAAGGTTTTCTTCTCGCGGAATCATCTGGAGCCTTGACGCCGGCTTGTACAGTTTTCGTCACACTGGAAGGCCGTGTCAGATCGGCCACGGTTTGCAACAAGTCAACTGGAGCGGACCAACTCCACTTTCCTTTCCCCGGTTATACAAGGTTGGCCACGCAAGCGTGTGGCGTTGTTGCCCTTCCACGTGCTCTTGCCATCTTTCCGCCCCATGCGTATCCGACACAATACACGTCTTATCACGCCGTCACTGCGTTAAGTTATGGCCGGGTTTTTAATGTAATGTATAATTTTTTGCCAAATTGGGCGATTTTTCAAGTAATTCTTATCGTAAGCTTGCTTCAAGGTATTGGAACATTTTTTTAAGAGATCTTGTCTTCGCAAATTTAGTTTCTTGGCAAAAGAAAGGTATCGCAACAGTTCAGTTCCAATAATTAGACGGTGGTTCAATCCTCACAATCGATTCTTACCTCCATTTCAACTATTTTTTCAGTTTTCAAGTCAGACACAATTATTGATGATTCTTTTCTGTACAGGACTTGGTTGAAACTTTGGAAATACACTCACATATTGGCTTTAAATTGTGATTATCAGACGTTAAACTACTTGTATTTTTAACTCGCAAGAGATATTCAAGTATCTCATTCTCACCAACCCATTACAGGCAGTTAATTATTCTACTACTTCTTACTATCCATAGTTTGACTTTCGTCCAGAATCATCATTTTCCCATCCCGCGTATCCTCCCGCGTCCATTCCTCTTCAAACGAGTTCTGCAACTTTGCCCGGCCCGTCATCATGTTATAACCCACCGGAGCATGTACAGTCGCAGTCGCGTGGCAGGAATGCGACATGTGAGTGGCCAGTGACGGACTTGACGGGTCCAATGTTTGTGTGCCGATCGGTGGCATGTTGATGCACTCATTAGGCGCAAGGTCGCCATAACACGATGCAGACAGAGACAGCCGAGTTGAAGGCTTGCCAACCTCCCACGTCCGCCCACGCGGCTGCTGCTGCTGCTATCTGCGGATCTTGCCATCTCGCGCACTGCGAGAATATCCCGGGTCATTGTCGTTGTGGAAGGGAAATAGTGGCTAGACGACCGCCTTTAAAAGACCGTTCTCCGTTTTATTTGAAAATTATGCCAAATGGTCGGTTTTTATGAACCATACGAGCTTTTTCCTCACCCGTACACTATTTAGTTCATTTATGTTTTGTTTTGTTTTCGTCTATTTACAAAAGTTGCAGTTTTCAATAATTCGATGTGAAAATATGGTTCATAAGCTGGTTCTGTTAGGCTACTTCAAAATGTTGAAATGTCGTTATTTAGATCGCACCATTCATTAAACGCCCATATCCGGCAGGCCCATCCTTCCTTTTACTTAAAAATTATGCCAAATCGCCAGTTTTTTTCCTGATCTATACAAACTCTTACACATTCGTATAGCAGCCCAGTGATTGTAGAGCAGGCAATAGAAGCCTGTAGCACAGTCGCTCGTCAGCCTCCGTTTAATTTCCACGGTACAATTTATTTCCCGCTTTTAAACCTTATTATTTGTGTGTCCTTGACCTTGAGGACAAGATCCAACCTTGATAACAAAGGGCTGAAACCTACAATTAAGTGAGATTGAATCGCGAGCTTTTCCAGCAATGAAACGTCGGTCATGGCTGCAGTAAATGAGAAAATCTTCAGAGTTTAACTTCGAGTTGATTCATTACGACTATATACTTTTCACCAACGATATAACAGTACCAATGGCAATTCTAATCTATATGCCTTTAGATCTAACTGTCTGACCTTATAGACGCTATCTTAGCACTTGTCCAATCCTATAAAAAGTCTACTAAGTGACAAGGTAAGTTATGACTAAAGACAAAGAGCAGAATATAGGTCCATAATGCCATCGTCACTAAAGTATGTGAGCCTTGTGGACCTACATGTTTTATGAACTAGCCTACATCTAAGAGATTATTGGATTTTAAACCTGAACACAAAAGGCAAGAACCTGCAGAGCAAAGAAGTCAATAACCTCATTTGGAGGTTCTCATCAAGGAATCTTTCTTGAGAACCTCCTTGTTCAACTTGAACGCAGGGAATACATAGAATATCGATAAAAATATGCATTCTAATTTGTTGTCTAAAACTTCCATAGATCAGAACATCTCAACATCTTTGACATTCGAGGAAATTTTCTGTAGATACTCACCGTAAACTGTAGATACAGTACCCGAGGGATTTCTAGGTAGTGTTGAATACAATTATTTTATCTTGTGTGCCTTTACTAGAGAGGTACACAAATATTTTGATGGCGTGGGAGACTCTTTACAGCGTAATGTGCATGTTCTTGATACTTTAGACTTTTTGAACTTCAGTATCTTTATAAAATTACTCTCTCTAAGGAACTACAATGATGCGTGACGTGCCGTGAACATCGGTTTCCAAAGTGAAGCTAAAAATTTTGAGCAGGATAGTTAGAGATTTCCCACGAAACTAATAGCCAACTGTTGTAATAATAGGATTCACAAAAAACTAATCGAAATTCAACATGCAATATTTGGTGACATGTTTAAAAGGTGGACACATTTATCCCTAAGCTAAGGGTCGCCACACCTTTTATTCTAAATATCAGTTAAATATCCATAAAAAGATGATGTTACGGTTCATCTGTTCATCCTAATCTTTTTCTTACTTTGCCCTGATGATGTCTTCTTCTGTTTCAGACATTCACGGCACTAGTGGCTACCATGGACTTGTCGTCTCAGAGACTCCAGCCTGTAGAGTTCTTGGTGGATCAGGAACTAGCCTTCAAGGACCCTGTCACTCTGGTACCCTACAAGGTATGGACTGCATTGAAGTGGCTTTTTAAACGAGCATGACTTGTACATTTCTTGTATTAAAGTAATGTTTTGCGTTCTATGGATTCAGTCTGTTTATTTACTTTGAAATGTGTATATCTATTGTCGAGAAGCGCAATTTTGTTTAAACTCTGGAATATTAAAATAGTATGGATTTAGAAATCTAACTGTATTTGCCTTCTATTTATATGACACCTTAATTTTTTTTTTTTTTTTTTTTTTTGCAAAGTGATATAGCACTTTGTCTTGATAACGAATAAGGTTATGCAAACTGGAAATAACTATAGCACATTTTAAACTTTCAATGCAGCTAAAGTTAGCAATAGTACATTGCCATGTATTATTTTTTCAATTAAGATTTTTTGTTTACAGTTGAAACCGAATGTGGCAGCATGTACAGGCCCTTCCATTTTTACCCAGTTTTGCACATGTATTTATTATGTATCTAGGAAAGAGTTCTTTGCTACGTTTTATGGTTGTTTTTATCTTGAAACGCTTATGGTAAAGTGGGTCTTTTAAAGAAACAACACAGAGGAAACCCATTAACTAAAAAAAATCGATCGTAATGCGAATAAAAAAAATATTGTTGTTGATTGCGCTGATTATAAAATTGTTGTTCGTTAAGTACTTTAAATATTTTATCTAGTGTTGATTAATAGAAAGAAACTTAAAATATTTTGTGATTCATCCCACTCGATTAAAATTCAACGCCGAAAAACACACGTGATTCGTACTCACACCGGCAATCTGCAATTCCGTACACTGTCACCAGATTGATAACGATAACATAGTGCCAACATTATGTTGTCAGTCACGTGGTACAGGTGGACGCACGGGACCGGAAGTCGGTGTCCGTGATCTGGCACATTCCACACCTGCGTGGCCGCCCTGCTTCCGCTCATTGTGTCGGTAATTGGCAGCATTGCATAATGGCCAAGGTCGCCTCATCTGATAGCGTTCCCACAGACGATTACTCACATCTCCCTCCCCTCTCCTCCCTTCCGCATCGCCATCACCCATCTCACTCGCTCCCCCTTCCCTCGCCGCTTGTTAGACCTTATCTTGCCAATTGTCTCTCTCTATTGCCGGCCAATGTCATCCGGGATTTATTTGTTTGCTTTCGTCGCCACGCTTCTTTTTATGTAATCCCAATGAATGGCCGTGGTGTAATCCAGAATTCTTTTCTGTTGATAATCTAGTGACACACAATACACCCTTGTTTTTTTTTTATAAATTTGTTACACAATGTTTTTCCTAATAGGTTTGATACAATATTTTCTTCTCCCTTTTCCTGTTTTCGTTTCTTTTTCTGGGATGTAAACAGAAACTTAGTGGTTATTATAAAGAACTTATGGAGATCTCAATCCATAAGTTCCGAGGTATTCTGTCAACTGATAAAAAATTTACAGTATGTTACTCTATCTCAAATGTTCGTGATATCTGCATTCCCCGTAATAATTTTTAAAGCCAAATGTGGAGGTTTCTTTCGTAGGACAGATTCAATGAGTAGTCTATGAGTAAAATGAGGTAGAATGTGCAGACGGAACCTGTGAGCCCTTCACACACGCCATGAATTTATAGAAGGTCAGGCCTCTTGTACTACCAATGAAAAGTGATTTTTTATTACGTGGAATTGATATTGTATTTATAAATAATAATTATTTTTTATCACGAACCATCAGAACTTCCGCTTGGGATAGTCGAAAACCACTCTATGGGCTTGTGGGGTCGTTGATTTTGCAGCATGTCCAGATGTAAATCCTTTTATCTCATTCCATCAGAAATGGGACACCAAGATGTGCCTGTCAAGGACTACCCGGCAGATTTTATTTCAGTAACGGTACTCTAATAATCTTGTGGGCTTTTTGACAGGCGCATATCTGCCACTTGCGCTCCCTGTTGAGTGTTTCAGAATTCATCTAGATCTAAGTTCAGAAGCCTGACTTCATATGTCATTGCAGAATGAGAACCTCAAGATGTGAGTGGTGCCAAGTTGTATGCAGCACATCTTGCTACAGCAGCAAAACTCTTTGGGTTTGTGAGATGGTCTTTGCTGCATGTCCTGATGTGTCCTCATGTCTCATTGGAAGTGTAGAACCCGAAGATGCGCGGTGCCAAAGACTATACCGTGCAAATCTTCTACAGTAGATGCTCACAAGCCTGATCTATGGCTGTGGGGTTATACTTGCAGTATGACCTGAAATCGACCCTTTTGTCTCATTGCAGGAGTGAGACCCCAAGATGCACCTTGTGAAAGACTAATCGGCAGATTTTGAAGAGGATCCTGCTGACAACTAGCAATTCCTGATGTAAGACCTCACGTTTCATTGCAGGAGCAAGAATCTGACCGTGAAATGTGCGGCGTCAAGGACTGCCCAGCATTGAATGAAGTAGATCCTGCTGACAACACCCTCTGTCCTGATGGGTGTTTTGACTTTGCAGCATGTCTTGATGTAGATCCTCTTGCCTCATTGCAGGAGAAAGAATCTGACCCCGGAATGCGTGTTGTCAAGGACTACCCAGCATTGAATGAAGTAGATCCTGCTGACAACACCCTCTGTCCTGATGGGTGTTTTGACTTTGCAGCATGTCTTTATGTAGATCCTCTTGCCTCATTGCAGGAGCAAGAATCTGACCCCGGAATGCGTGGTGTCAAGGACTACCCAGCATTGAATGAAGTAGATCCTGCTGACAACACCCTCTGTCCTGATGGGTGTTTTGACTTTGCAGCATGTCTTTATGTAGATCCTCTTGCCTCATAGCAGGAGCAAGAATCTGACCCCGGAATGCGTGGTGTCAAGGACTACCCAGCATTGAATGAAGTAGATCCTGCTGACAACACCCTCTGTCCTGATGGGTGTTTTGACTTTGCAGCATGTCTTTATGTAGATCCTCTTGCCTCATAGCAGGAGCAAGAATCTGACCCCGGAATGCGTGGTGTCAAGGACTACCCAGCATTGAATGAAGTAGATCCTGCTGACAACACCCTCTGTCCTGATGGGTGTTTTGACTTTGCAGCATGTCTTAATGTAGATCCTCTTGCCTCATTGCAGAAGCAAGAATCTGATCCCGGAATGCGTGGTGTCAAGGACTACCCAGCATTGTATGAAGTAGATCCTGCTGACAACACCCTCTGTCCTGATGGGTGTTTTGACTTTTCAGCATGTCTTGATGTCGATCCTCTCGTCTCATTGCAGGAGTGGGACCCGAAGATGCGCGGTGTCAAGGACTATCCGGCGGTGCGGGAGGCGGCGCGGCGCTGGATGGAGGCCCAGGACGGACAACAGATCCTGCTGACGACGCCCTCGGTGCTGGTGGGGTACAGGGTGGAGGTGTACCGCGCCGAGGGAACCACTCAGTGGTACACGGCGGTCATCTGCGGCTACAACGAGGCTACGCATGTGAGTAGCAGAAAAACTGAGGGGCAGATGTCCCCAAAATTTAGAAAAGTAATATATTTAGAACAATCCAATAAATCTCTAAAAAATTTAAATAGAAGCAATGATGATCATCTTCAACCCAAGCTTTCTGTAAATGTTGTCACTGTCGATGGAATGTCACCACTTTGATGTGACAATAATCGACCCAACATTTCCAACTTACATTAGAATTATTAAGGTTACCCCATTTTATGTAAATAATTCTTGGGCGGGGACCAAAACTATAACAGTGCGGTCACCTTACTTAATAAAAGTAGGTTTACAATACCTTTCCGTCTTCAATCCATATGATTTGTCTAGATGACTAGTTTCGGGACTGTTATCCCATTATCAAATCTGTCGTCAAGAGTTAAAAGTTAAAAAACATTGTCATTTTCGTCAATTTTAAATAGTACATAACACTTAACACACAACACAGACACGACGAACGAACAAAAAGAAACATTTAACCGCAATCACACGTGTGGCCGGCCAAAGACGAGTCCAGACTGCAGTCTGGGGCCTTAAACCACAGACTAAAAAAAAGAGACTAAAAGGACTAGACTAAAACAGAGGACAGACTAAGGACAGACTAAAAGGATGAAGTTTTATCATAACAGACTGCAGTCTGGACTCGTCTTTGGCCGGCCACACGTGTGATCGCGGTTTAAATGTTTCTTTTTGTTCGTTCGTCGTGTCTGTGTTGTGTGTTAAGTGTTATGTACTATTTAAAATTGACGAAAATGACAGTGTTTTTTAACTTTTAACTCTTGACGACAGATTTGATAATGGGATAACAGTCCCGAAACTAGTCATCTAGACAAATCACATGGATTGAAGACGGAGTCTTTCATCAATCCAGGGGGCAAATATGAATAAAAGTCACCTTACTCTCTTTACCATTACCATATTGAGAATATTGTTCCTTATAGGATTGTGCATCACTAAAAATTCGCATATAAATAATTTTCCCGCCACAAACAATAATAACAGATATTCTGATATTCAACATTTCTGAATTAGAAATCTGACTCAATCTAGTGTTAAACGGATTTAGGTCATACTGCAGTCCTTTAAAATTTGTCATAATACTGTATTTTAATGGAAATTATTAGCTGAATAAATAACCTAGATTTTCCTCTTTCACATTTTAATGAAATTGCAGATTAGATAAACAGACTATGTTCATCATGTTATAATGACCTTTGGTGAATAACCAAGATGATTTATCACATGGTGGATAACCTTGGTAGCTTTTCCCCCTGCAACCTCCAAATTATGAAACTCAAGATTAAACAGAAAAAAGTTGTGAATAATTTTATATCTCATACTAGTTTAAGACTATCGATGTGTGTTCATAAAAACATCATCATCTTTGCTCATAACAAAATTTCTGGAAACAGTGTTTCTATTTTTGACATTCTCAACATTAATCAAGTTCATCTTTTATATACATATATATCTTTTACATCTTCTATATAGGCATATTTACATTTGACCTCAATGTTTCAAAATATTCCGGCAGATGTAGTAATTATTGGTAATAGTGCATTTGATGATAGATATCTAAAATTTGGAAAACAAATACTACATGTACGAGTACAAAGGCTTAAATTTTGATAGACCATCTTAAAATTTTTTATCTATGGGTTTTTATGTTTTTTTTCATTTTTGTCATAACATTTTTTTATTACATAATTTTGAGTTAAATATCTTGCAAGAGCTTGAAAAAATAAACAATTTAGTATCTACAACTGTTTTAAATTGAGTTGTTGCAGTGAAAATTATAAAAAATCTGATCTGATCCAATATATTCATATTTGATCCACTGTGATATATCTGTCGTATTGAAGAATTTTCCATTCCTTAGTGTTTCAGGTATTATGCGAATAATACTACCGAGTAAAAAATTTATCAATGTGTCACATCAGAACAATTATTGACATATTGGATCAGATCAGATTTTCTTTTTAAATTTCATCTCCAACAGCTCAAGATGAATTAACTGTTGAAAGTAATAAATTTTTTTTAGCTCTTGCAAGTCTTGAAACTCAAAACTATGTTGTTTTTATATTGAATGGTGAAAAATTGGAAAACCTCATTTGAAACCCTATTAAACCCAATACATGGAAAATCTAAGATGGCCTCCTATCTAAATTTATTTCTTTGTACATGTAGTATGTGTGTTCCAAATTTGAGATCTCTATCTTCAAATATTCTGCAAAAATCTTTCTACATATCTGACTAATATAAATGACAAATATTTTAGTAATATGGATGCTGGGTCTAATCAGGCATTCTAAATTGATTTTAAAGTTTTTGATGCCTCTAAACCTTTACAGGGACACTACGAGACACCAAACACCAGGTGTCTAAAAAATACTTTTTGGAGTCTCAAGGTTACGATCAGGGGGGGGGGGAGGGGATTCAGGATAAGTCATAATGTTCAATAGTCATTACCTCTAATCCAATGGTAAAACAATTGTAAATCAAATATAAGAAGCTAAATAAGATGTTGGAAAGGTGTACTTTAGTGTGGTTGTTGACATATTCAGTATTAGTATTCATTTTATTGTTGAAGTACCAGGTTTCCGAGCATTGGTTTTAATTCACTTTTGTTATAGTGTTATATGGTAATCAAGCTATTAAATTTACACCAGACTCTTCACAGTTAACAGTAGTTAAAAAAAAAAAAAACTGCTGAAAATTTATGTTCCTTAATTTTGGTTTACTTTTAGTTGTTATTTTGTTACCAAAATAGCAACCCATAAGAAAAATTTTAAAAACTACAATTTTTCCTGGGGTTGAGGCTGTTTTTTTAACTTATTTTTTGTATAAACACTCTTAAATGCAAAGTATTAAGCAAAATCTAGATTTCGAGATTGTGGAACACACATCCCTTCAAACTCTGTCTGAATTTATTATACTGTAGTATAGCATTCAACTCCTACTATTTTTTCAGATTTCATCAACCTAGAAAATTACTAATTATAAAGGATGCTGGGTCTAATCAGGCATTCTAAATTGATTTTAAAGTTTTTGATGCCTCTAAACCTTTACAGGGACACTACGAGACACCAAACACCAGGTGTCTAAAAAATACTTTTTGGAGTCTCAAGGTTACGATCAGGGGGGGGGGGAGGGGATTCAGGATAAGTCATAATGTTCAATAGTCATTACCTCTAATCCAATGGTAAAACAATTGTAAATCAAATATAAGAAGCTAAATAAGATGTTGGAAAGGTGTACTTTAGTGTGGTTGTTGACATATTCAGTATTAGTATTCATTTTATTGTTGAAGTACCAGGTTTCCGAGCATTGGTTTTAATTCACTTTTGTTATAGTGTTATATGGTAATCAAGCTATTAAATTTACACCAGACTCTTCACAGTTAACAGTAGTTAAAAAAAAAAAAACTGCTGAAAATTTATGTTCCTTAATTTTGGTTTACTTTTAGTTGTTATTTTGTTACCAAAATAGCAACCCATAAGAAAAATTTTAAAAACTACAATTTTTCCTGGGGTTGAGGCTGTTTTTTTAACTTATTTTTTGTATAAACACTCTTAAATGCAAAGTATTAAGCAAAATCTAGATTTCGAGATTGTGGAACACACATCCCTTCAAACTCTGTCTGAATTTATTATACTGTAGTATAGCATTCAACTCCTACTATTTTTGCAGATTTCATCAACCTAGAAAATTACTAATTATAAATTTCATAGCCATTACACAATATGTACCAAAGTTGACATGTTATCTATCTGGTATAATTCAGAGAATGCTGAAATGACTGCATGATGACAAGATACATGACATTCTTGTCTGATCGTAAATAACACTATAGGTGTGTTTCATGTCATACCGACATCCGCTTAGTCATTGTTTTTAAATGAGCCACACAGTTGAAGTATTGAACAATATTACAATATTGTTGCAAAAAAATTTGCAATGTTGGTTTTAATTTTATAGTTTTATTTTTTGCTTTTTTGTAGTATGACTAGAGTATTTCCTACATTGGTTTCATAATGTTTTCCTTAAGTGTAACTTGTCACCTGTATTCTATCATGTTGAACTTTCTCAGCATAAAACCCTAATTGGAAAACTAATTTAATAATAAGAGAGATATTAGAGAGAAGCTTGGTACAAACGGGACTCATTGCACT